>JASEVX010000014.1:44144374-44855611 GCA_031761405.1 Serripes groenlandicus
CTTCTATTCTTTTTCTTCTTCTTCTTCGTCTTCTTCTTCTTCTTCATCTTCTTCTTCTTATTGCTTCTCTTCTTCTTCTTTCTTCTTTCTTCTTCTTTTCTTCTTCTTCTTCGTTCTTCTTCTTTTTCTTCTTATTCTTCTTATTCTTTTCTTCTTCTTCTTCTTCTTTCTTCTTTCTTCTTATTCTTTTTCTTCTTCTTCGTCTTTTTCTTCTCTTGATTACGAACCTTTCTCTTTTTCTCCTTTGCTTCTTCGTCTTCTCTGTTCTCTTCTTCTCTTTCTTTCTTCTTCTTCTTCTCTTTCTTCTTCTTTCTTCTTTCTTTTTCTTCTTATTTCTTTTCTTCCGTCTTCTTCTTTGTTCTTCTCTTGAATTCTTCTGTCTTTTCTCTGTTTTCGTCTTCTCTGTTCTCTTCTTCTTCTTCGGTCTTCTTCTTCTTCTTCTCTTTCTTTTGCTTCTTCTTCTTCTTCTTTTTTTTTTGTTTACTCTTTTTCTCGTCTTCACTGTATCCTCTCCGTGCGCATTGAGTTTACTTACCTTAAACCATTTCCACACGCAGCATGCAACGTTGAAACATAAATGGAATCTCTATCTATTGAAAAGAGTTGGAAACCATTGTGAAGAAATAGCTCATTATGAGCAATATAACCGGTTGTCACAATGGTTGTGTTCCAGCTTGTCTGCTGGTAAACGCATCGTAAATTCGATATACATGTGAAAAAGGGGGTTTAATCATACCAAACAAGAAAACTTACTAAGTCTGGAGAGTTACCTTGTCCGGTACGTTCCAGTCATTATCTGGGTTAGACCATACACCAATAATGCCGCGATCAAGTAATCTTCTAAAGAGTACAGACTAAACCACCTTTTTACTGTAGGAAGCAAGGAGTCGGTGCATGTAACCGGTTCCGGTATGTATAACGTTAATTCGTCGTGAACGCATACGAGTGCAGGTAACGCAAATCTCGAGTCATACCCCCGGGTACGAGGGGAGAATGGTGGAGTTTGGAACACTGCGGTCAAATCGGCATCGGCGTAATGGTACTCTCCAACCACGTTGACGTATTCTGTCTGCACCAACCTTGTAACAACACCTCCTGAAAACAAGGTCATTATTTATTCAATGACTGTCAAAAAGTCATTGTGACTGAGCTTCCTTTGACTGCCAACAACAGGCTTAATAATAATTATAATTGTGCGTTCCCAGCGAGAAAACCAACATTGTGGGTCTCTGCGTAACGTATCGTCCCGGATCAGGCTAAGCATCCGCGCAGGGCTTACCAAGATAGACTATTTCGCCTCCTGTAGATTTTCTGTTTCAGGAATTCATTACCTATATACATTATTATCTCCTGAGACGGATGTTTCGTGCCGGATCAGTCTGCGCGGACTGCGCAGGCTGATCTGGTCTATACATTACGCAGTGGCCATAGGTTGGTTTTCTCGCGGGATAGGACCATATTGTTGGAATGAAAGCAGGTTACCTTGAAAAAATGCTGCGTGTGAGTACTGGTTTCGAGAAGAGCGAGAACAAATCGGCGTTTTGTTGTTTACTGAAAAACCGTTGAATAATTCAGAGTCAATTGTATAACCAAGGGGGGTATTCGTGGCTTTCTCGCGCAGTACTCCAATCAACGGTTTCCCGGCATCTGGCTACACTTCGCCAGAACCTATTTAAGGTATGACGTAAGACACTATAACTTTATGTCAGATCTAAAATAAATGGTGGAGTTTAGAACGTCGGCTTTTTTGTTCGATGGTTGACACTATTCATTATGACCTGAGTGTGATCTTCTTCCTCAAATGCAATAGGAGAGCTTACTTGGGAAGGGTATGTCAGTTGCTGTAAAGAATTAATGTTTGTGATAATTGTGCAAGAGATAGGTCAGAAAACTCATGAGTAATGCGAAATGGACGCTTATGATGCGTTGAAAGCCACGTAAGCCTTCAAGTTAACGCATGATTCAAACATCACACAAAAAGACATACCATATTTTCAGATTGGGCATCGTGCGCATATCTATTGCAGCTTACTGTGCTCGAAACTGTCCCATCTCCTCGTGCTGGTGGGGCGGGGTTATTCATGAAGATCACAGTCTTTACTGTAACCCATATTTGACGTCTTCGTATTGAATGTGTCCATGCTGTGTGATCGCTGTTTTGGGGTCTGACGACGACACCGATGGGAAGTTCACTCAGGGCCACGGCTTGGAGCCCACTTTCCACCAACTTAGCTGCTGGCATTTCGCGACTTTAGTTGGATCGTTCATCTCCTTTGCATACTTGTTGACATTGAGCAGTGATTCTGTTAAATAAGAAAAGAGACTAAATGTATAGTTTGAGTTGATGATTGTCGGAAAAGACATGACATAGGACTTACTTTTTGGTTATATAACTCTCTCTAGGCTCATCTATGTCTCTCTCTTTCTGTATCTCTCTCTCGTCTCTCTCTTCCTCTCTCTCTCCTCTCTCTCTCTCTCTCTCTCGCTCTCTCCGTCAGTCACCAGTCGTCTCTCCATTCATCTCGCCTCTTCTCTCTCGTCCAACCCTCCTCTCCCCTAGTACTCAAACGACTCAGTCACTCAGGTCTCATCTCCTCTCCACCCGCATCTCCAATTCCACTTTCTCGCCCTCTCTCTTCCTCTCTCTCGCGCTCCTCGGCCTCCTCCGGACGCCCTCTCGCATTCTCTCATCTCCCGCTATATGTCTCTATTCTTATCTCACTATGTCTTTCTGTCTCCGTCTCTCTCCATCTCTCTGTCTCATCTCGTCTCTGTGTGTTCTCTCCCTTGTGTGTGTGTGTGTGTGTTGTGGTCTCGTCTCGTCTCTCTCTCTCTCTCTGCGGTCGTCTCGGTCTCTGTGATATTCGCATTTCGGTCTTCTCTCGTCATCGTCTCTCAGTCGTCTCTCTCTCTCTTTTCTCTCTCCTTCTCTCTTCAGTCTCTCTCTCTCTCTCTCTTTCTCGTTTCTCTGCACTCTCATCTCTCTCGCAATTCCTCTCGATCTCTCCTCAGTCGTCCTCCCTCGGTCGTCTACTTCTCGTCGGTTCTCTCTCTGCTCATTCTCGACTCTCATCGCTCTCATCATCGTCTCTCGTCGTCTCACTATATCATTCTTCCTCCGGGTCACGGAGATCTCTCGTCTCTGGCATCCGATGCTCATCAATCGGTCTTCGTGACGGCGGTCTTCTCCTTTTCGGGGGGGCTCTCTCTCCTCCTTGGCCGTCTCCACACGTCTCTCTCTCATTCCTCTACTCCATCATCGTCTCATTACGTCGTCCGGCTCCTCCTCCTGCTAAATGTCAGGTCAGATCTCGTTCTGGTCTGTTCGTCTCTGTGTGTCTCTATGTGTGTGAGTCTCTCTCTCTCTCTCTCTCTTCTCAGGCTCTCGGTCAACTGAGCTATCGTTCCGTCTACGTGCTCCTCTCTCTCTTCGGCAAGAGTCGCTCTCAGAGCTCATTCTGCTCAGCCCTCGAGGCCTCTCTCGTCAGGGGACTCATCCTCTCGTCATCTTCTCTCGACATCGCTCCTCTCGCCCTCCCCTCCTCGGTCCTCGCTCGTTCTCGCGTCTGCTCCACTCCCTCTCTCCGATCTTCCTCTCTCTCTCTGTCTCTCTGCAATCGCCCTTCCCTCTCATCTCTGTCTCGGTCTCCTGTCTCTCTCTCTCTCAGTCGCTCACTCTTCGCCCGCCCCGTTCTCGGCTCCTCCTTCGGGTCTCTAAGTCCTTCTCACTCACGTCTCGCTCTCTCTTGCCTCGCTCTCCTCGTATCATGCTCTCTCGGCTCTCTCTATCACTCATCGTCGTCGTTCGCTCTCTCGTCCCTATTAATCCCGTCTCACCCCGTTCCTCTCACACCCTCCCCTCATCGCTTCTCTCATCTCCGTCCTCTCCTCTCCTGGCTCATCAGTCTCGGATCGATCTCTCTCAGTCTCTCCGACTCCGCTTCACGCTTCTCTCTCTCGCCTCGGTCTCTCCCTCCTCCATGGGGTCGTCCTCTCTCTTCATTCCGCGCCATCCATACCCTCCTCCTCTCCTCCCATCTCTCTCTTCTCCCTCCGGGCTTCGTCTCAGCGTCCGATTCTCATCGGCTCGCGTCCTCTGCCTCGGAACCTCTCTCGATCGCCGGCTCCTTGAGGTCTCGTCTCGATCATCGTCGCCGTCAGCTCTCTCTCTCTCATCTGGTTCTCTCGTCTTCTCTTCTCCTCTCTCCCACGCCCAGATCTGACCGTCGTCACTCTGCTCGCTCCTTCGGTTTCTCATCGTCGCTGGCTCCGTGCATCGACCGTCCTCTTAGGTCCATCGTCTTTCCTCCTATCTCTCTCTCACTCTCCTTCCTCTCCTCGTCTCGCCTACGGTCGCCCTCGTTCCTCGTGCTCACTCTCCCTCCCGTTTCTCTTCTCTCTTAGTCTCTCGGCAGTCCTCGCTCGTCTCTCTCACCATCTTCCCCAGGGTCCTCTCGTTTTCTCATCTCTTCCTCTGTGCGGCTCTCTCGCTCAATCGTCTGTCTCGTTCATCATCTCCGTGCGCGGTCAAATACTCATCTTCGATCCATGGTGTCTCTGGTCTCGATCTCATTTCCTAGTCTCGATCATCTCGGCTTCATCAGCTTCGTTCATCTCCACCTCCGTTCTCTCTCTCTCTCTCTCGACACTGCTTCTTCTCTCTCAGTCCCACGGACTCCGCTCTCTGCCTCTCTCGTCACTCCCTCTCGCATCCTTCATCATCGTCTCATCTCCGCATCCGGGTCGCTCTTCAGTCTCGTCACATCCTGTTCGTCCAGGGGTTAGGGGTTTGTATCTCTTATCTAGCTCTCGCGGATCCATCTCACCGCGTTGCTGCGTCCTCTCCTCTCTCCGGGTCCTCTCGTCCTGTCGTCTCACGCCTCCTCCTCATCTCTCTCCCCCCTCCCTCTGCTCATTTCTCGCCCCCTCTCTCCTCCTCCTCTCCATCCATCTTGAGTCAGGGCTCCCCTCGTCACGATGACTCAGTCAGTCCCTCTCCTCTCTCTCTTCTGCTCGTCGGGTCTCTATTCGGTCCTCTCGCTCTTCTCTCTTCTCGCTCTCTCATCTCCTCTCTCTCACCATCTCATCCTCCCTCCTCGCGTCGTCTCCTCTCGTCTAAGTCAGCTCTCCTCGTTCTCGACCCATCGCTCTCATCCTCGATCTCTCTCCCTCTTTCTCTCTCTCGCCTCGCGGCGGTCTCTTCCTCTCCTCTAGTTCTCTGCTCACTCTGGGGCTGTCTCCATCGTTCCGTCGGGTCTGCGACCTCTCCTCTCTTCTCACCGAGAGATCCGGTTCGCTCTCTCAGCTCTCCCTCCTCTCCTCTCGCATCGCTCTCGCCCTCAGCTCTCTCTGCGTTCTCTCTCTCTCCTCACTCCTCTCGTGCTCTCTCCCTCCCATCGCGTGCCTCTCTCGTTCTTGCTCACTCCTCGGTCTCGGCCTCTCCTCATCTCACTCTCTCTCTCTCTCATCTCCTCTCTCGCCCTCTCTCGGTCTCGATCCTCATCTCCACTCTCGCCCTCTCGCCTCTTCCCTCTCAGTCACTCCCTCATCACATCTGCATTGCCGGGGGGCTCTCTCTCCGCCCTCCTCATCGACTCCTCCGTCTCCTCCTCTCTTCTCGTCTCGTCTCCTCATCTCTCTGCTCTCTCTCGTGGCTCTCTCACGGTCGAGACTCTCTCCAGCTATCTCCGATCTCTCTCCTCATCCTCTCTCATTCTCGTCCATCTCCTCTCGACCTCGTCTCCCGTCTACCTCTCGCCGGTCTCTCTCTCGCTCTCTCCGCACTCTCGATCCCTCTCCTCCGTCTCCTCCTCTCTCTCGCTTCTCTCTCTCGCCGTCTCGACGTCCTCTCCCTCCGTCCTCCCCTCCTCTTCTCTTTCTCGTCTCCCCCCTCCCCTCCCGTCCCGTCTGCAGGTCACTCTCCTTCATTCACCTTCCTCGCTCTCCTCTTCTCTCTCAGCACCTCGCTCTTCGGGACCTCTTCCATCTACGATTCTCCTCTCCCTCCATCTCTCTCTCCGTCTCACTCTCGCACGTCGTCATCTCTCCTTGCTCCCCCCCTTCTCCAGCTCCCCCGCTGGTCTCTCTCGGCTGCTCTCTCACTAGTCTCTCCTTACCTCACGCTCGCAACTGCCCCTCGTCTCTCTCTCCCTCACTCACTCTCGCCTATTCAAATCATCCCCTTCTCTCCTCTCCTCCCTCCATCTCTCCCTCTCTCTCTCCTCCCTCTCTCCTCTCCTCTCCTCTCGTCTCATCCCACACCTCCGCGTCTCTGTCTCTCCGTCATCTCCCCCTCTCAGTCGATCGTCGGTCTCTCTCTCTGTCTCCCCGTCTCTCCTCACATCTTCTCCTCTCCTCCCTTCTCCACTCCTCCGATCTCTCCCTCCTCTCATCTCTCGTCTCTCTCTCCTCGTCCTCCCCCTCCGCTTCTCCTCTCATTCACTCCCTCCCTCTCTCCTCCTCCTCCTCTCATCTCCCTATAATTCCATGAACTTGCTCTCGTCTCATTCCATCCTCCCTCGTTCCCCACTCTCTACATCTCTTCCCTCATCCCTCACCGTCGTCTCCTCTCTCTGCTCCTCACTCTCTCGCGCTCCCTCTCTCTCTCCCTCCCCTCTCCCTCCGCTTACTGTCTCGGTCATTCCTCTCGCGTCCCGCTCTCGTCCGACTCCTGCTCCTCTCCGGCCCCTCTCTGCCCTCTCCCCCCCCCCTCATCTCCTCCTCTCCTCCACTCTCTCATCCTCTCGTTCGCCGCTCCCATTCTCTCTCACTCTGCTCGTCTCAATCATCCTCCGCCTCTCTCTCTCTCAGCTCTCCCCTACAGCTCACTCTCTCTCTCTCCACTCTCTCTCCCTCCTTCTCGCTCTCCTGCTCCTCTCTTCCTCCATCCAATCCTCTCTTCTCCATCTCGCTCGTACTCTCTCGCTCCTCTCTCTCTCCCTCTCTCCCTCTCCTTTCTCTTCCTCTCCTCCCTCTAATATTCCTCTCCTTCCCTCATCTTCTCCTCACTCCGCTCCTCTTGCTTCCTCCTCTCTCCCACATCTCTCCGTCCTCTCTTCCTACCATCTCTCCCCTCTCTAAACTCACCATCCGATCCTCTCTCTCCTCCTCTCTCTCTCTCCCGGCCCACCTCTCGTCTCTCCATGTCTCATCTCTCACTCCCCCCCCTCTCTTCCGTTCCTCTCCTCTCTCTCTCCGCCTCTCTCCCGTGTCCTCCCGTCTCTCTCTCCTCCTCCCACCCATTCCATCTCATCTTCATCTCCCTCACTCCTTCACCTCTCTCCCCCCCTCTCTCTCTCCTCTCGCTCCCCTTCCTCTCTCGTTCCACTCTCTCGTCTCCTTCTCGTCAGCGTCTCTCACCTCTCACTCTCCTCTCCCTTCTCTCTCTCTCCCACCTCATCCTCTGTCTCGCTCCCGCATCTCCCATCTCCCTCACTCTGCTCCTCCTCTCGCCTCCTCTCCATCCTTCTCCCTCTTCTCTCTCCCTTCTCTCCTCATCTCCTCTCTCCACCGCTGCTCTCTCTCTCGTCTCTCGACTCACGTCTCTCTTCTCTTCCTCCCCCTTCCTCTCTCTCTCTTCCTCCTTCTTCACCTTCGTCCTCTCTCTTCTCCTCGTCTCTCATCTCCCTCTCTCTCCTCTTCATCTCCTCTCTCTCTCTCTCTTACCCTCCTCCTCTCTCTCTCCATTCTTCCTCTCCATTCCCTCCTTCTCTTCTTCTCTCCTTCTTCTCTCTCACATCCTCCCCTTGTGCCTCACCCCTCTCTCCTCACCTCTCTCAATCTCTCTCGCCTCTCTCCACCTCCCCCTCGTCCTCTCCGCTCCCCTCTATCAACTCCTCTCACTCTCTCTCTCTTCTCTCTCTCTCCCCTGTCTCTTTTCTCTGTCTCCCCTCATCCTCTCTCCTTCTTCGTCTCTCTCCTCTTTCTTCTCTCTTGGTAATTCTATCCTCTCTTCTTCTCTCTCTCTTCTTCTTCTCTTCTTCTTCCTCTTCTCTCTTCTTCCTCTCCTCTGCTTTCTACTCTCTTTCTCTCTCTCCTTCTCTCTCTCTCTCTCTCCTCTTCTCTCTCTCTCCTCTCTCATAGTCTCCCTCTCTCCTCATCTTCAACTGAATCTCTTCTGTGCCGACCTTGCGTTCTCGCTCCTCACATTTCCGCCCTCCCCCTCACTCCTCTATCGTCCTCTTCTCTCTCTCCCTCCTCACCCCTCCTCCATCCCTATCCCCCCCTCTCCTCTTCTCTCACCTCCGCCTCCGCCTCTCTCCTCTGCTCTCTCCTCTCGCCTCCTCTCCCTCTCCCCCAACTCATCATCACTCCTCCCCTCCTCGTCCTCCTCTCTTGTCTCCGCTCTCTCTCCGCGTGCCTCACCTCGTCCTCTTCCCAGTTCTCTCCTCTCTCCCTCGTTTCTCTTCTTCTACTCCCTCCTCTCCTCTCACTCCTGTCTCTCCTTCATGCTCGTCTCTCTCTCTCCGCTAGGGCTATAGACGTACAGCACGTCCTCACCCCACGTGTGCAGGGGACAATCGTGACATCCACTTCTCAGGCAGAGAACTAGGTAGAGTCTGAATGGTAATCGGGCGTATCGGTCCCTCTCCACCCCACCTCACTCACTCTCCCTTCCTTCTCAACAACCATCCAGCCTCAAGCGTCATCTCCTTCTTCCATGCTGCTCAAGTCTCCTTGCTAGCTCCTTCCCAGTCCCTCTCCTCTCTCCCCATCCGGCTCGGCGTCTCTGCACACTGCAGTCAAACCCTCGGACCTCGCTTCCTGTTTCTCTCTCCAACACGTGCTCGCTCCTTCTCCGTCTCCGCACCCCCTCCGTCTCCGTCTCGTCCCGTCAGCTCAGTCATCTCTCCTCTCCTCCCACCCATCCCCGCCAACTCCCTCCACTGCCCGTCTCTCCCCCTCTCACATTCCTCTGCTCACTCATCATCTCTCTCTCTCCGCCCCTCCCTCCATCGCACATCTCATCCTCTGCCACTCTCTCCGTCCTCTCTCATCCGCTCCCCCCTCTTTCTCTCCTCTCTCCAGTCGAATTTTCGCCTACCTGCTAGTCCTCTTCTCACGCTCTCTCTCCCTCCTCTCCCCACCACCTTCTCTCTCCGCTATCCCTCCTCCCGTCCCCCCCTCATCTCCTCCTCTCCTTCTTCTCAGGTCAACCCAAGTCGTGGTTTCTCGCGCAGTCTCCGCTCACCGGTCTCCCGGGCATCGGCTCTCCCCCTCGCCATCTCCTGCGTGGGTCTGTCGATCTTTCATGTCAATACCGTCGGGTCTCGCGCCGTCCTCCATCACCGGTTCCCCGGGCCTCCTCCCCCTCTCTCTATTTCTCTCTCTCTCTCATCTCTCTCCAGTCGCTCTTCTTTCTCAATGCTCTGCACTCTCCTCTCACTGTCTCTCCCTCTCTCTCCCTCCTCTCCTCATCCGTCCGTGCGCTCTCCACTTCTCCTCTCCGTCTCCATTCTCGCCAACCCTCCTCAGATCTCTCCAATCTCCTCCTCCGTCGTCTCTCTCTTGCCGCTCTCCTGCTGCTCCAACTCGTCCCATCTTCCTCGTGCTGGTGGACTCTCCTCTCTGTCTCTCTCCGCCTTTACTGTACCCATATTGACGTCTCGTATTGATGTGTCCCGCTGACTGTTTGGACGCAGCCCGCTGGGAGTCCTCGTGGCACGGCTCTCTGGGCTCCCCCAGTTCGTCGGCTGGTCCGTCACTCATGATCTCTGCTCTTGGCTAGCTCTTTCGACAACTCTCCTGCTGGCATCGGCTTCCTCGTTATGTACTCGCTCTATCTCCTCTGTTCATCTCTTCTCTCTGTATCTCCCCTCTCTCTCTCTCTCTTCTTCCCTCTCAGTCCTCCTCCCTTCTCCTCCTCTCTTCTTCCCTCCTTCTCTCCTCTCTCGCTCCTCCTCACTCCCCTGGCTCTCCTCTCTCTCTCTCTATGTCCCTCTCTCTCTGTCTCTCTCTCTCTTGTCTTTCGTCTCTCTCTCTCTTCCTCTCTGTCTCCTCTCCTCTCTTCTTCTCTGTCCTTCTTCTGATGTACTGTAGTCTCTCTTCTCCTCTCTCTCTCTCTCTGTCTCGTCTCTCTTCCTTCTCTCTCTCTCTCTGTCTCTCTCTCTCTTGTCTCCTATTCTTCTCTCTCTCTCTTCTCTCTCTCTCTCTCTCTCTCTCTCTTCTCTCTCTCTCTCTCTCGTGTCTCCCTTGTGCTGTCTCTATGTGCCTGTCTTCTCTCTCTCTCTCTCTCTCTCTCTCTCTCTCCTCTCTCTCTCTCCTTCTCTCTCTCCTCTCTCTCTCTCTCCTGTCTCTCTTTCTCTCGTTGCTCTCTCTCTCTCTTCCTTCTCTCTCTCTCACTCTCCTTCTTCTCTTCCTTCTCTTTCTCGCTGTCTCCCTCTCTTCTTCTTCCCGTCCTTCTCTCTTCTAGCTCTCTCCCTTCCTCTCCTGTCTCTGTCTGCCTCGCTGTCTCCTATGTCTCCTCTCTCTGTCTCTGTCTCTACTGTCTCTCTTCTCCCTCTCTCTCTTGGTCTCCTCTCTCTAGTCTTCTCTCTGTCTCTCTCTGTCTCTATCGACCCGGTCAGCCTGAGCATGTCGCGCAGACTAATCCGGGCAGACACATTTCGCCACCCCTGTGAATTTTCAGGAGTCATACTCTATACCTCTATCTCCCTGAGACAGAATGTACGCCGGATTAGCATGTGCGAACTGCACAGGCTGATCCGGGTCGATACATTACGCGAGTTCATAATGTTGTTTTTCTCATGGAACGGCTCATTATAATCACGATCGAGTCTGCTTCCTTGAGACTAACCAGTACTCACGCCCGTTGAATGGAGATATCCCAAACTGCAGTCATATCTTAAGCAATCATGGTTGTAACTTTTATTTGTCAGAAATAACCTACGGTCTGTTCACTTAATTCAACACTATAATATTAGAGCACATATGTGACTTTACCGTTTGACTAAAGACCGTTGATGCAAAGACACTAGATTTGTTCATGTCTCGTCCATACTGGTTATATATATCGTTGGCCGTAGTGTCATACCATTAGTAAATAAAATAAAAAAACAAGAGGTAAAAAATTATAGTAAGAACAAGGCTTGAAATCCTTCCGCCAACATTGAGCGGGATAACATGTAAGTGACTCGGTTGCATTCGGCAATCTCACGGAAGTACCGAATTCGAAATTATCTACTGCATTAAAAGCATACATATGTGTGTTTCCAGGAGAGTGTCTTCAACAGTAACTCTTCGTAATTACGAAGTTAATCACGCATAGCATTCGCCTATTTTAATATTATTCCAATACAAATTGTTGAACTATTTTACAGTGCGTACTCTTTTGGCGGCTGTACGGTCATCATCCGTTGAAAACGTTTCGCAATTTAACCGAATAGAATTGATTGTTGCTTCTAGAAAACCCACCTCAGTTCATTTCCGACCAATTGCCTTCGATCTAGCTCTATATTGTTCTACAATACGATATAGTGTATCAGAGCCGTGCTCTTATAAACCCGACATCCACCTTGGTAGAGTAGTAAGTGTATCAGAGCCGTGCTCTTAAAAACCCGACATCCACCTTGGTAGAGTAGTAAGTGTATCAGAGCTGTGCTCTTAGAAACCCGACATTCACCCTTGTAGAGAAGTTAGTGTATCAGATCCGTGCTCTTAGAAACCGACATACCACCTTGGTAGAGTAGTTAGTGTATCAGAGCTGTGCTCTTAGAAACCCGACATTCACCTTGGTAGAGAAGTTAGTGTATCAGATCCGTGCTCTTAGAAACCCGACATCCACCTTGGTAGAGTAGTAAGTGTATCAGAGCGTGCTCTTAGAACCCGACATCCACCTTGGTTAGAGTAGTTAGTGTATCAGAGCCGTGCTCTTAGAAACCCGACATTCACCTTGTAGAGAAGTTAGGTGTATCAGATCCGTGCTCTTAGAAACCCGTAATCCACCTTGGTAGAGTAATAAGTTTATTCAGAGCCGTGCTCTTAGAAACTCGACATCCACCTTGGTAGATTAGTTAGTGTATCATAGCCGTGCACTTAGAAACCCGACATCCATCTTGGTAGAGTAGTTAGTCTATCAGAGCCGTGCCCTTAGAAACTCCGAATCCACCTTGGTAGAGTAGTTAGTGTATCAGATCCGTGCTCTTAGAAACCCGTAATCCACCTTGGTAGAGTAATAAGTTTATCAGAGCCGTGCTCTTAGAAACTCGACATCCACCTTGGTAGAGTAGTTAGTGTATCATAGCCGTGCTCTTAGAAACCCGACATCCACCTTGGTAGAGTAGTTAGTGTATCAGAGCCGTGCTCTTAGAAACCCGACATCCACCTTGGTAGAGTAGTTAGTGTATCAAAGCCTTGCTCTTAGAAACCTGACATCCACCTTGGTAGAGTAGTAAGTGTATCGGAGCCGTGCTCTTAGAAACCCGACATCCACCTTGGTAGAGTAGTTAGTGTATCAGAGCCGTGCTCTTAGAAACCCGACATCCACCTTGGTGGAGTAGTTAGTGTATCGGAGCCGTGCTCTTAGAAACCCGACATCCACCTTGGTAGAGTAGTAAGTGTATCAGCGCCGTGCTCTTAGAAACCCGACATTCACCTTGGTAGAGTAGTTAGTGTATCAGAACCGTGCTCTTAGAAATCCGCCATTCACCTTGGTAGCGTAGTAAGTGTATCAGAGCCGTGCTCTTAGAAACCCGACATCCATCTTGGTAGAGTAGTTAGTGTATCGGAGCCGTGCTCTTAGAAACTCGACATCCACCTTGGTAGAGTAGTTAGTGTATCAGCGCCGTCCTTTTAGAAAGCCGACATCCACCTTGGTAGAGTAGTAAGTGTATCAGAGCCTTGCTCTTAGAAACTCGACATCCACCTTGGTAGAGTAGTAAGTGTATCAGAGCCTTGCTCTTAGAAACTCGACATCCACCTTGGTAGAGTAGTTTGTGTATCAGAGCCGTGCTCTTAGAAACCCGACATCCACCTTGGTAGAGTAGTAAGTGTATCAGAGCCGTGCTCTTAGAAACCCGACATCCACCTTGGTAGAGTAGTAAGTGTATCAGAGCCTTGCTCTTAAAAACTCGACATCCACCTTGGTAGAGTAGTTTGTGTATCAGAGCCGTGCTCTTAGAAACCTGACATCCACCTTGGTAGAGTAGTAAGTGTATCAGAGCCATGCTCTTAGAAACCCGACATCCACCTTGGTAGAGTAGTAAGTGTATCAGAGCTGTGCTCTTAGAAACCCGACATCCACCTTGGTAGAGTAGTAAGTGTATCAGAGCCGTGCTCTTAGAAACCTGACATCCACCTTGGTAGAGTAGTAAGTGTATCAGAGCCATGCTCTTAGAAACCCGACATCCACCTTGGTAGAGTAGTAAGTGTATCAGAGCCGTGCTCTTAGAAACCCGACATCCACCTTGGTAGAGTAGTAAGTGTATCAGAGCCGTGCTCTTAGACACCCGACATCCACCTTGGTAGAGTAGTAAGTGTATCAGAGCCGTGCTCTTAGAAACTCGACATCCACCTTGGTAGATTAGTTAGTCTATCAGAGCCGTGCCCTTAGAAACTCCGACATCCACCTTGGTAGAGTAGTTAGTGTATCAGAGCCATGCTCTTAGAAACCCGACATCCACCTTGGTAGAGTAGTAAGTGTATCAGAGCCGTGCTCTTAGAAACCCGACATCCACCTTGGTAGAGTAGTAAGTGTATCAGAGCCGTGCTCTTAGAAACCCGACATCCACCTTGGTAGAGTAGTAAGTGTATAAGAGCCTTGCTCTTAGAAACTCGACATCCACCTTGGTAGAGTAGTCTGTGTATCAGAGCCGTGCTCTTAGAAACCTGACATCTACCTTGGTAGAGTAGTAAGTGTATCAGAGCCATGCTCTTAGAAACCCGACATCCACCTTGGTAGAGTAGTAAGTGTATCAGAGCCGTGCTCTTAGAAACCCGACATCCACCTTGGTAGAGTAGTAAGTGTATCAGAGCCGTGCTCTTAGAAACCCGACATTCACCTTGGTAGAGTAGTAAGTGTATCAGAGCCGTGCTCTTAGAAACTCGACATCCACCTTGGTAGAGTAGTTAGTGTATCAGCGCCGTGCTCTTAGAAACCTGACATCCACCTTGGTAGAGTAGTTAGTGTATCAGAGCCGTGCTCTTAGAAACCCGACATCCACCTTGGTAGAGTAGTTAGTGTATCGGAGCCGTGCTCTTAGAAACTCGACATCCACCTTGGTAGAGTAGTTAGTGTATCAGAGCCGTGCTCTTAGAAACCCGACATCCACCTTGGTGGAGTAGTTACCCAGTCCTCAGTCGGTAGCGACGCGGGATGTCATTTCAGGGGTTGTGAGTTCGAATTTCAATTATTATTTTTTTAAATCACTCTTAGATGCTTCATTCGTCATGTGCTTTTTGTTTGTATTTTTCAAACAATATATGTAATTATATATGATTAAAGATGGACGAGACTTAAAACAATAAATAGATAAATGGTTTAAGCCAGGAAACTAGCATACCTGTTTGTAAAGGTCACCTGTCCATTTTCAAGGTGAAATTTTGTTCCCATAATAACACAGTCAAACAAATGGGAGATGTAGTTGGGTAGTTCCGGGTTCTGTTGACGTGTGTTACCGACTATACCACATCCGTGACGAATAAAATTACCTACAAGAGATTTGAGCTGCGTTTTAGGCCGAGCCCCGGAAGTTCAGTCGGTAGCGACGTGGTCTATCAATACAGGGGTTAGTTTAAACATATTAATTTCTAATATCAAAATTGTGTTTGTCTTTGGTTTTAGACCACTATCAACAGCTTATAGCCGCGGACAGGAAAGATGATACTGGTACCCACATCGTATATTTACATAGAGATATCATTAAAAAAGGTATGAAATCAATACCACCCCCACCTTCAGACCCATTTAGCCGGCTCTTATGGTTCAAGCAAGGATCAGACTGTGGCTGCCTTTGTTATCGCGCGTCCTCCAGCCATAGAGAGAGAGAGAGAGAGAGAGAAAGACACATATATAGAGAAAAGACACATAGAGAGAGACACACACACACAGCCAGAATAGAGAGAGACACAGAGAGACACAGAGAGACATACATACAGATAGAGACACAGACTGTTGCAGATCTATGGGTGTAATTCAAGAAGTGTATTCAGATAAAAGACTAAGCATTACCTGTCTTGTTAGGTAATTAAAAAGATGTAATTTGAATGAAGTGTTCCCTACTGTTAGCCCATCCACACAGCAACTGAATGAACCACGTAAAGGCTGCACTTTATTATTATGTCAGAGATTACATCTTGCATGGCTCAGTTGATAACGATAAGGAATATCAAGCTAGCGGTCGTAAGTTCTAACCCCTACTCAACCAATCAAAGTTTCCAATAAGTTTACAAACGCCGTTGTAACCAGCATCATTTGTCTTCCCTCCAATTAACCAAATAGAATATGTGGGAAGGTGGTCAGTTGCTAGGGAAGACTGTTGTAATGCGATAGCTAAGAAACACACGTGGGTGAACTAGCCTTTCTCGATATAATACTTGTAACTGAAATGGTGTTTAATTGCAATCAGTCAATACATTTTAGATAAGCATGTATATATGCTGATAGATAGAGAGAGTCTAGGAAACTTTCGCATGTCCTTTTTGCTATGAATTAAATATTTGAATTAAATGACGTCACTTAGTTACCATTCAGCCATGTTGGAATGGTTCCAGCATCAATTGTCACTGCGCCATCGATTACTTCCTTCTTTATGTCTACCAGTCCATTCAGCAGAAGGCTGCCGTCTTTTGATTGGCTGGTGGTTGTCAAGGTGAAGAAGGCAACCACAATATGTTTCAACACAGTCCAGAGAGTATGCATGGTATCAGTTTTACTGTAGAAAAAGATAACCCTTTTACCATAATGTTTCTAAATTTCGTCTACTGCAGACACTTCAGAAAGCGTCTGTATGTGGGAAAGGGTTAATTAATTGAAGCCATATGCGAGATTGCAATAGTGACCCCAAATTGCCAGACCACCAATTCATATTTGATTTTCGTATCTTATAAAATGCACAAACACAAAATGCGTGTATCTAGACAAGAATTATCATTCCCCACGTACAAGAAATCTGCAGCAGACGACTTTAAACGTGTGTAGAAAAACTATGTAAAACATGTATAGATTAAAGCGTAATCATTGAATATAGTTGAAAACATTGTAGCATGTCTCAATATTTTAGAATGACTTCTGCTGCAGATGCGTCAACATGCATCTGCAAGTAGGAAAAGGTTAAACAGACTGCGTCTATGTTTGTCAAATTGAATTCACCAGATTTTAAACCAATGGCCGGAAGTTGAAAATGTGGGAAAGTAAGTGTTCAGTTCAATATGTTATTTAACATCTTCCAACACACCGACGCTTTCTGACACCTCTTCAGAAAACAACTAATGAAATCAGTGTGGTATCAGGAGAAATTGGTCATAATAGGCCATTTCTCCCTTTGCCACACTGTTTTCAAATATAACGATTTTATTTACAGCAGTTTACCATCGTACCAGATGTTTTACAGTTTACAAAGTCATCTGCTGCATTAGGTTATTAACAAATTATAAAACAAATATGGGCGACAGGGCTATTTTCCACCAGATATTATTTTGTATGACAGGGCTATTTTCACCGGGAAGTGACCAACATCAATTGTCAGAACACGGTGATGTAGCAGGCTATCCAATACACCCAGTTCTTTCATTCATTCTGAGAGCTGGTCTTCAGCCGAGCCCCGGTAGCTTAGTCGGTAGCGACCTGGGCTGTCAAAAATGCGTTGTGAGTTCGAAATCCAGCTCGGCCAACATTCTTTCCAACGTTTGACAAATGTGATTCTGACAAGCGTCATTCGTCTTCCACCAATGGGCTAACAGTCTATGTGAAAAAGCAGCCTGTTGCTTGGAAAGTGTGTTGTGTGGAGTACTGGTGTGAGAAAGCTAGGACACACATGTGTTGGTGAACTGGCCGCCATTATATGACTAATTTATCTTTTAAACGGCTTTAAGCCCACAATCAATCAATCAATAATAATAAAAATAATAATGTGTTATTAAATCGGCCGGCCTTCATTGCCACACTATGTATTAAATTACAGTATGGACCAAGCACCGATGTTTGTCTTGTTATTATGTCACACTGTAGTGAAACTGTATTTCAACTAACGATACAGCTTTGCATTCATACCCAACTACAAGGTTGTATATGTAAAATCACTGATAAAATATCTAATTGAGGCATTTAAAACCAGAATATTACTTTTTGAAACAAGTAAATCATGAAGTCAGTGTCGTATACTAATTATTTCTATATTTGAATATCTTCTAAAAGTTTATGGCGTCCAATGAATTTATTACGTACATTATGTATAATAGGCCGTATTACATTACTGAATAAAATATTTGTATTGTAAAACCGTGTTTTATAATCAATCTTGGATCGAGAAAGAAGCCTCATGTAGACGGAAAATGACGTACTCTCTGGTGTCATCTCAAATAAACCAGTAGTACTGGAAACTTTACCAGGACATGTGGGGATAGAACTGCACAAATTATTTAAAGCGGCGCAAAACTCCATAATAAAAAAAGAAAACCATAAAATCACTGAAACAGTTGAAAACATTGTCGCAAAAGGGGAGCTTTTGTCACTTTGATATTAGGAAGTTCAATGTACAGTTTTCTAACGTCCTTCTTTTCTTCTTTTTTGAACGCCGTTTTCAACGATTGTTTAGTCATATCACGGCGCCCAGTTCACCTACTCATATGTTTCCTGGTATTCTCACACCAGTACTCCAGACAGCATATTTTCCGAGCAACTGGCTACTTTTCCACATAGGCTGTTAGCCCATTGGTGAAAGACGAATGACGCTTGTCACAGCGACTTTTGTCAAACGTCGGAAAGAATAGTGATCGAGCTGAGGTTCGAACTCACAACCCCTGGATTGACAGCCCGCGTCGTTACCGGGCTAAAGTAACTGTAGTTATACAACAGTCGTAAATGGACACACAATTGATGGGGCTACACATCTAGTTTCTCAAAATATACATTGAGGATAAAGCTACATGTAGACGGACATTGGACTCTCTTGACGAGATTGTGCGGATGCCACAGCCTAAATACTGTAAACATGGTATTAATGGCTTTCCCTCCTTGGCACTCAAGGTTATTTGAGCCGTCCCGGGAGAAAACCAACATTATGGCCTCTGCGTAATGTATCGAGCAGTCCGCGCAGCCTGGTCCGAGTCGACTCATTCCGGCCCGGGGGAAAAGAGGTATAGAGTAATGATTCCTGCAACAGAAAATCCACAGGAGGTGAACAGTGTCTATCCGGGTAAGCCTGCGCTGCATGCTTTGGCTGATCCGGATCCATACTTTACGCAGAGACCACAATGTTGTCTATTGCAGATTTGTTGTATGTGAGAAAATGTTAAATGTAAGTTTTCAAACTCACCGTAACTGAACGGTCTGTATACATCCAATGAAGCAAAGCCTTTAAATGATCCTGTATTTATGTAGCACAAACCTCATCTAAACATACATGTAGGTATTGAACCGAACATCTGAAAAACGTAATTAAGTACATTTATTTTGAAATATGAGATAATATGAGATAAGAAGAGATATGAAATCATTTGACCTCTTCATAGCTTTACAATTACAAAACAAACTTACCAAAGTTAAAGATTAACCTCGGTATATATAAAGCAGACTTGACTTCATGTATGGGACAGCGACCGAAGATATTGTGACCCTTAAATTTGAAAATAAATCGTCCGCGCACTTGACCTTCCTTTTTCTGCCGACTTACAATAAAATTATCATGGCAGCTTCTGTAGAATGGCAATGCTTTCGGTTGTTTTGTGTGTGTTTTTTAAGCGTTTTACGCCGTTTTCATCAAATAATCAGTTATATCACGGCGTTTCCGTTTCGGTCATCAGAACTACTGGTCCATTTATAACGACACCATCGGGTCAATCATAATACTAACCGACACAATCCAGAGCGTCTTAGTATTTGGTATAACCCAGTCGGAGATCGGTCCCGCAACCAGCCGCATTTGAAGCGGAAGTTTACGATATGATCCTGATCGTCAAAAGTTTCAAAATATATCACGGTTATTTCTTATTTTCATTATCTCCAAGCTACATAGAATTCAAACGAATTCAATCTTACAATACATATATTCATATATATTACGTGTTCTGTCCGTGTAAATTTGTACCGCTTCGGTTGGTGTAGTGGTAGAGCGTCCGCTTCGGTGCGTAAGGTCGTGTGGTCGGGTCATACAAAATACTTTAAAAATGCCCTCCTTGGCGCTCAGGGTTGCGGGGTTAGCATTACAGCTGTCGGTCTGGTGTCAGGATAAACTTACACATGACACGCCGTGATATAACTGAAGAATTGTTGAAAGCGGTGTCAAACACGAAACAATTTATCAATCCGTGTAAAATTGAAATGTCGCATGACCAATGGGAGACATCCGTCAATTATCTCCCTTTAAAACTCTCTACATCTAGCTAGGTCCTATCATTTGGTTTCCTCTGTTTTTATCATTGGTTTCTTTGCACTGGATGGTGCACTTATAATTGCATTTTCTTGGCCAACTGTTATTAGATTGAAACAGTAATTTCACATTTGTTTTCTTTAAACACTGCTATGTAAATTTTCTCTTTTGAATCATCACTTTAATTTACACATTTATGATTAATGTGTACAGAGTAATTGCAATATCTCATTGCGAAATAGCGATAAAGACAAAGAATTCCAACTAAAAGGACCTACCAACTATTTGGTCTTCCTTGGTCTTTATCTGACAAGGGAGATAATATAATTATCACTAATGTCCCTAATTGATTAAATAATTAAAGGGTCACTTTAACTGTATTTGTCTCATACACATCAAGTCTATTTAATTTAAGTTCACACTATTGTTTTTTAACCCTTTCCCACATACAACAAATCCGCAGCAGACGACTTTGAAAACATACCCAAAAACGTTTGGAAATTCCCTTTAAATATAAGTACAATAGTTGAATCGAGTTTAAAATATGGCGACAAAAGGAGAAATTGCTCGTGCTGAGCAATTTCTTCTTTTGTTGACATGTTTTCGAAAAGCCGTCTGCTGCTGATGCGTCAGAAAGCGTATATATGAGGGAAAGGGTACAGTAGACACCTGTATTAAATAATTGTATTTTAATAATTGAAAATGTTTTCACTTTTTCTGATAAACGTACAGCTCTTACCTAATAATCACACCGGCTACTTCATACTTGAAAAACATGTTGCAATGGCTTTCTCATTGGTGCTCAAGACACTTGCTCATTTAACTCAGGTTGCTCGGGTTGCGGAGGTTAGAATTTCGACTGACTCGCTGGTGTCAAGATAAATCTAGGCTTAAGTTCCCTCCCCTTATTATTATTTAAAAGGAGGTCGGGAACCAGACTAGGATAAAATCGACCAGTAGAGAGAACTGGTAAATTTCACAGGAAAAGCAATGATATGGTCAAAGGGAAGTAAATCGGATCGGCTTGCCGGGCAGACAATTTTGTCCAGGAATTTCAGATGAATATATAAGACTGAGGTTGGCTCCCATTGGACAATAATGATGTTGTTGAAAGTTGAAAGTGATTTTCATAAAGTTAAATAACCTCTGACTGATCTATAACCAAGATAGTGTTTGCTTTTAGCTATGTTGACACTCTAATAGTCATTTTCAGAACATGCTGTATGTTCTGAAATTGAAAGTAAAATTCAGTGCGGGATAAGTGTCACCTTTAATTTTGACCACCTACCTCTGTCAAAAAACGGTGAACATGTGGGTTTGTTTTGCTTTTTTGGTAGATCTAAGAATGAACTTTAGTTTGATATAGGTATATGTGTTAATTCATTTGCTAGTAACGAACCATAACCCATAATGCTATAATGGTCGCGTATGGAAAATGATTTACTTCCCCTTTGACCAGTAAAGAGAACTGGTAAATTTCACAGGAAACGCAATGATAACTGTGTCGTGATATATGATATGAGTCGTCTCGCGATAAAACCAACAGTGTGGACTCTACGTAAAGTAAGGACCCGGATAAGCCTAGGCATGTAGCACAGGCTTACCAGGATAGACACTTTTCGAATCATGCGGATTTTCTGTTTCAGGAATCATTACTCTATATCTCTATCCTTCTGAGACGGAATGTGTCTGCCCGGATCAGTGATTGATTGATTGAGTGATTGAGTGATTGGAGTTTAACGCCGTTTGTAACAATTTCTCAGTTATATCACGGCGGCCAGTTCACCTACTCATGCATTTCCTGGTTTTCTCACACCAGTACGCCACACAACAATCTTCCCAAGCAATTGGCTGCTTTGCCACATAGACTTAGCCCATTGGTGGAAGACGAATGACGCATGTCGCATTGACTTTTGTCAATCGTCGGAAAGAAAGTTGGCCGAGCCGGGATGCGAACTCACAACCCCTGGATTGACAGCTCGCGTCGCTACCGACTGAGCTACCGGATCTCGGATGCCCGGATCAGTCTGCATGGACTGCGCCGGGGCTGTTCTGGGTCGATACATAACGCATATGCCATAATGTTGGTTTGCTTGCGTGAAGAATCATTTACAGATTGATAACTCACAAGAATCAAGCGATGAGTCATACCAGACGAGGAGAGTTGACATTACAAACCAATCATCATCAGCACCGACAGCAACAGCGTACATATCGAATAGTGTCATCCTCCGGATTGTTTATTAGCGGAAATACTGAAATCATATGTCGTCATTATGTCATGGCATTTAAGATAGACATTTTTTGCCTCCTGTGGTTTTTCTGTTTCAGGAATCACTACTCTATACCTCTTTCCCTCTGAGACGGAATATGTTGGCCCGGATCAGTCTGCGTGGATTGCGCAGGCTAATCTGGGTCGATACATTACGCAGAGGCCATAATGTTGGTTTTCTCGCGTGACGGCTCATATATCTGTTATGTACAGGCAGTACATCATTTTGTATATAGTTCCTTTGCAATGTAGTACCATATATGTAGTTGAATATGATATGATTACGTTGATAAAACACAAATTGTTGATTTTTAAGTGTTTTATTATTATGAAAGTTTTAGTTTCTCATGTTTCATGTATATTAAAAGGTTTATTTAATATATAAAATTGCATATATGAAAGTGTGGTATCGAAAGAGGTTTTAAATTAGTTTCAGTCATAGCCCTTATAGAACGTTTTATAAGACTAGTATAGGTAGTGCATATTTCGGGGGGAAAAAGAAAATACCCTGCTCTATCGTTTTACACGAAAAACTGCGATTTCTCCATCAATGCATTAAAACGTCTATTCGAAATATACATACCACTCTACCAGAGGCATATCAGCTGAGACATCCTACATCGGTTCAGCAGTTCGAATCTACAGACGTGGTTCAGCACTAGCACATTTCACACAGGGTGCTCAGGGTTTGAGTCGGTTCGGAAGAGAAGTTTTCAAACAGACGTAGGTTCAACACCTTCCCAGACAGTTGAAACCACATACCCAAGGTTGTTTGAGACGAGGAACATTCTACATACCGTCCACATTGTACACAGTCTCAGTTAAGACATCGTCACCTGCGAAATAACCCGAAAAACGTCAAATAATACCCAAATAATACGTGGATTGCGCAGGCTAATCTGGATCGATACATTACGCAGAGGCCATAATGTTGGTTTTCTCGCGTGACGGCTCATATATATGTTATATACAGGCAGTACATCATTTTGTATATAGTTCCTTTGCAATGTAGTACCAAGCGTACACATCTTAAACAAGAGGGCCAAGATGGCCCTAAATCGATCACCTAATTAATAGTAAATTAGTAGCAAATATTTAACTGCAAATATCTGGAAATTTTTATCAGGGAGTGCAAATGAAACTGAAAGGAGTGGACACTTCTCAAGAAACAGCTTATCAGTAAAGGCCATTTATATCTTGAAATCTAACAAGAACTTTAATAAGAATGGAATTATAAAGTTTTTGTCATTTTGCACCTTTCCTGATGCCGCCTTGCTGCCCTGTTTTTCAACGAAATCAATATGACTTCAACAGTTTATTAAGAGGGTCACTTAAGAAACATTTCTACCAAATTATCTTGCAATCGCACAAGTAGATTATGGAGGAAAAGGATTTTAAAATTTGGGTATTTTTCTCACTTTCTGATGCCGCAGCAACAAAAATTCTCAATGGAATTTAAATCTTTGAACAATTTTGAAAGAGGACCACCAAAGAAACATTCTTGTGATGTTTTGTGGAAATTGGTCTATTGGAATGGTAGGAGTTGGTTGTCATTTGTAGCTAAAAGTTCAATTTACCCTTTTTATGATGACGCCTGGTTGATATGATTGTGTAACCAATCAAAACGGCTTAAACAAATTAAATAGAGGATCCTTACAGTAAGATTCGTATTATATTTTCTTAAAATCAGACAAACACTTTTATAAAAATGGAATTTTCAAATTTTGTCATTTTGTCCCTTTTCTGATGCCGCCTGACTGCCATGTTTTTCAACCAATCAGTATGGCTTGAACAAATTTTATAGAGGGTCACCCAATGAACATTTCTACCAAATTATATTTGAATCTGACCGGCAGATTCGGAGGAGAAGATTTTTAAAGTTTGAACCTTTTGCCCCCTTTCTGATGCCAAAGTTCTCAATGGAATTTAAATCTTTGAACAACTTTGAAAGAGGCCAACCAGAGGAACAGTCCTGTGATGTTTCACGGAAATTGTCCTTGGAGTTTGGGAGGAGATGATGTTTAAAGCTAAAAGTTAACGCCGGACGGACGACGGACGACGGACAAAAAGTGATCAGAATAGCTCACCTTGAGCCTTCGGCTCAGGTGATCTAAAAAGACAACCTAAGGTTCAGATCAGCCTGCACTTAATTCACGTGATTATTCTTTTATTTTTCAGAAGACAGAATCGGGTTTAAAAAGCATATATCAATGGAATCTTGTATTTCTTGCTCGACTGGGTGTAGCAAACAAGTCGGTTTCTTTGTATTTGAAAAGTTATTCAGACGTTTTAAGTCTTTCCCCCCCAACACACATTTTAAAGAATATAGTTGATAACATAGTGACAAAAGAAGGAATTGCTTAATATGAGCATGTTCTTCGTTTGCCATAATGTTTTCAAAATTCGTCTGCTGCAGAAACATTAGAATGCATCTGCAGGTGGGAAAGAATTTAAGGAAGACCTTTTAAATATAGTCATATAAAACGTCTATCAATTGATTGATTGATTGATTGATAGATTGATTGACTAACGTTACACACCGTTTTTTAACAGTATGAATTAATCAAGTGGTTCCCGACTTTCACGAACGCATCGGCACTGAACCCAACATTCGGCTTTCACGGGTAGCTGGGTACCTTCCCACATAGACTGTCAACCCATTTGGTGAACGAATAATGACGCTACTCACGTTGCCTTTTGGCGATTATCGTAACAAATGAATGGTTCAAATTTACGACCCCTTGATTGATAGCCGTCAATGAATTATGCTGCTTTAATATTCTAAGAAGTTTCGTGTGTCTAAAACGATTTATGCGACCTTTAAGCAATTGTGGAAATTGGCTAAAATCTAAATCACGTGGAATCGGATTAACCCCAAAGGCTTTCTCATTAATGGACTAAAACGTTTGGCGACATTTAGAATACATAGAGACGAGGCGCGTCACGTGATATACGGTCTTGTTGTGTAACCGCGTACAGTATATACTTGGGTGATCCTGTGCATGCATACGAGTCCGTGTTGTGTCACCATAAACTAACTGTCGTGAAGACGAGTACATAGTGGGGACTTTCTGACATAAATCTAAAGGTGCAGCCCTGCTTGTATCCAGTTTATTGTCCTAGAAGTGATACCATATCGGATTATTTTGATTCATTTGAAGCAGACTACTTTTGAAAGCTTAATGAGAAAATCTCCTTTTATACTTTTATTCTCCTTTTTTAATGTTAAGATGTTTTCAAAAGTCGTCTGCTAGATAGAGGCTGTATGTGGAAAAGGGTAACAGTGATACCAAATCGGAGAACTACACATCACACTATTTTGTCCATGCCGAGACTGTAAACTAAAGAGCCATTAATATCGTAACGGTTTTAAATCCCACGAGATCTCGTCCGAATCACTATGGAGACACGTGGCGGGAAATCGTTCACGAAAGTGTCGTCAACAAGACGCAATATTTATGGACCAGCTCTTTTTGCACAAAACCTTTTATTAGTCCCCTACCGGCGTGCCGAAGGGGACTTTTAGGTTTGCACTCCGTCCATCTGTCAGTCAGTCCATCTGTCAGTCCATCTGTCAGTCCATCTGTCAGTCAGTCCGACAAATCAGTTTTCCGCACTTTTTTTCTACATGCATTGAGATATTGAGCTGAAATTTTGTATATGGCTTTGTTATCATGTGTCACAGATCAAGTTCGCGTTTCATGGGATTTCGTCAATTTGTTTATGAGTTATGCCCCTTTTTGGACTTAAAATATTAATAAATCAGTTTTCCGCACTTTTTTTCTACATGCATTGAGATATTGAGCTGAAATTTTGTATATGGCTTTGTAATCATGTGTCGCAGATCAAGTACGCGTTTCATGGGATTTCGTCAATTTCTTTATGAGTTATGCCCCTTTTTGGACTTAGAATATTAATAAATCAGTTTTCCACACTTTTTTTCTACATGCATTGAGATATTGAGCTGAAATTTTGTATATGGCTTTGTAATCATGTGTCACAGATCAAGTTCGCGTTTCATGGGATTTCGTCATGTTTTTATCAGTTAAAGCATGCTTTATTGTCTTGATAACCTTAAATATTGAGTTGCTATGACAACAGAAACCAAGTCAAAACGTGCAAACCGGTAGGGGATTATGGTATTGCTTGCAATCCTACAGTTACTTGTTTTATGATAGGATCAACAATCCATGTATGTAATTTAGGAATCGACACCGCTCTTTAAAACTGTAGTGGTCGCATCCTTCCATGGCGCTCAGGATGTTTGGAACATCCTAACAACGGATGATTCCATGTGAGAGTAGACTAACATAATGAGCTGGCAACTAACAATGCGAACTCATTTACATAACTGAACAACTGTTGAAATTGGCGTAAAACACCAACAATAACATGCTGCGTCAATTGTCTGCTTATACATTTATCTTATTCCGAAACCGCGCCCCGGCAGCTCAGTCGGTAGGAGCGCGGATTGTCAATCATGATGTTGTGAGTTCGACCCCGAGCTTGGCCAAACATTTCTTTCCGACGTTTGATAAAAGTCAAAGCGACAAGCGTCAT
Source organism: Serripes groenlandicus (assembly GCA_031761405.1). NCBI lineage: Eukaryota > Metazoa > Mollusca > Bivalvia > Cardiida > Cardiidae > Serripes > Serripes groenlandicus. Next base: position 44,170,730 of record JASEVX010000014.1, read on the forward strand.
AATTAACTAGCCGTCGTCAGTTACTTTGAAATAATGTAATGTGGAGTATTGGCGTAGTAAAACCAGGAAACACACGGGTTGGTGAACTGGCCGCCGTGATATAACTGAAGCGCCGCCGTTTGATAACGACGTTAACTCATACCAGTAGATCGTGCATTTACTCATCCTTAGATCCATTCATTTATTAATTCATTCATTCGTGTGTTTCTTCGTCTCTATTTTTTTAAACCTGTATCACAAATGCTTGTATCTTCAGTAAAGTCAAGCGACGAGCCAGCCCCATTATCTGTAATGATATATTTACCATTATACGCTAATACATTATGCATTAATGTGTTTGTAACGAGGTTTTAATGGCGTATATCGTGCATTATTAACCGCGTATCTCGTCTTTAACATATCGATGGTTTCATGCAAAACGGTTGTTACTACATCTTAAACAAGATGTAGTTACAACCGTTCTGCATGAAGCTCTCGATATCTATCGGACTCCTGAATCTTTGTCTTACCTGATCGTAAATGAATCCGCGGGAGACAGTGACAGGGTAGAACAGCGCCGACTCAAAGGACCGGAGTTCGATTTCAGCAGAGAGAACGTTGTCAGTGCAATTTAAGCACATATAACATTTGCAGTGCCATTTTAGTACATGTTACATTGTCAGTGCAATTTGATCACATATAGCATTTTCAGTGCAATTTGAGCACATATAACATTTGCAGTGCCCTTTAAAGTTACATGTAACGTTTTCAGTGCAATTTGAACACATATAACGTTTTCAGTGCAATTTGAACACATATAATGTTTTCAGTGCAATTTGAGCACATATAACGTTTTCAGTGCAATTTGAGCACAGAGAACGTTTTCAGTGCAATTTTTGTACAGCGCACGTTTTGAGAGTTTTTATAATGTCGACACTTGGTTTGATCACACAGGATCATATATGGATTGATTTGTCGGTGTGGTATAACTGAACTATTGTTTAAAAAAGGTAGCAAAGTCCCTAAACAACAATTCCCTAAACATAACAATACCATCCACGAGGGGGGGGGGGGGGGGGGGCATCTCTTTCCTCCCCTTATACAGTTTTTTCCCTGCAGTGATGTTGACATATGAGCCAGTCTACGCGAAAAGGTACACTTTTGTATTTGTAGCCTAGGTATATGTATAAGGGGACACTTATACTGCTAGCTTTTATAGCGACGTGGTAGAGCGTCCGCCTTCGGATCTAAAGGTCCAAGGTTCGAGCCCTGATCAGGTCGGATCTTTTAGGACGGTTACAATGGCGCCCAGTAAAAGCTAGCTCAATAGCAAGGCAGTATAAGTGTCCCGTTATACATATACCTAGGCTACATATTTAAAAAAAAGATAAGCTCAGATCAGCTTGTACATCTGTTGATTTTAAATCATTGTCTGTATAACTAGCCGGAATCTTAAACAGGTAAGTAAATTGCGAAGTTTGATACAATCCAAATGATAACTTTGTGCTTGTACGACCATGGAGGAGGGAGACAAACCTCTCTATCCGACGAAGCAGAGAGATCCGAATCTCTCACGACTTTCTAAATATTCCTCCTAAGGTCGGTTTTCGTGTGACTCGAGGTTTAGTCAGAGCGGTTAAAGGGCGCGATTATCAGATTATTGGATTAATAGGACAATTGGACGCCATCATCGGTTTCATCGGTTTCCCTTGAGGATACGGCATAATCAACATACTAGCCGGAATACGAATTACTCACCACTAGTCACCAGACTCAATGGCTCGTTTATATACTGAGAGGGATCCATCCTGCTCTGTTAATTTAACATTTGTTATTCAAAAGGTCGTCTGCTACAGATGAGTCAAGATGAGACAGATGCGGGTGGAGGAGGGTTAACAGAGACACGTCTGGTTTGCACCAACAGGATAATGAGCTTTTTGTTTTCTTTTGTCATAATGTTTTCAAATGTTGTCTGCTACAGACGTAACATAAAAAGTCGGATTGTGTGAAAGGGTTAAGTTTACCTGTTTCTCACATAGACGCAGGTGCTTTATGCGCTTCAGCAGCTGACGACCTTTTGAAAAACATTGTTGCAAAAGGAGTAATTGCCAATTTAACGTACTAGCCGGAATACGAATGACTCATCAAACTATACGGAGAGGGTTCCTCCATTTTAACCCTTTCCCACATACAGGCCGTCTGTATTCCTGGTGCGACTGCTACAGACGACTTTTGAAAACATTGTGCCAAAATGAGTAACTGCTCATTTAACGCACTAGCTGGATTACGAATGGCCCACCAAAAAGGGGGGCTCGTTTATACAGAGAGTGGGTGGTGGTCTCACGCATGTGCAGCAGAGACGACTTTTGAAAAGATCGTTACAAAAGGAGCAATGTCTCATCGTCGTGAATTCGTCACGTGACTAGTTTTTGTGTTCGTTTCTATGGAAATGGTTCTCCCGTTAACTCTATCGCACATACAGGCGTCTTCTGACGTCACTGCAGCAGACGACTTTTGAAAACAAGGTGGAAAAATCAGAAATTGTTTTATAATGACAAAACTTCTTACAGCAACATATGAGTACATCCATACCGTGTATTAAGTTCCTTCTGAGCATCATGACACGTTTGAAGCAGACGAGTTTTACCGCAATGTTTTCAACTATTTTCAATAATTATACTTCCAGTGAGGGAGATTTTCCATAATTTTGCCGAGATGTGATCTACTGTAAGTGGGAAAGGGTTAATTGCAATTCAGTCGAGTCCAAAATAGCTAAGATCGATTTGCCTGAATGGTGTTTTAAGCCGCTTTCAACGGTATGTCAGTTATATTAATCACTCTCGATGTCTGCGTCCTCGGTATACTCAGCCAGTTTAGAAGAGTGTGTATGGTGGGAGTCTGTTATTATGATTCCGCTCTCGCTGAAATCGAACTCGGGACCTTTGAGTAACTTGGCCGGCGCTGTTCTACCGATTCACTGTCTCCCGCGAATTCCTTTACGTCCAGGTAAGTTAAAGATTCAGGCGTCCAATAGATATCGAAAGCTTCATGCAAAACGGTTGTAACTACATCTTGTTCAGGATGTAGTAACAACCGTTTTGCATGAAACCATCGATATGTTAAAGACGAGATACGCGGTTAATAATGCACGATATACGCCATTAAAACCTCGTTACAAACACATTAATGCATAATGTATTAGCGTATAATGGTAAATATATCATTACAGATAATGGGGCTGGCTCGTCGCTTGACTTTTTGCTGAAGGTACATGCATTTGTGATAAAGATTAAAAGAACAGAGACAAGGAAACACGAATTAATTAATTAATAAATTAATGGATGTAAGGATGAATATATTATATTGGTATGAGTTAACGTCGTTTACAAACGGCGGCGCTTCAGTTATATCACGGCGGCCAGTTCACCTACCCGTGTGTTTCCTGGCTTTACTACGCCAATACTCCACATTACCTTATTTCAAAGTAACTGACGACGGCTAGTTAATTATGACGCTTGTCGCTTTGACTTTTATCAACCGTCGGAAAGAAATGTTTGGCCAGGCTCGGGGTCGAACTCACAACATCATGATTGACACTCCGCGTTGCTACCGACTCAGCTGCCGGTGCGCGGTTTTGGAATAAGATGAATTTATAAGCAGACAATTGACGCAGCATGTTATTGTTGGTGTTTTGCGCCGATTTCAACAGTTGTTCAGTTATGTAAATGCGTTCGCATTGTTAGTTGCCAGCTCATTCTGTTAGTCTACTCTCACATGGAATCATCCGTTGTTAGGCTGTGCCAAACATCCTGAGCGCCATGGAAGGATGCGACAACTACAGTGTTATAGAACGGTGTCGATTCCAAAATTACATACACGGATTGTTGATCCTATCATAAAATAAAAGGTTTTTTTGCAAAAAGAGCGGGTCCATAAATATTGCGTCTTGTTGACGACACTTTCGTGAACGATTTCCCGCCACGTGTCTCCATAGTGATTCGGACGAGATCTCGTGGGATTTAAAACCGTTACGATATTAATGGCTCTTTAGTTTACAGTCTCGGCATGGAAAGTGGAGTTATGTGTAGTTCTTCGATTTGGTATCACTGTTGAAAACCTCTATCTACACATGTAGCAGACGACTTTTGAAAACATCTTAACATTAAATCATGAGAATAAAAGTATACTTATTGAGTATAGTTAAAAACATTGTGGCAAACGGAGAATTACTCAGTACGCCTTCAAAGGTCGCCTGCTTCAAATGCGTCAAAATAATCCGATATGGTACCACTTCTAGGACAATAAACTGGATACAAGCAGGGCTGCACTCGTATAGTTTTGTCAGAAAGTACCGACTATGTACTCGTCTACACGACAGTTAGTTTCTGGTGACACAACACGAAGGCGTATGCACAGGCTCACCCAAGTATATACTGTTCGCGGATACACGACAAGACACAAAGTCACGTGACGCGCCTCGTCTCTATGTATTCTAAATGTCGCCAAACGTTTTAGTCCATTAATGAGAAAGCCTTTGGGTTAATCTGATTCCACGTGATTTAGATTTAAGCCAATTTCCACAGGTCGTGTAAGTGGTTTTAAAAAACGTTCATTATGAACATCTCGAGCCGCTGTTGCTCATTCGGTAACGACGACGGCTATCAATCAATGGGTCGTAAATTCGAACCAAGAATCGTCCATTCATTTGTTACGATAATCGCCAAAAGGCAACGTGAGTAGCGTCATTATTCTTTCACCAAATGGGTTGACTGTCAATGTAGGAAGGTACCCAGCTAGCCGTGAAGAATGTTGTGCGCAGTGCCGATGCGTTCGTGAAAGTCGAGAACCACTTGAATAAGTGAAGTGATATAATTCATACTGTAAAAGACGGTGTGTAACGTTAATCAATCAATCAATCAATTGATAGACGTTTTATATGACTATATTTAAAGGGTCTTCCTTAAATTCTTTCCCACCTGCAGACGCATTCTGACGTATCTGCGACAGACGAATTATGAAAACATTGTGGCAAAAGGAGAACATGCTCATATTAAGCAATTCCTTCTTTTGTCACAATGTCATCAACTCTATTCTTTAAAATGTGTGTGTTTGGGGTGTGGGGGACTGTGCAGACTGATCCGGGCCGACACATTCCGTCTCAGAGGGAAAGAGGTATAGAGTAGTGATTCCTGAAACAGAAAATCCAGAAAAAAGTGTCTATCTTAAGTGCCATGACATAATGACGACATATGATTTTAGTATTTCCGCTAATAAACAATCCGGAGGATGACACTATTCGATATGTACGCTGTTGCTGTCGGTGCTGATGATGATTGGTTTGTAATGCCAACTCTCCTCGTCTGGTATGACTCATCGCTTGATTCTTGTGAGTTAACAATCTGTTTATGTATTATTTGGGTACATGTGTGAGCGACAATCGACCTTTCTAGAACAAGTCTGTGCATCTACTCAGTCTGATATAGCTCTGCAATGTTCACCAATTAGTCCCAAAAGCTTCCAAGAGACTTCTTACAGCCAGTTTCTCAGCTTAATGAAATAGTACGCAAACATAGCCGGCTATTAATAAAATAGTACGCAAACATAGCCAGCTATTAATAAAAAAGTACGCAAACATAGCCGGCTATTAATATAATAGTACGCAAACATAGCCGGCTATTAAAAGAATAGTTCGCAAACATAACCGAGTATTAATGAAATAGTTCGCAAACATAGCCGGCTATTAATAAAATAGTACGCAAACATAGCCGGCTATTAATAAAATAGTTCGCAAACATAGCCGGCTATTAATAAAATAGTTCGCAAACATAGACGGCTATTAATAAAATAGTATGCAAACATAGCCGGCTATTAATAAAATAGTATGCAAACATAGACGGCTATTAATAAAATAGTATGCAAACATAGACGGCTTTTAATAAAACAGTACGCAAACATAGACGGCTATTAATAAAATAGTACGCAAACATAGCCGGCTATTAATGAAATAGTTCGCAAACATAGACGGCTATTAATAAAATAGTACGCAAACATAGCCGGCTATTAATAAAATAGTAGGCAAACATAGCCGGCTATTAATAAAATAGTTCGCAAACATAGCCGGCTATTAATAAAACAGTACGCAAACATAGACGGCTATTAATAAAATAGTACGCAAACATAGCCGGCTATTAATAAAATAGTACGTTAAAATAGCCGGCTATTAATAAAATAGTACGCAAACATAGCTGGCTATTAATAAAATAGTACGTTAAAATAGCCGGCTATTAATAAAATAGTACGCAAACATAGCTGGCTATTAATAAAATAGTACGTTAAAATAGCCGGCTATTAATGAAATAGTACGCAAACATATCCGGCTATTTTGCTACACTAACTTCCTTGGTCACAAGTACGCTTTCCTGGGGGAATTACTCTTATTTTTTTTCACAAATGAAATAATCGTGTTTTATCTCGTTACTTTGTCCATACGAGACGTAGAACTCAATCGTTTTAGACTGATTGCTCACTATCAGTAGACAGTACGTTTCCCTCTCTCAACACGAGGGCGAAACAATTGCCTGTGGTCTACGGGAAAAGATACCCTAATAACCATTACCCCCCCCGATTTATTTTCTCAAACTATAATCCTCATTTTAAATTGAAAAGTTGCTGAAATGAGTAGCGAAAAATGAAGAACACGATAAGACTGGTCTACAATTAGTGTAGATTAAAGTATTGCTTAACACCATTTTCCATCTAAATTCCCGCAACTTGTGTGTCATGTTCCGTGTTTATGTTGAGAATATATATATAGATGTGGATGTTGACAAGTCAGTAGATATGCACTGTATGCAATTTATAAAAATAAACATACTAGATCTGTCCAAAACAAACAGAGAAATGGACCAACAATTCGTGCCTTCACTGTATGTCATATCATTGGAAATCCAAACCCACCCCATTTTGTAAGAAAGCGGTCCAAATAATTGCTTTTACATTTTACATAACGAGTCTCTAGAATGAAAAGTGTAAAAAATCTCCGGTTTTCCAAATCGCCCGTCGCCAAAACAATAAATATCAAGTGCTTTGGAATCGGCTTCAGTTACTTACTTAAACGAAAACAATTAAATACAGCGCCTGGTGGGAATGTTTTGTGGCCCGCCGTATATAAGCGTAGTCCTTAGGGTATAGTATATATATATATATATATATATATATGAGCCGTTCCAGGAGAAAACCATATTATGGCACGAGCGTAATGTATCGACTCCGATCAACCTGCTTAGTACACGCAGGCTAATCTGGGCCTACACATTGCGTCTCAGGGGGATAGTGGTATAGAGTAATGATTCTTAAAACAGAAATTCCACAGGAGGCGAAAATTGTCTGTCCGGCATATTTCGGCTGATTCGAGTCATTAATGTTCGTTTTCTCATGGAACGGCTAGTATATATATATACATATCGAGGGCTTGGCGTGAAACGGTTGTAACTAAAATTGGTATTTCTTTACCATGGTTAATCACCTCACCATAAAGTCTTTATAAGCGTTAAAACATTTTTCTTGGTAAACAATGGAAATTTAGTTCTGAGCAATGACACCTAAATTTGCATTGTTTACAAAGGGGTCAAAATTGCCCCTAAACCAGGGTTTTCAAAATAGGTTTTTAGTTACAACCGTTTCACACCAAGCCCTCGATATACATGTAAGGCTATCCGTTTTTGCTATTTATTCGGAAAACACACGTTCCACATAGTCAACATAGACTGATAGCCTTGTGAACAAGAGGGCAAAGATGGCCCTAAATCGATCACCTGAGTGATGGTATAGTAACAAATGTGTATTTGCCAATATCAGGGATAATTTGATAAAGCCTGTTGAAATACAATGAGCAAATTCAGAGGAGAAGAATTTAGGCATTTTTCCCTCTTTCTGATGCCGCAGCAACCAAAGTTCTCCATGGAATTAAATCTATATTTTAGAATCGATTGATTGGGTTAAACGATTAATTAGGGTTTTAAAAAGCCGTTTTCAACAATTGTTCTGTCATATTCCAGCGGCCAGATCTTCTACCCGTGTATTCATGTGTTTTCAACATAGACTGATAGCCTGGTCTGGTGAAAAGCGAATGACTTTTTACTTGCCCCTGGATTGACAGCTATATGGGCGTGACTCTTAAGTGCTTTACACCACTTTCAACAATTTGTTTCATATAGCTCAGCATTTCCTAGGTAAGTTACACGTACTACTGGTCCGTTTATCCTTACACCAGCAAGTCATTTGTAATGGTAAGTTACAATAATTACTGGTCCGTTTATCCTTACACCAGCAAGTCATGTGTAATGGTAAGTTACAATAATTACTGGTCCGTTTATCCTTACACCAGCAAGTCATTTGTAATGGGAAGTTACAATAATTACTGGTCCGTTTATCTTGACACCAGCAAGTCATTTGTAATGGTAAGTTACAATAATTACTGGTCCATTTATCCTTACACCAGCAAGTCATTTGTAATGGTAAGTTACAAGTACTACTGGTCCGTTTATCCTTACACCAGCAAGTCATTTGTAATGGTAAGTTACAATAACTACTGGTCCGTTTATCCTTACAACTAGAGATTGCTTTTTTGAAAAAGCGCTTGTCTCCCCATTTGTGTGGTCGTAGGGGAGGAAAAGAAATGATGGAGATGAATTTTTTAGTTTTGGACTGGAGATGAAGCAACAGTGACAATCCTCAGTTATTGAGAGGAAACTATTTTTCAGCTGAGGGTTACCATGACCTTGGTCTTTGACCTAGTGACCTCAAAATCAATAGGGGTCATTTGCTGCTGGTGACCAACCTTCACACCAAGTATGAAGTTCCTGGGCCCAAGCAATCTTCAGTTATTGAGCGGAAACCATTTTTCAGCCAAAGGTCACCTTGACCTTGACCTTTGACCTACTCACATCAATAGGGGTCATCTACAGGTTAGGACCAAGCTGCACACCAAGTATGAAGTTCATGGGTATCAGCGTTCTTGAGTTATTGAGTAAAACACATTTTTCAGCTGAAGGTTACCGTGACCTTCGACATTTGACCTTGTGACCTCAAAATCAAACAAATTCAATAAAGGTCATTTACTGGTTAGGACCAACCTGCACACCAGGTATGAAGTTCAACATAAGCATTCTTTAGTTATTGAGAGGAAACCATTTTTTCAGCTGAAGGTTACCATGACCTTGACCTTTAAGCTAGTGACCTCAAAATCAATAGGGGTCATCTACTGGTGGTGACCAACCTGCACACCAAGTATTAACTTCCATGGCCAAAGCATTCTACAGTTATTAAGCAAAAACAATGTTTCAGCTCATTGTCACTGTGACCTTTCAGCTCAAGGTCACCATGACCTTGACCTTTTGACATCAAAATCAATAGGAGTCATCTACTGGTCATGACCAACCTGCATACCAAGTATGAAGATCCTATGCCCAAGCGTTCTTCAGTTATTGAGCGGAAACAAGTGTGACGGATGTGACCTTGACCTTTGACGTAGTGACCTTAAAATAAATAGGGGTCATCTGCTGGTGGTGACCAACCTGCACATCAAGTATGAAGTTCCTGGGCCCAAGCAAAAACTATTTATCAGCTCATTGTCACTGTGACCTTTCAAGCTCATGGTCACTGTGACCTTGACTTTAGACGTACTAACCTCAAAATAAATAGGGGTCTTCTACTAGGCATGGCCATCCTGCATACCAAGTATGGAGTTCCTCAACCAAAGCGTTCTTCAGTTATTGAGCGGAAACCATTTTTTACCTCACAAGGTCACCATGACCTTGACCTTTGACCTTTTGTTATCAAAATCAATAGGGGTCAGCTACTGGTCATGACCAACCTGCATACCAAGTATAAAGTTCCTACGCCCAAGCGTTCTTCAGTTATTGGGCGGAAACAAGTGTGACAGACGGAAGGACGGAAGGACGGACGGACGGACGGACGGACGGAACGGAACGGGCAAAAACAATATGTCACCCCCATGTAATGGGGGAGACATAATAATTACTGGTCCGTTTATCCTTACACCAGCAAGTCATTTGTAATGGTAAGTTACAAGTACTACTGGTCCGTTTATCCTTACACCAGCAAGTCATTTGTAATGGTAAGTTACAATAATTACTGGTCCGTTTATCCTTACACCAGGCCAGGGATTGAACCCGTGACATCCAGCATCCTTGGAAGATGCTCTACCACTACACCACGGAGGCGGTCAATGGCGTCATATGTCGGTCTTTAGCGTCAGATGGGGGTTAATGGCGTCAGATGTCGTCTGTATCAAGGGGAGGGTAAATAATGACTGAATTCATTTTCAGTTATTTCAATATTTTATTATTAATCATGGCCTTAGAAATACCAAGTGACCTTGGTAATCTATGAATAATAATTAATTAATACATGAATATGTAAATGAGGGCATGTCATGATGCAAATGAGTTTAATGGTACATACACAAATCACATGAATATTCATGAATATTCAAAAACCATTAACAGTACTACTGTACCTATTGAACATAAGCCAACCTATTATAGAAGAACAAACCACACTTCATTCAAAGTTTACTGTCACACCTAACTAACATAACTCCTTCCCACATACAACAAATCTGCAGCAGACACCTTGAAACATATGTAAAATCTCATAAACTGATGGTTTCATTATTGAAAAAAGAGTTGAAAACATGGTGGCAAAAGGGGAAAATGCTTATTATTACGAGGAAATTCTCCTTTTGTCACCATGTTTTAAAAAGCCCTCTGCTGCAGAGACGTTACTTGTCGTATGCAGGTGGGAAAGGGTTAACCGACCTGTTCAGTCAAATGAAAGTACACTATATGATTATGTATGTTTTGTCTGTATATTTGTACTAGACAAAACGCCGCCTAAGAGATAGGACAGCAACAGGTCACGTGAATGGTCAGTAACAGATAACGTTAAAATTAGAATAAGATAACCCTGTATCTTTCTTTGCATATTGAGGTAAAGAATTTCATTTTCTTTTTAATTCATTCTTTTTCAAACATGTTAGCTTACATCGTACAGACATTATACATGGCACTTTTTATTTTTGCTTCAACAGCGTGTATAATAATAACAATTCACGCTGCAAATATCAAATGTCGAGGTCATTGTCATGGTAACATTCGCGCCCAGATTTCCATGGCAACATCACAATATCTAAACATAATCTGTAACAAAACAATTCTCACTCAATCCTTTCCCAAATACAACAGATTATACTGCAGAAGACTTTTCAAAAATAACAGACAAAAAAATGGAAAATCTCTACAATCAAGTTATAATTATTGGGTATAACTCAAAGCGATGTCAGAAAATATGAGATATTACTCATGTTGCTGCATTGTTTTCAAAAGTCATGTGATGTTGATGTATATACATTGGTAATCAAAGCGCCAATGGCACTGTAGTGGCGATCGTATTCATATATTGCAACAACTACAAAGCGTTTATAATATTTATAAAAACCTTTCAGAATGTCCAGATTTGATAAAATTCCAGCTTCCCGTTTTTAGGTCGGTATAGCTAGATACCGAAAACAACTTTTAATATGACTCATAAAGGTCTCACCGGGTGTTCTACACACCGGCTATTGTTTGTTGATAGAGTTGGAACATTGTGAGAATATGTATGAGTTGAAAACATTGTGATAAAATGTGAAATTTCTCATTTTATCACAATGTAAGATATAGCATTTGTATGACTTGAAAACATTGTGAGAAAATGTGAAATTTCTCATTTTATCACAATGTAAGATATAGCATTTGTATGAGTTGAAAACATTGTGAGAAAATGAGAAAATTCTCATTTTATCACAATGTAAGATAGAACAGTTGTAAGAGTTGAAAACATTGTGAGAAAATGATGATAGAATAGTGAAGAGTTGAAAACATTGAGAGAAAATGATGACAGAATAGTGAAGAGTTGAAAACAGTGTGAGAAAATGATGATATAATAGTGAAGAGTTGAAAACATTGTGAGAAGAACAGTTGTAAGAGTTGAAAACATTGTGAGAAAATGATGATAGAATAGTGAAGAGTTGAAAACATTGTGAGAAAATAATGATAGAATAGTGAAGAGTTGAAAACATTGTGAGAAAATGATCGCTGATAGAACACTGTAAGAGTTGAAAACGTTGTGAGAAAATGTCATTTTCGTAGGACAATATATTTTCTAAAAAAATGTTAATCAATCATTTGTTCCTAATTCAAAAATTATGAAGACATACAACTATAAAAAGTTGTTTTCGTAACAACCAAAATATGGTAATATGGGATTAAAAGTCGTAAGCAAAGTTGTTTTCGCGGCAGCCGAGTTGTTTTCGTGAGCCGATTTTATTTATTTATTTGCGTTTTAGCCTACGCCACTCACTAATTTTTCTATTTCGCGTAATTAGTACAAAAAAAAACTATTACATACTTTTAAAATTCATCGTTATATGTTTGTGCACATGCTTTTAAGTAAATAATTAGAAACTTATGAATACATGTGATTTATTGTCAAATAAAACGTTGTTTTTGTGACAGTCATGTTGTTTTCGTGAGCCGACTTTATTTATTTATTTGCGTTTTAGCCTATGCCACTCTATAATGTTGCAATGTTATTGAAAACGGGACCAGGTACGAAATAAGCACTTTTTACGGACCATAATTGTTAAACTCGTAGGTATTTTCAGAAATTACAAAAGAAGTTAATTGGCCGTTTTATTTTGGCGAGGTGCTTTCAGAGTACAACCAATTCCTGTAAACACGGTAATATTTTACCCTCAGGCCGAATCAGGTTAAAGGTCAAAAGGTTACGGTTGACTACAGTAAAAATAGAACGAGGCACAGCTCTGCATACCGTACCCAAGACGCGCGATGATATTTATTATCTGCCCAAACATGAAGAAAGCTAATATGTAAATAGTTTAACTCTATTTAGATATTTTCTCGGTAAATCTCAAATATTAGTACCAATCCGGTATCAAAGTAGCACTAACATTATCATTATTAATCGTGTGCCTGCATCATTGATGGAACTATATATATATATGGCGGTTTAACGGAAGTGAGTAAATTGCCTTTGCAGAAATATCCAACCGACTGTTCAAAACCGACTATATAAGTTTTTTTTCGTTGTTGTTGTTTTGGTAGCACTGTGGCGATTGTCAACCAATCGCCACAAAAACGATTGAATGTAAACTCTTTCCAACATATACATACAGACGCTTAATTGAACTCTCGTTTACGCTTAATTAAACTCTCGTTTACGGAGATATGTCAAGGTTTTGGCCGATACGTTTTCCAAAAGTAGTCTGCTGTCTATCTGTTGTATGTGAGAGAGGATTAGCTGGATGACCTCATCTTACAATGAGTGATAACAGACTTAAACAAATTGCACCAAACAAATAACAAAACATATCATAACAGTTCATGTCTCATTAAGAATACACCTGTTTTCCCAGTCAACCTATGACTTATTAACCATTTCCCACATACAACGAATCTGCAGCAGATGACTTTGACAAATAGTTAGTCAAAAATATGGAAAATATCCATAAAAGAAAATATGATTAGTTATTAAAGTTGAAAACATTGTGCAAAGTGGCGAACGGAGAAATTGCAAGGTTTTAATGGAGCATTTGTAGCAGATGGCTTTTGAATATATTGTGGAAACAGAAAAATAACTCATTTCATTTCTCCTTTTGCTACAGTGTTTTCAATTTAAATCAATAATTATATTTTCATTGAAACAGAATTTCCATTATTTTGATCATTTGTTTTAAAAGTCGTCTACTGCAGAATTTGCATTCTTGACAAATGCTTAAAAAGCATCAATGAGAATCAATCCTACTTGTGAACAAGTTGTAAAAGCCTCTAACAAAAACAAGATTAATATTGTTAATTTGAAGAAGAACACTACCAGATCACCAAAAGACACCAAAACTTACAAACGAACAATCAACAGAAATATTTTTGCAGAGCTATATGCATGTTCTAAAATCCTTATTTGCAGAAGACTTCTTTAATGTGGGAAACTGCTTTACATCAGTCACAACCAAAACATCACAGCTCATTTCAGGCCATTTCTCCATTTCGAACAGTAATTTAGACATATTCACTCTATAATTTACACTTTCTTCTGTCATGATAAGTTGTTCAGCCATTCAACAATTTGGAAGAAGCTGAGGTATTAAGTTAGTTTGAGAAAGGGAGACAATTACAGATAGAAAGAGAAAGGGAGACAATTACAGAGAGATAGATAGAGAAAGGGAGGCAATTACAGATAGAAAGAGAAAGGGAGACAATTACAGAGAGATAGATAGAGAAAGAAAACAAAAATCAAATGAACCCATTTCCTAATAGAGAAAACTGTAACTACAGAATCGAGGGCTTGGCGTGAAACGGTTGTAACTTAAAACCTATTTTGAAAACCCTGGTTTAGGGGCAATTTTGACCCTTTTGTAAACAATGCAAATTTAGGTGCCATTGCTCAGAACGAGCAATGGCACCTAAATTTACATTGTTAACCAAGAAAAGTGATTTTAACGCTTATAAAGACTTTATGGCGAGGTGATTAACCTTGGTAAAAAAATACCAATTTTAGATACAACCGTTTCACGCTAAGCCCTCGAGATGTTTTCCCACTTGCCCACGTTTTTTGACGCATAAAGCAGAAGACTTTTGAAAAAATTGTGGGCAAAAGAAGAAATTGCTTATTACTTTTTTCAATATTCTTTCATTTATAGATGTGTCTTATTGTTGCCAAGATATTTTCAAAGTCGTCTGCTGATAAAGGTCTTAAAAGATATCAACTGCAGAAGCATCAAAAGTAGAATATATAAATATGAAAGAAAGGACAAACAGAAAGAGAGACAGTGTAAAGGAAAATTAAAAGTTGACCCTTTCCCCAATACATAATACGCTTTCGGAAACTTCTGTAGCACGTTACATTGGAAAACATTGCAACAAAAGGTGAAATTGTTCAAATTCCTCCTTTTGCCACGAAGAGTTTAAAACTCTATTCAATGATTATACTTTCATTTCCAGAGATATTTCATATTTTACGCCAAGATTGTTTCAATGTCAGATTGTTTCAATGTCGTCTGCTGCAGATTAGTTGTATGTGGGAAAGGAGGGTTAAAAGAAAGTTTAAAAAAAATAAAAAATAGTTAAAAAATTATTCAATAGTCAATTGTCATATTGTACAATAAATATACATACATTTCTTTCAAAAAAATTAAAAATTTTGATTTTGGAATTAAAATTCTTAATCTTTATTTAACCCATTCTAACAAACAGAGGCTTGCTGCAGCGTGTGACTTTAAAAATATTTCTCCTTTTGTCACAATGTTTTCAACTTTCTTTTTAAAGATATTCCTTTTATATTTGCCTAGACGCTTTCAAAGTTGTCTGCTGTAGATTTATTGTATGTGGGAAAAGGTAATGACACCAAATCACATCTACATTGCTTCACTCAGCTCATATCATATTGCTCAGATTATTTAAAAATCAGAAACTATCAAATGAGGTTAACAACTTAGTCAATATTCAAATTATGTTGACAATAGATTGATTTATTGATTGATCAAAGTTTAACATCATTTTCAGCTGTATTTCAGTCATATCAAAGCCAGTTCACCTACTCATATATTTCCTGGATTTCTCGCCACCAGTACTCCTCCACATAACATTTCTCCCAGGCAACTGGCTTCCATCCCACATAGACCAAAGCTCTCGATAAGGGGCGTTTTGCATGTTTTAAAATCCTTATTTGATCCTCTAACCCTATGCTGTGGGTACTCAAAAGAATCGTCTCAGTGAATCAAGAATTCTGGTTAGTCATCGGTAAGAATGAATAGCTGAGCCTGAGTTAAGCGTAACAATCAACTAGGCAATAGTAATACAAAATGTGAGAACTGAAGAAACTTATATAAAAACCCTTTCCCGCGTACAATAAATCTGCAGCAGACAACTTTGAAAACATCTAGGAATAAATACTGAAAATCTCTATAAATAAATGTACAATTATTAAAAAGATTTGAAAGATTTGTGGCAAAAGGAGAAATTGCTCATTATGAGCAAATACTCCTTTTACCACAATGTGTTGGTTTTTTTAAAAGTCATCTGCTGCAGTTGCCTCAAAAGCCCTCTGCAGGTGGGAAAGGGATAATAAATTAAAGGCACTATACCATTTTAAAATGTCTATAACCACTATTTAACGTAACAATAGCACTTTTCACATTTTCCCACACACACTCATTTCAACGCATAACCTGAAGTCCATTTTAACCCTTTCCCTCAGATAGACACTTTCTGACGCCTCTGCAGCAGACAGCTTTTTGAAAACATAGTGACAAAAGAAGAAATTGCTCAAAACGAGCAATTTCTCCTTTTGCCACAATGTTTTCCACTTTTAGTCATAGGTTATCCATTCAATTATAGAGATTTTCTATTTTTTGACAAGATATGTTGAAAGTTGTCTGCTGCGGAATTGTCGTATGAGGAAAAGTTTTACAAAAATCAAGGGAGTTAAATAACAAGGAAGTTTTCTTTCACATTGACTGAGTTATATCCCTTGCATTCAAGTTCTTCTTGAAACCCTTTCCCCAATTCAAGAAACTGTTTTAGTTCTCTGAAACGGATGGCTTTTGTAAACATTGTGGTAAAAGGAAGAATTGTTAATGAACAAAGACAAGTCAAAATGTAGTCTACATTGTCAATAAAGACCCTTTTGTGATTTGTTAATTTCATATTAGATTTTTCCTTTAGAAGAGTCTTTGCCCTTTCCCACATATTACAACAAACATTATATACGAAGTTCTTTAACCCTTCCAAACATACAGACACTTTCTGACGGCTCTACAGCAGACAACATTTGAACACATTGTGGTAAAGGGAGAAATTGATCATAATGAGCAATATCTCCATTTGCCACAATGTTTTCAACTGTTTTTCAATAACTAAACCTTCAATAATGGAGATTTTCTACAGTTTTGCCATTACTGTTTTCAAAGTCTTCCGCTGCAGATTTGTAGTAAGTGGGAAAGGCCGGTAGTCCAGATAAGGAGGGTTTTGCAGCTCGTTGCCCAACAATATCTCTCTTATTATTGAACCAAACCCTATGTTTTAGGTACTCAAAAGAATCGTCTCATTGAGACGATTCTTTTGAGTACCCACACAATAGGGTTAGCGGATAAAATAAGGACTTTAGAACAAGCAAAACCCTCCTTTTCTAGAGCTCCGGAAAGGGTTCAATTGCTGGCAAAAGGGTCATCTATCCGTCTTTAAAAATAATTCCAACCAGCATGGGCACGAAAACAAGAACTGTCTCGAATAGCACGGGCCCCATCCCTTCGCAAAACTAATCCTCACACAATAGGGGTCGTAAGGGCCGTCTAAGTATTTTGGGTCATGATATTTCATTTCTCGCATTAAATGCCCTCGTTCATAATCGAATATCTTCACTGAAAATCCGGGCAAAACTTTGTGGATGTACAACGTTCTCAATGAGGGATTCTCCAGCGTCCGTGAATGCACGAATATCGGATAGTCCGATCGATTATACACATACACACCATCCGTCTCTTTACTTAATGTGATGCCGAGTCCGATTTTGTCTCGAGTCCGCCGAACATTTTCTGACGGGGCATCGTCCTGTAATATCTGCAAGCACAAGCCGTCACCGTGAGGTAGATTTTGGAATATATTGGTGTGAGAGTCAAACACAGTAAGTAAACGTCCAACGCGCTGTCGTAGCTCCCAATAGGCAATGGTGCACCAGTGCTGCCCCCTTGTGGTTTGGTTTGAATTATTTGAGTAGCTCTCAAGCTCAACGATATCCATCTTGTTATGTATATGCTCGCCTGAAAATAGAAACAGAATAATGTTGTAAATTACTTTCGGAGATCGAACCTGGGACGCCCCCGTTCTAAATCCCAACCTCAATCAAAAGAATGAGTTTCACTGGAGGTCAAAACAAGATTAATTTAATTCTTTCCCACTGGCATCAAAAGAATGAATTTCTTCTTTTGCCACAACATTTTCGACTCTTTCAGTAACTGCAGATTAGTTGTATGTGGGAAAGGAGGGTTAAAAAAAAAATGAAAAAGGAAAAAATTGAAAACGAAATGAAAAATAGTTTAAACTATTAACGCACGAGTGTGACAGCGCGTTACAGAAATATTCGAATGGGCCCTGGTTTAAATTGAGTATATATAGATTTGAAACGGATAGGGTGTATTTCTGAGTAGAGCAGGGTGTATGCTACCATCAAATGGTATAACAGTGATGTTTCAGCTTCGGTTAAACGTGTGCGACATTGAAATGATGGCGAATACGCAACTACGGTTAAGAGTAAATCTAGCGTTTTATAGGTCTCACACCTCTATGCTTTGATTATAATGCGATGTCTATGTACATGAAACTGACTGGTAAAAATCTTAATACTCGAGTTATATCAATGTGTTTCAATGTGTTTCGCGGGCAGTGGATATGGTACCTCTTGTTCAATGATGTTTTATGCCACTTATAATGTAGCTCTAAACTCATAACCACATTTGCTACTGAAGACGTTGAGAAGTGTTGTAATGGCTTTCCATCCGTGGTGCTCAGGGTTGCGTGGTAAGCAGTAAGACTGACTCACAGGAAACGCCGTGATATACATATCTAAAATGGTTGAAAGCAGCCTAAAGAAACACGCAAACTAAATAAACAAACAGTGGCTTAATCTCATTAAAATCAAACTTAACCTCGCAGCAGAAGCAGCTATCGCTCGTATAGATCGGGTGACAACCTGATACAGGTCGTCTCAGGTTGTCATTTTCGTCAGCCAGTCAAACTGTCGCTTACAAGATCGTGTGTTATCTACAGAGGAGATAACACACATATGAACGGAATAGATTAGCACTTGGCTACCTACCCACTTAGACAATGTTCTCCCATTGTTGGAAAACAAATGTTGCTATTCAAGATGACTTTAGTAAATCAATGGCCGAGCCGGATCGAACTCGCAACCCCTCGTTTGCTACTCCTCGTTGTCCAAGCTATGGTGAACCGTCTCCGGATTGTAGTGGTTAAAGTGTCCGTCTTGGGACCAGGGTGTTCGAGTCATAACAAAATGAAATGATAAGAACGGCTTCCCTCCTTGGCGCTCAGAGTCTCGGGGATAGCATGACTTACTGACGCATCTCTATCGTGATATATAATATCAGTAATACTGGTGATTGACACAGGAAACGCCGTGATATATGATATCAGTAATACTGGTGATTGACACAGGAAACGCCGTGATATATGATATCAGTAATACTGGTGATTGACACAGGAAACGCCGTGATGTATAATATCAGTAATACTGGTGATTGACACAGGAAACGCCGTGATATATGATATCAGTAATACTGGTGATTGACACAGGAAACGCCGTGATGTATAATATCAGTAATACTGGTGATTGACACAGGAAACGCCGTGATATATGATATCAGTAATACTGGTGATTGACACAGGAAACGCCGTGATATATGATATCAGTAATACTGGTGATTGACACAGGAAACGCCGTGATGTATAATATCAGTAATACTGGTGATTGACACAGGAAACGCCGTGATATATGATATCAGTAATACTGGTGATTGACACAGGAAACGCCGTGATGTATAATATCAGTAATACTGGTGATTGACACAGGAAACGCCGTGATATATGATATCAGTAATACTGGTGATTGACACAGGAAACGCCGTGATATATGATATCAGTAATACTGGTGATTGACACAGGAAACGCCGTGATGTATAATATCAGTAATACTGGTGATTGACACAGGAAACGCCGTGATATATGATATCAGTAATACTGGTGATTGACACAGGAAACGCCGTGATGTATAATATCAGTAATACTGGTGATTGACACAGGAAACGCCGTGATATATGATATCAGTAATACTGGTGATTGACACAGGAAACGCCGTGATATATGATATCAGTAATACTGGTGATTGACACAGGAAACGCCGTGATGTATAATATCAGTAATACTGGTGATTGACACAGGAAACGCCGTGATATATGATATCAGTAATACTGGTGATTGACACAGGAAACGCCGTGATGTATAATATCAGTAATACTGGTGATTGACACAGGAAACGCCGTGATATATGATATCAGTAATACTGGTGATTGACACAGGAAACGCCGTGATATATGATATCAGTAATACTGGTGATTGACACAGGAAACGCCGTGATGTATAATATCAGTAATACTGGTGATTGACACAGGAAACGCCGTGATATATGATATCAGTAATACTGGTGATTGACACAGGAAACGCCGTGATGTATAATATCAGTAATACTGGTGATTGACACAGGAAACGCCGTGATATATGATATCAGTAATACTGGTGATTGACACAGGAAACGCCGTGATATATAATATCAGCACTGGATCACGTGATATAACTGAAATACCGATGAAAGCGGCTTAAAACACCATTCAGGCAAATCGATCTTAGCTATTGGGACTCGACTGAATTGCAATTAACCCTTTCCCACTTACAGTAGATCACATCTAGGCAAAAATAGGGAAAATCTCCATCCATGAAAGTATAATTATTGACAAGAAATTGAAAACATTGCGGTAAAACTCGTCTGCTTCAAACGTGTCATGATGCTCCGAAGGAGCTTATTACACGTAGGGCTGCACTGCACTCATATGTTGTTGTAAGAAGTGTTGTCATTATAAAACAATTTCTCATTTTTCCACCTTGTTTTCAACAGTCGTCTGCTGCAGTGACGTCAGAATGCGCCTGTATGTGCGATAGAGTGAACGGGAGAACTATTTCCGTAGAAACGAACACAAAAACTAGTCACGTGAGTAATTCACGATGAGACATTGCTCCTTTTGTAACAATATTTTCAAAGGTCGTCTCTTCTGCACTGCACAGGCGTGAGACCAAGCTCTCTCTGTTTAAACGAGCCATTCGTATTCCGGCTATTACGTTAAACAAGTTGGCAATTACTCCTTTCGCAATAATGTTTTCAAAAAGTCGTCTGTTGCAGTCGCAGCAGAATACAGACGCCTCGCCTGTATGTGGGAAAGAGTTAAAATGGAGGAACCCTCTCCGTATAGTTTGATTTGTCATTCCTATTCCGGCGTGTACGTTAAATTGGCAATTACTCCTTTTGCAACACTGTTTTCAAAAGTCGTACATTGCAGTCGCCTCGCCTGTATGTGGGAAAGAGTTAAAATGGAGGAACCCTCTCCGTATAGTTTGATTTGTCATTCCTATTCCGGCGTGTACGTTAAATTGGCAATTACTCCTTTTGCAACACTGTTTTCAAAAGTCGTACATTGCAGTCGCAGCGGAATACAAACGCCTGTATGTGGGAAAGGGTTAAAATGAAGGAACCCTCTCCGTATAGTTTGATTTGTAATTCGTATTCCGGCTAGTACGTGAAATTGGCAATTACTCCTTTTGCAACACTGTTTTCAGAAGGTCGTCAGCTGCAGAAGCGCAGACTAGAAGGCACATGCATGCATGTGAGAAACAGGTAAACTTAACCCTTTCCCACAATCAGTCTGTTTATGTTGCGTCTGCAGCAGACAACATTTGAAAACATTATGACAAAGGAAAACAAAAAGCTCATTATCCTGTTGGTGCAAACCAGACGTGTCTCTGTTAACCCTCCTCCACCCGCAGTCGCATCTTGACTCATCTGTAGCAGACGACCTTTGAATAACAAATGTTAAATTAATAGAGCAGGATGGATCCCTCTCAGTATATAAACGAGCCATTGAGTCTGGTGACTAGTGGTGAGTAATTTGTATTCCGGCTAGTATGTTGATTATGCCGTATCCTCGAGGGAAACCGATGATGGCGTCCAATTGTCCTATTAATCCAATAATCTGATAATCGCGCCCTTTAACCGCTCTTCTGACTTAACCTCGAAACGAGCCGAGTCACACGATAACCGACCCTAGGAGAAAGATTTAGAAAGGCATGAGAGATTCGGATCAGTCTGCGTAGTCTGATAGAGAGGTTCTGGAAAGTCATGAGAGATTCGGATCAGTTATTATACTTATATCAATCATTCTCGATGTCTGCTTTCTCGGTATACTCAGCCAGTTTAGAAGAGTGTGTATGGTGGGAGTCTGTCATTATGATTCCGCTCTCGCTGAAATCGAACTCCGGACCTTTGAGTAACGTGGCGGGCGCTGTTCTACCGAGTCACTGATTTAGGAGTCCGATAGATATCGAGAGTTTCATGATGAACTTGAACAAGATGTAGTTACAACCGTTTTGCATCAAACCATCGATATGTTAAAGACGAGATACGCGGTTAATAATGCACGATATACGCCATTAAAACCTCGTTACAAACACATTAATGCATAATGTATAAGCGTATAATGGTAAATATATCATTACAGATAATGGGGCTGGCTCGTCGCTTGATTTTTTGCTGAAGGTACATGCATTTGTGATAAAGGTTAAAAGAATAGAGACAAGGAAACACGAATTAATTAATTAATAAATAAATGGATGTAAGGATGAATATATTATATTGGTATGAGTTAACGTCGTTATCAACCGACGGCGCTTCGGTTATATCACGGCGGCCAGTTCACCTACCCGTGTGTTTCCTGGCTTTATTACGCCAGTACTCAACATTACATTATGTCCAAGTAACTGACGACGGCTAGTTAATTATGACGCTTGTCGCTTTGACTTTTATCAAACGTCCGAAAGAAATGTTTGGCCAAGCTCGGGGTCGAACTCACAACATCCTGATTGACGTTCCGCGTTGCTACCGACTCAGCTGCCGGGGCGCGGTCTCGGAATAAGATAAATTTATAAGCAGACAATTGACGCAGCATGTAATTGTTGGTGTTTTACGCCGATGTCAACAGTTGTTCAGTTATGTAAATGAGTTCAGTTATGTAAATGCGTTCGCATTGTTAGTTGCCAGCTCATTCTGTTAGTCTACTCTCACATGGAATCATCCGTTGTTAGGCTATGCCAAACATCCTGAGCGCCATGGAAGGATGCGACTACTACAGTTTTAAAGAACGGTGTCGATTCCAAAATTACATACATGGATTGTTGATCCCGCATTAAGTCAGTTATCATAAAATAAAAGGTTTTGTGCAAAAAGAGCGGGTCCATAAATATTGCGTCTTGTTGACGACACTTTCGTGGACGATTTCCCGCCATGTGTCTCCATAGTGATTCGGACGAGATCTCGTGGGATTTAAAACCGTTACGATATTAATGGCTCTTTAGTTTACAGTCTCGGCATGGAAAGTGGAGTTATGTGTAGTTCTCCGAGTTGGTATCACTGTTAACTGTTACTCTATTCCACATACAGCAAACCTCTATCTAGCAGACGACTTTTGAAAACATCTTAACATTAAAAAACGAGAATGAAAGTATACTTATTGAGTATAGTTAAAAAACATTGTGGCAAACGGAGAATTACTCATTACGCTTTCAAAGGTCGCCTGCTTCAAATGCGTCAAAATAATCCGATATGGTACCACTTCTAGGACAATAAACTGGATACAAGCAGGGCTGCACTCGTATAGTTTTGTCAGAAAGTACCGACTATGTAATCGTCTACACGACAGATAGTTTCTGGTGACACAACACGAAGGCGTATGCACAGGCTCACCCAAGTATATACTGTACGCAGATACACAACACGGATGCACGGGATCACCCAAGTATATACTGTACGCAGATACACAACACGGATGCACGGGATCACCCAAGTATATACTGTACGCGGATACACGACAAGACCCAAAGTCACGTGACGCGCCTCGTCTCTATGTATTCTAAATGTCGCCAAACGTTTTAGTCCATTAATGAGAAAGCCTTTGGGTTAATCTGATTCCACGTGATTTAGATTTAAGCCAATTTCCACAGATCGTGTAAGTGGTTTTGAAAAACGTTCATTATGAACATTTCGAGCCGCTGTTGCTCATTCGGTAACGAAGACGGCTATCAATCAATGGGTCGTGAATTCGAACCAAGAATCGGCCATTCATTTTTTACGATAATCGCGTGAGTAGCGTCATTATTCTTTCACCAAATGGGTTGACTGTCTATGTAGGAAGGTACCCAGCTAGCCGTGAAGAATGTTGTGCGCAGTGCCGATGCGTTAGTGAAAGTCGGGAACCACTTGAATAAGTGAAGTGATATAATTCATACTGTAAAAGACGGTGTGTAACGTTAATCAATCAACCAATCAATCAATTGATAGACGTTTTATATGACTATATTTAAAGGGTCTTCCTTAAATTCTTTCCCACCTGCAGACGCATTCTGACGTATCTGCGACAGACGAATTATGAAAACATTGTGGCAAAAGGAGAACATGCTCATATTAAGCAATTCCTTCTTTTGTCACAATGTCATCAACTCTATTCTTTAAAATGTGTGTGTTTGGGGTGTGGGGGACTGTGCAGACTGATCCGGGCCGACACATTCCGTCTCAGAGGGAAAGAGGTATAGAGTAGTGATTCCTGAAACAGAAAATCCAGAAAAAAGTGTCTATCTTAAGTGCTATGACATAATGACGACATATGATTTTAGTATTTCCGCTAATAAACAATCCGGAGGATGACACTATTCGATATGTACGCTGTTGCTGTCGGTGCTGATGATGATTGGTTTGTAATGCCAACTCTCCTCGTCTGGTATGACTCATCGCTTGATTCTTGTGAGTTAACAATCTGTTTATGTATTATTTGGGTACATGTGTGAGCGACAATCGACCTTTCTAGAACAAGTCTGTGCATCTACTCAGTCTGATATAGCTCTGCAATGTTCACCAATTAGTCCCAAAAGCTTCCAAGAGACTTCTTACAGCCAGTTTCTCAGCTTAATGAAATAGTACGCAAACATAGCCGGCTATTAATAAAATAGTACGCAAACATAGCCAGCTATTAATAAAAAAGTACGCAAACATAGCCGGCTATTAATATAATAGTACGCAAACATAGCCGGCTATTAAAAGAATAGTTCGCAAACATAACCGAGTATTAATGAAATAGTTCGCAAACATAGCCGGCTATTAATAAAATAGTACGCAAACATAGCCGGCTATTACTAAAATAGTTCGCAAACATAGCCGGCTATTAATAAAATAGTTCGCAAACATAGACGGCTATTAATAAAATAGTATGCAAACATAGACGGCTTTTAATAAAACAGTACGCAAACATAGACGGCTATTAATAAAATAGTACGCAAACATAGCCGGCTATTAATGAAATAGTTCGCAAACATAGACGGCTATTAATAAAATAGTACGCAAACATAGCCGGCTATTAATAAAATAGTAGGCAAACATAGCCGGCTATTAATAAAATAGTTCGCAAACATAGCCGGCTATTAATAAAACAGTACGCAAACATAGACGGCTATTAATAAAATAGTACGCAAACATAGCCGGCTATTAATAAAATAGTACGCAAACATAGCTGGCTATTAATAAAATAGTACGTTAAAATAGCCGGCTATTAATGAAATAGTACGCAAACATATCCGGCTATTTTGCTACACTAACTTCCTTGGTCACAAGTACGCTTTCCTGGGGGAATTACTCTCTTTTTTTTCACAAATGAAATAATCGTGTTTTATCTCGTTACTTTGTCCATACGAGACGTAGAACTCAATCGTTTAAGACTGATTGCTCACTATCAGTAGACAGTACGTTTCCCTCTCTCAACACGAGGGCGAAACAATTGCCTGTGGTCTACGGGAAAAGATACCCTAATAACCATTACCCCCCCGATTTATTTTCTCAAACTATAATCCTCATTTTAAATTGAAAAGTTGCTGAAATGAGTAGCGAAAAATGAAGAACACGATAAGACTGGTCTACAATTAGTGTAGATTAAAGTATTGCTTAACACCATTTTCCATCTAAATTCCCGCAACTTGTGTGTCATGTTCCGTGTTTATGTTGAGAATATATATATAGATGTGGATGTTGATAAGTCAGTAGATATGCACTGTATGCAATTTATAAAAATAAACATACTAGATCTGTCCAAAACAAACAGAGAAATGGACCAACAATTCGTGCCTTCACTGTATGTCATATCATTGGAAATCGAAACCCACCCCATTTTGTAAGAAAGCGGTCCAAATAATTGCTTTTACATAACGAGTCTCTAGAATGAAAAGTGTAAAAAATCACCGGTTTTCCAAATCGCCCGTCGCCAAAACAATAAATATCAAGTGCTTAGGAATCGGCTTCAGTTACTTACTTAAACGAAAACAATTAAATACAGCGCCTGGTGGGAATGTTTTGTGGCCCGCCGTATATAAGCGTAGTCCTTAGGGTATAGTATATATATATATATATATGAGCCGTTCCAGGAGAAAACCATATTATGGCACGAGCGTAATGTATCGACTCCGATCAACCTGCTTAGTACACGCAGGCTAATCTGGGCCGACACATTGCGTCTCAGGGGGATAGTGGTATAGAGTAATGATTCTTAAAACAGAAATTCCACAGGAGGCGAAAATTGTCTGTCCGGCATATTTCGGCTGATTCGAGTCATTAATGTTCGTTTTCTCATGGAACGGCTAGTATATATATATACATATCGAGGGCTTAGCGTGAAACGGTTGTAACTAAAATTGGTATTTCTTTACCAAGGTTAATCACCTCACCATAAAGTCTTTATAAGCGTTAAAACATTTTTCTTGGTAAACAATGGAAATTTAGATGACATTGCTCGTTCTGAGCAATGACACCTAAATTTGCATTGTTTACAAAGGGGTCAAAATTGCCCCTAAACCAGGGTTTTCAAAATAGGTTTTTAGTTACAACCGTTTCACACCAAGCCCTCGATATCACCTGAGTGATGGTATAGTAACAAATGTGTATTTGCCAATATCAGGGATAATTTGATAAAGCCTGTTGAAATACAATGAGCAAATTCAGAGGAGAAGAATTTAGGCATTTTTCCCTCTTTCTGATGCCGCAGCAACCAAAGTTCTCCATGGAATTAAATCTATATTTTAGAATCGATTGATTGGGTTATACGATTAATTAGGGTTTTAAAAAGCCGTTTTCAACAATTGTTCAGTCATATTCCAGCGGCCAGATCTCCTACCCGTGTATTCATGTGTTTTCAACATAGACTGATAGCCTGGTCTGGTGAAAAGCGAATGACTTTTTACTTGCCCCTGGATTGACAGCTATATGGGCGTGACTCTTAAGTGCTTTACACCACTTTCAACAATTTGTTTCATATAGCTCAGCGTTTCCTAGGTAAGTTACACGTACTACTGGTCCGTTTATCCTTACACCAGCAAGTCATTTGTAATGGTAAGTTACAATAATTACTGGTCCGTTTATCCTTACACCAGCAAGTCATTTGTAATGGTAAGTTACAATAATTACTGGTCCGTTTATCCTTACACCAGCAAGTCATTTGTAATGGTAAGTTACAATAATTACTGGTCCGTTTATCCTTACACCAGCAAGTCATTTGTAATGGCAAGTTACAATAATTACTGGTCCGTTTATCTTGACACCAGCAAGTCATTTGTAATGGTAAGTTACAATAATTACTGGTCCGTTTATCCTTACACCAGCAAGTCATTTGTAATGGTAAGTTACAAGAACTACTGGTCCGTTTATCCTTACACCAGCAAGTCATTTGTAATGGTAAGTTACAAGTACTACTGGTCCGTTTATCCTTACACCAGCAAGTCATTTGTAATGGTAAGTTACAATAACTACTGGTCCGTTTATCCTTACACCAGCAAGTCATTTGTAATGGTAAGTTACAATAATTACTGGTCCGTTTATCCTTACACCAGCAAGTCATTTGTAATGGTAAGTTACAATAATTACTGGTCCGTTTATCCTTACACCAGCAAGTCATTTGTAATGGTAAGTTACAATAATTACTGGTCCGTTTATCCTTACACCAGCAAGTCATTTGTAATGGTAAGTTACAATAATTACTGATCCGTTTATCCTTACACCAGCAAGTCATTTGTAATGGTAAGTTACAAGTACTACTGGTCCGTTTATCCTTACACCAGCAAGTCATTTGTAATGGTAAGTTACAAGTACTACTGGTCCGTTTATCCTTACACCAGCAAGTCATTTGTAATGGTAAGTTACACTAATTACTGGTCCGTTTATCCTTACACCAGGCCAGGGATTGAACCTGTGACATCCAGCATCCTTGGCAGATGCTCTACCACTACACCACGGAGGCGGTCAATGGCGTCATATGTCGGTCATTAGCGTCAGATGGGGGTCAATGGCGTCAGATGTCGTCTGTATCAAGGGGAGGGTAAATAATGACTGAATTCATTTTCAGTTATTTCAATATTTTATTATTAATCATGGCCTTAGAAATACCAAGTGACCTTGGTAATCTATGAATAATAATTAATTAATACATGAATATGTAAATGAGGGCATGTCATGATGCAAATGAGTTTAATGGTACATACACAAATCACATGAATATTCATGAATATTCAAAAACCATTAACAGTACTACTGTACCTATTGAACATAAGCCAACCTATTATAGAAGAACAAACCACACTTCATTCAAAGTTTACTGTCACACCTAACTAACATAACTCCTTCCCACATACAACAAATCTGCAGCAGACACCTTGAAACATATGTAAAATCTCATAAACTGATGGTTTCATTATTGAAAAAAGAGTTGAAAACATGGTGGCAAAAGGGGAAAATGCTTATTATTACGAGGAAATTCTCCTTTTGTCACCATGTTTTAAAAAAGCCCTCTGCTGCAGAGACGTTACTTGTCGTATGCAGGTGGGAAAGGGTTAACCGACCTGTTCAGTCAAATGAAAGTACACTATATGATTATGTATGTTTTGTCTGTATATTTGTACTAGACAAAACGCCGCCTAAGAGATAGGACAGCAACAGGTCACGTGAATGGTCAGTAACAGATAACGTTAAAATTAGAATAAGATAACCCTGTATCTTTCTTTGCATATTGAGGTAAAGAATTTCATTTTCTTTTTAATTCATTCTTTTTCAAACATGTTAGCTTACATCGTACAGACATTATACATGGCACTTTTTATTTTTGCTTCAACAGCGTGTATAATAATAACAATTCACGCTGCAAATATCAAATGTCGAGGTCATTGTCATGGTAACATTCGCGCCCAGATTTCCATGGCAACATCACAATATCTAAACATAATCTGTAACAAAACAATTCTCACTCAATCCTTTCCCAAATACAACAGATTATACTGCAGAAGACTTTTCAAAAATAACAGACAAAAAAATGGAAAATCTCTACAATCAAGTTATAATTATTGGGTATAACTCAAAGCGATGTCAGAAAATATGAGATATTACTCATGTTGCTGCATTGTTTTTAAAAGTCATGTGATGTTGATGTATATACATTGGTAAAAACGATTGAATGTAAACTCTTTCCAACATATACATACAGACGCTTAATTGAACTCTCGTTTACGCTTAATTAAACTCTCGTTTACGGAGATATGTCAAGGTTTTGGCCGATACGTTTTCCAAAAGTAGTCTGCTGTCTATCTGTTGTATGTGAGAGAGGATTAGCTGGATGACCTCATCTTACAATGAGTGATAACAGACTTAAACAAATTGCACCAAACAAATAACAAAACATATCATAACAGTTCATGTCTCATTAAGAATACACCTGTTTTCCCAGTCAACCTATGACTTATTAACCATTTCCCACATACAACGAATCTGCAGCAGATGACTTTGACAAATAGTTAGTCAAAAATATGGAAAATATCCATAAAAGAAAATATGATTAGTTATTAAAGTTGAAAACATTGTGCAAAGTGGCGAACGGAGAAATTGCAAGGTTTTAATGGAGCATTTGTAGCAGATGGCTTTTGAATATATTGTGGAAACAGAAAAATAACTCATTTCATTTCTCCTTTTGCTACAGTGTTTTCAATTTAAATCAATAATTATATTTTCATTGAAACAGAATTTCCATTATTTTGATCATTTGTTTTAAAAGTCGTCTACTGCAGAATTTGCATTCTTGACAAATGCTTAAAAAGCATCAATGAGAATCAATCCTACTTGTGAACAAGTTGTAAAAGCCTCTAACAAAAACAAGATTAATATTGTTAATTTGAAGAAGAACACTACCAGATCACCAAAAGACACCAAAACTTACAAACGAACAATCAACAGAAATATTTTTGCAGAGCTATATGCATGTTCTAAAATCCTTATTTGCAGAAGACTTCTTTAATGTGGGAAACTGCTTTACATCAGTCACAACCAAAACATCACAGCTCATTTCAGGCCATTTCTCCATTTCGAACAGTAATTTAGACATATTCACTCTATAATTTACACTTTCTTCTGTCATGATAAGTTGTTCAGCCATTCAACAATTTGGAAGAAGCTGAGGTATTAAGTTAGTTTGAGAAAGGGAGACAATTACAGATAGAAAGAGAAAGGGAGACAATTACAGAGAGATAGATAGAGAAAGAAAACAAAAATCAAATGAACCCATTCCCTAATAGAGAAAACTGTAACTACAGAATCGAGGGCTTGGCGTGAAACGGTTGTAACTTAAAACCTATTTTGAAAACCCTGGTTTAGGGGCAATTTTGACCCTTTTGTAAACAATGCAAATTTAGGTGCCATTGCTCAGAACGAGCAATGGCACCTAAATTTACATTGTTTACCAAGAAAAGTGATTTTAACGCTTATAAAGACTTTATGGCGAGGTGATTAACCTTGGTAAAAAAATACCAATTTTAGATACAACCGTTTCACGCTAAGCCCTCGAGATGTTTTCCCACTTGCCCACGTTTTTTGACGCATAAAGCAGAAGACTTTTGAAAAAATTGTGGGCAAAAGAAGAAATTGCTTATTACTTTTTTCAATATTCTTTCATTTATAGATGTGTCTTATTGTTGCCAAGATATTTTCAAAGTCGTCTGCTGATAAAATAAAGGTCTTAAAAGATATCAACTGCAGAAGCATCAAAAGTAGAATATATAAATATGAAAGAAAGGACAAACAGAAAGAGAGACAGTGTAAAGGAAAATTAAAAGTTGACCCTTTCCCCGATACATAATACGCTTTTGGAAACTTCTGTAGCACGTTACATTGGAAAACATTGCAACAAAAGGTGAAATTGTTCAAATTCCTCCTTTTGCCACGAAGAGTTTAAAACTCTATTCAATGATTATACTTTCATTTCCAGAGATATTTCATATTTTACGCCAAGATTGTTTCAATGTCAGATTGTTTCAATGTCGTCTGCTGCAGATTAGTTGTATGTGGGAAAGGAGGGTTAAAAGAAAGTTTAAAAAAAATAAAAAATAGTTAAAAAATTATACAATAGTCAATTGTCATATTGTACAATAAATATACATACATTTCTTTCAAAAAAATTAAAAATTTTGATTTTGGAATTAAAATTCTTAATCTTTATTTAACCCATTCTAACAAACAGAGGCTTGCTGCAGCGTGTGACTTTAAAAATATTTCTCCTTTTGTCACAATGTTTTCAACTTTCTTTTTAAAGATATTCCTTTTATATTTGCCTAGACGCTTTCAAAGTTGTCTGCTGTAGATTTATTGTATGTGGGAAAAGGTAATGACACCAAATCACATCTACATTGCTTCACTCAGCCCATATCATATTGCTCAGATTATTTAAAAATCAGAAACTATCAAATGAGGTTAACAACTTAGTCAATATTCAAATTATGTTGACAATACATTGATTTATTGATTGATCAAAGTTTAACGTCATTTTCAGCTGTATTTCAGTCATATCAAAGCCAGTTCACCTACTCATGTATTTCCTGGATTTCTCGCCACCAGTACTCCTCCACATAACATTTCTCCCAGGCAACTGGCTTCCATCCCACATAGACCAAAGCTCTCGATAAGGGGCGTTTTGCATGTTTTAAAATCCTTATTTGATCCTCTAACCCTATGCTGTGGGTACTCAAAAGAATCGTCTCAGTGAATCAAGAATTCTGGTTAGTCATCGGTAAGAATGAATAGCTGAGCCTGAGTTAAGCGTAACAATCAACTAGGCAATAGTAATACAAAATGTGAGAACTGAAGAAACTTATATAAAAACCCTTTCCCGCGTACAATAAATCTGCAGCAGACAACTTTGAAAACATCTAGGAATAAATACTGAAAATCTCTATAAATAAATGTACAATTATTAAAAAGATTTGAAAGATTTGTGGCAAAAGGAGAAATTGCTCATTATGAGCAAATACTCCTTTTACCACAATGTGTTGTTTTTTTAAAAGTCATCTGCTGCAGTTGCCTCAAAAGCCCTCTGCAGGTGGGAAAGGGATAATAAATTAAAGGCACTATACCATTTTAAAATGTCTATAACCACTATTTAACGTAACAATAGCACTTTTCACATTTTCCCGCACACACTCATTTCAACGCATAACCTGAAGTCCATTTTAACCCTTTCCCTCAGATAGACACTTTCTGACGCCTCTGCAGCAGACAGCTTTTTGAAAACATAGTGACAAAAGAAGAAATTGCTCAAAACGAGCAATTTCTCCTTTTGCCACAATGTTTTCCACTTTTAGTCATAGGTTATCCATTCAATTATAGAGATTTTCTATTTTTTGACAAGATATGTTCAAAGTTGTCTGCTGCGGAATTGTCGTATGAGGAAAAGTTTTACAAAAATCAAGGGAGTTAAATAACAAGGAAGTTTTCTTTCACATTGACTGAGTTATATCCCTTGCATTCAAGTTCTTCTTGAAACCCTTTCCCCAATTCAAGAAACTGTTTTAGTTCTCTGAAACGGATGGCTTTTGTAAACATTGTGGTAAAAGGAAGAATTGTTAATGAACAAAGACAAGTCAAAATGTAGTCTACATTGTCAATAAAGACCCTTTTGTGATTTGTTAATTTCATATTAGATTTTTCCTTTAGAAGAGTCTTTGCCCTTTCCCACATATTACAACAAACATAATATACGAAGTTCTTTAACCCTTCCAAACATACAGACACTTTCTGACGGCTCTACAGCAGACGACATTTGAACACATTGTGGTAAAGGGAGAAATTGATCATAATGAGCAATATCTCCATTTGCCACAATGTTTTCAACTGTTTTTCAATAACTAAACCTTCAATAATAGAGATTTTCTACAGTTTTGCCATTACTGTTTTCAAAGTCTTCCGCTGCAGATTTGAAGTAAGTGTGAAAGGGCGGTAGTCCAGATAAGGAGGGTTTTGCAGCTCGTTGCCCAACAATATCTCTCTTATTATTAAACCAAACCCTATGTTGTAGGTACTCAAAAGAATCGTCTCATTGAGACGATTCTTTTGAGTACCCACACAATAGGGTTAGCGGATAAAATAAGGACTTTAGAACGAGCAAAACCCTCCTTTTCTAGAGCTCCGGAAAGGGTTCAATTGCTGGCAAAAGGGTCATCTATCCGTCTTTAAAAATAATTCCAACCAGCACGGGCACGAAAACAAGAACTGTCTCGAATAGCACGGGCCCCATCCCTTCGCAAAACTAATCCTCACACAATAGGGGTCGTAAGGGCCGTCTAAGTATTTTGGGTCATGATATTTCATTTCTCGCATTAAATGCCCTCGTTCATAATCGAATATCTTCACTGAAAATCCGGGCAAAACTTTGTGGATGTACAACGTTCTCAATGAGGGATTCTCCAGCGTCCGTGAATGCACGAATATCGGATAGTCCGATCGATTATACACATACACACCATCCGTCTCTTTACTTAATGTGATGCCGAGTCCTATTTTGTCTCGAGTCCGCCGAACATTTTCTGACGGGGCATCGTCCTGTAATATCTGCAAGCACAAGCCGTCACCGTGAGGTAGATTTTGGAATATATTGGTGTGAGAGTCAAACACAGTAAGTAAACGTCCAACGCGCTGTCGTAGCTCCCAATAGGCAATGGTGCACCAGTGCTGCCCCCTTGTGGTTTGGTTTGAATTATTTGAGTAGCTCTCAAGCTCAACGATATCCATCTTGTTATGTATATGCTCGCCTGAAAATAGAAACAGAATAATGTTGTAAATTACTTTCGGAGATCGAACCTGGGACGCCCCCGTTCTAAATCCCAACCTCAATCAAAAGAATGAGTTTCACTGGAGGTCAAAAGAAGATTAATTTAATTCTTTCCCACTGGCATCAAAAGAATGAATTTCTTCTTTTGCCACAACATTTTCGACTCTTTCAGTAACTGTAGATTAGTTGTATGTGGGAAAGGAGGGTTAAAAAAAAAATGAAAAAGGAAAAAATTGAAAATGAAATGAAAGATAGTTTAAACTATTAACGCACGAGTGTGACACCGCGTTACATAAATATTCGAATGGGCCCTGGTTTAAATTGAGTATATATATATTTGAAACGGATAGGGTGTATTTCTGAGTAGAGCAGGGTGTATGCTACCATCAAATGGTATAACAGTGATGTTTCAGCTTCGGTTAAACGTGTGCGACATTGAAATGATGGCGAATACGCAACTACGGTTAAGAGTAAATCTAGCGTTTTATAGGTCTCACACCTCTATGCTTTGATTATAATGCGATGTCTATGTATGTACATGAAACTGACTGGTAAAAATCTTAATACTCGAGTTAAATCAATGTGTTTCAATGTGTTTCACGGGCAGTGGATATGGTACCTCTTGTTCAATGATGTTTTATGCCACTTATAATGTAGCTCTAAACTCATAACCACATTTGCTACTGAAGACGTTGAGAAGTGTTGTAATGGCTTCCCATCCGTGGTGCTCAGGGTTGCGTGGTAAGCAGTAAGACTGACTCACAGGAAACGCCGTGATATATATCTAAAATGGTTGAAAGCAGCCTAAAGAAACACGCAAACTAAATAAACAAACAGTGGCTTAATCTCATTAAAATCAAACTTAACCTCGCAGCAGAAGCAGCTATCGCTCGTATAGATCGGGTGACGACCTGATACAGGTCGTCTCAGGTTGTCATTTTCGTCAGCCAGTCAAACTGTCGCTTACAAGATCGTGTGTTATCTACAGAGGAGATAACCCACATATGAACGGAATAGATTAGCACTTGGCTACCTACCCACTTAGACAATGTTCTCCCATTGTTGGAAAACAAATGTTGCTATTCAAGATGACTTTAGTAAATCAATGGCCGAGCCGGATCGAACTCGCAACCCCTCGTTTGCTACTCCTCGTTGTTCAAGCTATGGTGAACCGTCTCCGGATTGTAGTGGTTAAAGTATCCGTCTTGGGACCAGGGTGTTCGAGTCATAACAAAATGAAATGATAAGAACGGCTTCCCTCCTTGGCGCTCAGAGTCTCGGGGATAGCATGACTTACTGACGCATCTCCTATATCGTGATATATAATATCAGTAATACTGGTGATTGACACAGGAAACGCCGTGATATATGATATCAGTAATACTGGTGATTGACACAGGAAACGCCGTGATGTATAATATCAGTAATACTGGTGATTGACACAGGAAACGCCGTGATATATAATATCAGTAATACTGGTGATTGACACAGGAAACGCCGTGATATATAATATCAGTAATACTGGTGATTGACACAGGAAACGCCGTGATATATGATATCAGTAATACTGGTGATTGACACAGGAAACGCCGTGATATATAATATCAGTAATACTGGTGATTGACACAGGAAACGCCGTGATATATGATATCAGTAATACTGGTGATTGACACAGGAAACGCCGTGATATATGATATCAGCACTGGATCACGTGATATAACTGAAATACCGTTGAAAGCGGCTTAAAACACCATTCAGGTAAATCGATCTCAGCTATTGGGACTCGACTGAATTGCAATTAACCCTTTCCCACTTACAGTAGATCACATCTAGGCAAAAATAGGGAAAATCTCCATCCATGAAAGTATAATTATAGACAAGAAATTGAAAACATTGCGGTAAAACTCGTCTGCTTCAAACGTGTCATGATGCTCCGAAGGAACTTATTACACGTAGGGCTGCACTGCTATGTTGTTGTAAGACGTGTTGTCATTATAAAACAATTTCTCATTTTTCCACCTTGTTTTCAAAAGTCGTCTGCTGCAGTGACGTCAGAATGCGCCTGTATGTGCGATAGAGTGAACGGGAGAACTATTTCCGTAGAAACGAACACAAAAACTAGTCACGTGAGTAATTCACGATGAGACATTGCTCCTTTTGTAACAATATTTTCAAAGGTCGTCTCTTCTGCACTGCACAGGCGTGAGACCAAGCTCTCTCTGTTTAAACGAGCCATTCGTATTCCGGCTATTACGTTAAACAAGTTGGCAATTACTCCTTTCGCAATAATGTTTTCAAAAAGTCGTCTGTTGCAGTCGCAGCAGAATACAGACGCCTCGCCTGTATGTGGGAAAGAGTTAAAATGGAGGAACCCTCTCCGTATAGTTTGATTTGTCATTCCTATTCCGGCTTGTACGTTAAATTGGCAATTACTCCTTTTGCAACACTGTTTTCAAAAGTCGTACATTGCAGTCGCAGCGGAATACAAACGCCTGTATGTGGGAAAGCGTTAAAATGAAGGAACCCTCTCCGTATAGTTTGATTTGTAATTCGTATTCCGGCTAGTACGTGAAATTGGCAATTACTCCTTTTGCAACACTGTTTTCAGAAGGTCGTCAGCTGCAGAAGCGCAGACTAGAAGGCACATGCATGCATGTGAGAAACAGGTAAACTTAACCCTTTCCCACAATCAGTCTGTTTATGTTGCGTCTGCAGCAGACAACATTTGAAAACATTATGACAAAGGAAAACAAAAAGCTCATTATCCTGTTGGTGCAAACCAGACGTGTCTCTGTTAACCCTCCTCCACCCGCAGTCGCATCTTGACTCATCTGTAGCAGACGACCTTTGAATAACAAATGTTAAATTAATAGAGCAGGATGGATCCCTCTCAGTATATAAACGAGCCATTGAGTCTGGTGACTAGTGGTGAGTAATTCGTATTCCGGCTAGTATGTTGATTATGCCGTATCCTCGAGGGAAACCGATGATGGCGTCCAATTGTCCTATTAATCCAATAATCTGATAATCGCGCCCTTTAACCGCTCTTCTGACTTAACCTCGAAACGAGCCGAGTCACACGATAACCGACCCTAGGAGAAAGATTTAGAAAGGCATGAGAGATTCGGATCAGTCTGCGTAGTCTGATAGAGAGGTTCTGGAAAGTCATGAGAGATTCGGATCAGTTATTATACTTATATCAATCATTCTCGATGTCTGCTTTCTCGGTATACTCAGCCAGTTTAGAAGAGTGTGTATGGTGGGAGTCTGTCATTATGATTCCGCTCTCGCTGAAATCGAACTCCGGACCTTTGAGTAACGTGGCGGGCGCTGTTCTACCGAGTCACTGATTTAGGAGTCCGATAGATATCGAGAGTTTCATGATGAACTTGAACAAGATGTAGTTACAACCGTTTTGCATCAAACCATCGATATGTTAAAGACGAGATACGCGGTTAATAATGCACGATATACGCCATTAAAACCTCGTTACAAACACATTAATGCATAATGTATAAGTGTATAATGGTAAATATATCATTACAGATAATGGGGCTGGCTCGTCGCTTGATTTTTTGCTGAAGGTACATGCATTTGTGATAAAGGTTAAAAGAATAGAGACAAGGAAACACGAATTAATTAATTAATAAATAAATGGATGTAAGGATGA
Organism: Serripes groenlandicus; assembly: GCA_031761405.1. Classification (NCBI taxonomy): domain Eukaryota; kingdom Metazoa; phylum Mollusca; class Bivalvia; order Cardiida; family Cardiidae; genus Serripes; species Serripes groenlandicus. The sequence continues at coordinate 44,208,526 of JASEVX010000014.1, forward strand.
ATATATTATATTGGTATGAGTTAACGTCGTTATCAACCGACGGCGCTTCGGTTATATCACGGCGGCCAGTTCACCTACCCGTGTGTTTCCTGGCTTTATTACGCCAGTACTCAACATTACATTATGTCCAAGTAACTGACGACGGCTAGTTAATTATGACGCTTGTCGCTTTGACTTTTATCAAACGTCCGAAAGAAATGTTTGGCCAAGCTCGGGGTCGAACTCACAACATCCTGATTGACGTTCCGCGTTGCTACCGACTCAGCTGCCGGGGCGCGGTCTCGGAATAAGATAAATTTATAAGCAGACAATTGACGCAGCATGTAATTGTTGGTGTTTTACGCCGATGTCAACAGTTGTTCAGTTATGTAAATGAGTTCAGTTATGTAAATGCGTTCGCATTGTTAGTTGCCAGCTCATTCTGTTAGTCTACTCTCACATGGAATCATCCGTTGTTAGGCTATGCCAAACATCCTGAGCGCCATGGAAGGATGCGACTACTACAGTTTTAAAGAACGGTGTCGATTCCAAAATTACATACATGGATTGTTGATCCCGCATTAAGTCAGTTATCATAAAATAAAAGGTTTTGTGCAAAAAGAGCGGGTCCATAAATATTGCGTCTTGTTGACGACACTTTCGTGGACGATTTCCCGCCATGTGTCTCCATAGTGATTCGGACGAGATCTCGTGGGATTTAAAACCGTTACGATATTAATGGCTCTTTAGTTTACAGTCTCGGCATGGAAAGTGGAGTTATGTGTAGTTCTCCGAGTTGGTATCACTGTTAACTGTTACTCTATTTCACATACAGCAAACCTCTATCTAGCAGACGACTTTTGAAAACATCTTAACATTAAAAAACGAGAATAAAAGTATACTTATTGAGTATAGTTAAAAAACATTGTGGCAAACGGAGAATTACTCATTACGCTTTCAAAGGTCGCCTGCTTCAAATGCGTCAAAATAATCCGATATGGTACCACTTCTAGGACAATAAACTGGATACAAGCAGGGCTGCACTCGTATAGTTTTGTCAGAAAGTACCGACTATGTACTCGTCTACACGACAGTTAGTTTCTGGTGACACAACACGAAGGCGTATGCACAGGCTCACCCAAGTATATACTGTACGCAGATACACAACACGGATGCACGGGATCACCCAAGTATATACTGTACGCAGATACACGACACGGATGCACGGGATCACCCAAGTATATACTGTACGCAGATACACAACACGGATGCACGGGATCACCCAAGTATATACTGTACGCAGATACACAACACGGATGCACGGGATCACCCAAGTATATACTGTACGCAGATACACAACACGGATGCACGGGATCACCCAAGTATATACTGTACGCAGATACACAACACGGATGCACGGGATCACCCAAGTATATACTGTACGCAGATACACAACACGGATGCACGGGATCACCCAGGTATATACTGTACGCAGATACACAACACGGATGCACGGGATCACCCAAGTATATACTGTACGCGGATACACGACAAGACCCAAAGTCACGTGACGCGCCTCGTCTCTATGTATTCTAAATGTCGCCAAACGTTTTAGTCCATTAATGAGAAAGCCTTTGGGTTAATCTGATTCCACGTGATTTAGATTTTAGCCAATTTCCACAGATCGTGTAAGTGGTTTTAAAAAACGTTCATTATGAACATTTCGAGCCGCTGTTGCTCATTCGGTAACGACGACGGCTATCAATCAATGGGTCGTAAATTCGAACCAAGAATCGTCCATTCATTTGTTACGATAATCGCCAAAAGGCAACGTGAGTAGCGTCATTATTCTTTCACCAAATGGGTTGACTGTCTATGTAGGAAGGTACCCAGCTAGCCGTGAAGAATGTTGTGCGCAGTGCCGATGCGTTCGTGAAAGTCGGGAACCACTTGAATAAGTGAAGTTATATAATTCATACTGTAAAAGACGGTGTGTAACGTTAATCAATCAATCAATCAATTGATAGACGTTTTATATGACTATATTTAAAGGGTCTTCCTTAAATTCTTTCCCACCTGCAGACGCATTCTGACGTATCTGCGACAGACGAATTATGAAAACATTGTGGCAAAAGGAGAACGTGCTCATATTAAGCAATTCCTTCTTTTGTCACAGTGTCATCGACTCTATTCTTTAAAATGTGTGTGTTTGGGGTGTGGGGGACTGTGCAGACTGATCCGGGCCGACACATTCCGTCTCAGAGGGAAAGAGGTATAGAGTAGTGATTCCTGAAACAGAAAATCCAGAAAAAAGTGTCTATCTTAAGTGCCATGACATAATGACGACATATGATTTTAGTATTTCCGCTAATAAACAATCCGGAGGATGACACTATTCGATATGTACGCTGTTGCTGTCGGTGCTGATGATGATTGGTTTGTAATGCCAACTCTCCTCGTCTGGTATGACTCATCGCTTGATTCTTGTGAGTTAACAATCTGTTTATGTATTATTTGGGTACATGTGTGAGCGACAATCGACCTTTCTAGAACAAGTCTGTGCATCTACTCAGTCTGATATAGCTCTGCAATGTTCACCAATTAGTCCCAAAAACTTCCAAGAGACTTCTTACAGCCAGTTTCTCAGCTTAATGAAATAGTACGCAAACATAGCCGGCTATTAATAAAATAGTACGCAAACATAGCCAGCTATTAATAAAAAAGTACGCAAACATAGCCGGCTATTAATATAATAGTACGCAAACATAGCCGGCTATTAAAAGAATAGTTCGCAAACATAACCGAGTATTAATGAAATAGTTCGCAAACATAGCCGGCTATTAATAAAATAGTACGCAAACATAGCCGGCTATTACTAAAATAGTTCGCAAACATAGCCGGCTATTAATAAAATAGTTCGCAAACATAGACGGCTATTAATAAAATAGTATGCAAACATAGACGGCTTTTAATAAAACAGTACGCAAACATAGACGGCTATTAATAAAATAGTACGCAAACATAGCCGGCTATTAATGAAATAGTTCGCAAACATAGACGGCTATTAATAAAATAGTACGCAAACATAGCCGGCTATTAATAAAATAGTAGGCAAACATAGCCGGCTATTAATAAAATAGTTCGCAAACATAGCCGGCTATTAATAAAACAGTACGCAAACATAGACGGCTATTAATAAAATAGTACGCAAACATAGCCGGCTATTAATAAAATAGTACGCAAACATAGCTGGCTATTAATAAAATAGTACGTTAAAATAGCCGGCTATTAATGAAATAGTACGCAAACATATCCGGCTATTTTGCTACACTAACTTCCTTGGTCACAAGTACGCTTTCCTGGGGGAATTACTCTCTTTTTTTTCACAAATGAAATAATCGTGTTTTATCTCGTTACTTTGTCCATACGAGACGTAGAACTCAATCGTTTAAGACTGATTGCTCACTATCAGTAGACAGTACGTTTCCCTCTCTCAACACGAGGGCGAAACAATTGCCTGTGGTCTACGGGAAAAGATACCCTAATAACCATTACCCCCCCGATTTATTTTCTCAAACTATAATCCTCATTTTAAATTGAAAAGTTGCTGAAATGAGTAGCGAAAAATGAAGAACACGATAAGACTGGTCTACAATTAGTGTAGATTAAAGTATTGCTTAACACCATTTTCCATCTAAATTCCCGCAACTTGTGTGTCATGTTCCGTGTTTATGTTGAGAATATATATATAGATGTGGATGTTGATAAGTCAGTAGATATGCACTGTATGCAATTTATAAAAATAAACATACTAGATCTGTCCAAAACAAACAGAGAAATGGACCAACAATTCGTGCCTTCACTGTATGTCATATCATTGGAAATCGAAACCCACCCCATTTTGTAAGAAAGCGGTCCAAATAATTGCTTTTACATTTTACATAACGAGTCTCTAGAATGAAAAGTGTAAAAAATCTCCGGTTTTCCAAATCGCCCGTCGCCAAAACAATAAATATCAAGTGCTTTGGAATCGGCTTCAGTTACTTACTTAAACGAAAACAATTAAATACAGCGCCTGGTGGGAATGTTTTGTGGCCCGCCGTATATAAGCGTAGTCCTTAGGGTATAGTATATATATATATATATATATATGAGCCGTTCCAGGAGAAAACCATATTATGGCACGAGCGTAATGTATCGACTCCGATCAACCTGCTTAGTACACGCAGGCTAATCTGGGCCGACACATTGCGTCTCAGGGGGATAGTGGTATAGAGTAATGATTCTTAAAACAGAAATTCCACAGGAGGCGAAAATTGTCTGTCCGGCATATTTCGGCTGATTCGAGTCATTAATGTTCGTTTTCTCATGGAACGGCTAGTATATATATATACATATCGAGGGCTTGGCGTGAAACGGTTGTAACTAAAATTGGTATTTCTTTACCATGGTTAATCACCTCACCATAAAGTCTTTATAAGCGTTAAAACATTTTTCTTGGTAAACAATGGAAATTTAGTTCTGAGCAATGACACCTAAATTTGCATTGTTTACAAAGGGGTCAAAATTGCCCCTAAACCAGGGTTTTCAAAATAGGTTTTTAGTTACAACCGTTTCACACCAAGCCCTCGATATACATGTAAGGCTATCCGTTTTTGCTATTTATTCGGAAAACACACATTCCACATAGTCAACATAGACTGATAGCCTTGTGAACAAGAGGGCAAAGATGGCCCTAAATCGATCACCTGAGTGATGGTATAGTAACAAATGTGTATTTGCCAATATCAGGGATAATTTGATAAAGCCTGTTGAAATACAATGAGCAAATTCAGAGGAGAAGAATTTAGGCATTTTTCCCTCTTTCTGATGCCGCAGCAACCAAAGTTCTCCATGGAATTAAATCTATATTTTAGAATCGATTGATTGGGTTAAACGATTAATTAGGGTTTTAAAAAGCCGTTTTCAACAATTGTTCTGTCATATTCCAGCGGCCAGATCTCCTACCCGTGTATTCATGTGTTTTCAACATAGACTGATAGCCTGGTCTGGTGAAAAGCGAATGACTTTTTACTTGCCCCTGGATTGACAGCTATATGGGCGTGACTCTTAAGTGCTTTACACCACTTTCAACAATTTGTTTCATATAGCTCAGCATTTCCTAGGTAAGTTACACGTACTACTGGTCCGTTTATCCTTACACCAGCAAGTCATTTGTAATGGTAAGTTACAATAATTACTGGTCCGTTTATCCTTACACCAGCAAGTCATTTGTAATGGTAAGTTACAATAATTACTGGTCCGTTTATCCTTACACCAGCAAGTCGTGTGTAATGGTAAGTTACAATAATTACTGGTCCGTTTATCCTTACACCAGCAAGTCATTTGTAATGGGAAGTTACAATAAGTACTGGTCCGTTTATCTTGACACCAGCAAGTCATTTGTAATGGTAAGTTACAATAATTACTGGTCCATTTATCCTTACACCAGCAAGTCATTTGTAATGGTAAGTTACAAGTACTACTGGTCCGTTTATCCTTACACCAGCAAGTCATTTGTAATGGTAAGTTACAATAACTACTGGTCCGTTTATCCTTACACCAGCAAGTCATTTGTAATGGTAAGTTACAATAATTACTGGTCCGTTTATCCTTACACCAGCAAGTCATTTGTAATGGTAAGTTACAACTAGAGATTGCTTTTTTGAAAAAGCGCTTGTCTCCCCATTTGTGTGGTCGTAGGGGAGGAAAAGAAATGATGGAGATGATTTTTTTAGTTTTGGACTGGAGATGAAGCAACAGTGACAATCCTCAGTTATTGAGAGGAAACTATTTTTCAGCTGAGGGTTACCATGACCTTGGTCTTTGACCTAGTGACCTCAAAATCAATAGGGGTCATTTGCTGCTGGTGACCAACCTTCACACCAAGTATGAAGTTCCTGGGCCCAAGCAATCTTCAGTTATTGAGCGGAAACCATTTTTCAGCCAAAGGTCACCTTGACCTTGACCTTTGACCTACTCACATCAATAGGGGTCATCTACAGGTTAGGACCAAGCTGCACACCAAGTATGAAGTTCATGGGTATCAGCGTTCTTGAGTTATTGAGTAAAACACATTTTTCAGCTGAAGGTTACCGTGACCTTCGACATTTGACCTTGTGACCTCAAAATCAAACAAATTCAATAAAGGTCATTTACTGGTTAGGACCAACCTGCACACCAGGTATGAAGTTCAACATAAGCATTCTTTAGTTATTGAGAGGAAACCATTTTTCAGCTGAAGGTTACCATGACCTTGACCTTTAAGCTAGTGACCTCAAAATCAATAGGGGTCATCTACTGGTGGTGACCAACCTGCACACCAAGTATTAACTTCCATGGCCAAAGCATTCTACAGTTATTAAGCAAAAACAATGTTTCAGCTCATTGTCACTGTGACCTTTCAGCTCAAGGTCACCATGACCTTGACCTTTTGACATCAAAATCAATAGGAGTCATCTACTGGTCATGACCAACCTGCATACCAAGTATGAAGATCCTATGCCCAAGCGTTCTTCAGTTATTGAGCGGAAACAAGTGTGACGGATGTGACCTTGACCTTTGACGTAGTGACCTTAAAATAAATAGGGGTCATCTGCTGGTGGTGACCAACCTGCACATCAAGTATGAAGTTCCTGGGCCCAAGCAAAAACTATTTATCAGCTCATTGTCACTGTGACCTTTCAAGCTCATGGTCACTGTGACCTTGACTTTAGACGTACTAACCTCAAAATAAATAGGGGTCTTCTACTAGGCATGGCCATCCTGCATACCAAGTATGGAGTTCCTCAACCAAAGCGTTCTTCAGTTATTGAGCGGAAACCATTTTTTACCTCACAAGGTCACCATGACCTTGACCTTTGACCTTTTGTTATCAAAATCAATAGGGGTCAGCTACTGGTCATGACCAACCTGCATACCAAGTATAAAGTTCCTACGCCCAAGCGTTCTTCAGTTATTGGGCGGAAACAAGTGTGACAGACGGAAGGACGGAAGGACGGACGGACGGACGGACGGACGGAACGGAACGGGCAAAAACAATATGTCACCCCCATGTAATGGGGGAGACATAATAATTACTGGTCCGTTTATCCTTACACCAGCAAGTCATTTGTAATGGTAAGTTACAAGTACTACTGGTCCGTTTATCCTTACACCAGCAAGTCATTTGTAATGGTAAGTTACAATAATTACTGGTCCGTTTATCCTTACACCAGGCCAGGGATTGAACTCGTGACATCCAGCATCCTTGGAAGATGCTCTACCACTACACCACGGAGGCGGTCAATGGCGTCATATGTCGGTCTTTAGCGTCAGATGGGGGTTAATGGCGTCAGATGTCGTCTGTATCAAGGGGAGGGTAAATAATGACTGAATTCATTTTCAGTTATTTCAATATTTTATTATTAATCATGGCCTTAGAAATACCAAGTGACCTTGGTAATCTATGAATAATAATTAATTAATACATGAATATGTAAATGAGGGCATGTCATGATGCAAATGAGTTTAATGGTACATACACAAATCACATGAATATTCATGAATATTCAAAAACCATTAACAGTACTACTGTACCTATTGAACATAAGCCAACCTATTATAGAAGAACAAACCACACTTCATTCAAAGTTTACTGTCACACCTAACTAACATAACTCCTTCCCACATACAACAAATCTGCAGCAGACACCTTGAAACATATGTAAAATCTCATAAACTGATGGTTTCATTATTGAAAAAAGAGTTGAAAACATGGTGGCAAAAGGGGAAAATGCTTATTATTACGAGGAAATTCTCCTTTTGTCACCATGTTTTAAAAAGCCCTCTGCTGCAGAGACGTTACTTGTCGTATGCAGGTGGGAAAGGGTTAACCGACCTGTTCAGTCAAATGAAAGTACACTATATGATTATGTATGTTTTGTCTGTATATTTGTACTAGACAAAACGCCGCCTAAGAGATAGGACAGCAACAGGTCACGTGAATGGTCAGTAACAGATAACGTTAAAATTAGAATAAGATAACCCTGTATCTTTCTTTGCATATTGAGGTAAAGAATTTCATTTTCTTTTTAATTCATTCTTTTTCAAACATGTTAGCTTACATCGTACAGACATTATACATGGCACTTTTTATTTTTGCTTCAACAGCGTGTATAATAATAACAATTCACGCTGCAAATATCAAATGTCGAGGTCATTGTCATGGTAACATTCGCGCCCAGATTTCCATGGCAACATCACAATATCTAAACATAATCTGTAACAAAACAATTCTCACTCAATCCTTTCCCAAATACAACAGATTATACTGCAGAAGACTTTTCAAAAATAACAGACAAAAAAATGGAAAATCTCTACAATCAAGTTATAATTATTGGGTATAACTCAAAGCGATGTCAGAAAATATGAGATATTACTCATGTTGCTGCATTGTTTTCAAAAGTCATGTGATGTTGATGTATATACATTGGTAAAAACGATTGAATGTAAACTCTTTCCAACATATACATACAGACGCTTAATTGAACTCTCGTTTACGCTTAATTAAACTCTCGTTTACGGAGATATGTCAAGGTTTTGGCCGATACGTTTTCCAAAAGTAGTCTGCTGTCTATCTGTTGTATGTGAGAGAGGATTAGCTGGATGACCTCATCTTACAATGAGTGATAACAGACTTAAACAAATTGCACCAAACAAATAACAAAACATATCATAACAGTTCATGTCTCATTAAGAATACACCTGTTTTCCCAGTCAACCTATGACTTATTAACCATTTCCCACATACAACGAATCTGCAGCAGATGACTTTGACAAATAGTTAGTCAAAAATATGGAAAATATCCATAAAAGAAAATATGATTAGTTATTAAAGTTGAAAACATTGTGCAAAGTGGCGAACGGAGAAATTGCAAGGTTTTAATGGAGCATTTGTAGCAGATGGCTTTTGAATATATTGTGGAAACAGAAAAATAACTCATTTCATTTCTCCTTTTGCTACAGTGTTTTCAATTTAAATCAATAATTATATTTTCATTGAAACAGAATTTCCATTATTTTGATCATTTGTTTTAAAAGTCGTCTACTGCAGAATTTGCATTCTTGACAAATGCTTAAAAAGCATCAATGAGAATCAATCCTACTTGTGAACAAGTTGTAAAAGCCTCTAACAAAAACAAGATTAATATTGTTAATTTGAAGAAGAACACTACCAGATCACCAAAAGACACCAAAACTTACAAACGAACAATCAACAGAAATATTTTTGCAGAGCTATATGCATGTTCTAAAATCCTTATTTGCAGAAGACTTCTTTAATGTGGGAAACTGCTTTACATCAGTCACAACCAAAACATCACAGCTCATTTCAGGCCATTTCTCCATTTCGAACAGTAATTTAGACATATTCACTCTATAATTTACACTTTCTTCTGTCATGATAAGTTGTTCAGCCATTCAACAATTTGGAAGAAGCTGAGGTATTAAGTTAGTTTGAGAAAGGGAGACAATTACAGATAGAAAGAGAAAGGGAGACAATTACAGAGAGATAGATAGAGAAAGAAAACAAAAATCAAATGAACCCATTCCCTAATAGAGAAAACTGTAACTACAGAATCGAGGGCTTGGCGTGAAACGGTTGTAACTTAAAACCTATTTTGAAAACCCTGGTTTAGGGGCAATTTTGACCCTTTTGTAAACAATGCAAATTTAGGTGCCATTGCTCAGAACGAGCAATGGCACCTAAATTTACATTGTTTACCAAGAAAAGTGATTTTAACGCTTATAAAGACTTTATGGCGAGGTGATTAACCTTGGTAAAAAAATACCAATTTTAGATACAACCGTTTCACGCTAAGCCCTCGAGATGTTTTCCCACTTGCCCACGTTTTTTGACGCATAAAGCAGAAGACTTTTGAAAAAATTGTGGGCAAAAGAAGAAATTGCTTATTACTTTTTTCAATATTCTTTCATTTATAGATGTGTCTTATTGTTGCCAAGATATTTTCAAAGTCGTCTGCTGATAAAGGTCTTAAAAGATATCAACTGCAGAAGCATCAAAAGTAGAATATATAAATATGAAAGAAAGGACAAACAGAAAGAGAGACAGTGTAAAGGAAAATTAAAAGTTGACCCTTTCCCCAATACATAATACGCTTTCGGAAACTTCTGTAGCACGTTACATTGGAAAACATTGCAACAAAAGGTGAAATTGTTCAAATTCCTCCTTTTGCCACGAAGAGTTTAAAACTCTATTCAATGATTATACTTTCATTTCCAGAGATATTTCATATTTTACGCCAAGATTGTTTCAATGTCAGATTGTTTCAATGTCGTCTGCTGCAGATTAGTTGTATGTGGGAAAGGAGGGTTAAAAGAAAGTTTAAAAAAAAATAAAAATAAAATCAAAAATAGTTAAACAAGAGGCCCATGAGGGCCTATGCTCTACTGGTATGGTTCTTTGGTCATTTTCAATCCAGAGCATGTATGTATGGTGAAGATCGGATAGTAAATGGAGGCTCTTTTGTGTTCACAAGCTGTATTATAGCAATTTTTACAATTTCATGGGCCATAATCCAGTCTTGCATGGGCGGATCTAGCTGGTTTTCAAAAGGAACCAAGCTCTCATCAATATTTAACTACTATCTAAGTTTGGTGAAGATCAGATAGTAAATGGAGGCTCTATTGTGTTCACATGCTCAATTATAGCAATTTGGACAATTTCAAGGGCCATAATCCAGTCTTGCATGGGCGGATCTGGCTGGTTTAGGAAAGGAACCGAGCTCTCATGGATATCTTACTACTGTATAAGTTTGGTTGAGATACAATCAAAAGTGAAGACTGTATCGTGTTAAAAAGTTCTTTTATAGCAATTTTGACCATTTCAAGGGCCATAATCCAGTCATGCATGGGCGGATCTGGCTGGTTTTCGAAAGGAACCGAGCTCTCATAAATATCTAACTACTGTATAAGTTTGGTTGAGATACAATCAAACGTGACGACTGTATCGTGTTAACAAGCTCTTTTATAGCAATTTTGACCATTTCAAGGGCCATAATCCAGTCTTGCATGGGCGGATCTGACTGGTTTTCGAAAGGAACCGAGCTCTCATGGATATCTAACTACTGTATAAGTTTGGTTGAGATACAATCAAACGTAAAGACTGTATCGTGTTAACAAGCTCTTTTATAGCAATTTTGACCATTTCAAGGGCCATAATCCAGTCATGCAAGGGCACATCTGGCTGGTTTTCAAAATGAACCAAGCTCTCATAGATATCTAACTACTGTATAAGTTTAGTTGAGATACAATCAAAAGTGAAGACTGTATCATGTTAACAAGCTCTTTTATAGCAATTTTGACCATTTCAAGGGCCATAATCCAGTCTTGCATGGGCGGATCTGGCTGGTTTTCGAAAGGAACCGAGCTCTCATGAATATCTAACTACTGTATAAGTTTGGTTGAGATACAATTAAAAGTGAAGACTGTATCGTGTTAACAAGCTCTTTTATAGCAATTTTGACCATTTCAAGGGCCATAATCCAGTCATGCATGGGCGGATCTGGCTGGTTTTCGAAAGGAACCGAGCTCTCATGGATATCTAACTACTGTATAAGTTTGGTTGAGATACAATCAAAAGTGAAGACTGTATCGTGTTAACAAGAAATTGTTTACGGACGCACGGACGCACGCACGCACGGACGACGGACACATCGCCACGACATAAGCCCTTCTGGCCTTTGGCCAGTAGAGCTAAAAATTATACAATAGTCAATTGTCATATTGTACAATAAATATACATACATTTCTTTCAAAAAAATTAAAAATTTTGATTTTGGAATTAAAATTCTTAATCTTTATTTAACCCATTCTAACAAACAGAGGCTTGCTGCAGCGTGTGACTTTAAAAATATTTCTCCTTTTGTCACAATGTTTTCAACTTTCTTTTTAAAGATATTCCTTTTATATTTGCCTTGACGCTTTCAAAGTTGTCTGCTGTAGATTTATTGTATGTGGGAAAAGGTAATGACACCAAATCACATCTACATTGCTTCACTCAGCCCATATCATATTGCTCAGATTATTTAACAAGAGGGCCATGATGGCCCTTGAATCGCTCACCTGATTTTTTATTTTTTTTTCACTTTAGCTATATAAGCCTCGCCCCCTGGCAGCCATAGTTTCCGACCAATCAACTTGGCTTGAAGGAATCTGATAGAGGGTCACCCTAGGAACATTTCTACAAAATTATTTGAAAATCGGCCAGATACTTTTGGAGGAGAAGATTTTTTAAGTTTTCACTATAGCCATATAATGCAAAATAGCCCTGCCTACTGGCGGCCATGTTTTTTGACCAATCAACATGGCTTGAAGGAATCTGAAAGTGGGTCATCCAAGGAACATTTCTACAAAATTATTTGAAAATCGGGCCGACACTTTTGGAGAAGAAGATTTTTTAAGTTTGCACTATAGCCATATAAGGCAAAATAGCCCCGACCCCCCCTGGCGGCCATGTTTTTCTACCAATCAACATGGCTTGAAGGAATCTGATAGAGGGTCACCCAAGGAACATTTCTACAAAATCATTTGAAAATCAGCCTGACACTTTCGGAGGAGAAGATTTTTTAAGTTTTCACTATAGCCATATAAGGCAAAATAGCCCCGCCCCCCTGACGGTCATGTTTTTTGACCAATCAACATGGCTTGAAGGAATCTGGTAGAGGGTCATCCAAGGAACATTTCTACAAAATTATTTGAAAATCTGCCAACCAGTTTGGGAGAAGAAGAATTTTGAAGTTTTTTTCGTTTCGTTGCCATGGAAACCAGAATTCTGCATGGATCCCTAAAATTTGAAGGAATTCTGGTGAGGTCATTAAGAGGATGCTTTCTGTGAAGTTTCATCCCAATTGACCCACTGGTTACTGAGGAGAAGATGTTGAAGTTTTCACTTTGGCCATATAAGGCAAAATAGCCCCCACCCCCTGGCGGCCATGTTTTTCGACCAATCAACATTGCTTGAAGGAATCTGATAGAGGGTCACCCAATGAACATTTCTACAAAATTATTTGAAAATCGGCCTGAGACTTATGGAGGAGAAGATTTTTTAAGTTTTCATTATAGCCATAAAAGGCAAAATAGCCCCGCCCCCTGGCGGCCATGTTTTTTGACCAATCAACATGGCTTGAAGGAATCTGATAGAGGATCACCCAAGGAACATTTCTACAAAATTATTTGAAAATCGGCCTGACACTTTTGCAGGAGAAGATTTTTTAAGTTTGCACTATAGCCATATAAGGCAAAATAGCCCGCCCCCCCTGGCGGCCATGTTTTTCGACCAATCAACATGGCTTGAAGGAATCTGATAGAGGGTCACCCAAGGAACATTTCTACAAAATTATTTGAAAATCGGCCAACCAATTTGGGAGAAGAAGAATTTTGAAGTTTTTTCGGTTTCGTTACCATGGAAACCAGAATTTTGCATGGATCCCAAAAATTTGAAGGAATTCTGGTGAGGTCATTGGTAGGATGCTTTCTGTGAAGTTTCATCCAAATTGACCCACTGGTTACTGAGGAGAAGAAGTTGACGCACGACGCACGACGCACGACGGACGCCGGACAAAAGGCGATCACAATAACTCACCTTGAGCAAAGCTCAGGTGAGCTAAAAATCAGAAACTATCAAATGAGGTTAACAACTTAGTCAATATTCAAATTATGTTGACAATAGATTGATTTATTGATTGATCAAAGTTTAACGTCATTTTCAGCTGTATTTCAGTCATATCAAAGCCAGTTCACCTACTCATGTATTTCCTGGATTTCTCGCCACCAGTACTCCTCCACATAACATTTCTCCCAGGCAACTGGCTTCCATCCCACATAGACCAAAGTTCTCGATAAGGGGCGTTTTGCATGTTTTAAAATCCTTATTTGATCCTCTAACCCTATGCTGTGGGTACTCAAAAGAATCGTCTCAGTGAATCAAGAATTCTGGTTAGTCATCGGTAAGAATGAATAGCTGAGCCTGTGTTAAGCGTAACAATCAACTAGGCAATAGTAATACAAAATGTGAGAACTGAAGAAACTTATATAAAAACCCTTTCCCGCGTACAATAAATCTGCAGCAGACAACTTTGAAAACATCTAGGAATAAATACTGAAAATCTCTATAAATAAATGTACAATTATTAAAAAGATTTGAAAGATTTGTGGCAAAAAGAGAAATTGCTCATTATGAGCAAATACTCCTTTTACCACAATGTGGTTTTTTTTTAAAAGTCATCTGCTGCAGTTGCCTCAAAAGCCCTCTGCAGGTGGGAAAGGGATAATAAATTAAAGGCACTATACCATTTTAAAATGTCTATAACCACTATTTAACGTAACAATAGCACTTTTCACATTTTCCCACACACACTCATTTCAACGCATAACCTGAAGTCCATTTTAACCCTTTCCCTCAGATAGACACTTTCTGACGCCTCTGCAGCAGACAGCTTTTTGAAAACATAGTGACAAAAGAAGAAATTGCTCAAAACGAGCAATTTCTCCTTTTGCCACAATGTTTTCCACTTTTAGTCATAGGTTATCCATTCAATTATAGAGATTTTCTATTTTTTGACAAGATATGTTCAAAGTTGTCTGCTGCGGAATTGTCGTATGAGGAAAAGTTTTACAAAAATCAAGGGAGTTAAATAACAAGGAAGTTTTCTTTCACAGTGACTGAGTTATATCCCTTGCATTTAAGTTCTTCTTGAAACCCTTTCCCCAATTCAAGAAACTGTTTTAGTTCTCTGAAACGGATGGCTTTTGTAAACATTGTGGTAAAAGGAAGAATTATTAATGAACAAAGACAAGTCAAAATGTAGTCTACATTGTCAATAAAGACCCTTTTGTGATTTGTTAATTTCATATTAGATTTTTCCTTTAGAAGAGTCTTTGCCCTTTCCCACATATTACAACAAACATAATATACGAAGTTCTTTAACCCTTCCAAACATACAGACACTTTCTGACGGCTCTACAGCAGACGACATTTGAAAACATTGTGGCAAAGGGAGAAATTGATCATAATGAGCATTATCTCCATTTGCCACAATGTTTTCAACCGTTTTCAATAACTAAACTTTCAATAATGGAGATTTTCTACAGTTTTGCCATACAGTTTTGCCATACAGTTTTGCCATACAGTTTTCAAAGTCTTCCGCTGCAGATTTGAAGTAATTGGGAAAGGGCGGTAGTCCAGATAAGGAGGGTTTTGCAGCTCGTTGCCCAACAATATCTCTCTTATTAATGAACCAAACCCTATGTTGTAGGTACTCAAAAGAATCGTCTCATCGAGACGATTCTTTTGAGTACCCACACAATAGGGTTAGCGGATAAAATAAGGACTTTAGAACAAGCAAAACCCTCCTTTTCTAGAGCTCCGGAAAGGGTTCAATTGCTGGCAAAAGGGTCATCTATCCGTCTTTAAAAATAATTCCAACCAGCATGGGCACGAAAACAAGAACTGTCTCGAATAGCACGGGCCCCATCCCTTCGCAAAACTAATCCTCACACAATAGGGGTCGTAAGGGCCGTCTAAGTATTTTGGGTCATGATATTTCATTTCTCGCATTAAATGCCCTCGTTCATAATCGAATATCTTCACTGAAAATCCGGGCAAAACTTTGTGGATGTACAACGTTCTCAATGAGGGATTCTCCAGCGTCCGTGAATGCACGAATATCGGATAGTCCGATCGATTATACACATACACACCATCTGTCTCTTTACTTAATGTGATGCCGAGTCCGATTTTGTCTCGAGTCCGCCGAACATTTTCTGACGGGGCATCGTCCTGTAATATCTGCAAGCACAAGCCGTCACCGTGAGGTAGATTTTGGAATATATTGGTGTGAGAGTCAAACACAGTAAGTAAACGTCCAACGCGCTGTCGTAGCTCCCAATAGGCAATGGTGCACCAGTGCTGCCCCCTTGTGGTTTGGTTTGAATTATTTGAGTAGCTCTCAAGCTCAACGATATCCATCTTGTTATGTATATGCTCGCCTGAAAATAGAAACAGAATAATGTTGTAAATTACTTTCGGAGATCGAACCTGGGACGCCCCCGTTCTAAATACCAACCTCAATCAAAAGAATGAGTTTCACTGGAGGTCAAAAGAAGATTAATTTAATTCTTTCCCACTGGCATCAAAAGAATGAATTTCTTCTTTTGCCACAACATTTTCGACTCTTTCAGTAACTGCAGATTAGTTGTATGTGGGAAAGGAGGGTTAAAAAAAAAATGAAAAATGAAAAAATTGAAAATGAAATGAAAGATAGTTTAAACTATTAACGCACGAGTGTGACACCGCGTTACAGAACTATTCGAATGGGCCCTGGTTTAAATTGAGTATATATAGATTTGAAACGGATAGGGTGTATTTCTGAGTAGAGCAGGGTGTATGCTACCATCAAATGGTATAACCGTGATGTTTCAGCTTCGGTTAAACGTGTGCGACATTGAAATGATGGCGAATACGCAACTACGGTTAAGAGTAAATCTAGCGTTTTATAGGTCTCACACCTCTATGCTTTGATTATAATGCGATGTCTATGTACATGAAACTGACTGGTAAAAATCTTAATACTCGAGTTATATCAATGTGTTTCAATGTGTTTCACGGGCAGTGGATATGGTACCTCTTGTTCAATGATGTTTTATGCCACTTATAATGTAGCTCTAAACTCATAACCACATTTGCTACTGAAGACGTTGAGAAGTGTTGTAATGGCTTCCCATCCGTGGTGCTCAGGGTTGCGTGGTAAGCAGTAAGACTGACTCACAGGAAACGCCGTGATATATATCTAAAATGGTTGAAAGCAGCCTAAAGAAACACGCAAACTAAATAAACAAACAGTGGCTTAATCTCATTAAAATCAAACTTAACCTCGCAGCAGAAGCAGCTATCGCTCGTATAGATCGGGTGACGACCTGATACAGGTCG
Source organism: Serripes groenlandicus (assembly GCA_031761405.1). Classification (NCBI taxonomy): domain Eukaryota; kingdom Metazoa; phylum Mollusca; class Bivalvia; order Cardiida; family Cardiidae; genus Serripes; species Serripes groenlandicus. The sequence continues at coordinate 44,225,531 of JASEVX010000014.1, forward strand.
TCTCAGGTTGTCATTTTCGTCAGCCAGTCAAACTGTCGCTTACAAGATCGTGTGTTATCTACAGAGGAGATAACCCACATATGAACGGAATAGATTAGCACTTGGCTACCTACCCACTTAGACAATGTTCTCCCATTGTTGGAAAACAAATGTTGCTATTCAAGATGACTTTAGTAAATCAATGGCCGAGCCGGATCGAACTCGCAACCCCTCGTTTGCTACTCCTCGTTGTTCAAGCTATGGTGAACCGTCTCCGGATTGTAGTGGTTAAAGTATCCGTCTTGGGACCAGGGTGTTCGAGTCATAACAAAATGAAATGATAAGAACGGCTTCCCTCCTTGGCGCTCAGAGTCTCGGGGATAGCATGACTTACTGACGCATCTCTATCGTGATATATAATATCAGTAATACTGGTGATTGACACAGGAAACGCCGTGATATATGATATCAGTAATACTGGTGATTGACACAGGAAACGCCGTGATGTATAATATCAGTAATACTGGTGATTGACACAGGAAACGCCGTGATATATGATATCAGTAATACTGGTGATTGACACAGGAAACGCCGTGATGTATAATATCAGTAATACTGGTGATTGACACAGGAAACGCCGTGATATATGATATCAGTAATACTGGTGATTGACACAGGAAACGCCGTGATATATAATATCAGCACTGGATCACGTGATATAACTGAAATACCGTTGAAAGCGGCTTAAAACACCATTCAGGTAAATCGATCTCAGCTATTGGGACTCGACTGAATTGCAATTAACCCTTTCCCACTTACAGTAGATCACATCTAGGCAAAAATAGGGAAAATCTCCATCCATGAAAGTATAATTATAGACAAGAAATTGAAAACATTGCGGTAAAACTCGTCTGCTTCAAACGTGTCATGATGCTCCGAAGGAACTTATTACACGTAGGGCTGCACTGCTATGTTGTTGTAAGACGTGTTGTCATTATAAAACAATTTCTCATTTTTCCACCTTGTTTTCAAAAGTCGTCTGCTGCAGTGACGTCAGAATGCGCCTGTATGTGCGATAGAGTGAACGGGAGAACTATTTCCGTAGAAACGAACACAAAAACTAGTCACGTGAGTAATTCACGATGAGACATTGCTCCTTTTGTAACAATATTTTCAAAGGTCGTCTCTGCTGCACTGCACAGGCGTGAGACCAAGCTCTCTCTGTTTAAACGAGCCATTCGTATTCCGGCTATTACGTTAAACAAGTTGGCAATTACTCCTTTCGCAATAATGTTTTCAAAAAGTCGTCTGTTGCAGTCGCAGCAGAATACAGACGCCTCGCCTGTATGTGGGAAAGAGTTAAAATGGAGGAACCCTCTCCGTATAGTTTGATTTGTCATTCCTATTCCGGCTTGTACGTTAAATTGGCAATTACTCCTTTTGCAACACTGTTTTCAAAAGTCGTACATTGCAGTCGCAGCGGAATACAAACGCCTGTATGTGGGAAAGGGTTAAAATGAAGGAACCCTCTCCGTATAGTTTGATTTGTAATTCGTATTCCGGCTAGTACGTGAAATTGGCAATTACTCCTTTTGCAACACTGTTTTCAGAAGGTCGTCAGCTGCAGAAGCGCAGACTAGAAGGCACATGCATGCATGTGAGAAACAGGTAAACTTAACCCTTTCCCACAATCAGTCTGTTTATGTTGCGTCTGCAGCAGACAACATTTGAAAACATTATGACAAAGGAAAACAAAAAGCTCATTATCCTGTTGGTGCAAACCAGACGTGTCTCTGTTAACCCTCCTCCACCCGCAGTCGCATCTTGACTCATCTGTAGCAGACGACCTTTGAATAACAAATGTTAAATTAATAGAGCAGGATGGATCCCTCTCAGTATATAAACGAGCCATTGAGTCTGGTGACTAGTGGTGAGTAATTCGTATTCCGGCTAGTATGTTGATTATGCCGTATCCTCGAGGGAAACCGATGATGGCGTCCAATTGTCCTATTAATCCAATAATCTGATAATCGCGCCCTTTAACCGCTCTTCTGACTTAACCTCGAAACGAGCCGAGTCACACGATAACCGACCCTAGGAGAAAGATTTAGAAAGGCATGAGAGATTCGGATCAGTCTGCGTAGTCTGATAGAGAGGTTCTGGAAAGTCATGAGAGATTCGGATCAGTTATTATACTTATATCAATCATTCTCGATGTCTGCTTTCTCGGTATACTCAGCCAGTTTAGAAGAGTGTGTATGGTGGGAGTCTGTCATTATGATTCCGCTCTCGCTGAAATCGAACTCCGGACCTTTGAGTAACGTGGCGGGCGCTGTTCTACCGAGTCACTGATTTAGGAGTCCGATAGATATCGAGAGTTTCATGATGAACTTGAACAAGATGTAGTTACAACCGTTTTGCATCAAACCATCGATATGTTAAAGACGAGATACGCGGTTAATAATGCACGATATACGCCATTAAAACCTCGTTACAAACACATTAATGCATAATGTATAAGCGTATAATGGTAAATATATCATTACAGATAATGGGGCTGGCTCGTCGCTTGATTTTTTGCTGAAGGTACATGCATTTGTGATAAAGGTTAAAAGAATAGAGACAAGGAAACACGAATTAATTAATTAATAAATAAATGGATGTAAGGATGAATATATTATATTGGTATGAGTTAACGTCGTTATCAACCGACGGCGCTTCGGTTATATCACGGCGGCCAGTTCACCTACCCGTGTGTTTCCTGGCTTTATTACGCCAGTACTCAACATTACATTATGTCCAAGTAACTGACGACGGCTAGTTAATTATGACGCTTGTCGCTTTGACTTTTATCAAACGTCCGAAAGAAATGTTTGGCCAAGCTCGGGGTCGAACTCACAACATCCTGATTGACGTTCCGCGTTGCTACCGACTCAGCTGCCGGGGCGCGGTCTCGGAATAAGATAAATTTATAAGCAGACAATTGACGCAGCATGTAATTGTTGGTGTTTTACGCCGATGTCAACAGTTGTTCAGTTATGTTAAATGAGTTCAGTTATGTAAATGCGTTCGCATTGTTAGTTGCCAGCTCATTCTGTTAGTCTACTCTCACATGGAATCATCCGTTGTTAGGCTATGCCAAACATCCTGAGCGCCATGGAAGGATGCGACTACTACAGTTTTAAAGAACGGTGTCGATTCCAAAATTACATACATGGATTGTTGATCCCGCATTAAGTCAGTTATCATAAAATAAAAGGTTTTGTGCAAAAAGAGCGGGTCCATAAATATTGCGTCTTGTTGACGACACTTTCGTGGACGATTTCCCGCCATGTGTCTCCATAGTGATTCGGACGAGATCTCGTGGGATTTAAAACCGTTACGATATTAATGGCTCTTTAGTTTACAGTCTCGGCATGGAAAGTGGAGTTATGTGTAGTTCTCCGAGTTGGTATCACTGTTAACTGTTACTCTATTCCACATACAGCAAACCTCTATCTAGCAGACGACTTTTGAAAACATCTTAACATTAAAAAACGAGAATAAAAGTATACTTATTGAGTATAGTTAAAAAACATTGTGGCAAACGGAGAATTACTCAGTACGCTTTCAAAGGTCGCCTGCTTCAAATGCGATATGGTACCACTTCTAGGACAATAAACTGGATACAAGCAGGGCTGCACTCGTATAGTTTTGTCAGAAAGTACCGACTATGTACTCGTCTACACGACAGTTAGTTTCTGGTGACACAACACGAAGGCGTATGCACAGGCTCACCCAAGTATATACTGTACGCAGATACACAACACGGATGCACGGGATCACCCAAGTATATACTGTACGCGGATACACAACACGGATGCACGGGATCACCCAAGTATATACTGTACGCGGATACACAACACGGATGCACGGGATCACCCAAGTATATACTGTACGCGGATACACAACACGGATGCACGGGATCACCCAAGTATATACTGTACGCGGATACACAACACGGATGCACGGGCTCACCCAAGTATATACTGTACGCGGATACACAACACGGATGCACGGGATCACCCAAGTATATACTGTACGCGGTTACACAACAAGACCGTATATCACGTGACGCGCCTCGTCTCTATGTATTCTAAATGTCGCCAAACGTTTTAGTCCATTAATGAGAAAGCCTTTGGGTTAATCTGATTCCACGTGATGTAGATTTAAGCCAATTTCCACAGGTCGTGTAAGTGGTTTTAAAAAACGTTCATTATGAACATCTCGAGCCGCTGTTGCTCATTCGGTAACGACGACGGCTATCAATCAATGGGTCGTAAATTCGAACCAAGAATCGTCCATTCATTTGTTACGATAATCGCCAAAAGGCAACGTGAGTAGCGTCATTATTCTTTCACCAAATGGGTTGACTGTCTATGTAGGAAGGTACCCAGCTAGCCGTGAAGAATGTTGTGCGCAGTGCCGATGCGTTCGTGAAAGTCGGGAACCACTTGAATAAGTGAAGTGATATAATTCATACTGTAAAAGACGGTGTGTAACGTTAATCAATCAACCAATCAATCAATTGATAGACGTTTTATATGACTATATTTAAAGGGTCTTCCTTAAATTCTTTCCCACCTGCAGACGCATTCTGACGTATCTGCGACAGACGAATTATGAAAACATTGTGGCAAAAGGAGAACATGCTCATATTAAGCAATTCCTTCTTTTGTCACAATGTCATCAACTCTATTCTTTAAAATGTGTGTGTTTGGGGTGTGGGGGACTGTGCAGACTGATCCGGGCCGACACATTCCGTCTCAGAGGGAAAGAGGTATAGAGTAGTGATTCCTGAAACAGAAAATCCAGAAAAAAGTGTCTATCTTAAGTGCTATGACATAATGACGACATATGATTTTAGTATTTCCGCTAATAAACAATCCGGAGGATGACACTATTCGATATGTACGCTGTTGCTGTCGGTGCTGATGATGATTGGTTTGTAATGCCAACTCTCCTCGTCTGGTATGACTCATCGCTTGATTCTTGTGAGTTAACAATCTGTTTATGTATTATTTGGGTACATGTGTGAGCGACAATCGACCTTTCTAGAACAAGTCTGTGCATCTACTCAGTCTGATATAGCTCTGCAATGTTCACCAATTAGTCCCAAAAACTTCCAAGAGACTTCTTACAGCCAGTTTCTCAGCTTAATGAAATAGTACGCAAACATAGCCGGCTATTAATAAAATAGTACGCAAACATAGCCAGCTATTAATAAAAAAAGTACGCAAACATAGCCGGCTATTAATATAATAGTACGCAAACATAGCCGGCTATTAAAAGAATAGTTCGCAAACATAACCGAGTATTAATGAAATAGTTCGTAAACATAGCCGGCTATTAATAAAATAGTACGCAAACATAGCCAGCTATTAATAAAAAAGTACGCAAACATAGCCGGCTATAAATATAATAGTACGCAAATATAGCTGGCTATAAATATAATAGTACGCAAACATAGCCGGCTATTAAAAGAATAGTTCGCAAACATAACCGAGTATTAATGAAATAGTTCGCAAACATAGCCGGCTATTAATAAAATAGTACGCAAACATAGCCGGCTATTAATAAAATAGTTCGCAAACATAGCCGGCTATTAATAAAATAGTTCGCAAACATAGACGGCTATTAATGAAATAGTATGCAAACATAGACGGCTTTTAATAAAACAGTACGCAAACATAGACGGCTATTAATAAAATAGTACGCAAACATAGCCGGCTATTAATGAAATAGTTCGCAAACATAGACGGCTATTAATAAAATAGTACGCAAACATAGCCGGCTATTAATAAAATAGTAGGCAAACATAGCCGGCTATTAATAAAATAGTTCGCAAACATAGCCGGCTATTAATAAAACAGTACGCAAACATAGACGGCTATTAATAAAATAGTACGCAAACATAGCCGGCTATTAATAAAATAGTACGTTAAAATAGCCGGCTATTAATAAAATAGTACGCAAACATAGCTGGCTATTAATAAAATAGTACGTTAAAATAGCCGGCTATTAATGAAATAGTACGCAAACATAGCCGGCTATTTTGCTACACTAACTTCCTTGGTCACAAGTACGCTTTCCTGGGGGAATTACTCTCTTTTTTTTCACAAATGAAATAATCGTGTTTTATCTCGTTACTTTGTCCATACGAGACGTAGAACTCAATCGTTTAAGACTGATTGCTCACTATCAGTAGACAGTACGTTTCCCTCTCTCAACACGAGGGCGAAACAATTACCTGTGGTCTACGGGAAAAGATACCCTAATAACCATTACACCCCCCCCCCCCCCCCCCGATTTATTTTCTCAAACTATAATCCTCATTTTAAATTGAAAAGTTGCTGAAATGAGTAGCGAAAAATGAAGAACACGATAAGACTGGTCTACAATTAGTGTAGATTAAAGTATTGCTTAACACCATTTTCCATCTAAATTCCCGCAACTTGTGTGTCATGTTCCGTGTTTATGTTGAGAATATATATATAGATGTGGATGTTGATAAGTCAGTAGATATGCACTGTATGCAATTTATAAAAATAAACATACTAGATCTGTCCAAAACAAACAGAGAAATGGACCAACAATTCGTGCCTTCACTGTATGTCATATCATTGGAAATCCAAACCCACCCCATTTTGTAAGAAAGCGGTCCAAATAATTGCTTTTACATTTTACATAACGAGTCTCTAGAATGAAAAGTGTAAAAAATCTCCGGTTTTCCAAATCGCCCGTCGCCAAAACAATAAATATCAAGTGCTTTGGAATCGGCTTCAGTTACTTACTTAAACGAAAACAATTAAATACAGCGCCTGGTGGGAATGTTTTGTGGCCCGCCGTATATAAGCGTAGTCCTTAGGGTATAGTATATATATATATATATATATATATATATATATATGAGCCGTTCCAGGAGAAAACCATATTATGGCACGAGCGTAATGTATCGACTCCGATCAACCTGCTTAGTACACGCAGGCTAATCTGGGCCGACACATTGCGTCTCAGGGGGATAGTGGTATAGAGTAATGATTCTTAAAACAGAAATTCCACAGGAGGCGAAAATTGTCTGTCCGGCATATTTCGGCTGATTCGAGTCATTAATGTTCGTTTTCTCATGGAACGGCTAGTATATATATATACATATCGAGGGCTTGGCGTGAAACGGTTGTAACTAAAATTGGTATTTCTTTACCATGGTTAATCACCTCACCATAAAGTCTTTATAAGCGTTAAAACATTTTTCTTGGTAAACAATGGAAATTTAGTTCTGAGCAATGACACCTAAATTTGCATTGTTTACAAAGGGGTCAAAATTGCCCCTAAACCAGGGTTTTCAAAATAGGTTTTTAGTTACAACCGTTTCACACCAAGCCCTCGATATACATGTAAGGCTATCCGTTTTTGCTATTTATTCGGAAAACACACATTCCACATAGTCAACATAGACTGATAGCCTTGTGAACAAGAGGGCAAAGATGGCCCTAAATCGATCACCTGAGTGATGGTATAGTAACAAATGTGTATTTGCCAATATCAGGGATAATTTGATAAAGCCTGTTGAAATACAATGAGCAAATTCAGAGGAGAAGAATTTAGGCATTTTTCCCTCTTTCTGATGCCGCAGCAACCAAAGTTCTCCATGGAATTAAATCTATATTTTAGAATCGATTGATTGGGTTAAACGATTAATTAGGGTTTTAAAAAGCCGTTTTCAACAATTGTTCTGTCATATTCCAGCGGCCAGATCTCCTACCCGTGTATTCATGTGTTTTCAACATAGACTGATAGCCTGGTCTGGTGAAAAGCGAATGACTTTTTACTTGCCCCTGGATTGACAGCTATATGGGCGTGACTCTTAAGTGCTTTACACCACTTTCAACAATTTGTTTCATATAGCTCAGCATTTCCTAGGTAAGTTACACGTACTACTGGTCCGTTTATCCTTACACCAGCAAGTCATTTGTAATGGTAAGTTACAATAATTACTGGTCCGTTTATCCTTACACCAGCAAGTCATTTGTAATGGTAAGTTACAATAATTACTGGTCCGTTTATCCTTACACCAGCAAGTCATGTGTAATGGTAAGTTACAATAATTACTGGTCCGTTTATCCTTACACCAGCAAGTCATTTGTAATGGGAAGTTACAATAATTACTGGTCCGTTTATCTTGACACCAGCAAGTCATTTGTAATGGTAAGTTACAATAATTACTGGTCCATTTATCCTTACACCAGCAAGTCATTTGTAATGGTAAGTTACAAGTACTACTGGTCCGTTTATCCTTACACCAGCAAGTCATTTGTAATGGTAAGTTACAATAACTACTGGTCCGTTTATCCTTACACCAGCAAGTCATTTGTAATGGTAAGTTACAATAATTACTGGTCCGTTTATCCTTACACCAGCAAGTCATTTGTAATGGTAAGTTACAACTAGAGATTGCTTTTTTGAAAAAGCGCTTGTCTCCCCATTTGTGTGGTCGTAGGGGAGGAAAAGAAATGATGGAGATGAATTTTTTAGTTTTGGACTGGAGATGAAGCAACAGTGACAATCCTCAGTTATTGAGAGGAAACTATTTTTCAGCTGAGGGTTACTATGACCTTGGTCTTTGACCTAGTGACCTCAAAATCAATAGGGGTCATTTGCTGCTGGTGACCAACCTTCACACCAAGTATGAAGTTCCTGGGCCCAAGCAATCTTCAGTTATTGAGCGGAAACCATTTTTCAGCCAAAGGTCACCTTGACCTTGACCTTTGACCTACTCACATCAATAGGGGTCATCTACAGGTTAGGACCAAGCTGCACACCAAGTATGAAGTTCATGGGTATCAGCGTTCTTGAGTTATTGAGTAAAACACATTTTTCAGCTGAAGGTTACCGTGACCTTCGACATTTGACCTTGTGACCTCAAAATCAAACAAATTCAATAAAGGTCATTTACTGGTTAGGACCAACCTGCACACCAGGTATGAAGTTCAACATAAGCATTCTTTAGTTATTGAGAGGAAACCATTTTTCAGCTGAAGGTTACCATGACCTTGACCTTTAAGCTAGTGACCTCAAAATCAATAGGGGTCATCTACTGGTGGTGACCAACCTGCACACCAAGTATTAACTTCCATGGCCAAAGCATTCTACAGTTATTAAGCAAAAACAATGTTTCAGCTCATTGTCACTGTGACCTTTCAGCTCAAGGTCACCATGACCTTGACCTTTTGACATCAAAATCAATAGGAGTCATCTACTGGTCATGACCAACCTGCATACCAAGTATGAAGATCCTATGCCCAAGCGTTCTTCAGTTATTGAGCGGAAACAAGTGTGACGGATGTGACCTTGACCTTTGACGTAGTGACCTTAAAATAAATAGGGGTCATCTGCTGGTGGTGACCAACCTGCACATCAAGTATGAAGTTCCTGGGCCCAAGCAAAAACTATTTATCAGCTCATTGTCACTGTGACCTTTCAAGCTCATGGTCACTGTGACCTTGACTTTAGACGTACTAACCTCAAAATAAATAGGGGTCTTCTACTAGGCATGGCCATCCTGCATACCAAGTATGGAGTTCCTCAACCAAAGCGTTCTTCAGTTATTGAGCGGAAACCATTTTTTACCTCACAAGGTCACCATGACCTTGACCTTTGACCTTTTGTTATCAAAATCAATAGGGGTCAGCTACTGGTCATGACCAACCTGCATACCAAGTATAAAGTTCCTACGCCCAAGCGTTCTTCAGTTATTGGGCGGAAACAAGTGTGACAGACGGAAGGACGGAAGGACGGACGGACGGACGGACGGACGGACGGACGGACGGACGGACGGACGGACGGACGGAACGGAACGGGCAAAAACAATATGTCACCCCCATGTAATGGGGGAGACATAATAATTACTGGTCCGTTTATCCTTACACCAGCAAGTCATTTGTAATGGTAAGTTACAAGTACTACTGGTCCGTTTATCCTTACACCAGCAAGTCATTTGTAATGGTAAGTTACAATAATTACTGGTCCGTTTATCCTTACACCAGGCCAGGGATTGAACCCGTGACATCCAGCATCCTTGGAAGATGCTCTACCACTACACCACGGAGGCGGTCAATGGCGTCATATGTCGGTCTTTAGCGTCAGATGGGGGTTAATGGCGTCAGATGTCGTCTGTATCAAGGGGAGGGTAAATAATGACTGAATTCATTTTCAGTTATTTCAATATTTTATTATTAATCATGGCCTTAGAAATACCAAGTGACCTTGGTAATCTATGAATAATAATTAATTAATACATGAATATGTAAATGAGGGCATGTCATGATGCAAATGAGTTTAATGGTACATACACAAATCACATGAATATTCATGAATATTCAAAAACCATTAACAGTACTACTGTACCTATTGAACATAAGCCAACCTATTATAGAAGAACAAACCACACTTCATTCAAAGTTTACTGTCACACCTAACTAACATAACTCCTTCCCACATACAACAAATCTGCAGCAGACACCTTGAAACATATGTAAAATCTCATAAACTGATGGTTTCATTATTGAAAAAAGAGTTGAAAACATGGTGGCAAAAGGGGAAAATGCTTATTATTACGAGGAAATTCTCCTTTTGTCACCATGTTTTAAAAAGCCCTCTGCTGCAGAGACGTTACTTGTCGTATGCAGGTGGGAAAGGGTTAACCGACCTGTTCAGTCAAATGAAAGTACACTATATGATTATGTATGTTTTGTCTGTATATTTGTACTAGACAAAACGCCGCCTAAGAGATAGGACAGCAACAGGTCACGTGAATGGTCAGTAACAGATAACGTTAAAATTAGAATAAGATAACCCTGTATCTTTCTTTGCATATTGAGGTAAAGAATTTCATTTTCTTTTTAATTCATTCTTTTTCAAACATGTTAGCTTACATCGTACAGACATTATACATGGCACTTTTTATTTTTGCTTCAACAGCGTGTATAATAATAACAATTCACGCTGCAAATATCAAATGTCGAGGTCATTGTCATGGTAACATTCGCGCCCAGATTTCCATGGCAACATCACAATATCTAAACATAATCTGTAACAAAACAATTCTCACTCAATCCTTTCCCAAATACAACAGACTATACTGCAGAAGACTTTTCAAAAATAACAGACAAAAAAATGGAAAATCTCTACAATCAAGTTATAATTATTGGGTATAACTCAAAGCGATGTCAGAAAATATGAGATATTACTCATGTTGCTGCATTGTTTTCAAAAGTCATGTGATGTTGATGTATATACATTGGTAAAAAACGATTGAATGTAAACTCTTTCCAACATATACATACAGACGCTTAATTGAACTCTCGTTTACGCTTAATTAAACTCTCGTTTACGGAGATATGTCAAGGTTTTGGCCGATACGTTTTCCAAAAGTGGTCTGCTGTCTATCTGTTGTATGTGAGAGAGGATTAGCTGGATGACCTCATCTTACAATGAGTGATAACAGACTTAAACAAATTGCACCAAACAAATAACAAAACATATCATAACAGTTCATGTCTCATTAAGAATACACCTGTTTTCCCAGTCAACCTATGACTTATTAACCATTTCCCACATACAACGAATCTGCAGCAGATGACTTTGACAAATAGTTAGTCAAAAATATGGAAAATATCCATAAAAGAAAATATGATTAGTTATTAAAGTTGAAAACATTGTGCAAAGTGGCGAACGGAGAAATTGCAAGGTTTTAATGGAGCATTTGTAGCAGATGGCTTTTGAATATATTGTGGAAACAGAAAAATAACTCATTTCATTTCTCCTTTTGCTACAGTGTTTTCAATTTAAATCAATAATTATATTTTCATTGAAACAGAATTTCCATTATTTTGATCATTTGTTTTAAAAGTCGTCTACTGCAGAATTTGCATTCTTGACAAATGCTTAAAAAGCATCAATGAGAATCAATCCTACTTGTGAACAAGTTGTAAAAGCCTCTAACAAAAACAAGATTAATATTGTTAATTTGAAGAAGAACACTACCAGATCACCAAAAGACACCAAAACTTACAAACGAACAATCAACAGAAATATTTTTGCAGAGCTATATGCATGTTCTAAAATCCTTATTTGCAGAAGACTTCTTTAATGTGGGAAACTGCTTTACATCAGTCACAACCAAAACATCACAGCTCATTTCAGGCCATTTCTCCATTTCGAACAGTAATTTAGACATATTCACTCTATAATTTACACTTTCTTCTGTCATGATAAGTTGTTCAGCCATTCAACAATTTGGAAGAAGCTGAGGTATTAAGTTAGTTTGAGAAAGGGAGACAATTACAGATAGAAAGAGAAAGGGAGACAATTACAGAGAGATAGATAGAGAAAGAAAACAAAAATCAAATGAACCCATCCCCTAATAGAGAAAACTGTAACTACAGAATCGAGGGCTTGGCGTGAAACGGTTGTAACTTAAAACCTATTTTGAAAACCCTGGTTTAGGGGCAATTTTGACCCTTTTGTAAACAATGCAAATTTAGGTGCCATTGCTCAGAACGAGCAATGGCACCTAAATTTACATTGTTTACCAAGAAAAGTGATCTTAACGCTTATAAAGACTTTATGGCGAGGTGATTAACCTTGGTAAAAAAATACCAATTTTAGATACAACCGTTTCACGCTAAGCCCTCGAGATGTTTTCCCACTTGCCCACGTTTTTTGACGCATAAAGCAGAAGACTTTTGAAAAAATTGTGGGCAAAAGAAGAAATTGCTTATTACTTTTTTCAATATTCTTTCATTTATAGATGTGTCTTATTGTTGCCAAGATATTTTCAAAGTCATCTGCTGATAAAGGTCTTAAAAGATATCAACTGCAGAAGCATCAAAAGTAGAATATATAAATATGAAAGAAAGGACAAACAGAAAGAGAGACAGTGTAAAGGAAAATTAAAAGTTGACCCTTTCCCCAATACATAATACGCTTTCGGAAACTTCTGTAGCACGTTACATTGGAAAACATTGCAACAAAAGGTGAAATTGTTCAAATTCCTCCTTTTGCCACGAAGAGTTTAAAACTCTATTCAATGATTATACTTTCATTTCCAGAGATATTTCATATTTTACGCCAAGATTGTTTCAATGTCAGATTGTTTCAATGTCGTCTGCTGCAGATTAGTTGTATGTGGGAAAGGAGGGTTAAAAGAAAGTTTAAAAAAAATAAAAATAAAATCAAAAATAGTTAAAAAATTATACAATAGTCAATTGTCATATTGTACAATAAATATACATACATTTCTTTCAAAAAAATTAAAAATTTTGATTTTGGAATTAAAATTCTTAATCTTTATTTAACCCATTCTAACAAACAGAGGCTTGCTGCAGCGTGTGACTTTAAAAATATTTCTCCTTTTGTCACAATGTTTTCAACTTTCTTTTTAAAGATATTCCTTTTATATTTGCCTTGACGCTTTCAAAGTTGTCTGCTGTAGATTTATTGTATGTGGGAAAAGGTAATGACACCAAATCACATCTACATTGCTTCACTCAGCCCATATCATATTGCTCAGATTATTTAAAAATCAGAAACTATCAAATGAGGTTAACAACTTAGTCAATATTCAAATTATGTTGACAATAGATTGATTTATTGATTGATCAAAGTTTAACGTCATTTTCAGCTGTATTTCAGTCATATCAAAGCCAGTTCACCTACTCATGTATTTCCTGGATTTCTCGCCACCAGTACTCCTCCACATAACATTTCTCCCAGGCAACTGGCTTCCATCCCACATAGACCAAAGCTCTCGATAAGGGGCGTTTTGCATGTTTTAAAATCCTTATTTGATCCTCTAACCCTATGCTGTGGGTACTCAAAAGAATCGTCTCAGTGAATCAAGAATTCTGGTTAGTCATCGGTAAGAATGAATAGCTGAGCCTGAGTTAAGCGTAACAATCAACTAGGCAATAGTAATACAAAATGTGAGAACTGAAGAAACTTATATAAAAACCCTTTCCCGCGTACAATAAATCTGCAGCAGACAACTTTGAAAACATCTAGGAATAAATACTGAAAATCTCTATAAATAAATGTACAATTATTAAAAAGATTTGAAAGATTTGTGGCAAAAGGAGAAATTGCTCATTATGAGCAAATACTCCTTTTACCACAATGTGGTTTTTTTTTTAAAAGTCATCTGCTGCAGTTGCCTCAAAAGCCCTCTGCAGGTGGGAAAGGGATAATAAATTAAAGGCACTATACCATTTTAAAATGTCTATAACCACTATTTAACGTAACAATAGCACTTTTCACATTTTCCCGCACACACTCATTTCAACGCATAACCTGAAGTCCATTTTAACCCTTTCCCTCAGATAGACACTTTCTGACGCCTCTGCAGCAGACAGCTTTTTGAAAACATAGTGACAAAAGAAGAAATTGCTCAAAACGAGCAATTTCTCCTTTTGCCACAATGTTTTCCACTTTTAGTCATAGGTTATCCATTCAATTATAGAGATTTTCTATTTTTTGACAAGATATGTTCAAAGTTGTCTGCTGCGGAATTGTCGTATGAGGAAAAGTTTTACAAAAATCAAGGGAGTTAAATAACAAGGAAGTTTTCTTTCACATTGACTGAGTTATATCCCTTGCATTCAAGTTCTTCTTGAAACCCTTTCCCCAATTCAAGAAACTGCTTTTGTAAACATTGTGGTAAAAGGAAGAATTGTTAATGGACAAAGACAAGTCAAAATGTAGTCTACATTGTCAATAAAGACCCTTTTGTGATTTGTTAATTTCATATTAGATTTTTCCTTTAGAAGAGTCTTTGCCCTTTCCCACATATTACAACAAACATAATATACGAAGTTCTTTAACCCTTCCAAACATACAGACACTTTCTGACGGCTCTACAGCAGACGACATTTGAACACATTGTGGTAAAGGGAGAAATTGATCATAATGAGCAATATCTCCATTTGCCACAATGTTTTCAACTGTTTTTCAATAACTAAACCTTCAATAATGGAGATTTTCTACAGTTTTGCCATTACTGTTTTCAAAGTCTTCCGCTGAAGATGTGTAGTAAGTGGGAAAAGGCCGGTAGTCCAGATAAGAAGGGTTTTGCAGCTCGTTGCCCAACAATATCTCTCTTATTATTAAACCAAACCCTATATTGTAGGTACTCAAAAGAATCGTCTCATTGAGACGATTCTTTTGAGTACCCACACAATAGGGTTAGCGGATAAAATAAGGACTTTAGAACAAGCAAAACCCTCCTTTTCTAGAGCTCCGGAAAGGGTTCAATTGCTGGCAAAAGGGTCATCTATCCGTCTTTGAAAATAATTCCAACCAGCATGGGCACGAAAACAAGAACTGTCTCGAATAGCACGGGCCCCATCCCTTCGCAAAACTAATCCTCACACAATAGGGGTCGTAAGGGCCGTCTAAGTATTTTGGGTCATGATATTTCATTTCTCGCATTAAATGCCCTCGTTCATAATCGAATATCTTCACTGAAAATCCGGGCAAAACTTTGTGGATGTACAACGTTCTCAATGAGGGATTCTCCAGCGTCCGTGAATGCACGAATATCGGATAGTCCGATCGATTATACACATACACACCATCCGTCTCTTTACTTAATGTGATGCCGAGTCCGATTTTGTCTCGAGTCCGCCGAACATTTTCTGACGGGGCATCGTCCTGTAATATCTGCAAGCACAAGCCGTCACCGTGAGGTAGATTTTGGAATATATTGGTGTGAGAGTCAAACACAGTAAGTAAACGTCCAACGCGCTGTCGTAGCTCCCAATAGGCAATGGTGCACCAGTGCTGCCCCCTTGTGGTTTGGTTTGAATTATGTGAGTAGCTCTCAAGCTCAACGATATCCATCTTGTTATGTATATGCTCGCCTGAA
This sequence comes from Serripes groenlandicus, assembly GCA_031761405.1. Taxonomy (NCBI): domain Eukaryota; kingdom Metazoa; phylum Mollusca; class Bivalvia; order Cardiida; family Cardiidae; genus Serripes; species Serripes groenlandicus. Next base: position 44,241,471 of record JASEVX010000014.1, read on the forward strand.
AATAGAAACAGAATAATGTTGTAAATTACTTTCGGAGATCGAACCTGGGACGCCCCCGTTCTAAATCCCAACCTCAATCAAAAGAATGAGTTTCACTGGAGGTCAAAACAAGATTAATTTAATTCTTTCCCACTGGCATCAAAAGAATGAATTTCTTCTTTTGCCACAACATTTTCGACTCTTTCAGTAACTGTAGATTAGTTGTATGTGGGAAAGGAGGGTTAAAAAAAAAAATGAAAAAGGAAAAAATTGAAAATGAAATGAAAGATAGTTTAAACTATTAACGCACGGGTGTGACACCGCGTTACAGAAATATTGGAATGGGCCCTGGTTTAAATTGAGTATATATAGATTTGAAACGGATAGGGTGTATTTCTGAGTAGAGCAGGGTGTATGCTACCATCAAATGGTATAACAGTGATGTTTCAGCTTCGGTTAAACGTGTGCGACATTGAAATGATGGCGAATACGCAACTACGGTTAAGAGTAAATCTAGCGTTTTATAGGTCTCACACCTCTATGCTTTGATTATAATGCGATGTCTATGTACATGAAACTGACTGGTAAAAATCTTAATACTCGAGTTATATCAATGTGTTTCAATGTGTTTCACGGGCAGTGGATATGGTACCTCTTGTTCAATGATGTTTTATGCCACTTATAATGTAGCTCTAAACTCATAACCACATTTGCTACTGAAGACGTTGAGAAGTGTTGTAATGGCTTTCCATCCGTGGTGCTCAGGGTTGCGTGGTAAGCAGTAAGACTGACTCACAGGAAACGCCGTGATATATATCTAAAATGGTTGAAAGCAGCCTAAAGAAACACGCAAACTAAATAAACAAACAGTGGCTTAATCTCATTAAAATCAAACTTAACCTCGCAGCAGAAGCAGCTATCGCTCGTATAGATCGGGTGACGACCTGATACAGGTCGTCTCAGTTTGTCATTTTCGTCAGCCAGTCAAACTGTCGCTTACAAGATCGTGTGTTATCTACAGAGGAGATAACCCACATATGAACGGAATAGATTAGCACTTGGCTACCTACCCACTTAGACAATGTTCTCCCATTGTTGGAAAACAAATGTTGCTATTCAAGATGACTTTAGTAAATCAATGGCCGAGCCGGATCGAACTCGCAACCCCTCGTTTGCTACTCCTCGTTGTCCAAGCTATGGTGAACCGTCTCCGGATTGTAGTGGTTAAAGTGTCCGTCTTGGGACCAGGGTGTTCGAGTCATAACAAAATGAAATGATAAGAACGGCTTCCCTCCTTGGCGCTCAGAGTCTCGGGGATAGCATGACTTACTGACGCATCTCTATCGTGATATATAATATCAGTAATACTGGTGATTGACACAGGAAACGCCGTGATATATGATATCAGTAATACTGGTGATTGACACAGGAAACGCCGTGATGTATAATATCAGTAATACTGGTGATTGACACAGGAAACGCCGTGATATATGATATCAGTAATACTGGTGATTGACACAGGAAACGCCGTGATGTATAATATCAGTAATACTGGTGATTGACACAGGAAACGCCGTGATATATGATATCAGTAATACTGGTGATTGACACAGGAAACGCCGTGATATATAATATCAGCACTGGATCACGTGATATAACTGAAATACCGATGAAAGCGGATTAAAACACCATTCAGGTAAATCGATCTCAGCTATTGGGACTCGACTGAATTGCAATTAACCCTTTCCCACTTACAGTAGATCACATCTAGGCAAAAATAGGGAAAATCTCCATCCATGAAAGTATAATTATTGACAAGAAATTGAAAACATTGCGGTAAAACTCGTCTGCTTCAAACGTGTCATGATGCTCCGAAGGAGCTTATTACACGTAGGGCTGCACTGCACTCATATGTTGTTGTAAGAAGTGTTGTCATTATAAAACAATTTCTCATTTTTCCACCTTGTTTTCAAAAGTCGTCTGCTGCAGTGACGTCAGAATGCGCCTGTATGTGCGATAGAGTGAACGGGAGAACTATTTCCGTAGAAACGAACACAAAAACTAGTCACGTGAGTAATTCACGATGAGACATTGCTCCTTTTGTAACAATATTTTCAAAGGTCGTCTCTGCTGCACTGCACAGGCGTGAGACCAAGCTCTCTCTGTTTAAACGAGCCATTCGTATTCCGGCTATTACGTTAAACAAATTGGCAATTACTCCTTTCGCAATAATGTTTTCAAAAAGTCGTCTGTTGCAGTCGCAGCAGAATACAGACGCCTCGCCTGTATGTGGGAAAGAGTTAAAATGGAGGAACCCTCTCCGTATAGTTTGATTTGTCATTCCTATTCCGGCGTGTACGTTAAATTGGCAATTACTCCTTTTGCAACACTGTTTTCAAAAGTCGTACATTGCAGTCGCAGCGGAATACAAACGCCTGTATGTGGGAAAGGGTTAAAATGAAGGAACCCTCTCCGTATAGTTTGATTTGTAATTCGTATTCCGGCTAGTACGTGAAATTGGCAATTACTCCTTTTGCAACACTGTTTTCAGAAGGTCGTCAGCTGCAGAAGCGCAGACTAGAAGGCACATGCATGCATGCATTTGAGAAACAGGTAAACTTAACCCTTTCCCACAATCAGTCTGTTTATGTTGCGTCTGCAGCAGACAACATTTGAAAACATTATGACAAAGGAAAACAAAAAGCTCATTATCCTGTTGGTGCAAACCAGACGTGTCTCTGTTAACCCTCCTCCACCCGCAGTCGCATCTTGACTCATCTGTAGCAGACGACCTTTGAATAACAAATGTTAAATTAATAGAGCAGGATGGATCCCTCTCAGTATATAAACGAGCCATTGAGTCTGGTGACTAGTGGTGAGTAATTTGTATTCCGGCTAGTATGTTGATAATGCCGTATCCTCGAGGGAAACCGATGATGGCGTCCAATTGTCCTATTAATCCAATAATCTGATAATCGCGCCCTTTAACCGCTCTTCTGACTTAACCTCGAAACGAGCCGAGTCACACGATAACCGACCCTAGGAGAAAGATTTAGAAAGGCATGAGAGATTCGGATCAGTCTGCGTAGTCTGATAGAGAGGTTCTGGAAAGTCATGAGAGATTCGGATCAGTTATTATACTTATATCAATCATTCTCGATGTCTGCTTTCTCGGTATACTCAGCCAGTTTAGAAGAGTGTGTATGGTGGGAGTCTGTCATTATGATTCCGCTCTCGCTGAAATCGAACTCCGGACCTTTGAGTAACGTGGCGGGCGCTGTTCTACCGAGTCACTGATTTAGGAGTCCGATAGATATCGAGAGTTTCATGATGAACTTGAACAAGATGTAGTTACAACCGTTTTGCATCAAACCATCGATATGTTAAAGACGAGATACGCGGTTAATAATGCACGATATACGCCATTAAAACCTCGTTACAAACACATTAATGCATAATGTATAAGCGTATAATGGTAAATATATCATTACAGATAATGGGGCTGGCTCGTCGCTTGATTTTTTGCTGAAGGTACATGCATTTGTGATAAAGGTTAAAAGAATAGAGACAAGGAAACACGAATTAATTAATTAATAAATAAATGGATGTAAGGATGAATACATTATATTGGTATGAGTTAACGTCGTTATCAACCGACGGCGCTTCGGTTATATCACGGCGGCCAGTTCACCTACCCGTGTGTTTCCTGGCTTTATTACGCCAGTACTCAACATTACATTATGTCCAAGTAACTGACGACGGCTAGTTAATTATGACGCTTGTCGCTTTGACTTTTATCAAACGTCCGAAAGAAATGTTTGGCCAAGCTCGGGGTCGAACTCACAACATCCTGATTGACGTTCCGCGTTGCTACCGACTCAGCTGCCGGGGCGCGGTCTCGGAATAAGATAAATTTATAAGCAGACAATTGACGCAGCATGTTATTGTTGGTGTTTTACGCCGATGTCAACAGTTGTTCAGTTATGTTAAATGAGTTCAGTTATGTAAATGCGTTCGCATTGTTAGTTGCCAGCTCATTCTGTTAGTCTACTCTCACATGGAATCATCCGTTGTTAGGCTATGCCAAACATCCTGAGCGCCATGGAAGGATGCGACTACTACAGTTTTAAAGAACGGTGTCGATTCCAAAATTACATACATGGATTGTTGATCCCGCATTAAGTCAGTTATCATAAAATAAAAGGTTTTGTGCAAAAAGAGCGGGTCCATAAATATTGCGTCTTGTTGACGACACTTTCGTGGACGATTTCCCGCCATGTGTCTCCATAGTGATTCGGACGAGATCTCGTGGGATTTAAAACCGTTACGATATTAATGGCTCTTTAGTTTACAGTCTCGGCATGGAAAGTGGAGTTATGTGTAGTTCTCCGAGTTGGTATCACTGTTAACTGTTACTCTATTCCACATACAGCAAACCTCTATCTAGCAGACGACTTTTGAAAACATCTTAACATTAAAAAACGAGAATAAAAGTATACTTATTGAGTATAGTTAAAAAACATTGTGGCAAACGGAGAATTACTCATTACGCTTTCAAAGGTCGCCTGCTTCAAATGCGTCAAAATAATCCGATATGGTACCACTTCTAGGACAATAAACTGGATACAAGCAGGGCTGCACTCGTATAGTTTTGTCAGAAAGTACCGACTATGTACTCGTCTACACGACAGATAGTTTCTGGTGACACAACACGAAGGCGTATGCACAGGCTCACCCAAGTATATACTGTACGCAGATACACAACACGGATGCACGGGATCACCCAAGTATATACTGTACGCGGATACACAACACGGATGCACGGGATCACCCAAGTATATACTGTACGCGGATACACGACAAGACCCAAAGTCACGTGACGCGCCTCGTCTCTATGTATTCTAAATGTCGCCAAACGTTTTAGTCCATTAATGAGAAAGCCTTTGGGTTAATCTGATTCCACGTGATTTAGATTTCAGCCAATTTCCACAGATCGTGTAAGTGGTTTTAAAAAACGTTCATTATGAACATTTCGAGCCGCTGTTGCTCATTCGGTAACGACGACGGCTATCAATCAATGGGTCGTAAATTCGAACCAAGAATCGTCCATTCATTTGTTACGATAATCGCCAAAAGGCAACGTGAGTAGCGTCATTATTCTTTCACCAAATGGGTTGACTGTCTATGTAGGAAGGTACCCAGCTAGCCGTGAAGAATGTTGTGCGCAGTGCCGATGCGTTCGTGAAAGTCGGGAACCACTTGAATAAGTGAAGTGATATAATTCATACTGTAAAAGACGGTGTGTAACGTTAATCAATCAACCAATCAATCAATTGATAGACGTTTTATATGACTATATTTAAAGGGTCTTCCTTAAATTCTTTCCCACCTGCAGACGCATTCTGACGTATCTGCGACAGACGAATTATGAAAACATTGTGGCAAAAGGAGAACATGCTCATATTAAGCAATTCCTTCTTTTGTCACAATGTCATCAACTCTATTCTTTAAAATGTGTGTGTTTGGGGTGTGGGGGACTGTGCAGACTGATCCGGGCCGACACATTCCGTCTCAGAGGGAAAGAGGTATAGAGTAGTGATTCCTGAAACAGAAAATCCAGAACAAATTGTCTATCTTAAGTGCCATGACATAATGACGACATATGATTTTAGTATTTCCGCTAATAAACAATCCGGAGGATGACACTATTCGATATGTACGCTGTTGCTGTCGGTGCTGATGATGATTGGTTTGTAATGCCAACTCTCCTCGTCTGGTATGACTCATCGCTTGATTCTTGTGAGTTAACAATCTGTTTATGTATTATTTGGGTACATGTGTGAGCGACAATCGACCTTTCTAGAACAAGTCTGTGCATCTACTCAGTCTGATATAGCTCTGCAATGTTCACCAATTAGTCCCAAAAACTTCCAAGAGACTTCTTACAGCCAGTTTCTCAGCTTAATGAAATAGTACGCAAACATAGCCGGCTATTAATAAAATAGTACGCAAACATAGCCAGCTATTAATAAAAAAGTACGCAAACATAGCCGGCTATTAATATAATAGTACGCAAACATAGCCGGCTATTAATATAATAGTACGCAAACATAGCCGGCTATTAAAAGAATAGTTCGCAAACATAACCGAGTATTAATAAAATAGGTCGCAAACATAGCCGGCTATTAATAAAATAGTACGCAAACATAGCCGGCTATTAATAAAATAGTTCGCAAACATAGCCGGCTATTAATAAAATAGTTCGCAAACATAGACGTCTATTAATAAAATAGTATGCAAACATAGACGGCTTTTAATAAAAACAGTACGCAAACATAGACGGCTATTAATAAAATAGTACGCAAACATTGCCGGCTATTAATGAAATAGTTCGCAAACATAGACGGCTATTACTAAAATAGTACGCAAACATAGCCGGCTATTAATAATATAGTAGGCAAACATAGCCGGCTATTAATAAAATAGTTCGCAAACATAGCCGGCTATTAATAAACTAGTACGCAAACATAGCTGGCTATTAATAAAATAGTACGTTAAAATAGCCGGCTATTAATGAAATAGTACGCAAACATAGCCGGCTATTTTGCTACACTAACTTCCTTGGTCACAAGTACGCTTTCCTGGGGGAATTACTCTCTTTTTTTTCACAAATGAAATAATCGTGTTTTATCTCGTTACTTTGTCCATACGAGACGTAGAACTCAATCGTTTAAGACTGATTGCTCACTATCAGTAGACAGTACGTTTCCCTCTCTCAACACGAGGGCGAAACAATTGCCTGTGGTCTACGGGAAAAGATACCCTAATAACCATTACCCCCCCCCCCCCCCCCCCGATTTATTTTCTCAAACTATAATCCTCATTTTAAATTGAAAAGTTGCTGAAATGAGTAGCGAAAAATGAAGAACACGATAAGACTGGTCTACAATTAGTGTAGATTAAAGTATTGCTTAACACCATTTTCCATCTAAATTCCCGCAACTTGTGTGTCATGTTCCGTGTTTATGTTGAGAATATATATATAGATGTGGATGTTGATAAGTCAGTAGATATGCACTGTATGCAATTTATAAAAATAAACATACTAGATCTGTCCAAAACAAACAGAGAAATGGACCAACAATTCGTGCCTTCACTGTATGTCATATCATTGGAAATCCAAACCCACCCCATTTTGTAAGAAAGCGGTCCAAATAATTGCTTTTACATTTTACATAACGAGTCTCTAGAATGAAAAGTGTAAAAAATCTCCGGTTTTCCAAATCGCCCGTCGCCAAAACAATAAATATCAAGTGCTTTGGAATCGGCTTCAGTTACTTACTTAAACGAAAACAATTAAATACAGCGCCTGGTGGGAATGTTTTGTGGCCCGCCGTATATAAGCGTAGTCCTTAGGGTATAGTATATATATATATATATATATATATATATGAGCCGTTCCAGGAGAAAACCATATTATGGCACGAGCGTAATGTATCGACTCCGATCAACCTGCTTAGTACACGCAGGCTAATCTGGGCCGACACATTGCGTCTCAGGGGGATAGTGGTATAGAGTAATGATTCTTAAAACAGAAATTCCACAGGAGGCGAAAATTGTCTGTCCGGCATATTTCGGCTGATTCGAGTCATTAATGTTCGTTTTCTCATGGAACGGCTAGTATATATATATACATATCGAGGGCTTGGCGTGAAACGGTTGTAACTAAAATTGGTATTTCTTTACCATGGTTAATCACCTCACCATAAAGTCTTTATAAGCGTTAAAACATTTTTCTTGGTAAACAATGGAAATTTAGTTCTGAGCAATGACACCTAAATTTGCATTGTTTACAAAGGGGTCAAAATTGCCCCTAAACCAGGGTTTTCAAAATAGGTTTTTAGTTACAACCGTTTCACACCAAGCCCTCGATATACATGTAAGGCTATCCGTTTTTGCTATTTATTCGGAAAACACACATTCCACATAGTCAACATAGACTGATAGCCTTGTGAACAAGAGGGCAAAGATGGCCCTAAATCGATCACCTGAGTGATGGTATAGTAACAAATGTGTATTTGCCAATATCAGGGATAATTTGATAAAGCCTGTTGAAATACAATGAGCAAATTCAGAGGAGAAGAATTTAGGCATTTTTCCCTCTTTCTGATGCCGCAGCAACCAAAGTTCTCCATGGAATTAAATCTATATTTTAGAATCGATTGATTGGGTTAAACGATTAATTAGGGTTTTAAAAAGCCGTTTTCAACAATTGTTCTGTCATATTCCAGCGGCCAGATCTCCTACCCGTGTATTCATGTGTTTTCAACATAGACTGATAGCCTGGTCTGGTGAAAAGCGAATGACTTTTTACTTGCCCCTGGATTGACAGCTATATGGGCGTGACTCTTAAGTGCTTTACACCACTTTCAACAATTTGTTTCATATAGCTCAGCATTTCCTAGGTAAGTTACACGTACTACTGGTCCGTTTATCCTTACACCAGCAAGTCATTTGTAATGGTAAGTTACAATAATTACTGGTCCGTTTATCCTTACACCAGCAAGTCATTTGTAATGGTAAGTTACAATAATTACTGGTCCGTTTATCCTTACACCAGCAAGTCATGTGTAATGGTAAGTTACAATAATTACTGGTCCGTTTATCCTTACACCAGCAAGTCATTTGTAATGGGAAGTTACAATAATTACTGGTCCGTTTATCTTGACACCAGCAAGTCATTTGTAATGGTAAGTTACAATAATTACTGGTCCATTTATCCTTACACCAGCAAGTCATTTGTAATGGTAAGTTACAAGTACTACTGGTCCGTTTATCCTTACACCAGCAAGTCATTTGTAATGGTAAGTTACAATAACTACTGGTCCGTTTATCCTTACACCAGCAAGTCATTTGTAATGGTAAGTTACAATAATTACTGGTCCGTTTATCCTTACACCAGCAAGTCATTTGTAATGGTAAGTTACAATAATTACTGGTCCGTTTATCCTTACACCAGCAAGTCATTTGTAATGGCAAGTTACAATAATTACTGGTCCGTTTATCTTGACACCAGCAAGTCATTTGTAATGGTAAGTTACAATAATTACTGGTCCGTTTATCCTTACACCAGCATTTTCTTTTTAAATCATTCTTTTTCAAACATGTTAGCTTACATCGTACAGACATTATACATGGCACTTTTTATTTTTGCTTCAACAGCGTGTATAATAATAACAATTCACGCTGCAAATATCAAATGTCGAGGTCATTGTCATGGTAACATTCGCGCCCAGATTTCCATGGCAACATCACAATATCTAAACATAATCTGTAACAAAACAATTCTCACTCAATCCTTTCCCAAATACAACAGATTATCCTGCAGAAGACTTTTCAAAAATAACAGACAAAAAAATGGAAAATCTCTACAATCAAGTTATAATTATTGGGTATAACTCAAAGCGATGTCAGAAAATATGAGATATTACTCATGTTGCTGCATTGTTTTCAAAAGTCATGTGATGTTGATGTATATACATTGGTAAAAACGATTGAATGTAAACTCTTTCCAACATATACATACAGACGCTTAATTGAACTCTCGTTTACGCTTAATTAAACTCTCGTTTACGGAGATATGTCAAGGTTTTGGCCGATACGTTTTCCAAAAGTAGTCTGCTGTCTATCTGTTGTATGTGAGAGAGGATTAGCTGGATGACCTCATCTTACAATGAGTGATAACAGACTTAAACAAATTGCACCAAACAAATAACAAAACATATCATAACAGTTCATGTCTCATTAAGAATACACCTGTTTCCCCAGTCAACCTATGACTTATTAACCATTTCCCACATACAACGAATCTGCAGCAGATGACTTTGACAAATAGTTAGTCAAAAATATGGAAAATATCCATAAAAGAAAATATGATTAGTTATTAAAGTTGAAAACATTGTGCAAAGTGGCGAACGGAGAAATTGCTCGGTTTTAATGGAGCATTTGTAGCAGATGGCTTTTGAATATATTGAGGAAACAGAAAAATAACTCATTTCATTTCTCCTTTTGCTACAGTGTTTTCAATTTAAATCAATAATTATATTTTCATTGAAACAGAATTTCCATTATTTTGATCATTTGTTTTAAAAGTCGTCTACTGCAGAATTTGCATTCTTGACAAATGCTTAAAAAGCATCAATGAGAATCAATCCTACTTGTGAACAAGTTGTAAAAGCCTCTAACAAAAACAAGATTAATATTGTTAATTTGAAGAAGAACACTACCAGATCACCAAAAGACACCAAAACTTACAAACGAACAATCAACAGAAATATTTTTGCAGAGCTATATGCATGTTCTAAAATCCTTATTTGCAGAAGACTTCTTTAATGTGGGAAACTGCTTTACATCAGTCACAACCAAAACATCACAGCTCATTTCAGGCCATTTCTCCATTTCGAACAGTAATTTAGACATATTCACTCTATAATTTACACTTTCTTCTGTCATGATAAGTTGTTCAGCCATTCAACAATTTGGAAGAAGCTGAGGTATTAAGTTAGTTTGAGAAAGGGAGACAATTACAGATAGAAAGAGAAAGGGAGACAATTACAGAGAGATAGATAGAGAAAGAAAACAAAAATCAAATGAACCCATCCCCTAATAGAGAAAACTGTAACTACAGAATCGAGGGCTTGGCGTGAAACGGTTGTAACTTAAAACCTATTTTGAAAACCCTGGTTTAGGGGCAATTTTGACCCTTTTGTAAACAATGCAAATTTAGGTGCCATTGCTCAGAACGAGCAATGGCACCTAAATTTACATTGTTTACCAAGAAAAGTGATCTTAACGCTTATAAAGACTTTATGGCGAGGTGATTAACCTTGGTAAAAAAATACCAATTTTAGATACAACCGTTTCACGCTAAGCCCTCGAGATGTTTTCCCACTTGCCCACGTTTTTTGACGCATAAAGCAGAAGACTTTTGAAAAAATTGTGGGCAAAAGAAGAAATTGCTTATTACTTTTTTCAATATTCTTTCATTTATAGATGTGTCTTATTGTTGCCAAGATATTTTCAAAGTCATCTGCTGATAAAGGTCTTAAAAGATATCAACTGCAGAAGCATCAAAAGTAGAATATATAAATATGAAAGAAAGGACAAACAGAAAGAGAGACAGTGTAAAGGAAAATTAAAAGTTGACCCTTTCCCCAATACATAATACGCTTTCGGAAACTTCTGTAGCACGTTACATTGGAAAACATTGCAACAAAAGGTGAAATTGTTCAAATTCCTCCTTTTGCCACGAAGAGTTTAAAACTCTATTCAATGATTATACTTTCATTTCCAGAGATATTTCATATTTTACGCCAAGATTGTTTCAATGTCAGATTGTTTCAATGTCGTCTGCTGCAGATTAGTTGTATGTGGGAAAGGAGGGTTAAAAGAAAGTTTAAAAAAAATAAAAATAAAATCAAAAATAGTTAAAAAATTATACAATAGTCAATTGTCATATTGTACAATAAATATACATACATTTCTTTCAAAAAAATTAAAAATTTTGATTTTGGAATTAAAATTCTTAATCTTTATTTAACCCATTCTAACAAACAGAGGCTTGCTGCAGCGTGTGACTTTAAAAATATTTCTCCTTTTGTCACAATGTTTTCAACTTTCTTTTTAAAGATATTCCTTTTATATTTGCCTTGACGCTTTCAAAGTTGTCTGCTGTAGATTTATTGTATGTGGGAAAAGGTAATGACACCAAATCACATCTACATTGCTTCACTCAGCCCATATCATATTGCTCAGATTATTTAAAAATCAGAAACTATCAAATGAGGTTAACAACTTAGTCAATATTCAAATTATGTTGACAATAGATTGATTTATTGATTGATCAAAGTTTAACGTCATTTTCAGCTGTATTTCAGTCATATCAAAGCCAGTTCACCTACTCATGTATTTCCTGGATTTCTCGCCACCAGTACTCCTCCACATAACATTTCTCCCAGGCAACTGGCTTCCATCCCACATAGACCAAAGCTCTCGATAAGGGGCGTTTTGCATGTTTTAAAATCCTTATTTGATCCTCTAACCCTATGCTGTGGGTACTCAAAAGAATCGTCTCAGTGAATCAAGAATTCTGGTTAGTCATCGGTAAGAATGAATAGCTGAGCCTGAGTTAAGCGTAACAATCAACTAGGCAATAGTAATACAAAATGTGAGAACTGAAGAAACTTATATAAAAACCCTTTCCCGCGTACAATAAATCTGCAGCAGACAACTTTGAAAACATCTAGGAATAAATACTGAAAATCTCTATAAATAAATGTACAATTATTAAAAAGATTTGAAAGATTTGTGGCAAAAGGAGAAATTGCTCATTATGAGCAAATACTCCTTTTACCACAATGTGTTTTTTTTTTTAAAAGTCATCTGCTGCAGTTGCCTCAAAAGCCCTCTGCAGGTGGGAAAGGGATAATAAATTAAAGGCACTATACCATTTTAAAATGTCTATAACCACTATTTAACGTAACAATAGCACTTTTCACATTTTCCCGCACACACTCATTTCAACGCATAACCTGAAGTCCATTTTAACCCTTTCCCTCAGATAGACACTTTCTGACGCCTCTGCAGCAGACAGCTTTTTGAAAACATAGTGACAAAAGAAGAAATTGCTCAAAACGAGCAATTTCTCCTTTTGCCACAATGTTTTCCACTTTTAGTCATAGGTTATCCATTCAATTATAGAGATTTTCTATTTTTTGACAAGATATGTTCAAAGTTGTCTGCTGCGGAATTGTCGTATGAGGAAAAGTTTTACAAAAATCAAGGGAGTTAAATAACAAGGAAGTTTTCTTTCACATTGACTGAGTTATATCCCTTGCATTCAAGTTCTTCTTGAAACCCTTTCCCCAATTCAAGAAACTGCTTTTGTAAACATTGTGGTAAAAGGAAGAATTGTTAATGGACAAAGACAAGTCAAAATGTAGTCTACATTGTCAATAAAGACCCTTTTGTGATTTGTTAATTTCATATTAGATTTTTCCTTTAGAAGAGTCTTTGCCCTTTCCCACATATTACAACAAACATAATATACGAAGTTCTTTAACCCTTCCAAACATACAGACACTTTCTGACGGCTCTACAGCAGACGACATTTGAACACATTGTGGTAAAGGGAGAAATTGATCATAATGAGCAATATCTCCATTTGCCACAATGTTTTCAACTGTTTTTCAATAACTAAACCTTCAATAATGGAGATTTTCTACAGTTTTGCCATTACTGTTTTCAAAGTCTTCCGCTGAAGATGTGTAGTAAGTGGGAAAAGGCCGGTAGTCCAGATAAGAAGGGTTTTGCAGCTCGTTGCCCAACAATATCTCTCTTATTATTAAACCAAACCCTATATTGTAGGTACTCAAAAGAATCGTCTCATTGAGACGATTCTTTTGAGTACCCACACAATAGGGTTAGCGGATAAAATAAGGACTTTAGAACAAGCAAAACCCTCCTTTTCTAGAGCTCCGGAAAGGGTTCAATTGCTGGCAAAAGGGTCATCTATCCGTCTTTGAAAATAATTCCAACCAGCATGGGCACGAAAACAAGAACTGTCTCGAATAGCACGGGCCCCATCCCTTCGCAAAACTAATCCTCACACAATAGGGGTCGTAAGGGCCGTCTAAGTATTTTGGGTCATGATATTTCATTTCTCGCATTAAATGCCCTCGTTCATAATCGAATATCTTCACTGAAAATCCGGGCAAAACTTTGTGGATGTACAACGTTCTCAATGAGGGATTCTCCAGCGTCCGTGAATGCACGAATATCGGATAGTCCGATCGATTATACACATACACACCATCCGTCTCTTTACTTAATGTGATGCCGAGTCCGATTTTGTCTCGAGTCCGCCGAACATTTTCTGACGGGGCATCGTCCTGTAATATCTGCAAGCACAAGCCGTCACCGTGAGGTAGATTTTGGAATATATTGGTGTGAGAGTCAAACACAGTAAGTAAACGTCCAACGCGCTGTCGTAGCTCCCAATAGGCAATGGTGCACCAGTGCTGCCCCCTTGTGGTTTGGTTTGAATTATGTGAGTAGCTCTCAAGCTCAACGATATCCATCTTGTTATGTATATGCTCGCCTGAAAATAGAAACAGAATAATGTTGTAAATTACTTTCGGAGATCGAACCTGGGACGCCCCCGTTCTAAATCCCAACCTCAATCAAAAGAATGAGTTTCACTGGAGGTCAAAACAAGATTAATTTAATTCTTTCCCACTGGCATCAAAAGAATGAATTTCTTCTTTTGCCACAACATTTTCGACTCTTTCAGTAACTGTAGATTAGTTGTATGTGGGAAAGGAGGGTTAAAAAAAAAAATGAAAAAGGAAAAAATTGAAAATGAAATGAAAGATAGTTTAAACTATTAACGCACGGGTGTGACACCGCGTTACAGAAATATTGGAATGGGCCCTGGTTTAAATTGAGTATATATAGATTTGAAACGGATAGGGTGTATTTCTGAGTAGAGCAGGGTGTATGCTACCATCAAATGGTATAACAGTGATGTTTCAGCTTCGGTTAAACGTGTGCGACATTGAAATGATGGCGAATACGCAACTACGGTTAAGAGTAAATCTAGCGTTTTATAGGTCTCACACCTCTATGCTTTGATTATAATGCGATGTCTATGTACATGAAACTGACTGGTAAAAATCTTAATACTCGAGTTATATCAATGTGTTTCAATGTGTTTCACGGGCAGTGGATATGGTACCTCTTGTTCAATGATGTTTTATGCCACTTATAATGTAGCTCTAAACTCATAACCACATTTGCTACTGAAGACGTTGAGAAGTGTTGTAATGGCTTTCCATCCGTGGTGCTCAGGGTTGCGTGGTAAGCAGTAAGACTGACTCACAGGAAACGCCGTGATATATATCTAAAATGGTTGAAAGCAGCCTAAAGAAACACGCAAACTAAATAAACAAACAGTGGCTTAATCTCATTAAAATCAAACTTAACCTCGCAGCAGAAGCAGCTATCGCTCGTATAGATCGGGTGACGACCTGATACAGGTCGTCTCAGTTTGTCATTTTCGTCAGCCAGTCAAACTGTCGCTTACAAGATCGTGTGTTATCTACAGAGGAGATAACCCACATATGAACGGAATAGATTAGCACTTGGCTACCTACCCACTTAGACAATGTTCTCCCATTGTTGGAAAACAAATGTTGCTATTCAAGATGACTTTAGTAAATCAATGGCCGAGCCGGATCGAACTCGCAACCCCTCGTTTGCTACTCCTCGTTGTCCAAGCTATGGTGAACCGTCTCCGGATTGTAGTGGTTAAAGTGTCCGTCTTGGGACCAGGGTGTTCGAGTCATAACAAAATGAAATGATAAGAACGGCTTCCCTCCTTGGCGCTCAGAGTCTCGGGGATAGCATGACTTACTGACGCATCTCTATCGTGATATATAATATCAGTAATACTGGTGATTGACACAGGAAACGCCGTGATATATGATATCAGTAATACTGGTGATTGACACAGGAAACGCCGTGATGTATAATATCAGTAATACTGGTGATTGACACAGGAAACGCCGTGATATATGATATCAGTAATACTGGTGATTGACACAGGAAACGCCGTGATGTATAATATCAGTAATACTGGTGATTGACACAGGAAACGCCGTGATATATGATATCAGTAATACTGGTGATTGACACAGGAAACGCCGTGATATATAATATCAGCACTGGATCACGTGATATAACTGAAATACCGATGAAAGCGGATTAAAACACCATTCAGGTAAATCGATCTCAGCTATTGGGACTCGACTGAATTGCAATTAACCCTTTCCCACTTACAGTAGATCACATCTAGGCAAAAATAGGGAAAATCTCCATCCATGAAAGTATAATTATTGACAAGAAATTGAAAACATTGCGGTAAAACTCGTCTGCTTCAAACGTGTCATGATGCTCCGAAGGAGCTTATTACACGTAGGGCTGCACTGCACTCATATGTTGTTGTAAGAAGTGTTGTCATTATAAAACAATTTCTCATTTTTCCACCTTGTTTTCAAAAGTCGTCTGCTGCAGTGACGTCAGAATGCGCCTGTATGTGCGATAGAGTGAACGGGAGAACTATTTCCGTAGAAACGAACACAAAAACTAGTCACGTGAGTAATTCACGATGAGACATTGCTCCTTTTGTAACAATATTTTCAAAGGTCGTCTCTTCTGCACTGCACAGGCGTGAGACCAAGCTCTCTCTGTTTAAACGAGCCATTCGTATTCCGGCTATTACGTTAAACAAGTTGGCAATTACTCCTTTCGCAATAATGTTTTCAAAAAGTCGTCTGTTGCAGTCGCAGCAGAATACAGACGCCTCACCTGTATGTGGGAAAGAGTTAAAATGGAGGAACCCTCTCCGTATAGTTTGATTTGTCATTCCTATTCCGGCTTGTACGTTAAATTGGCAATTACTCCTTTCGCAACACTGTTTTCAAAAGTCGTACATTGCAGTCGCAGCGGAATACAAACGCCTGTATGTGGGAAAGGGTTAAAATGAAGGAACCCTCTCCGTATAGTTTGATTTGTAATTCGTATTCCGGCTAGTACGTGAAATTGGCAATTACTCCTTTTGCAACACTGTTTTCAGAAGGTCGTCAGCTGCAGAAGCGCAGACTAGAAGGCACATGCATGCATGTGAGAAACAGGTAAACTTAACCCTTTCCCACAATCAGTCTGTTTATGTTGCGTCTGCAGCAGACAACATTTGAAAACATTATGACAAAGGAAAACAAAAAGCTCATTATCCTGTTGGTGCAAACCAGACGTGTCTCTGTTAACCCTCCTCCACCCGCAGTCGCATCTTGACTCATCTGTAGCAGACGACCTTTGAATAACAAATGTTAAATTAATAGAGCAGGATGGATCCCTCTCAGTATATAAACGAGCCATTGAGTCTGGTGACTAGTGGTGAGTAATTCGTATTCCGGCTAGTATGTTGATTATGCCGTATCCTCGAGGGAAACCGATGATGGCGTCCAATTGTCCTATTAATCCAATAATCTGATAATCGCGCCCTTTAACCGCTCTTCTGACTTAACCTCGAAACGAGCCGAGTCACACGATAACCGACCCTAGGAGAAAGATTTAGAAAGGCATGAGAGATTCGGATCAGTCTGCGTAGTCTGATAGAGAGGTTCTGGAAAGTCATGAGAGATTCGGATCAGTTATTATACTTATATCAATCATTCTCGATGTCTGCTTTCTCGGTATACTCAGCCAGTTTAGAAGAGTGTGTATGGTGGGAGTCTGTCATTATGATTCCGCTCTCGCTGAAATCGAACTCCGGACCTTTGAGTAACGTGGCGGGCGCTGTTCTACCGAGTCACTGATTTAGGAGTCCGATAGATATCGGGAGTTTCATGATGAACTTGAACAAGATGTAGTTACAACCGTTTTGCATCAAACCATCGATATGTTAAAGACGAGATACGCGGTTAATAATGCACGATATACGCCATTAAAACCTCGTTACAAACACATTAATGCATAATGTATAAGCGTATAATGGTAAATATATCATTACAGATAACGGGGCTGGCTCGTCGCTTGATTTTTTGCTGAAGGTACATGCATTTGTGATAAAGGTTAAAAGAATAGAGACAAGGAAACACGAATTAATTAATTAATAAATAAATGGATGTAAGGATGAATATATTATATTGGTATGAGTTAACGTCGTTATCAACCGACGGCGCTTCGGTTATATCAAGGCGGCCAGTTCACCTACCCGTGTGTTTCCTGGCTTTATTACGCCAGTACTCAACATTACATTATGTCCAAGTAACTGACGACGGCTAGTTAATTATGACGCTTGTCGCTTTGACTTTTATCAAACGTCCGAAAGAAATGTTTGGCCAAGCTCGGGGTCGAACTCACAACATCCTGATTGACGTTCCGCGTTGCTACCGACTCAGCTGCCGGGGCGCGGTCTCGGAATAAGATACATTTATAAGCAGACAATTGACGCAGCATGTAATTGTTGGTGTTTTACGCCGATGTCAACAGTTGTTCAGTTATGTAAATGAGTTCAGTTATGTAAATGCGTTCGCATTGTTAGTTGCCAGCTCATTCTGTTAGTCTACTCTCACATGGAATCATCCGTTGTTAGGCTATGCCAAACATCCTGAGCGCCATGGAAGGATGCGACTACTACAGTTTTAAAGAACGGTGTCGATTCCAAAATTACATACATGGATTGTTGATCCCGCATTCAGTCAGTTATCATAAAATAAAAGGTTTTGTGCAAAAAGAGCGGGTCCATAAATATTGCGTCTTGTTGACGACACTTTCGTGGACGATTTCCCGCCATGTGTCTCCATAGTGATTCGGACGAGATCTCGTGGGATTTAAAACCGTTACGATATTAATGGCTCTTTAGTTTACAGTCTCGGCATGGAAAGTGGAGTTATGTGTAGTTCTCCGAGTTGGTATCACTGTTAACTGTTACTCTATTCCACATACAGCAAACCTCTATCTAGCAGACGACTTTTGAAAACATCTTAACATTAAAAAACGAGAATAAAAGTATACTTATTGAGTATAGTTAAAAAACATTGTGGCAAACGGAGAATTACTCATTACGCTTTCAAAGGTCGCCTGCTTCAAATGCGTCAAAATAATCCGATATGGTACCACTTCTAGGACAATAAACTGGATACAAGCAGGGCTGCACTCGTATAGTTTTGTCAGAAAGTACCGACTATGTACTCGTCTACACGACAGATAGTTTCTGGTGACACAACACGAAGGCGTATGCACAGGCTCACCCAAGTATATACTGTACGCAGATACACAACACGGATGCACGGGATCACCCAAGTATATACTGTACGCGGATACACAACACGGATGCACGGGATCACCCAAGTATATACTGTACGCGGATACACGACAAGACCCAAAGTCACGTGACGCGCCTCGTCTCTATGTATTCTAAATGTCGCCAAACGTTTTAGTCCATTAATGAGAAAGCCTTTGGGTTAATCTGATTCCACGTGATTTAGATTTCAGCCAATTTCCACAGATCGTGTAAGTGGTTTTAAAAAACGTTCATTATGAACATTTCGAGCCGCTGTTGCTCATTCGGTAACGACGACGGCTATCAATCAATGGGTCGTAAATTCGAACCAAGAATCGTCCATTCATTTGTTACGATAATCGCCAAAAGGCAACGTGAGTAGCGTCATTATTCTTTCACCAAATGGGTTGACTGTCTATGTAGGAAGGTACCCAGCTAGCCGTGAAGAATGTTGTGCGCAGTGCCGATGCGTTCGTGAAAGTCGGGAACCACTTGAATAAGTGAAGTGATATAATTCATACTGTAAAAGACGGTGTGTAACGTTAATCAATCAACCAATCAATCAATTGATAGACGTTTTATATGACTATATTTAAAGGGTCTTCCTTAAATTCTTTCCCACCTGCAGACGCATTCTGACGTATCTGCGACAGACGAATTATGAAAACATTGTGGCAAAAGGAGAACATGCTCATATTAAGCAATTCCTTCTTTTGTCACAATGTCATCAACTCTATTCTTTAAAATGTGTGTGTTTGGGGTGTGGGGGACTGTGCAGACTGATCCGGGCCGACACATTCCGTCTCAGAGGGAAAGAGGTATAGAGTAGTGATTCCTGAAACAGAAAATCCAGAACAAATTGTCTATCTTAAGTGCCATGACATAATGACGACATTTGATTTTAGTATTTCCGCTAATAAACAATCCGGAGGATGACACTATTCGATATGTACGCTGTTGCTGTCGGTGCTGATGATGATTGGTTTGTAATGCCAACTCTCCTCGTCTGGTATGACTCATCGCTTGATTCTTGTGAGTTAACAATCTGTTTATGTATTATTTGGGTACATGTGTGAGCGACAATCGACCTTTCTAGAACAAGTCTGTGCATCTACTCAGTCTGATATAGCTCTGCAATGTTCACCAATTAGTCCCAAAAACTTCTAAGAGACTTCTTACAGCCAGTTTCTCAGCTTAATGAAATAGTACGCAAACATAGCCGGCTATTAATAAAATAGTACGCAAACATAGCCAGCTATTAATAAAAAAGTACGCAAACATAGCCGGCTATTAATATAATAGTACGCAAACATAGCCGGCTATTAATATAATAGTACGCAAACATAGCCGGCTATTAAAAGAATAGTTCGCAAACATAACCGAGTATTAATAAAATAGGTCGCAAACATAGCCGGCTATTAATAAAATAGTACGCAAACATAGCCGGCTATTAATAAAATAGTTCGCAAACATAGCCGGCTATTAATAAAATAGTTCGCAAACATAGACGTCTATTAATAAAATAGTATGCAAACATAGACGGCTTTTAATAAAAACAGTACGCAAACATAGACGGCTATTAATAAAATAGTACGCAAACATTGCCGGCTATTAATGAAATAGTTCGCAAACATAGACGGCTATTACTAAAATAGTACGCAAACATAGCCGGCTATTAATAATATAGTAGGCAAACATAGCCGGCTATTAATAAAATAGTTCGCAAACATAGCCGGCTATTAATAAAATAGTACGCAAACATAGCTGGCTATTAATAAAATAGTACGTTAAAATAGCCGGCTATTAATGAAATAGTACGCAAACATAGCCGGCTATTTTGCTACACTAACTTCCTTGGTCACAAGTACGCTTTCCTGGGGGAATTACTCTCTTTTTTTTCACAAATAAAATAATCGTGTTTTATCTCGTTACTTTGTCCATACGAGACGTAGAACTCAATCGTTTAAGACTGATTGCTCACTATCAGTAGACAGTACGTTTCCCTCTCTCAACACGAGGGCGAAACAATTGCCTGTGGTCTACGGGAAAAGATACCCTAATAACCATTACCCCCCCCCCCCCCCCCCGATTTATTTTCTCAAACTATAATCCTCATTTTAAATTGAAAAGTTGCTGAAATGAGTAGCGAAAAATGAAGAACACGATAAGACTGGTCTACAATTAGTGTAGATTAAAGTATTGCTTAACACCATTTTCCATCTAAATTCCCGCAACTTGTGTGTCATGTTCCGTGTTTATGTTGAGAATATATATATAGATGTGGATGTTGATAAGTCAGTAGATATGCACTGTATGCAATTTATAAAAATAAACATACTAGATCTGTCCAAAACAAACAGAGAAATGGACCAACAATTCGTGCCTTCACTGTATGTCATATCATTGGAAATCCAAACCCACCCCATTTTGTAAGAAAGCGGTCCAAATAATTGCTTTTACATTTTACATAACGAGTCTCTAGAATGAAAAGTGTAAAAAATCTCCGGTTTTCCAAATCGCCCGTCGCCAAAACAATAAATATCAAGTGCTTTGGAATCGGCTTCAGTTACTTACTTAAACGAAAACAATTAAATACAGCGCCTGGTGGGAATGTTTTGTGGCCCGCCGTATATAAGCGTAGTCCTTAGGGTATAGTATATATATATATATATATATATATATATATGAGCCGTTCCAGGAGAAAACCATATTATGGCACGAGCGTAATGTATCGACTCCGATCAACCTGCTTAGTACACGCAGGCTAATCTGGGCCGACACATTGCGTCTCAGGGGGATAGTGGTATAGAGTAATGATTCTTAAAACAGAAATTCCACAGGAGGCGAAAATTGTCTGTCCGGCATATTTCGGCTGATTCGAGTCATTAATGTTCGTTTTCTCATGGAACGGCTAGTATATATATATACATATCGAGGGCTTGGCGTGAAACGGTTGTAACTAAAATTGGTATTTCTTTACCATGGTTAATCACCTCACCATAAAGTCTTTATAAGCGTTAAAACATTTTTCTTGGTAAACAATGGAAATTTAGTTCTGAGCAATGACACCTAAATTTGCATTGTTTACAAAGGGGTCAAAATTGCCCCTAAACCAGGGTTTTCAAAATAGGTTTTTAGTTACAACCGTTTCACACCAAGCCCTCGATATACATGTAAGGCTATCCGTTTTTGCTATTTATTCGGAAAACACACATTCCACATAGTCAACATAGACTGATAGCCTTGTGAACAAGAGGGCAAAGATGGCCCTAAATCGATCACCTGAGTGATGGTATAGTAACAAATGTGTATTTGCCAATATCAGGGATAATTTGATAAAGCCTGTTGAAATACAATGAGCAAATTCAGAGGAGAAGAATTTAGGCATTTTTCCCTCTTTCTGATGCCGCAGCAACCAAAGTTCTCCATGGAATTAAATCTATATTTTAGAATCGATTGATTGGGTTAAACGATTAATTAGGGTTTTAAAAAGCCGTTTTCAACAATTGTTCTGTCATATTCCAGCGGCCAGATCTCCTACCCGTGTATTCATGTGTTTTCAACATAGACTGATAGCCTGGTCTGGTGAAAAGCGAATGACTTTTTACTTGCCCCTGGATTGACAGCTATATGGGCGTGACTCTTAAGTGCTTTACACCACTTTCAACAATTTGTTTCATATAGCTCAGCATTTCCTAGGTAAGTTACACGTACTACTGGTCCGTTTATCCTTACACCAGCAAGTCATTTGTAATGGTAAGTTACAATAATTACTGGTCCGTTTATCCTTACACCAGCAAGTCATTTGTAATGGTAAGTTACAATAATTACTGGTCCGTTTATCCTTACACCAGCAAGTCATTTGTAATGGTAAGTTACAATAATTACTGGTCCGTTTATCCTTACACCAGCAAGTCATTTGTAATGGGAAGTTACAATAATTACTGGTCCGTTTATCTTGACACCAGCAAGTCATTTGTAATGGTAAGTTACAATAATTACTGGTCCATTTATCCTTACACCAGCAAGTCATTTGTAATGGTAAGTTACAAGTACTACTGGTCCGTTTATCCTTACACCAGCAAGTCATTTGTAATGGTAAGTTACAATAACTACTGGTCCGTTTATCCTTACACCAGCAAGTCATTTGTAATGGTAAGTTACAATAATTACTGGTCCGTTTATCCTTACACCAGCAAGTCATTTGTAATGGTAAGTTACAACTAGAGATTGCTTTTTTGAAAAAGCGCTTGTCTCCCCATTTGTGTGGTCGTAGGGGAGGAAAAGAAATGATGGAGATGAATTTTTTAGTTTTGGACTGGAGATGAAGCAACAGTGACAATCCTCAGTTATTGAGAGGAAACTATTTTTCAGCTGAGGGTTACCATGACCTTGGTCTTTGACCTAGTGACCTCAAAATCAATAGGGGTCATTTGCTGCTGGTGACCAACCTTCACACCAAGTATGAAGTTCCTGGGCCCAAGCAATCTTCAGTTATTGAGCGGAAACCATTTTTCAGCCAAAGGTCACCTTGACCTTGACCTTTGACCTACTCACATCAATAGGGGTCATCTACAGGTTAGGACCAAGCTGCACACCAAGTATGAAGTTCATGGGTATCAGCGTTCTTGAGTTATTGAGTAAAACACATTTTTCAGCTGAAGGTTACCGTGACCTTCGACATTTGACCTTGTGACCTCAAAATCAAACAAATTCAATAAAGGTCATTTACTGGTTAGGACCAACCTGCACACCAGGTATGAAGTTCAACATAAGCATTCTTTAGTTATTGAGAGGAAACCATTTTTCAGCTGAAGGTTACCATGACCTTGACCTTTAAGCTAGTGACCTCAAAATCAATAGGGGTCATCTACTGGTGGTGACCAACCTGCACACCAAGTATTAACTTCCATGGCCAAAGCATTCTACAGTTATTAAGCAAAAACAATGTTTCAGCTCATTGTCACTGTGACCTTCCAGCTCAAGGTCACCATGACCTTGACCTTTTGACATCAAAATCCATAGGAGTCATCTACTGGTCATGACCAACCTGCATACCAAGTATGAAGATCCTATGCCCAAGCGTTCTTCAGTTATTGAGCGGAAACAAGTGTGACGGATGTGACCTTGACCTTTGACGTAGTGACCTTAAAATAAATAGGGGTCATCTGCTGGTGGTGACCAACCTGCACATCAAGTATGAAGTTCCTGGGCCCAAGCAAAAACTATTTATCAGCTCATTGTCACTGTGACCTTTCAAGCTCATGGTCACTGTGACCTTGACTTTAGACGTACTAACCTCAAAATAAATAGGGGTCTTCTACTAGGCATGGCCATCCTGCATACCAAGTATGGAGTTCCTCAACCAAAGCGTTCTTCAGTTATTGAGCGGAAACCATTTTTTACCTCACAAGGTCACCATGACCTTGACCTTTGACCTTTTGTTATCAAAATCAATAGGGGTCAGCTACTGGTCATGACCAACCTGCATACCAAGTATAAAGTTCCTACGCCCAAGCGTTCTTCAGTTATTGGGCGGAAACAAGTGTGACAGACGGAAGGACGGAAGGACGGACGGACGGACGGACGGACGGACGGACGGACGGACGGACGGAACGGAACGGGCAAAAACAATATGTCACCCCCATGTAATGGGGGAGACATAATAATTACTGGTCCGTTTATCCTTACACCAGCAAGTCATTTGTAATGGTAAGTTACAAGTACTACTGGTCCGTTTATCCTTACACCAGCAAGTCATTTGTAATGGTAAGTTACAATAATTACTGGTCCGTTTATCCTTACACCAGGCCAGGGATTGAACCCGTGACATCCAGCATCCTTGGAAGATGCTCTACCACTACACCACGGAGGCGGTCAATGGCGTCATATGTCGGTCTTTAGCGTCAGATGGGGGTTAATGGCGTCAGATGTCGTCTGTATCAAGGGGAGGGTAAATAATGACTGAATTCATTTTCAGTTATTTCAATATTTTATTATTAATCATGGCCTTAGAAATACCAAGTGACCTTGGTAATCTATGAATAATAATTAATTAATACATGAATATGTAAATGAGGGCATGTCATGATGCAAATGAGTTTAATGGTACATACACAAATCACATGAATATTCATGAATATTCAAAAACCATTAACAGTACTACTGTACCTATTGAACATAAGCCAACCTATTATAGAAGAACAAACCACACTTCATTCAAAGTTTACTGTCACACCTAACTAACATAACTCCTTCCCACATACAACAAATCTGCAGCAGACACCTTGAAACATATGTAAAATCTCATAAACTGATGGTTTCATTATTGAAAAAAGAGTTGAAAACATGGTGGCAAAAGGGGAAAATGCTTATTATTACGAGGAAATTCTCCTTTTGTCACCATGTTTTAAAAAGCCCTCTGCTGCAGAGACGTTACTTGTCGTATGCAGGTGGGAAAGGGTTAACCGACCTGTTCAGTCAAATGAAAGTACACTATATGATTATGTATGTTTTGTCTGTATATTTGTACTAGACAAAACGCCGCCTAAGAGATAGGACAGCAACAGGTCACGTGAATGGTCAGTAACAGATAACGTTAAAATTAGAATAAGATAACCCTGTATCTTTCTTTGCATATTGAGGTAAAGAATTTCATTTTCTTTTTAATTCATTCTTTTTCAAACATGTTAGCTTACATCGTACAGACATTATACATGGCACTTTTTATTTTTGCTTCAACAGCGTGTATAATAATAACAATTCACGCTGCAAATATCAAATGTCGAGGTCATTGTCATGGTAACATTCGCGCCCAGATTTCCATGGCAACATCACAATATCTAAACATAATCTGTAACAAAACAATTCTCACTCAATCCTTTCCCAAATACAACAGACTATACTGCAGAAGACTTTTCAAAAATAACAGACAAAAAAATGGAAAATCTCTACAATCAAGTTATAATTATTGGGTATAACTCAAAGCGATGTCAGAAAATATGAGATATTACTCATGTTGCTGCATTGTTTTCAAAAGTCATGTGATGTTGATGTATATACATTGGTAAAAAACGATTGAATGTAAACTCTTTCCAACATATACATACAGACGCTTAATTGAACTCTCGTTTACGCTTAATTAAACTCTCGTTTACGGAGATATGTCAAGGTTTTGGCCGATACGTTTTCCAAAAGTAGTCTATCTGTTGTATGTGAGAGAGGATTAGCTGGATGACCTCATCTTACAATGAGTGATAACAGACTTAAACAAATTGCACCAAACAAATAACAAAACATATCATAACAGTTCATGTCTCATTAAGAATACACCTGTTTTCCCAGTCAACCTATGACTTATTAACCATTTCCCACATACAACGAATCTGCAGCAGATGACTTTGACAAATAGTTAGTCAAAAATATGGAAAATATCCATAAAAGAAAATATGATTAGTTATTAAAGTTGAAAACATTGTGCAAAGTGGCGAACGGAGAAATTGCAAGGTTTTAATGGAGCATTTGTAGCAGATGGCTTTTGAATATATTGTGGAAACAGAAAAATAACTCATTTCATTTCTCCTTTTGCTACAGTGTTTTCAATTTAAATCAATAATTATATTTTCATTGAAACAGAATTTCCATTATTTTGATCATTTGTTTTAAAAGTCGTCTACTGCAGAATTTGCATTCTTGACAAATGCTTAAAAAGCATCAATGAGAATCAATCCTACTTGTGAACAAGTTGTAAAAGCCTCTAACAAAAACAAGATTAATATTGTTAATTTGAAGAAGAACACTACCAGATCACCAAAAGACACCAAAACTTACAAACGAACAATCAACAGAAATATTTTTGCAGAGCTATATGCATGTTCTAAAATCCTTATTTGCAGAAGACTTCTTTAATGTGGGAAACTGCTTTACATCAGTCACAACCAAAACATCACAGCTCATTTCAGGCCATTTCTCCATTTCGAACAGTAATTTAGACATATTCACTCTATAATTTACACTTTCTTCTGTCATGATAAGTTGTTCAGCCATTCAACAATTTGGAAGAAGCTGAGGTATTAAGTTAGTTTGAGAAAGGGAGACAATTACAGATAGAAAGAGAAAGGGAGACAATTACAGAGAGATAGATAGAGAAAGAAAACAAAAATCAAATGAACCCATCCCCTAATAGAGAAAACTGTAACTACAGAATCGAGGGCTTGGCGTGAAACGGTTGTAACTTAAAACCTATTTTGAAAACCCTGGTTTAGGGGCAATTTTGACCCTTTTGTAAACAATGCAAATTTAGGTGCCATTGCTCAGAACGAGCAATGGCACCTAAATTTACATTGTTTACCAAGAAAAGTGATTTTAACGCTTATAAAGACTTTATGGCGAGGTGATTAACCTCAAAAGTGGTAAAAAAATACCAATTTTAGATACAACCGTTTCACGCTAAGCCCTCGAGATGTTTTCCCACTTGCCCACGTTTTTTGACGCATAAAGCAGAAGACTTTTGAAAAAATTGTGGGCAAAAGAAGAAATTGCTTATTACTTTTTTCAATATTCTTTCATTTATAGATGTGTCTTATTGTTGCCAAGATATTTTCAAAGTCGTCTGCTGATAAAGGTCTTAAAAGATATCAACTGCAGAAGCATCAAAAGTAGAATATATAAATATGAAAGAAAGGACAAACAGAAAGAGAGACAGTGTAAAGGAAAATTAAAAGTTGACCCTTTCCCCAATACATAATACGCTTTCGGAAACTTCTGTAGCACATTACATTGGAAAACATTGCAACAAAAGGTGAAATTGTTCAAATTCCTCCTTTTGCCACGAAGAGTTTAAAACTCTATTCAATGATTATACTTTCATTTCCAGAGATATTTCATATTTTACGCCAAGATTGTTTCAATGTCAGATTGTTTCAATGTCGTCTGCTGCAGATTAGTTGTATGTGGGAAAGGAGGGTTAAAAGAAAGTTTAAAAAAAATAAAAATAAAATCAAAAATAGTTAAAAAATTATACAATAGTCAATTGTCATATTGTACAATAAATATACATACATTTCTTTCAAAAAAATAAAAAAATTTGATTTTGGAATTAAAATTCTTAATCTTTATTTAACCCTTTCTAACAAACAGAGGCTTGCTGCAGCGTGTGACTTTAAAAATATTTCTCCTTTTGTCACAATGTTTTCAACTTTCTTTTTAAAGATATTCCTTTTATATTTGCCTTGACGCTTTCAAAGTTGTCTGCTGTAGATTTATTGTATGTGGGAAAAGGTAATGACACCAAATCACATCTACATTGCTTCACTCAGCCCATATCATATTGCTCAGATTATTTAAAAATCAGAAACTATCAAATGAGGTTAACAACTTAGTCAATATTCAAATTATGTTGACAATAGATTGATTTATTGATTGATCAAAGTTTAACGTCATTTTCAGCTGTATTTCAGTCATATCAAAGCCAGTTCACCTACTCATGTATTTCCTGGATTTCTCGCCACCAGTACTCCTCCACATAACATTTGTCCCAGGCAACTGGCTTCCATCCCACATAGACCAAAGCTCTCGATAAGGGGCGTTTTGCATGTTTTAAAATCCTTATTTGATCCTCTAACCCTATGCTGTGGGTACTCAAAAGAATCGTCTCAGTGAATCAAGAATTCTGGTTAGTCATCGGTAAGAGTGAATAGCTGAGCCTGAGTTAAGCGTAACAATCAACTAGGCAATAGTAATACAAAATGTGAGAACTGAAGAAACTTATATAAAAACCCTTTCCCGCGTACAATAAATCTGCAGCAGACAACTTTGAAAACATCTAGGAATAAATACTGAAAATCTCTATAAATAAATGTACAATTATTAAAAAGATTTGAAAGATTTGTGGCAAAAGGAGAAATTGCTCATTATGAGCAAATACTCCTTTTACCACAATGTGTTTTTTTTTTAAAAGTCATCTGCTGCAGTTGCCTCAAAAGCCCTCTGCAGGTGGGGAAGGGATAATAAATTAAAGGCACTATACCATTTTAAAATGTCTATAACCACTATTTAACGTAACAATAGCACTTTTCACATTTTCCCACACACACTCATTTCAACGCATAACCTGAAGTCAATTTTAACCCTTTCCCTCAGATAGATACTTTCTGACGCCTCTGCAGCAGACAGCTTTTTGAAAACATAGTGACAAAAGAAGAAATTGCTCAAAACGAGCAATTTCTCCTTTTGCCACAATGTTTTCCACTTTTAGTCATAGGTTATCCATTCAATTATAGAGATTTTCTATTTTTTGACAAGATATGTTCAAAGTTGTCTGCTGCGGAATTGTCGTATGAGGAAAAGTTTTACAAAAATCAAGGGAGTTAAATAACAAGGAAGTTTTCTTTCACATTGACTGAGTTATATCCCTTGCATTCAAGTTCTTCTTGAAACCCTTTCTCCAATTCAAGAAACTGTTTTAGTTCTCTGAAACGGATGGCTTTTGTAAACATTGTGGTAAAAGGAAGAATTGTTAATGAACAAAGACAAGTCAAAATGTAGTCTACATTGTCAATAAAGACCCTTTTGTGATTTGTTAATTTCATATTAGATTTTTCCTTTAGAAGAGTCTTTGCCCTTTCCCACATATTACAACAAACATAATATACGAAGTTCTTTAACCCTTCCAAACATACAGACACTTTCTGACAGCTCTACAGCAGACGACATTTGAAAACATTGTGGCAAAGGGAGAAATTGATCATAATAAGCATTATCTCCATTTGCCACAATGTTTTCAACTGTTTTTCAATAACTAAACCTTCAATAATGGAGATTTTCTACAGTTTTGCCATACAGTTTTCAAAGTCTTCCGCTGCAGATTTGAAGTAAGTGGAAAAGGGCGGTAGTCCAGATAAGAAGGGTTTTGCAGCTCGTTGCCCAACAATATATCTCTTATTATAAAACCAAACCCTATGTTGTAGGTACTCAAAAGAATCGTCTCATTGAGACGATTCTTTTGAGTACCCACACAATAGGGCTAGCGGATAAAATAAGGACTTTAGAACGAGCGAAACCGTCCTTTCTAGAGCTCCGGAAAGGGTTCAATTGCTGGCAAAAGTGTCATCTATCCGTCTTTAAAAATAATTCCAACCAGCATGGGCACGAAAACAAGAACTGTCTCGAATAGCACGGGCCCCATCCCTTCGCAAAACTAATCCTCACACAATAGGGGTCGTAAGGGCCGTCTAAGTATTTTGGGTCATGATATTTCATTTCTCGCATTAAATGCCCTCGTTCATAATCGAATATCTTCACTGAAAATCCGGGCAAAACTTTGTGGATGTACAACGTTCTCAATGAGGGATTCTCCAGCGTCCGTGAATGCACGAATATCGGATAGTCCGATCGATTATACACATACACACCATCCGTCTCTTTACTTAATGTGATGCCGAGTCCTATTTTGTCTCGAGTCCGCCGAACATTTTCTGACGGGGCATCGTCCTGTAATATCTGCAAGCACAAGCCGTCACCGTGAGGTAGATTTTGGAATATATTGGTGTGAGAGTCAAACACAGTAAGTAAACGTCCAACGCGCTGTCGTAGCTCCCAATAGGCAATGGTGCACCAGTGCTGCCCCCTTGTGGTTTGGTTTGAATTATTTGAGTAGCTCTCAAGCTCAACGATATCCATCTTGTTATGTATATGCTCGCCTGAAAATAGAAACAGAATAATGTTGTAAATTACTTTCGGAGATCGAACCTGGGACGCCCCCGTTCTAAATCCCAACCTCAATCAAAAGAATGA
This sequence comes from Serripes groenlandicus, assembly GCA_031761405.1. NCBI lineage: Eukaryota > Metazoa > Mollusca > Bivalvia > Cardiida > Cardiidae > Serripes > Serripes groenlandicus. The sequence continues at coordinate 44,272,147 of JASEVX010000014.1, forward strand.
GTTTCACTGGAGGTCAAAAGAAGATTAATTTAATTCTTTCCCACTGGCATCAAAAGAATGAATTTCTTCTTTTGCCACAACATTTTCGACTCTTTCAGTAACTGTAGATTAGTTGTATGTGGGAAAGGAGGGTTAAAAAAAAAATGAAAAATGAAAAAATTGAAAATGAAATGAAAGATAGTTTAAACTATTAACGCACGAGTGTGACAGCGCGTTACAGAAATATTCGAATGGGCCCTGGTTTAAATTGAGTATATATAGATTTGAAACGGATAGGGTGTATTTCTGAGTAGAGCAGGGTGTATGCTACCATCAAATGGTATAACAGTGATGTTTCAGCTTCGGTTAAACGTGTGCGACATTGAAATGATGGCGAATACGCAACTACGGTTAAGAGTAAATCTAGCGTTTTATAGGTCTCACACCTCTATGCTTTGATTATAATGCGATGTCTATGTACATGAAACTGACTGGTAAAAATCTTAATACTCGAGTTATATCAATGTGTTTCAATGTGTTTCACGGGCAGTGGATATGGTACCTCTTGTTCAATGATGTTTTATGCCACTTATAATGTAGCTCTAAACTCATAACCACATTTGCTACTGAAGACGTTGAGAAGTGTTGTAATGGCTTTCCATCCGTGGTGCTCAGGGTTGCGTGGTAAGCAGTAAGACTGACTCACAGGAAACGCCGTGATATATATATCTAAAATGGTTGAAAGCAGCCTAAAGAAACACGCAAACTAAATAAACAAACAGTGGCTTAATCTCATTAAAATCAAACTTAACCTCGCAGCAGAAGCAGCTATCGCTCGTATAGATCGGGTGACAACCTGATACAGGTCGTCTCAGGTTGTCATTTTCGTCAGCCAGTCAAACTGTCGCTTACAAGATCGTGTGTTATCTACAGAGGAGATAACACACATATGAACGGAATAGATTAGCACTTGGCTACCTACCCACTTAGACAATGTTCTCCCATTGTTGGAAAACAAATGTTGCTATTCAAGATGACTTTAGTAAATCAATGGCCGAGCCGGATCGAACTCGCAACCCCTCGTTTGCTACTCCTCGTTGTTCAAGCTATGGTGAACCGTCTCCAGATTGTAGTGGTTAAAGTGTCCGTCTTGGGACCAGGGTGTTCGAGTCATAACAAAATGAAATGATAAGAACGGCTTCCCTCCTTGGCGCTCAGAGTCTCGGGGATAGCATGACTTACTGACGCATCTCTATCGTGATATATAATATCAGTAATACTGGTGATTGACACAGGAAACGCCGTGATATATGATATCAGTAATACTGGTGATTGACACAGGAAACGCCGTGATGTATAATATCAGTAATACTGGTGATTGACACAGGAAACGCCGTGATATATGATATCAGTAATACTGGTGATTGACACAGGAAACGCCGTGATGTATAATATCAGTAATACTGGTGATTGACACAGGAAACGCCGTGATATATGATATCAGTAATACTGGTGATTGACACAGGAAACGCCGTGATGTATAATATCAGTAATACTGGTGATTGACACAGGAAACGCCGTGATATATGATATCAGTAATACTGGTGATTGACACAGGAAACGCCGTGATATATAATATCAGCACTGGATCACGTGATATAACTGAAATACCGTTGAAAGCGGCTTAAAACACCATTCAGGTAAATCGATCTCAGCTATTGGGACTCGACTGAATTGCAATTAACCCTTTCCCACTTACAGTAGATCACATCTAGGCAAAAATAGGAAAAATCTCCATCCATGAAAGTATAATTATTGACAAGAAATTGAAAACATTGCGGTAAAACTCGTCTGCTTCAAACGTGTCATGATGCTCCGAAGGAGCTTATTACACGTAGGGCTGCTCTGCACTCATATGTTGTTGTAAGAAGTGTTGTCATTATAAAACAATTTCTCATTTTTCCACCCTGTTTTCAAAAGTCGTCTGCTGCAGTGACGTCAGAATGCGCCTGTATGTGCGATAGAGTGAACGGGAGAACTATTTCCGTAGAAACGAACACAAAAACTAGTCACGTGAGTAATTCACGATGAGACATTGCTCCTTTTATAACAATATTTTCAAAGGTCGTCTCTGCTGCACTGCACAGGCGTGAGACCAAGCTCTCTCTGTTTAAACGAGCCATTCGTATTCCGGCTATTACGTTAAACAAGTTGGCAATTACTCCTTTCGCAATAATGTTTTCAAAAAGTCGTCTGTTGCAGTCGCAGCAGAATACAGACGCCTCGCCTGTATGTGGGAAAGAGTTAAAATGGAGGAACCCTCTCCGTATAGTTTGATTTGTCATTCCTATTCCGGCTTGTACGTTAAATTGGCAATTACTCCTTTCGCAACACTGTTTTCAAAAGTCGTACATTGCAGTCGCAGCGGAATACAAACGCCTGTATGTGGGAAAGGGTTAAAATGAAGGAACCCTCTCCGTATAGTTTGATTTGTAATTCGTATTCCGGCTAGTACGTGAAATTGGCAATTACTCCTTTTGCAACACTGTTTTCAGAAGGTCGTCAGCTGCAGAAGCGCAGACTAGAAGGCACATGCATGCATGTGAGAAACAGGTAAACTTAACCCTTTCCCACAATCAGTCTGTTTATGTTGCGTCTGCAGCAGACAACATTTGAAAACATTATGACAAAGGAAAACAAAAAGCTCATTATCCTGTTGGTGCAAACCAGACGTGTCTCTGTTAACCCTCCTCCACCCGCAGTCGCATCTTGACTCATCTGTAGCAGACGACCTTTGAATAACAAATGTTAAATTAATAGAGCAGGATGGATCCCTCTCAGTATATAAACGAGCCATTGAGTCTGGTGACTAGTGGTGAGTAATTCGTATTCCGGCTAGTATGTTGATTATGCCGTATCCTCGAGGGAAACCGATGATGGCGTCCAATTGTCCTATTAATCCAATAATCTGATAATCGCGCCCTTTAACCGCTCTTCTGACTTAACCTCGAAACGAGCCGAGTCACACGATAACCGACCCTAGGAGAAAGATTTAGAAAGGCATGAGAGATTCGGATCAGTCTGCGTAGTCTGATAGAGAGGTTCTGGAAAGTCATGAGAGATTCGGATCAGTTATTATACTTATATCAATCATTCTCGATGTCTGCTTTCTCGGTATACTCAGCCAGTTTAGAAGAGTGTGTATGGTGGGAGTCTGTCATTATGATTCCGCTCTCGCTGAAATCGAACTCCGGACCTTTGAGTAACGTGGCGGGCGCTGTTCTACCGAGTCACTGATTTAGGAGTCCGATAGATATCGAGAGTTTCATGATGAACTTGAACAAGATGTAGTTACAACCGTTTTGCATCAAACCATCGATATGTTAAAGACGAGATACGCGGTTAATAATGCACGATATACGCCATTAAAACCTCGTTACAAACACATTAATGCATAATGTATAAGCGTATAATGGTAAATATATCATTACAGATAACGGGGCTGGCTCGTCGCTTGATTTTTTGCTGAAGGTACATGCATTTGTGATAAAGGTTAAAAGAATAGAGACAAGGAAACACGAATTAATTAATTAATAAATAAATGGATGTAAGGATGAATATATTATATTGGTATGAGTTAACGTCGTTATCAACCGACGGCGCTTCGGTTATATCAAGGCGGCCAGTTCACCTACCCGTGTGTTTCCTGGCTTTATTACGCCAGTACTCAACATTACATTATGTCCAAGTAACTGACGACGGCTAGTTAATTATGACGCTTGTCGCTTTGACTTTTATCAAACGTCCGAAAGAAATGTTTGGCCAAGCTCGGGGTCGAACTCACAACATCCTGATTGACGTTCCGCGTTGCTACCGACTCAGCTGCCGGGGCGCGGTCTCGGAATAAGATACATTTATAAGCAGACAATTGACGCAGCATGTAATTGTTGGTGTTTTACGCCGATGTCAACAGTTGTTCAGTTATGTAAATGAGTTCAGTTATGTAAATGCGTTCGCATTGTTAGTTGCCAGCTCATTCTGTTAGTCTACTCTCACATGGAATCATCCGTTGTTAGGCTATGCCAAACATCCTGAGCGCCATGGAAGGATGCGACTACTACAGTTTTAAAGAACGGTGTCGATTCCAAAATTACATACATGGATTGTTGATCCCGCATTCAGTCAGTTATCATAAAATAAAAGGTTTTGTGCAAAAAGAGCGGGTCCATAAATATTGCGTCTTGTTGACGACACTTTCGTGGACGATTTCCCGCCATGTGTCTCCATAGTGATTCGGACGAGATCTCGTGGGATTTAAAACCGTTACGATATTAATGGCTCTTTAGTTTACAGTCTCGGCATGGAAAGTGGAGTTATGTGTAGTTCTCCGAGTTGGTATCACTGTTAACTGTTACTCTATTCCACATACAGCAAACCTCTATCTAGCAGACGACTTTTGAAAACATCTTAACATTAAAAAACGAGAATAAAAGTATACTTATTGAGTATAGTTAAAAAACATTGTGGCAAACGGAGAATTACTCATTACGCTTTCAAAGGTCGCCTGCTTCAAATGCGTCAAAATAATCCGATATGGTACCACTTCTAGGACAATAAACTGGATACAAGCAGGGCTGCACTCGTATAGTTTTGTCAGAAAGTACCGACTATGTACTCGTCTACACGACAGATAGTTTCTGGTGACACAACACGAAGGCGTATGCACAGGCTCACCCAAGTATATACTGTACGCAGATACACAACACGGATGCACGGGATCACCCAAGTATATACTGTACGCGGATACACAACACGGATGCACGGGATCACCCAAGTATATACTGTACGCGGATACACGACAAGACCCAAAGTCACGTGACGCGCCTCGTCTCTATGTATTCTAAATGTCGCCAAACGTTTTAGTCCATTAATGAGAAAGCCTTTGGGTTAATCTGATTCCACGTGATTTAGATTTCAGCCAATTTCCACAGATCGTGTAAGTGGTTTTAAAAAACGTTCATTATGAACATTTCGAGCCGCTGTTGCTCATTCGGTAACGACGACGGCTATCAATCAATGGGTCGTAAATTCGAACCAAGAATCGTCCATTCATTTGTTACGATAATCGCCAAAAGGCAACGTGAGTAGCGTCATTATTCTTTCACCAAATGGGTTGACTGTCTATGTAGGAAGGTACCCAGCTAGCCGTGAAGAATGTTGTGCGCAGTGCCGATGCGTTCGTGAAAGTCGGGAACCACTTGAATAAGTGAAGTGATATAATTCATACTGTAAAAGACGGTGTGTAACGTTAATCAATCAACCAATCAATCAATTGATAGACGTTTTATATGACTATATTTAAAGGGTCTTCCTTAAATTCTTTCCCACCTGCAGACGCATTCTGACGTATCTGCGACAGACGAATTATGAAAACATTGTGGCAAAAGGAGAACATGCTCATATTAAGCAATTCCTTCTTTTGTCACAATGTCATCAACTCTATTCTTTAAAATGTGTGTGTTTGGGGTGTGGGGGACTGTGCAGACTGATCCGGGCCGACACATTCCGTCTCAGAGGGAAAGAGGTATAGAGTAGTGATTCCTGAAACAGAAAATCCAGAACAAATTGTCTATCTTAAGTGCCATGACATAATGACGACATATGATTTTAGTATTTCCGCTAATAAACAATCCGGAGGATGACACTATTCGATATGTACGCTGTTGCTGTCGGTGCTGATGATGATTGGTTTGTAATGCCAACTCTCCTCGTCTGGTATGACTCATCGCTTGATTCTTGTGAGTTAACAATCTGTTTATGTATTATTTGGGTACATGTGTGAGCGACAATCGACCTTTCTAGAACAAGTCTGTGCATCTACTCAGTCTGATATAGCTCTGCAATGTTCACCAATTAGTCCCAAAAACTTCCAAGAGACTTCTTACAGCCAGTTTCTCAGCTTAATGAAATAGTACGCAAACATAGCCGGCTATTAATAAAATAGTACGCAAACATAGCCAGCTATTAATAAAAAAAGTACGCAAACATAGCCGGCTATTAATATAATAGTACGCAAACATAGCCGGCTATTAAAAGAATAGTTCGCAAACATAACCGAGTATTAATGAAATAGTTCGCAAACATAGCCGGCTATTAATAAAATAGTACGCAAACATAGCCGGCTATTACTAAAATAGTTCGCAAACATAGCCGGCTATTAATAAAATAGTTCGCAAACATAGACGGCTATTAATAAAATAGTATGCAAACATAGACGGCTTTTAATAAAACAGTACGCAAACATAGACGGCTATTAATAAAATAGTACGCAAACATAGCCGGCTATTAATGAAATAGTTCGCAAACATAGACGGCTATTAATAAAATAGTACGCAAACATAGCCGGCTATTAATAAAATAGTAGGCAAACATAGCCGGCTATTAATAAAATAGTTCGCAAACATAGCCGGCTATTAATAAAACAGTACGCAAACATAGACGGCTATTAATAAAATAGTACGCAAACATAGCCGGCTATTAATAAAATAGTACGCAAACATAGCTGGCTATTAATAAAATAGTACGTTAAAATAGCCGGCTATTAATGAAATAGTACGCAAACATATCCGGCTATTTTGCTACACTAACTTCCTTGGTCACAAGTACGCTTTCCTGGGGGAATTACTCTCTTTTTTTTCACAAATGAAATAATCGTGTTTTATCTCGTTACTTTGTCCATACGAGACGTAGAACTCAATCGTTTAAGACTGATTGCTCACTATCAGTAGACAGTACGTTTCCCTCTCTCAACACGAGGGCGAAACAATTGCCTGTGGTCTACGGGAAAAGATACCCTAATAACCATTACCCCCCCGATTTATTTTCTCAAACTATAATCCTCATTTTAAATTGAAAAGTTGCTGAAATGAGTAGCGAAAAATGAAGAACACGATAAGACTGGTCTACAATTAGTGTAGATTAAAGTATTGCTTAACACCATTTTCCATCTAAATTCCCGCAACTTGTGTGTCATGTTCCGTGTTTATGTTGAGAATATATATATAGATGTGGATGTTGATAAGTCAGTAGATATGCACTGTATGCAATTTATAAAAATAAACATACTAGATCTGTCCAAAACAAACAGAGAAATGGACCAACAATTCGTGCCTTCACTGTACGTCATATCATTGGAAATCGAAACCCACCCCATTTTGTAAGAAAGCGGTCCAAATAATTGCTTTTACATAACGAGTCTCTAGAATGAAAAGTGTAAAAAATCTCCGGTTTTCCAAATCGCCCGTCGCCAAAACAATAAATATCAAGTGCTTTGGAATCGGCTTCAGTTACTTACTTAAACGAAAACAATTAAATACAGCGCCTGGTGGGAATGTTTTGTGGCACGCCGTATATAAGCGTAGTCCTTAGGGTATAGTATATATATATATATATATATGAGCCGTTCCAGGAGAAAACCATATTATGGCACGAGCGTAATGTATCGACTCCGATCAACCTGCTTAGTACACGCAGGCTAATCTGGGCCGACACATTGCGTCTCAGGGGGATAGTGGTATAGAGTAATGATTCTTAAAACAGAAATTCCACAGGAGGCGAAAATTGTCTGTCCGGCATATTTCGGCTGATTCGAGTCATTAATGTTCGTTTTCTCATGGAACGGCTAGTATATATATATACATATCGAGGGCTTGGCGTGAAACGGTTGTAACTAAAATTGGTATTTCTTTACCATGGTTAATCACCTCACCATAAAGTCTTTATAAGCGTTAAAACATTTTTCTTGGTAAACAATGGAAATTTAGTTCTGAGCAATGACACCTAAATTTGCATTGTTTACAAAGGGGTCAAAATTGCCCCTAAACCAGGGTTTTCAAAATAGGTTTTTAGTTACAACCGTTTCACACCAAGCCCTCGATATACATGTAAGGCTATCCGTTTTTGCTATTTATTCGGAAAACACACATTCCACATAGTCAACATAGACTGATAGCCTTGTGAACAAGAGGGCAAAGATGGCCCTAAATCGATCACCTGAGTGATGGTATAGTAACAAATGTGTATTTGCCAATATCAGGGATAATTTGATAAAGCCTGTTGAAATACAATGAGCAAATTCAGAGGAGAAGAATTTAGGCATTTTTCCCTCTTTCTGATGCCGCAGCAACCAAAGTTCTCCATGGAATTAAATCTATATTTTAGAATCGATTGATTGGGTTAAACGATTAATTAGGGTTTTAAAAAGCCGTTTTCAACAATTGTTCTGTCATATTCCAGCGGCCAGATCTCCTACCCGTGTATTCATGTGTTTTCAACATAGACTGATAGCCTGGTCTGGTGAAAAGCGAATGACTTTTTACTTGCCCCTGGATTGACAGCTATATGGGCGTGACTCTTAAGTGCTTTACACCACTTTCAACAATTTGTTTCATATAGCTCAGCATTTCCTAGGTAAGTTACACGTACTACTGGTCCGTTTATCCTTACACCAGCAAGTCATTTGTAATGGTAAGTTACAATAATTACTGGTCCGTTTATCCTTACACCAGCAAGTCATTTGTAATGGTAAGTTACAATAATTACTGGTCCGTTTATCCTTACACCAGCAAGTCATTTGTAATGGTAAGTTACAATAATTACTGGTCCGTTTATCCTTACACCAGCAAGTCATTTGTAATGGGAAGTTACAATAATTACTGGTCCGTTTATCTTGACACCAGCAAGTCATTTGTAATGGTAAGTTACAATAATTACTGGTCCATTTATCCTTACACCAGCAAGTCATTTGTAATGGTAAGTTACAAGTACTACTGGTCCGTTTATCCTTACACCAGCAAGTCATTTGTAATGGTAAGTTACAATAACTACTGGTCCGTTTATCCTTACACCAGCAAGTCATTTGTAATGGTAAGTTACAATAATTACTGGTCCGTTTATCCTTACACCAGCAAGTCATTTGTAATGGTAAGTTACAACTAGAGATTGCTTTTTTGAAAAAGCGCTTGTCTCCCCATTTGTGTGGTCGTAGGGGAGGAAAAGAAATGATGGAGATGAATTTTTTAGTTTTGGACTGGAGATGAAGCAACAGTGACAATCCTCAGTTATTGAGAGGAAACTATTTTTCAGCTGAGGGTTACCATGACCTTGGTCTTTGACCTAGTGACCTCAAAATCAATAGGGGTCATTTGCTGCTGGTGACCAACCTTCACACCAAGTATGAAGTTCCTGGGCCCAAGCAATCTTCAGTTATTGAGCGGAAACCATTTTTCAGCCAAAGGTCACCTTGACCTTGACCTTTGACCTACTCACATCAATAGGGGTCATCTACAGGTTAGGACCAAGCTGCACACCAAGTATGAAGTTCATGGGTATCAGCGTTCTTGAGTTATTGAGTAAAACACATTTTTCAGCTGAAGGTTACCGTGACCTTCGACATTTGACCTTGTGACCTCAAAATCAAACAAATTCAATAAAGGTCATTTACTGGTTAGGACCAACCTGCACACCAGGTATGAAGTTCAACATAAGCATTCTTTAGTTATTGAGAGGAAACCATTTTTCAGCTGAAGGTTACCATGACCTTGACCTTTAAGCTAGTGACCTCAAAATCAATAGGGGTCATCTACTGGTGGTGACCAACCTGCACACCAAGTATTAACTTCCATGGCCAAAGCATTCTACAGTTATTAAGCAAAAACAATGTTTCAGCTCATTGTCACTGTGACCTTCCAGCTCAAGGTCACCATGACCTTGACCTTTTGACATCAAAATCAATAGGAGTCATCTACTGGTCATGACCAACCTGCATACCAAGTATGAAGATCCTATGCCCAAGCGTTCTTCAGTTATTGAGCGGAAACAAGTGTGACGGATGTGACCTTGACCTTTGACGTAGTGACCTTAAAATAAATAGGGGTCATCTGCTGGTGGTGACCAACCTGCACATCAAGTATGAAGTTCCTGGGCCCAAGCAAAAACTATTTATCAGCTCATTGTCACTGTGACCTTTCAAGCTCATGGTCACTGTGACCTTGACTTTAGACGTACTAACCTCAAAATAAATAGGGGTCTTCTACTAGGCATGGCCATCCTGCATACCAAGTATGGAGTTCCTCAACCAAAGCGTTCTTCAGTTATTGAGCGGAAACCATTTTTTACCTCACAAGGTCACCATGACCTTGACCTTTGACCTTTTGTTATCAAAATCAATAGGGGTCAGCTACTGGTCATGACCAACCTGCATACCAAGTATAAAGTTCCTACGCCCAAGCGTTCTTCAGTTATTGGGCGGAAACAAGTGTGACAGACGGAAGGACGGAAGGACGGACGGACGGACGGACGGACGGACGGACGGACGGACGGACGGAACGGAACGGGCAAAAACAATATGTCACCCCCATGTAATGGGGGAGACATAATAATTACTGGTCCGTTTATCCTTACACCAGCAAGTCATTTGTAATGGTAAGTTACAAGTACTACTGGTCCGTTTATCCTTACACCAGCAAGTCATTTGTAATGGTAAGTTACAATAATTACTGGTCCGTTTATCCTTACACCAGGCCAGGGATTGAACCCGTGACATCCAGCATCCTTGGAAGATGCTCTACCACTACACCACGGAGGCGGTCAATGGCGTCATATGTCGGTCTTTAGCGTCAGATGGGGGTTAATGGCGTCAGATGTCGTCTGTATCAAGGGGAGGGTAAATAATGACTGAATTCATTTTCAGTTATTTCAATATTTTATTATTAATCATGGCCTTAGAAATACCAAGTGACCTTGGTAATCTATGAATAATAATTAATTAATACATGAATATGTAAATGAGGGCATGTCATGATGCAAATGAGTTTAATGGTACATACACAAATCACATGAATATTCATGAATATTCAAAAACCATTAACAGTACTACTGTACCTATTGAACATAAGCCAACCTATTATAGAAGAACAAACCACACTTCATTCAAAGTTTACTGTCACACCTAACTAACATAACTCCTTCCCACATACAACAAATCTGCAGCAGACACCTTGAAACATATGTAAAATCTCATAAACTGATGGTTTCATTATTGAAAAAAGAGTTGAAAACATGGTGGCAAAAGGGGAAAATGCTTATTATTACGAGGAAATTCTCCTTTTGTCACCATGTTTTAAAAAGCCCTCTGCTGCAGAGACGTTACTTGTCGTATGCAGGTGGGAAAGGGTTAACCGACCTGTTCAGTCAAATGAAAGTACACTATATGATTATGTATGTTTTGTCTGTATATTTGTACTAGACAAAACGCCGCCTAAGAGATAGGACAGCAACAGGTCACGTGAATGGTCAGTAACAGATAACGTTAAAATTAGAATAAGATAACCCTGTATCTTTCTTTGCATATTGAGGTAAAGAATTTCATTTTCTTTTTAATTCATTCTTTTTCAAACATGTTAGCTTACATCGTACAGACATTATACATGGCACTTTTTATTTTTGCTTCAACAGCGTGTATAATAATAACAATTCACGCTGCAAATATCAAATGTCGAGGTCATTGTCATGGTAACATTCGCGCCCAGATTTCCATGGCAACATCACAATATCTAAACATAATCTGTAACAAAACAATTCTCACTCAATCCTTTCCCAAATACAACAGACTATACTGCAGAAGACTTTTCAAAAATAACAGACAAAAAAATGGAAAATCTCTACAATCAAGTTATAATTATTGGGTATAACTCAAAGCGATGTCAGAAAATATGAGATATTACTCATGTTGCTGCATTGTTTTCAAAAGTCATGTGATGTTGATGTATATACATTGGTAAAAAACGATTGAATGTAAACTCTTTCCAACATATACATACAGACGCTTAATTGAACTCTCGTTTACGCTTAATTAAACTCTCGTTTACGGAGATATGTCAAGGTTTTGGCCGATACGTTTTCCAAAAGTAGTCTATCTGTTGTATGTGAGAGAGGATTAGCTGGATGACCTCATCTTACAATGAGTGATAACAGACTTAAACAAATTGCACCAAACAAATAACAAAACATATCATAACAGTTCATGTCTCATTAAGAATACACCTGTTTTCCCAGTCAACCTATGACTTATTAACCATTTCCCACATACAACGAATCTGCAGCAGATGACTTTGACAAATAGTTAGTCAAAAATATGGAAAATATCCATAAAAGAAAATATGATTAGTTATTAAAGTTGAAAACATTGTGCAAAGTGGCGAACGGAGAAATTGCAAGGTTTTAATGGAGCATTTGTAGCAGATGGCTTTTGAATATATTGTGGAAACAGAAAAATAACTCATTTCATTTCTCCTTTTGCTACAGTGTTTTCAATTTAAATCAATAATTATATTTTCATTGAAACAGAATTTCCATTATTTTGATCATTTGTTTTAAAAGTCGTCTACTGCAGAATTTGCATTCTTGACAAATGCTTAAAAAGCATCAATGAGAATCAATCCTACTTGTGAACAAGTTGTAAAAGCCTCTAACAAAAACAAGATTAATATTGTTAATTTGAAGAAGAACACTACCAGATCACCAAAAGACACCAAAACTTACAAACGAACAATCAACAGAAATATTTTTGCAGAGCTATATGCATGTTCTAAAATCCTTATTTGCAGAAGACTTCTTTAATGTGGGAAACTGCTTTACATCAGTCACAACCAAAACATCACAGCTCATTTCAGGCCATTTCTCCATTTCGAACAGTAATTTAGACATATTCACTCTATAATTTACACTTTCTTCTGTCATGATAAGTTGTTCAGCCATTCAACAATTTGGAAGAAGCTGAGGTATTAAGTTAGTTTGAGAAAGGGAGACAATTACAGATAGAAAGAGAAAGGGAGACAATTACAGAGAGATAGATAGAGAAAGAAAACAAAAATCAAATGAACCCATCCCCTAATAGAGAAAACTGTAACTACAGAATCGAGGGCTTGGCGTGAAACGGTTGTAACTTAAAACCTATTTTGAAAACCCTGGTTTAGGGGCAATTTTGACCCTTTTGTAAACAATGCAAATTTAGGTGCCATTGCTCAGAACGAGCAATGGCACCTAAATTTACATTGTTTACCAAGAAAAGTGATTTTAACGCTTATAAAGACTTTATGGCGAGGTGATTAACCTCAAAAGTGGTAAAAAAATACCAATTTTAGATACAACCGTTTCACGCTAAGCCCTCGAGATGTTTTCCCACTTGCCCACGTTTTTTGACGCATAAAGCAGAAGACTTTTGAAAAAATTGTGGGCAAAAGAAGAAATTGCTTATTACTTTTTTCAATATTCTTTCATTTATAGATGTGTCTTATTGTTGCCAAGATATTTTCAAAGTCGTCTGCTGATAAAGGTCTTAAAAGATATCAACTGCAGAAGCATCAAAAGTAGAATATATAAATATGAAAGAAAGGACAAACAGAAAGAGAGACAGTGTAAAGGAAAATTAAAAGTTGACCCTTTCCCCAATACATAATACGCTTTCGGAAACTTCTGTAGCACATTACATTGGAAAACATTGCAACAAAAGGTGAAATTGTTCAAATTCCTCCTTTTGCCACGAAGAGTTTAAAACTCTATTCAATGATTATACTTTCATTTCCAGAGATATTTCATATTTTACGCCAAGATTGTTTCAATGTCAGATTGTTTCAATGTCGTCTGCTGCAGATTAGTTGTATGTGGGAAAGGAGGGTTAAAAGAAAGTTTAAAAAAAATAAAAATAAAATCAAAAATAGTTAAAAAATTATACAATAGTCAATTGTCATATTGTACAATAAATATACATACATTTCTTTCAAAAAAATAAAAAAATTTGATTTTGGAATTAAAATTCTTAATCTTTATTTAACCCTTTCTAACAAACAGAGGCTTGCTGCAGCGTGTGACTTTAAAAATATTTCTCCTTTTGTCACAATGTTTTCAACTTTCTTTTTAAAGATATTCCTTTTATATTTGCCTTGACGCTTTCAAAGTTGTCTGCTGTAGATTTATTGTATGTGGGAAAAGGTAATGACACCAAATCACATCTACATTGCTTCACTCAGCCCATATCATATTGCTCAGATTATTTAAAAATCAGAAACTATCAAATGAGGTTAACAACTTAGTCAATATTCAAATTATGTTGACAATAGATTGATTTATTGATTGATCAAAGTTTAACGTCATTTTCAGCTGTATTTCAGTCATATCAAAGCCAGTTCACCTACTCATGTATTTCCTGGATTTCTCGCCACCAGTACTCCTCCACATAACATTTGTCCCAGGCAACTGGCTTCCATCCCACATAGACCAAAGCTCTCGATAAGGGGCGTTTTGCATGTTTTAAAATCCTTATTTGATCCTCTAACCCTATGCTGTGGGTACTCAAAAGAATCGTCTCAGTGAATCAAGAATTCTGGTTAGTCATCGGTAAGAGTGAATAGCTGAGCCTGAGTTAAGCGTAACAATCAACTAGGCAATAGTAATACAAAATGTGAGAACTGAAGAAACTTATATAAAAACCCTTTCCCGCGTACAATAAATCTGCAGCAGACAACTTTGAAAACATCTAGGAATAAATACTGAAAATCTCTATAAATAAATGTACAATTATTAAAAAGATTTGAAAGATTTGTGGCAAAAGGAGAAATTGCTCATTATGAGCAAATACTCCTTTTACCACAATGTGTTTTTTTTTTAAAAGTCATCTGCTGCAGTTGCCTCAAAAGCCCTCTGCAGGTGGGGAAGGGATAATAAATTAAAGGCACTATACCATTTTAAAATGTCTATAACCACTATTTAACGTAACAATAGCACTTTTCACATTTTCCCACACACACTCATTTCAACGCATAACCTGAAGTCAATTTTAACCCTTTCCCTCAGATAGATACTTTCTGACGCCTCTGCAGCAGACAGCTTTTTGAAAACATAGTGACAAAAGAAGAAATTGCTCAAAACGAGCAATTTCTCCTTTTGCCACAATGTTTTCCACTTTTAGTCATAGGTTATCCATTCAATTATAGAGATTTTCTATTTTTTGACAAGATATGTTCAAAGTTGTCTGCTGCGGAATTGTCGTATGAGGAAAAGTTTTACAAAAATCAAGGGAGTTAAATAACAAGGAAGTTTTCTTTCACATTGACTGAGTTATATCCCTTGCATTCAAGTTCTTCTTGAAACCCTTTCTCCAATTCAAGAAACTGTTTTAGTTCTCTGAAACGGATGGCTTTTGTAAACATTGTGGTAAAAGGAAGAATTGTTAATGAACAAAGACAAGTCAAAATGTAGTCTACATTGTCAATAAAGACCCTTTTGTGATTTGTTAATTTCATATTAGATTTTTCCTTTAGAAGAGTCTTTGCCCTTTCCCACATATTACAACAAACATAATATACGAAGTTCTTTAACCCTTCCAAACATACAGACACTTTCTGACAGCTCTACAGCAGACGACATTTGAAAACATTGTGGCAAAGGGAGAAATTGATCATAATAAGCATTATCTCCATTTGCCACAATGTTTTCAACTGTTTTTCAATAACTAAACCTTCAATAATGGAGATTTTCTACAGTTTTGCCATACAGTTTTCAAAGTCTTCCGCTGCAGATTTGAAGTAAGTGGAAAAGGGCGGTAGTCCAGATAAGAAGGGTTTTGCAGCTCGTTGCCCAACAATATATCTCTTATTATAAAACCAAACCCTATGTTGTAGGTACTCAAAAGAATCGTCTCATTGAGACGATTCTTTTGAGTACCCACACAATAGGGCTAGCGGATAAAATAAGGACTTTAGAACGAGCGAAACCGTCCTTTCTAGAGCTCCGGAAAGGGTTCAATTGCTGGCAAAAGGGTCATCTATCCGTCTTTAAAAATAATTCCAACCAGCATGGGCACGAAAACAAGAACTGTCTCGAATAGCACGGGCCCCATCCCTTCGCAAAACTAATCCTCACACAATAGGGGTCGTAAGGGCCGTCTAAGTATTTTGGGTCATGATATTTCATTTCTCGCATTAAATGCCCTCGTTCATAATCGAATATCTTCACTGAAAATCCGGGCAAAACTTTGTGGATGTACAACGTTCTCAATGAGGGATTCTCCAGCGTCCGTGAATGCACGAATATCGGATAGTCCGATCGATTATACACATACACACCATCCGTCTCTTTACTTAATGTGAAGCCGAGTCCTATTTTGTCTCGAGTCCGCCGAACATTTTCTGACGGGGCATCGTCCTGTAATATCTGCAAGCACAAGCCGTCACCGTGAGGTAGATTTTGGAATATATTGGTGTGAGAGTCAAACACAGTAAGTAAACGTCCAACGCGCTGTCGTAGCTCCCAATAGGCAATGGTGCACCAGTGCTGCCCCCTTGTGGTTTGGTTTGAATTATTTGAGTAGCTCTCAAGCTCAACGATATCCATCTTGTTATGTATATGCTCGCCTGAAAATAGAAACAGAATAATGTTGTAAATTACTTTCGGAGATCGAACCTGGGACGCCCCCGTTCTAAATCCCAACCTCAATCAAAAGAATGAGTTTCACTGGAGGTCAAAACAAGATTAATTTAATTCTTTCCCACTGGCATCAAAAGAATGAATTTCTTCTTTTGCCACAACATTTTCGACTCTTTCAGTAACTGTAGATTAGTTGTATGTGGGAAAGGAGGGTTAAAAAAAAAATGAAAAATGAAAAAATTGAAAATGAAATGAAAGATAGTTTAAACTATTAACGCACGAGTGTGACAGCGCGTTACAGAAATATTCGAATGGGCCCTGGTTTAAATTGAGTATATATAGATTTGAAACGGATAGGGTGTATTTCTGAGTAGAGCAGGGTGTATGCTACCATCAAATGGTATAACAGTGATGTTTCAGCTTCGGTTAAACGTGTGCGACATTGAAATGATGGCGAATACGCAACTACGGTTAAGAGTAAATCTAGCGTTTTATAGGTCTCACACCTCTATGCTTTGATTATAATGCGATGTCTATGTACATGAAACTGACTGGTAAAAATCTTAATACTCGAGTTATATCAATGTGTTTCAATGTGTTTCACGGGCAGTGGATATGGTACCTCTTGTTCAATGATGTTTTATGCCACTTATAATGTAGCTCTAAACTCATAACCACATTTGCTACTGAAGACGTTGAGAAGTGTTGTAATGGCTTTCCATCCGTGGTGCTCAGGGTTGCGTGGTAAGCAGTAAGACTGACTCACAGGAAACGCCGTGATATATATATCTAAAATGGTTGAAAGCAGCCTAAAGAAACACGCAAACTAAATAAACAAACAGTGGCTTAATCTCATTAAAATCAAACTTAACCTCGCAGCAGAAGCAGCTATCGCTCGTATAGATCGGGTGACAACCTGATACAGGTCGTCTCAGGTTGTCATTTTCGTCAGCCAGTCAAACTGTCGCTTACAAGATCGTGTGTTATCTACAGAGGAGATAACACACATATGAACGGAATAGATTAGCACTTGGCTACCTACCCACTTAGACAATGTTCTCCCATTGTTGGAAAACAAATGTTGCTATTCAAGATGACTTTAGTAAATCAATGGCCGAGCCGGATCGAACTCGCAACCCCTCGTTTGCTACTCCTCGTTGTTCAAGCTATGGTGAACCGTCTCCAGATTGTAGTGGTTAAAGTGTCCGTCTTGGGACCAGGGTGTTCGAGTCATAACAAAATGAAATGATAAGAACGGCTTCCCTCCTTGGCGCTCAGAGTCTCGGGGATAGCATGACTTACTGACGCATCTCTATCGTGATATATAATATCAGTAATACTGGTGATTGACACAGGAAACGCCGTGATATATGATATCAGTAATACTGGTGATTGACACAGGAAACGCCGTGATGTATAATATCAGTAATACTGGTGATTGACACAGGAAACGCCGTGATATATGATATCAGTAATACTGGTGATTGACACAGGAAACGCCGTGATGTATAATATCAGTAATACTGGTGATTGACACAGGAAACGCCGTGATATATGATATCAGTAATACTGGTGATTGACACAGGAAACGCCGTGATGTATAATATCAGTAATACTGGTGATTGACACAGGAAACGCCGTGATATATGATATCAGTAATACTGGTGATTGACACAGGAAACGCCGTGATATATAATATCAGCACTGGATCACGTGATATAACTGAAATACCGTTGAAAGCGGCTTAAAACACCATTCAGGTAAATCGATCTCAGCTATTGGGACTCGACTGAATTGCAATTAACCCTTTCCCACTTACAGTAGATCACATCTAGGCAAAAATAGGAAAAATCTCCATCCATGAAAGTATAATTATTGACAAGAAATTGAAAACATTGCGGTAAAACTCGTCTGCTTCAAACGTGTCATGATGCTCCGAAGGAGCTTATTACACGTAGGGCTGCTCTGCACTCATATGTTGTTGTAAGAAGTGTTGTCATTATAAAACAATTTCTCATTTTTCCACCCTGTTTTCAAAAGTCGTCTGCTGCAGTGACGTCAGAATGCGCCTGTATGTGCGATAGAGTGAACGGGAGAACTATTTCCGTAGAAACGAACACAAAAACTAGTCACGTGAGTAATTCACGATGAGACATTGCTCCTTTTATAACAATATTTTCAAAGGTCGTCTCTGCTGCACTGCACAGGCGTGAGACCAAGCTCTCTCTGTTTAAACGAGCCATTCGTATTCCGGCTATTACGTTAAACAAGTTGGCAATTACTCCTTTCGCAATAATGTTTTCAAAAAGTCGTCTGTTGCAGTCGCAGCAGAATACAGACGCCTCGCCTGTATGTGGGAAAGAGTTAAAATGGAGGAACCCTCTCCGTATAGTTTGATTTGTCATTCCTATTCCGGCGTGTACGTTAAATTGGCAATTACTCCTTTCGCAACACTGTTTTCAAAAGTCGTACATTGCAGTCGCAGCGGAATACAAACGCCTGTATGTGGGAAAGGGTTAAAATGAAGGAACCCTCTCCGTATAGTTTGATTTGTAATTCGTATTCCGGCTAGTACGTGAAATTGGCAATTACTCCTTTTGCAACACTGTTTTCAGAAGGTCGTCAGCTGCAGAAGCGCAGACTAGAAGGCACATGCATGCATGTGAGAAACAGGTAAACTTAACCCTTTCCCACAATCAGTCTGTTTATGTTGCGTCTGCAGCAGACAACATTTGAAAACATTATGACAAAGGAAAACAAAAAGCTCATTATCCTGTTGGTGCAAACCAGACGTGTCTCTGTTAACCCTCCTCCACCCGCAGTCGCATCTTGACTCATCTGTAGCAGACGACCTTTGAATAACAAATGTTAAATTAATAGAGCAGGATGGATCCCTCTCAGTATATAAACGAGCCATTGAGTCTGGTGACTAGTGGTGAGTAATTCGTATTCCGGCTAGTATGTTGATTATGCCGTATCCTCGAGGGAAACCGATGATGGCGTCCAATTGTCCTATTAATCCAATAATCTGATAATCGCGCCCTTTAACCGCTCTTCTGACTTAACCTCGAAACGAGCCGAGTCACACGATAACCGACCCTAGGAGAAAGATTTAGAAAGGCATGAGAGATTCGGATCAGTCTGCGTAGTCTGATAGAGAGGTTCTGGAAAGTCATGAGAGATTCGGATCAGTTATTATACTTATATCAATCATTCTCGATGTCTGCTTTCTCGGTATACTCAGCCAGTTTAGAAGAGTGTGTATGGTGGGAGTCTGTCATTATGATTCCGCTCTCGCTGAAATCGAACTCCGGACCTTTGAGTAACGTGGCGGGCGCTGTTCTACCGAGTCACTGATTTAGGAGTCCGATAGATATCGAGAGTTTCATGATGAACTTGAACAAGATGTAGTTACAACCGTTTTGCATCAAACCATCGATATGTTAAAGACGAGATACGCGGTTAATAATGCACGATATACGCCATTAAAACCTCGTTACAAACACATTAATGCATAATGTATAAGCGTATAATGGTAAATATATCATTACAGATAACGGGGCTGGCTCGTCGCTTGATTTTTTGCTGAAGGTACATGCATTTGTGATAAAGGTTAAAAGAATAGAGACAAGGAAACACGAATTAATTAATTAATAAATAAATGGATGTAAGGATGAATATATTATATTGGTATGAGTTAACGTCGTTATCAACCGACGGCGCTTCGGTTATATCAAGGCGGCCAGTTCACCTACCCGTGTGTTTCCTGGCTTTATTACGCCAGTACTCAACATTACATTATGTCCAAGTAACTGACGACGGCTAGTTAATTATGACGCTTGTCGCTTTGACTTTTATCAAACGTCCGAAAGAAATGTTTGGCCAAGCTCGGGGTCGAACTCACAACATCCTGATTGACGTTCCGCGTTGCTACCGACTCAGCTGCCGGGGCGCGGTCTCGGAATAAGATACATTTATAAGCAGACAATTGACGCAGCATGTAATTGTTGGTGTTTTACGCCGATGTCAACAGTTGTTCAGTTATGTAAATGAGTTCAGTTATGTAAATGCGTTCGCATTGTTAGTTGCCAGCTCATTCTGTTAGTCTACTCTCACATGGAATCATCCGTTGTTAGGCTATGCCAAACATCCTGAGCGCCATGGAAGGATGCGACTACTACAGTTTTAAAGAACGGTGTCGATTCCAAAATTACATACATGGATTGTTGATCCCGCATTCAGTCAGTTATCATAAAATAAAAGGTTTTGTGCAAAAAGAGCGGGTCCATAAATATTGCGTCTTGTTGACGACACTTTCGTGGACGATTTCCCGCCATGTGTCTCCATAGTGATTCGGACGAGATCTCGTGGGATTTAAAACCGTTACGATATTAATGGCTCTTTAGTTTACAGTCTCGGCATGGAAAGTGGAGTTATGTGTAGTTCTCCGAGTTGGTATCACTGTTAACTGTTACTCTATTCCACATACAGCAAACCTCTATCTAGCAGACGACTTTTGAAAACATCTTAACATTAAAAAACGAGAATAAAAGTATACTTATTGAGTATAGTTAAAAAACATTGTGGCAAACGGAGAATTACTCATTACGCTTTCAAAGGTCGCCTGCTTCAAATGCGTCAAAATAATCCGATATGGTACCACTTCTAGGACAATAAACTGGATACAAGCAGGGCTGCACTCGTATAGTTTTGTCAGAAAGTACCGACTATGTACTCGTCTACACGACAGATAGTTTCTGGTGACACAACACGAAGGCGTATGCACAGGCTCACCCAAGTATATACTGTACGCAGATACACAACACGGATGCACGGGATCACCCAAGTATATACTGTACGCGGATACACAACACGGATGCACGGGATCACCCAAGTATATACTGTACGCGGATACACGACAAGACCCAAAGTCACGTGACGCGCCTCGTCTCTATGTATTCTAAATGTCGCCAAACGTTTTAGTCCATTAATGAGAAAGCCTTTGGGTTAATCTGATTCCACGTGATTTAGATTTCAGCCAATTTCCACAGATCGTGTAAGTGGTTTTAAAAAACGTTCATTATGAACATTTCGAGCCGCTGTTGCTCATTCGGTAACGACGACGGCTATCAATCAATGGGTCGTAAATTCGAACCAAGAATCGTCCATTCATTTGTTACGATAATCGCCAAAAGGCAACGTGAGTAGCGTCATTATTCTTTCACCAAATGGGTTGACTGTCTATGTAGGAAGGTACCCAGCTAGCCGTGAAGAATGTTGTGCGCAGTGCCGATGCGTTCGTGAAAGTCGGGAACCACTTGAATAAGTGAAGTGATATAATTCATACTGTAAAAGACGGTGTGTAACGTTAATCAATCAACCAATCAATCAATTGATAGACGTTTTATATGACTATATTTAAAGGGTCTTCCTTAAATTCTTTCCCACCTGCAGACGCATTCTGACGTATCTGCGACAGACGAATTATGAAAACATTGTGGCAAAAGGAGAACATGCTCATATTAAGCAATTCCTTCTTTTGTCACAATGTCATCAACTCTATTCTTTAAAATGTGTGTGTTTGGGGTGTGGGGGACTGTGCAGACTGATCCGGGCCGACACATTCCGTCTCAGAGGGAAAGAGGTATAGAGTAGTGATTCCTGAAACAGAAAATCCAGAACAAATTGTCTATCTTAAGTGCCATGACATAATGACGACATATGATTTTAGTATTTCCGCTAATAAACAATCCGGAGGATGACACTATTCGATATGTACGCTGTTGCTGTCGGTGCTGATGATGATTGGTTTGTAATGCCAACTCTCCTCGTCTGGTATGACTCATCGCTTGATTCTTGTGAGTTAACAATCTGTTTATGTATTATTTGGGTACATGTGTGAGCGACAATCGACCTTTCTAGAACAAGTCTGTGCATCTACTCAGTCTGATATAGCTCTGCAATGTTCACCAATTAGTCCCAAAAACTTCCAAGAGACTTCTTACAGCCAGTTTCTCAGCTTAATGAAATAGTACGCAAACATAGCCGGCTATTAATAAAATAGTACGCAAACATAGCCAGCTATTAATAAAAAAAGTACGCAAACATAGCCGGCTATTAATATAATAGTACGCAAACATAGCCGGCTATTAAAAGAATAGTTCGCAAACATAACCGAGTATTAATGAAATAGTTCGCAAACATAGCCGGCTATTAATAAAATAGTACGCAAACATAGCCGGCTATTACTAAAATAGTTCGCAAACATAGCCGGCTATTAATAAAATAGTTCGCAAACATAGACGGCTATTAATAAAATAGTATGCAAACATAGACGGCTTTTAATAAAACAGTACGCAAACATAGACGGCTATTAATAAAATAGTACGCAAACATAGCCGGCTATTAATGAAATAGTTCGCAAACATAGACGGCTATTAATAAAATAGTACGCAAACATAGCCGGCTATTAATAAAATAGTAGGCAAACATAGCCGGCTATTAATAAAATAGTTCGCAAACATAGCCGGCTATTAATAAAACAGTACGCAAACATAGACGGCTATTAATAAAATAGTACGCAAACATAGCCGGCTATTAATAAAATAGTACGCAAACATAGCTGGCTATTAATAAAATAGTACGTTAAAATAGCCGGCTATTAATGAAATAGTACGCAAACATATCCGGCTATTTTGCTACACTAACTTCCTTGGTCACAAGTACGCTTTCCTGGGGGAATTACTCTCTTTTTTTTCACAAATGAAATAATCGTGTTTTATCTCGTTACTTTGTCCATACGAGACGTAGAACTCAATCGTTTAAGACTGATTGCTCACTATCAGTAGACAGTACGTTTCCCTCTCTCAACACGAGGGCGAAACAATTGCCTGTGGTCTACGGGAAAAGATACCCTAATAACCATTACCCCCCCGATTTATTTTCTCAAACTATAATCCTCATTTTAAATTGAAAAGTTGCTGAAATGAGTAGCGAAAAATGAAGAACACGATAAGACTGGTCTACAATTAGTGTAGATTAAAGTATTGCTTAACACCATTTTCCATCTAAATTCCCGCAACTTGTGTGTCATGTTCCGTGTTTATGTTGAGAATATATATATAGATGTGGATGTTGATAAGTCAGTAGATATGCACTGTATGCAATTTATAAAAATAAACATACTAGATCTGTCCAAAACAAACAGAGAAATGGACCAACAATTCGTGCCTTCACTGTACGTCATATCATTGGAAATCGAAACCCACCCCATTTTGTAAGAAAGCGGTCCAAATAATTGCTTTTACATAACGAGTCTCTAGAATGAAAAGTGTAAAAAATCTCCGGTTTTCCAAATCGCCCGTCGCCAAAACAATAAATATCAAGTGCTTTGGAATCGGCTTCAGTTACTTACTTAAACGAAAACAATTAAATACAGCGCCTGGTGGGAATGTTTTGTGGCACGCCGTATATAAGCGTAGTCCTTAGGGTATAGTATATATATATATATATATATGAGCCGTTCCAGGAGAAAACCATATTATGGCACGAGCGTAATGTATCGACTCCGATCAACCTGCTTAGTACACGCAGGCTAATCTGGGCCGACACATTGCGTCTCAGGGGGATAGTGGTATAGAGTAATGATTCTTAAAACAGAAATTCCACAGGAGGCGAAAATTGTCTGTCCGGCATATTTCGGCTGATTCGAGTCATTAATGTTCGTTTTCTCATGGAACGGCTAGTATTTATATATACATATCGAGGGCTTGGCGTGAAACGGTTGTAACTAAAATTGGTATTTCTTTACCATGGTTAATCATCTCACCATAAAGTCTTTATAAGCGTTAAAACATTTTTCTTGGTAAACAATAGAAATTTAGATGACATTGCTCGTTCTGAGCAATGACACCTAAATTTGCATTGTTTACAAAGGGGTCAAAATTGCCCCTAAACCAGGGTTTTCAAAATAGGTTTTTAGTTACAACCGTTTCACACCAAGCCCTCGATATCACCTGAGTGATGGTATAGTAACAAATGTGTATTTGCCAATATCAGGGATAATTTGATAAAGCCTGTTGAAATACAATGAGCAAATTCAGAGGAGAAGAATTTAGGCATTTTTCCCTCTTTCTGATGCCGCAGCAACCAAAGTTCTCCATGGAATTAAATCTATATTTTAGAATCGATTGATTGGGTTATACGATTAATTAGGGTTTTAAAAAGCCGTTTTCAACAATTGTTCAGTCATATTCCAGCGGCCAGATCTCCTACCCGTGTATTCATGTGTTTTCAACATAGACTGATAGCCTGGTCTGGTGAAAAGCGAATGACTTTTTACTTGCCCCTGGATTGACAGCTATATGGGCGTGACTCTTAAGTGCTTTACACCACTTTCAACAATTTGTTTCATATAGCTCAGCGTTTCCTAGGTAAGTTACACGTACTACTGGTCCGTTTATCCTTACACCAGCAAGTCATTTGTAATGGTAAGTTACAATAATTACTGGTCCGTTTATCCTTACACCAGCAAGTCATTTGTAATGGTAAGTTACAATAATTACTGGTCCGTTTATCCTTACACCAGCAAGTCATTTGTAATGGTAAGTTACAATAATTACTGGTCCGTTTATCCTTACACCAGCAAGTCATTTGTAATGGCAAGTTACAATAATTACTGGTCCGTTTATCTTGACACCAGCAAGTCATTTGTAATGGTAAGTTACAATAATTACTGGTCCGTTTATCCTTACACCAGCAAGTCATTTGTAATGGTAAGTTACAAGAACTACTGGTCCGTTTATCCTTACACCAGCAAGTCATTTGTAATGGTAAGTTACAAGTACTACTGGTCCGTTTATCCTTACACCAGCAAGTCATTTGTAATGGTAAGTTACAATAACTACTGGTCCGTTTATCCTTACACCAGCAAGTCATTTGTAATGGTAAGTTACAATAATTACTGGTCCGTTTATCCTTACACCAGCAAGTCATTTGTAATGGTAAGTTACAATAATTACTGGTCCGTTTATCCTTACACCAGCAAGTCATTTGTAATGGTAAGTTACAATAATTACTGGTCCGTTTATCCTTACACCAGCAAGTCATTTGTAATGGTAAGTTACAATAATTACTGGTCCGTTTATCCTTACACCAGCAAGTCATTTGTAATGGTAAGTTACAAGTACTACTGGTCCGTTTATCCTTACACCAGCAAGTCATTTGTAATGGTAAGTTACAAGTACTACTGGTCCGTTTATCCTTACACCAGCAAGTCATTTGTAATGGTAAGTTACACTAATTACTGGTCCGTTTATCCTTACACCAGGCCAGGGATTGAACCCGTGACATCCAGCATCCTTGGCAGATGCTCTACCACTACACCACGGAGGCGGTCAATGGCGTCATATGTCGATCATTAGCGTCAGATGGGGGTCAATGGCGTCAGATGTCGTCTGTATCAAGGGGAGGGTAAATAATGACTGAATTCATTTTCAATTATTTCAATATTTTATTATTAAGCATGGCCTTAGAAATACCAAGTGACCTTGGTAATCTATGAATAATAATTAATTAATACATGAATATGTAAATGAGGGCATGTCATGATGCAAATGAGTTTAATGGTACATACACAAATCACATGAATATTCATGAATATTCAAAAACCATTAACAGTACTACTGTACCTATTGAACATAAGCCAACCTATTATAGAAGAACAAACCACACTTCATTCAAAGTTTACTGTCACACCTAACTAACATAACTCCTTCCCACATACAACAAATCTGCAGCAGACACCTTGAAACATATGTAAAATCTCATAAACTGATGGTTTCATTATTGAAAAAAGAGTTGAAAACATGGTGGCAAAAGGGGAAAATGCTTATTATTACGAGGAAATTCTCCTTTTGTCACCATGTTTTAAAAAGCCCTCTGCTGCAGAGACGTTACTTGTCGTATGCAGGTGGGAAAGGGTTAACCGACCTGTTCAGTCAAATGAAAGTACACTATATGATTATGTATGTTTTGTCTGTATATTTGTACTAGACAAAACGCCGCCTAGGAGATAGGACAGCAACAGGTCACGTGAATGGTCAGTAACAGATAACGGTCAGTAACAGATAACGTTAAAATTAGAATAAGATAACCCTGTATCTTTCTTTGCATATTGAGGTAAAGAATTTCATTTTCTTTTTAATTCATTCTTTTTCAAACATGTTAGCTTACATCGTACAGACATTATACATGGCACTTTTTATTTTTGCTTCAACAGCGTGTATAATAATAACAATTCACGCTGCAAATATCAAATGTCGAGGTCATTGTCATGGTAACATTCGCGCCCAGATTTCCATGGCAACATCACAATATCTAAACATAATCTGTAACAAAACAATTCTCACTCAATTCTTTCCCAAATACAACAGATTATACTGCAGAAGACTTTTCAAAAATAACAGACAAAAAAATGGAAAATCTCTACAATCAAGTTATAATTATTGGGTATAACTCAAAGCGATGTCAGAAAATATGAGATATTACTCATGTTGCTGCATTGTTTTCAAAAGTCATGTGATGTTGATGTATATACATTGGTAAAAACGATTGAATGTAAACTCTTTCCAACATATACATACAGACGCTTAATTGAACTCTCGTTTACGCTTAATTAAACTCTCGTTTACGGAGATATGTCAAGGTTTTGGCCGATACGTTTTCCAAAAGTAGTCTGCTGTCTATCTGTTGTATGTGAGAGAGGATTAGCTGGATGACCTCATCTTACAATGAGTGATAACAGACTTAAACAAATTGCACCAAACAAATAACAAAACATATCATAACAGTTCATGTCTCATTAAGAATACACCTGTTTCCCCAGTCAACCTATGACTTATTAACCATTTCCCACTTACAACGAATCTGCAGCAGATGACTTTGACAAATAGTTAGTCAAAAATATGGAAAATATCCATAAAAGAAAATATGATTAGTTATTAAAGTTGAAAACATTGTGCAAAGTGGCGAACGGAGAAATTGCTCGGTTTTAATGGAGCATTTGTAGCAGATGGCTTTTGAATATATTGAGGAAACAGAAAAATAACTCATTTCATTTCTCCTTTTGCTACAGTGTTTTCAATTTAAATCAATAATTATATTTTCATTGAAACAGAATTTCCATTATTTTGATCATTTGTTTTAAAAGTCGTCTACTGCAGAATTTGCATTCTTGACAAATGCTTAAAAAGCATGAATGAGAATCAATCCTACTTGTGAACAAGTTGTAACAGCCTCTAACAAAAACAAGATTAATATTGTTAATTTGAAGAAGAACACTACCAGATCACCAAAAGACACCAAAACTTACAAACGAACAATCAACAGAAATATTTTTGCAGAGCTATATGCATGTTCTAAAATCCTTATTTGCAGAAGACTTCTTTAATGTGGGAAACTGCTTTACATCAGTCACAACCAAAACATCACAGCTCATTTCAGGCCATTTCTCCATTTCGAACAGTAATTTAGACATATTCACTCTATAATTTACACTTTCTTCTGTCATGATAAGTTGTTCAGCCATTCAACAATTTGGAAGAAGCTGAGGTCTTAAGTTAGTTTGAGAAAGGGAGACAATTACAGATAGAAAGAGAAAGGGAGACAATTACAGAGAGATAGATAGAGAAAGGGAGGCAATTACAGATAGATAGAGAAAGGGAGACAATTACAGATAGAAAGAGAAAGGGAGACAATTACAGAGAGATAGATAGAGAAAGGGAGACAATTACAGATAGAAAGAGAAAGGGAGACAATTACAGAGAGATAGATAGAGAAAGGGAGGCAATTACAGATAGAAAGAGAAAGGGAGACAATTACAGAGAGATAGATAGAGAAAGAAAACAAAAATCAAATGAACCCATTCCCTAATAGAGAAAACTGTAACTACAGAAATAATCGAGGGCTTGGCGTGAAACGGTTGTAACTTAAAACCTATTTTGAAAACCCTGGTTTAGGGGCAATTTTGACCCTTTTGTAAACAATGCAAATTTAGGTGCCATTGCTCAGAACGAGCAATGGCACCTAAATTTACATTGTTTACCAAGAAAAGTGATTTTAACGCTTATAAAGACTTTATGGCGAGGTGATTAACCTTGGTAAAAAAATACCAATTTTAGATACAACCGTTTCACGCTAAGCCCTCGAGATGTTTTCCCACTTGCCCACGTTTTTTGACGCATAAAGCAGAAGACTTTTGAAAAAATTGTGGGCAAAAGAAGAAATTGCTTATTACTTTTTTCAATATTCTTTCATTTATAGATGTGTCTTATTGTTGCCAAGATATTTTCAAAGTCATCTGCTGATAAAGGTCTTAAAAGATATCAACTGCAGAAGCATCAAAAGTAGAATATATAAATATGAAAGAAAGGACAAACAGAAAGAGAGACAGTGTAAAGGAAAATTAAAAGTTGACCCTTTCCCCAATACATAATACGCTTTCGGAAACTTCTGTAGCACGTTACATTGGAAAACATTGCAACAAAAGGTGAAATTGTTCAAATTCCTCCTTTTGCCACGAAGAGTTTAAAACTCTATTCAATGATTATACTTTCATTTCCAGAGATATTTCATATTTTACGCCAAGATTGTTTCAATGTCAGATTGTTTCAATGTCGTCTGCTGCAGATTAGTTGTATGTGGGAAAGGAGGGTTAAAAGAAAGTTTAAAAAAAAATAAAAATAAAATAAAAAATAGTTAAAAAATTATACAATAGTCAATTGTCATATTGTACAATAAATATACATACATTTCTTTCAAAAAAATTAAAAATTTTGATTTTGGAATTAAAATTCTTAATCTTTATTTAACCCATTCTAACAAACAGAGGTTTGCTGCAGCGTGTGACTTTAAAAATATTTCTCCTTTTGTCACAATGTTTTCAACTTTCTTTTTAAAGATATTCCTTTTATATTTGCCTTGACGCTTTCAAAGTTGTCTGCTGTAGATTTATTGTATGTGGGAAAAGGTAATGACACCAAATCACATCTACATTGCTTCACTCAGCCCATATCATATTGCTCAGATTATTTAAAAATCAGAAACTATCAAATGAGGTTAACAACTTAGTCAATATTCAAATTATGTTGACAATAGATTGATTTATTGATTGATCAAAGTTTAACGTCATTTTCAGCTGTATTTCAGTCATATCAAAGCCAGTTCACCTACTCATGTATTTCCTGGATTTCTCGCCAAGAGTACTCCTCCACATAACATTTCTCCCAGGCAACTGGCTTCCATCCCACATAGACCAAAGCTCTCGATAAGGGGCGTTTTGCATGTTTTAAAATCCTTATTTGATCCTCTTACCCTATGCTGTGGGTACTCAAAAGAATCGTCTCAGTGAATCAAGAATTCTGGTTAGTCATCGGTAAGAATGAATAGCTGAGCCTGTGTTAAGCGTAACAATCAACTAGGCAATAGTAATACAAAATGTGAGAACTGAAGAAACTTATATAAAAACCCTTTCCCGCGTACAATAAATCTGCAGCAGACAACTTTGAAAACATCTAGGAATAAATACTGAAAATCTCTATAAATAAATGTACAATTATTAAAAAGATTTGAAAGATTTGTGGCAAAAAGAGAAATTGCTCATTATGAGCAAATACTCCTTTTACCACAATGTGTTTTTTTTTTAAAAGTCATCTGCTGCAGTTGCCTCAAAAGCCCTCTGCAGGTGGGGAAGGGATAATAAATTAAAGGCACTATACCATTTTAAAATGTCTATAACCACTATTTAACGTAACAATAGCACTTTTCACATTTTCCCCCACACACTCATTTCAACGCATAACCTGAAGTCCATTTTAACCCTTTCCCTCAGATAGACACTTTCTGACGCCTCTGCAGCAGACAGCTTTTTGAAAACATAGTGACAAAAGAAGAAATTGCTCAAAACGAGCAATTTCTCCTTTTGCCACAATGTTTTCCACTTTTAGTCATAGGTTATCCACTCAATTATAGAGATTTTCTATTTTTTGACAAGATATGTTCAAAGTTGTCTGCTGCGGAATTGTCGTATGAGGAAAAGTTTTACAAAAATCAAGGGAGTTAAATAACAAGGAAGTTTTCTTTCACATTGACTGAGTTATATCCCTTGCATTCAAGTTCTTCTTGAAACCCTTTCCCCAATTCAAGAAACTGTTTTAGTTCTCTGAAACGGATGGCTTTTGTAAACATTGTGGTAAAAGGAAGAATTGTTAATGAACAAAGACAAGTCAAAATGTAGTCTACATTGTCAATAAAGACCCTTTTGTGATTTGTTAATTTCATATTAGATTTTTCCTTTAGAAGAGTCTTTGCCCTTTCCCACATATTACAACAAACATAATATACGAAGTTCTTTAACCCTTCCAAACATACAGACACTTTCTGACGGCTCTACAGCAGACGACATTTGAAAACATTGTGGCAAAGGGAGAAATTGATCATAATGAGCAATATCTCCATTTGCCACAATGTTTTCAACTGTTTTTCAATAACTAAACCTTCAATAATGGAGATTTTCTACAGTTTTGCCATTACTGTTTTCAAAGTCTTCCGCTGCAGATTTGTAGTAAGTGGGAAAGGCCGGTAGTCCAGATAAGAAGGGTTTTGCAGCTCGTTGCCCAACAATATCTCCCTTATTATTAAACCAAACCCTATGTTGTAGGTACTCAAAAGAATCGTCTCATTGAGACGATTCTTTTGAGTACCCACACAATAGGGTTAGCGGATAAAATAAGGACTTTAGAACGAGCAAAACCCTCCTTTTCTAGAGCTCCGGAAAGGGTTCAATTGCTGGCAAAAGGGTCATCTATCCGTCTTTAAAAATAATTCCAACCAGCATGGGCACGAAAACAAGAACTGTCTCGAATAGCACGGGCCCCATCCCTTCGCAAAACTAATCCTCACACAATAGGGGTCGTAAGGGCCGTCTAAGTATTTTGGGTCATGATATTTCATTTCTCGCATTAAATGCCCTCGTTCATAATCGAATATCTTCACTGAAAATCCGGGCAAAACTTTGTGGATGTACAACGTTCTCAATGAGGGATTCTCCAGCGTCCGTGAATGCACGAATATCGGATAGTCCGATCGATTATACACATACACACCATCCGTCTCTTTACTTAATGTGATGCCGAGTCCGATTTTGTCTCGAGTCCGCCGAACATTTTCTGACGGGGCATCGTCCTGTAATATCTGCAAGCACAAGCCGTCACCGTGAGGTAGATTTTGGAATATATTGGTGTGAGAGTCAAACACAGTAAGTAAACGTCCAACGCGCTGTCGTAGCTCCCAATAGGCAATGGTGCACCAGTGCTGCCCCCTTGTGGTTTGGTTTGAATTATTTGAGTAGCTCTCAAGCTCAACGATATCCATCTTGTTATGTATATGCTCGCCTGAAAATAGAAACAGAATAATGTTGTAAATTACTTTCGGAGATCGAACCTGGGACGCCCCCGTTCTAAATCCCAACCTCAATCAAAAGAATGAGTTTCACTGGAGGTCAAAACAAGATTAATTTAATTCTTTCCCACTGGCATCAAAAGAATGAATTTCTTCTTTTGCCACAACATTTTCGACTCTTTCAGTAACTGTAGATTAGTTGTATGTGGGAAAGGAGGGTTAAAAAAAAAATGAAAAAGGAAAAAATTGAAAATGAAACGAAAGATAGTTTAAACTATTAACGCACGAGTGTGACAGCGCGTTACAGAAATATTCGAATGGGCCCTGGTTTAAATTGAGTATATATAGATTTGAAACGGATAGGGTGTATTTCTGAGTAGAGCAGGGTGTATGCTACCATCAAATGGTATAACAGTGATGTTTCAGCTTCGGTTAAACGTGTGCGACATTGAAATGATGGCGAATACGCAACTACGGTTAAGAGTAAATCTAGCGTTTTATAGGTCTCACACCTCTATGCTTTGATTATAATGCGATGTCTATGTACATGAAACTGACTGGTAAAAATCTTAATACTCGAGTTATATCAATGTGTTTCAATGTGTTTCACGGGCAGTGGATATGGTACCTCTTGTTCAATGATGTTTTATGCCACTTATAATGTAGCTCTAAACTCATAACCACATTTGCTACTGAAGACGTTGAGAAGTGTTGTAATGGATTTCCATCCGTGGTGCTCAGGGTTGCGTGGTAAGCAGTAAGACTGACTCACAGGAAACGCCGTGATATATATCTAAAATGGTTGAAAGCAGCCTAAAGAAACACGCAAACTAAATAAACAAACAGTGGCTTAATCTCATTAAAATCAAACTTAACCTCGCAGCAGAAGCAGCTATCGCTCGTATAGATCGGGTGACGACCTGATACAGGTCGTCTCAGGTTGTCATTTTCGTCAGCCAGTCAAACTGTCGCTTACAAGATCGTGTGTTATCTACAGAGGAGATAACCCACATATGAACGGAATAGATTAGCACTTGGCTACCTACCCACTTAGACAATGTTCTCCCATTGTTGGAAAACAAATGTTGCTATTCAAGATGACTTTAGTAAATCAATGGCCGAGCCGGATCGAACTCGCAACCCCTCGTTTGCTACTCCTCGTTGCCCAAGCTATGGTGAACCGTCTCCGGATTGTAGTGGTTAAAGTGTCCGTCTTGGGACCAGGGTGTTCGAGTCATAACAAAATGAAATGATAAGAACGGCTTCCCTCCTTGGCGCTCAGAGTCTCGGGGATAGCATGACTTACTGACGCATCTCTATTGTGATATATAATATCAGTAATACTGGTGATTGACACAGGAAACGCCGTGATATATGATATCAGTAATACTGGTGATTGACACAGGAAACGCCGTGATGTATAATATCAGTAATACTGGTGATTGACACAGGAAACGCCGTGATATATGATATCAGTAATACTGGTGATTGACACAGGAAACGCCGTGATATATAATATCAGCACTGGATCACGTGATATAACTGAAATACCGTTGAAAGCGGCTTAAAACACCATTCAGGTAAATCGATCTCAGCTATTGGGACTCGACTGAATTGCAATTAACCCTTTCCCACTTACAGTAGATCACATCTAGGCAAAAATAGGGAAAATCTCCATCCATGAAAGTATAATTATTGACAAGAAATTGAAAACATTGCGGTAAAACTCGTCTGCTTCAAACGTGTCATGATGCTCCGAAGGAGCTTATTACACGTAGGGCTGCACTGCACTCATATGTTGTTGTAAGAAGTGTTGTCATTATAAAACAATTTCTCATTTTTCAACCTTGTTTTCAAAAGTCGTCTGCTGCAGTGACGTCAGAATGCGCCTGTATGTGCGATAGAGTGAACGGGAGAACTATTTCCGTAGAAACGAACACAAAAACTAGTCACGTGAGTAATTCACGATGAGACATTGCTCCTTTTGTAACAATATTTTCAAAGGTCGTCTCTTCTGCACTGCACAGGCGTGAGACCAAGCTCTCTCTGTTTAAACGAGCCATTCGTATTCCGGCTATTACGTTAAACAAGTTGGCAATTACTCCTTTCGCAATAATGTTTTCAAAAAGTCGTCTGTTGCAGTCGCAGCAGAATACAGACGCCTCGCCTGTATGTGGGAAAGAGTTAAAATGGAGGAACCTTCTCCGTATAGTTTGATTTGTCATTCCTATTCCGGCTTGTACGTTAAATTGGCAATTACTCCTTTTGCGACACTGTTTTCAAAAGTCGTACATTGCAGTCGCAGCGGAATACAAACGCCTGTATGTGGGAAAGGGTTAAAATGAAGGAACCCTCTCCGTATAGTTTGATTTGTAATTCGTATTCCGGCTAGTACGTGAAATTGGCAATTACTCCTTTTGCAACACTGTTTTCAGAAGGTCGTCAGCTGCAGAAGCGCAGACTAGAAGGCACATGCATGCATGTGAGAAACAGGTAAACTTAACCCTTTCCCACAATCAGTCTGTTTATGTTGCGTCTGCAGCAGACAACATTTGAAAACATTATGACAAAGGAAAACAAAAAGCTCATTATCCTGTTGGTGCAAACCAGACGTGTCTCTGTTAACCCTCCTCCACCCGCAGTCGCATCTTGACTCATCTGTAGCAGACGACCTTTGAATAACAAATGTTAAATTAATAGAGCAGGATGGATCCCTCTCAGTATATAAACGAGCCATTGAGTCTGGTGACTAGTGGTGAGTAATTTGTATTCCGGCTAGTATGTTGATTATGCCGTATCCTCGAGGGAAACCGATGATGGCGTCCAATTGTCCTATTAATCCAATAATCTGATAATCGCGCCCTTTAACCGCTCTTCTGACTTAACCTCGAAACGAGCCGAGTCACACGATAACCGACCCTAGGAGAAAGATTTAGAAAGGCATGAGAGATTGGGATCAGTCTGCGTAGTCTGATAGAGAGGTTCTGGAAAGTCATGAGAGATTCGGATCAGTTATTATACTTATATCAATCATTCTCGATGTCTGCTTTCTCGGTATACTCAGCCAGTTTAGAAGAGTGTGTATGGTGGGAGTCTGTCATTATGATTCCGCTCTCGCTGAAATCGAACTCCGGACCTTTGAGTAACGTGGCGGGCGCTGTTCTACCGAGTCACTGATTTAGGAGTCCGATAGATATCGAGAGTTTCATGATGAACTTGAACAAGATGTAGTTACAACCGTTTTGCATCAAACCATCGATATGTTAAAGACGAGATACGCGGTTAATAATGCACGATATACGCCATTAAAACCTCGTTACAAACACATTAATGCATAATGTATAAGCGTATAATGGTAAATATATCATTACAGATAATGGGGCTGGCTCGTCGCTTGATTTTTTGCTGAAGGTACATGCATTTGTGATAAAGGTTAAAAGAATAGAGACAAGGAAACACGAATTAATTAATTAATAAATAAATGGATGTAAGGATGAATATATTATATTGGTATGAGTTAACGTCGTTATCAACCGACGGCGCTTCGGTTATATCACGGCGGCCAGTTCACCTACCCGTGTGTTTCCTGGCTTTATTACGCCAGTACTCAACATTACATTATGTCCAAGTAACTGACGACGGCTAGTTAATTATGACGCTTGTCGTTTTGACTTTTATCAAACGTCCGAAAGAAATGTTTGGCCAAGCTCGGGGTCGAACTCACAACATCCTGATTGACGTTCCGCGTTGCTACCGACTCAGCTGCCGGGGCGCGGTCTCGGAATAAGATAAATTTATAAGCAGACAATTGACGCAGCATGTAATTGTTGGTGTTTTACGCCGATGTCAACAGTTGTTCAGTTATGTTAAATGAGTTCAGTTATGTAAATGCGTTCGCATTGTTAGTTGCCAGCTCATTCTGTTAGTCTACTCTCACATGGAATCATCCGTTGTTAGGCTATGCCAAACATCCTGAGCGCCATGGAAGGATGCGACTACTACAGTTTTAAAGAACGGTGTCGATTCCAAAATTACATACATGGATTGTTGATCCCGCATTAAGTCAGTTATCATAAAATAAAAGGTTTTGTGCAAAAAGAGCGGGTCCATAAATATTGCGTCTTGTTGACGACACTTTCGTGGACGATTTCCCGCCATGTGTCTCCATAGTGATTCGGACGAGATCTCGTGGGATTTAAAACCGTTACGATATTAATGGCTCTTTAGTTTACAGTCTCGGCATGGAAAGTGGAGTTATGTGTAGTTCTCCGAGTTGGTATCACTGTTAACTGTTACTCTATTCCACATACAGCAAACCTCTATCTAGCAGACGACTTTTGAAAACATCTTAACATTAAAAAACGAGAATAAAAGTATACTTATTGAGTATAGTTAAAAAACATTGTGGCAAACGGAGAATTACTCATTACGCTTTCAAAGGTCGCCTGCTTCAAATGCGTCAAAATAATCCGATATGGTACCACTTCTAGGACAATAAACTGGATACAAGCAGGGCTGCACTCGTATAGTTTTGTCAGAAAGTACCGACTATGTAATCGTCCACACGACAGATAGTTTCTGGTGACACAACACGAAGGCGTATGCACAGGCTCACCCAAGTATATACTGTACGCAGATACACAACACGGATGCACGGGATCACCCAAGTATATACTGTACGCGGATACACGACAAGACACAAAGTCACGTGACGCGCCTCGTCTCTATGTATTCTAAATGTCGCCAAACGTTTTAGTCCATTAATGAGAAAGCCTTTGGGTTAATCTGATTCCACGCGATTTAGATTTTAGCCAATTTCCACAGATCGTGTAAGTGGTTTTAAAAAACGTTCATTATGAACATCTCGAGCCGCTGTTGCTCATTCGGTAACGACGACGGCTATCAATCAATGGGTCGCAAATTCGAACCAAGAATCGTCCATTCATTTGTTACGATAATCGCCAAAAGGCAACGTGAGTAGCGTCATTATTCTTTCACCAAATGGGTTGACTGTCAATGTAGGAAGGTACCCAGCTAGCCGTGAAGAATGTTGTGCGCAGTGCCGATGCGTTAGTGAAAGTCGGGAACCACTTGAATAAGTGAAGTGATATAATTCATACTGTAAAAGACGGTGTGTAACGTTAATCAATCAATCAATCAATTGATAGACGTTTTATATGACTATATTTAAAGGGTCTTCCTTAAATTCTTTCCCACCTGCAGACGCATTCTGACGTATCTGCGACAGACGAATTATGAAAACATTGTGGCAAAAGGAGATCATGCTCATATTAAGCAATTCCTTCTTTTGTCACAATGTCATCAACTCTATTCTTTAAAATGTGTGTGTTTGGGGTGTGGGGGACTGTGCAGACTGATCCGGGCCGACACATTCCGTCTCAGAGGGAAAGAGGTATAGAGTAGTGATTCCTGAAACAGAAAATCCAGAAAAAAGTGTCTATCTTAAGTGCCATGACATAATGACGACATATGATTTTAGTATTTCCGCTAATAAACAATCCGGAGGATGACACTATTCGATATGTACGCTGTTGCTGTCGGTGCTGATGATGATTGGTTTGTAATGCCAACTCTCCTCGTCTGGTATGACTCATCGCTTGATTCTTGTGAGTTAACAATCTGTTTATGTATTATTTGGGTACATGTGTGAGCGACAATCGACCTTTCTAGAACAAGTCTGTGCATCTACTCAGTCTGATATAGCTCTGCAATGTTCACCAATTAGTCCCAAAAACTTCCAAGAGACTTCTTACAGCCAGTTTCTCAGCTTAATGAAATAGTACGCAAACATAGCCGGCTATTAATAAAATAGTACGCAAACATAGCCAGCTATTAATAAAAAAAGTACGCAAACATAGCCGGCTATTAATATAATAGTACGCAAACATAGCCGGCTATTAAAAGAATAGTTCGCAAACATAACCGAGTATTAATGAAATAGTTCGCAAACATAGCCGGCTATTAATAAAATAGTACGCAAACATAGCCGGCTATTACTAAAATAGTTCGCAAACATAGCCGGCTATTAATAAAATAGTTCGCAAACATAGACGGCTATTAATAAAATAGTATGCAAACATAGACGGCTTTTAATAAAACAGTACGCAAACATAGACGGCTATTAATAAAATAGTACGCAAACATAGCCGGCTATTAATGAAATAGTTCGCAAACATAGACGGCTATTAATAAAATAGTACGCAAACATAGCCGGCTATTAATAAAATAGTAGGCAAACATAGCCGGCTATTAATAAAATAGTTCGCAAACATAGCCGGCTATTAATAAAACAGTACGCAAACATAGACGGCTATTAATAAAATAGTACGCAAACATAGCCGGCTATTAATAAAATAGTACGCAAACATAGCTGGCTATTAATAAAATAGTACGTTAAAATAGCCGGCTATTAATGAAATAGTACGCAAACATATCCGGCTATTTTGCTACACTAACTTCCTTGGTCACAAGTACGCTTTCCTGGGGGAATTACTCTCTTTTTTTTCACAAATGAAATAATCGTGTTTTATCTCGTTACTTTGTCCATACGAGACGTAGAACTCAATCGTTTAAGACTGATTGCTCACTATCAGTAGACAGTACGTTTCCCTCTCTCAACACGAGGGCGAAACAATTGCCTGTGGTCTACGGGAAAAGATACCCTAATAACCATTACCCCCCCGATTTATTTTCTCAAACTATAATCCTCATTTTAAATTGAAAAGTTGCTGAAATGAGTAGCGAAAAATGAAGAACACGATAAGACTGGTCTACAATTAGTGTAGATTAAAGTATTGCTTAACACCATTTTCCATCTAAATTCCCGCAACTTGTGTGTCATGTTCCGTGTTTATGTTGAGAATATATATATAGATGTGGATGTTGATAAGTCAGTAGATATGCACTGTATGCAATTTATAAAAATAAACATACTAGATCTGTCCAAAACAAACAGAGAAATGGACCAACAATTCGTGCCTTCACTGTACGTCATATCATTGGAAATCGAAACCCACCCCATTTTGTAAGAAAGCGGTCCAAATAATTGCTTTTACATAACGAGTCTCTAGAATGAAAAGTGTAAAAAATCTCCGGTTTTCCAAATCGCCCGTCGCCAAAACAATAAATATCAAGTGCTTTGGAATCGGCTTCAGTTACTTACTTAAACGAAAACAATTAAATACAGCGCCTGGTGGGAATGTTTTGTGGCACGCCGTATATAAGCGTAGTCCTTAGGGTATAGTATATATATATATATATATATGAGCCGTTCCAGGAGAAAACCATATTATGGCACGAGCGTAATGTATCGACTCCGATCAACCTGCTTAGTACACGCAGGCTAATCTGGGCCGACACATTGCGTCTCAGGGGGATAGTGGTATAGAGTAATGATTCTTAAAACAGAAATTCCACAGGAGGCGAAAATTGTCTGTCCGGCATATTTCGGCTGATTCGAGTCATTAATGTTCGTTTTCTCATGGAACGGCTAGTATTTATATATACATATCGAGGGCTTGGCGTGAAACGGTTGTAACTAAAATTGGTATTTCTTTACCATGGTTAATCATCTCACCATAAAGTCTTTATAAGCGTTAAAACATTTTTCTTGGTAAACAATAGAAATTTAGATGACATTGCTCGTTCTGAGCAATGACACCTAAATTTGCATTGTTTACAAAGGGGTCAAAATTGCCCCTAAACCAGGGTTTTCAAAATAGGTTTTTAGTTACAACCGTTTCACACCAAGCCCTCGATATCACCTGAGTGATGGTATAGTAACAAATGTGTATTTGCCAATATCAGGGATAATTTGATAAAGCCTGTTGAAATACAATGAGCAAATTCAGAGGAGAAGAATTTAGGCATTTTTCCCTCTTTCTGATGCCGCAGCAACCAAAGTTCTCCATGGAATTAAATCTATATTTTAGAATCGATTGATTGGGTTATACGATTAATTAGGGTTTTAAAAAGCCGTTTTCAACAATTGTTCAGTCATATTCCAGCGGCCAGATCTCCTACCCGTGTATTCATGTGTTTTCAACATAGACTGATAGCCTGGTCTGGTGAAAAGCGAATGACTTTTTACTTGCCCCTGGATTGACAGCTATATGGGCGTGACTCTTAAGTGCTTTACACCACTTTCAACAATTTGTTTCATATAGCTCAGCGTTTCCTAGGTAAGTTACACGTACTACTGGTCCGTTTATCCTTACACCAGCAAGTCATTTGTAATGGTAAGTTACAATAATTACTGGTCCGTTTATCCTTACACCAGCAAGTCATTTGTAATGGTAAGTTACAATAATTACTGGTCCGTTTATCCTTACACCAGCAAGTCATTTGTAATGGTAAGTTACAATAATTACTGGTCCGTTTATCCTTACACCAGCAAGTCATTTGTAATGGCAAGTTACAATAATTACTGGTCCGTTTATCTTGACACCAGCAAGTCATTTGTAATGGTAAGTTACAATAATTACTGGTCCGTTTATCCTTACACCAGCAAGTCATTTGTAATGGTAAGTTACAAGAACTACTGGTCCGTTTATCCTTACACCAGCAAGTCATTTGTAATGGTAAGTTACAAGTACTACTGGTCCGTTTATCCTTACACCAGCAAGTCATTTGTAATGGTAAGTTACAATAACTACTGGTCCGTTTATCCTTACACCAGCAAGTCATTTGTAATGGTAAGTTACAATAATTACTGGTCCGTTTATCCTTACACCAGCAAGTCATTTGTAATGGTAAGTTACAATAATTACTGGTCCGTTTATCCTTACACCAGCAAGTCATTTGTAATGGTAAGTTACAATAATTACTGGTCCGTTTATCCTTACACCAGCAAGTCATTTGTAATGGTAAGTTACAATAATTACTGGTCCGTTTATCCTTACACCAGCAAGTCATTTGTAATGGTAAGTTACAAGTACTACTGGTCCGTTTATCCTTACACCAGCAAGTCATTTGTAATGGTAAGTTACAAGTACTACTGGTCCGTTTATCCTTACACCAGCAAGTCATTTGTAATGGTAAGTTACACTAATTACTGGTCCGTTTATCCTTACACCAGGCCAGGGATTGAACCCGTGACATCCAGCATCCTTGGCAGATGCTCTACCACTACACCACGGAGGCGGTCAATGGC
Source organism: Serripes groenlandicus (assembly GCA_031761405.1). NCBI lineage: Eukaryota > Metazoa > Mollusca > Bivalvia > Cardiida > Cardiidae > Serripes > Serripes groenlandicus. The sequence continues at coordinate 44,313,236 of JASEVX010000014.1, forward strand.
GTCATATGTCGATCATTAGCGTCAGATGGGGGTCAATGGCGTCAGATGTCGTCTGTATCAAGGGGAGGGTAAATAATGACTGAATTCATTTTCAATTATTTCAATATTTTATTATTAATCATGGCCTTAGAAATACCAAGTGACCTTGGTAATCTATGAATAATAATTAATTAATACATGAATATGTAAATGAGGGCATGTCATGATGCAAATGAGTTTAATGGTACATACACAAATCACATGAATATTCATGAATATTCAAAAACCATTAACAGTACTACTGTACCTATTGAACATAAGCCAACCTATTATAGAAGAACAAACCACACTTCATTCAAAGTTTACTGTCACACCTAACTAACATAACTCCTTCCCACATACAACAAATCTGCAGCAGACACCTTGAAACATATGTAAAATCTCATAAACTGATGGTTTCATTATTGAAAAAAGAGTTGAAAACATGGTGGCAAAAGGGGAAAATGCTTATTATTACGAGGAAATTCTCCTTTTGTCACCATGTTTTAAAAAGCCCTCTGCTGCAGAGACGTTACTTGTCGTATGCAGGTGGGAAAGGGTTAACCGACCTGTTCAGTCAAATGAAAGTACACTATATGATTATGTATGTTTTGTCTGTATATTTGTACTAGACAAAACGCCGCCTAGGAGATAGGACAGCAACAGGTCACGTGAATGGTCAGTAACAGATAACGGTCAGTAACAGATAACGTTAAAATTAGAATAAGATAACCCTGTATCTTTCTTTGCATATTGAGGTAAAGAATTTCATTTTCTTTTTAATTCATTCTTTTTCAAACATGTTAGCTTACATCGTACAGACATTATACATGGCACTTTTTATTTTTGCTTCAACAGCGTGTATAATAATAACAATTCACGCTGCAAATATCAAATGTCGAGGTCATTGTCATGGTAACATTCGCGCCCAGATTTCCATGGCAACATCACAATATCTAAACATAATCTGTAACACAACAATTCTCACTCAATTCTTTCCCAAATACAACAGATTATACTGCAGAAGACTTTTCAAAAATAACAGACAAAAAAATGGAAAATCTCTACAATCAAGTTATAATTATTGGGTATAACTCAAAGCGATGTCAGAAAATATGAGATATTACTCATGTTGCTGCATTGTTTTCAAAAGTCATGTGATGTTGATGTATATACATTGGTAAAAACGATTGAATGTAAACTCTTTCCAACATATACATACAGACGCTTAATTGAACTCTCGTTTACGCTTAATTAAACTCTCGTTTACGGAGATATGTCAAGGTTTTGGCCGATACGTTTTCCAAAAGTAGTCTGCTGTCTATCTGTTGTATGTGAGAGAGGATTAGCTGGATGACCTCATCTTACAATGAGTGATAACAGACTTAAACAAATTGCACCAAACAAATAACAAAACATATCATAACAGTTCATGTCTCATTAAGAATACACCTGTTTCCCCAGTCAACCTATGACTTATTAACCATTTCCCACTTACAACGAATCTGCAGCAGATGACTTTGACAAATAGTTAGTCAAAAATATGGAAAATATCCATAAAAGAAAATATGATTAGTTATTAAAGTTGAAAACATTGTGCAAAGTGGCGAACGGAGAAATTGCTCGGTTTTAATGGAGCATTTGTAGCAGATGGCTTTTGAATATATTGAGGAAACAGAAAAATAACTCATTTCATTTCTCCTTTTGCTACAGTGTTTTCAATTTAAATCAATAATTATATTTTCATTGAAACAGAATTTCCATTATTTTGATCATTTGTTTTAAAAGTCGTCTACTGCAGAATTTGCATTCTTGACAAATGCTTAAAAAGCATGAATGAGAATCAATCCTACTTGTGAACAAGTTGTAACAGCCTCTAACAAAAACAAGATTAATATTGTTAATTTGAAGAAGAACACTACCAGATCACCAAAAGACACCAAAACTTACAAACGAACAATCAACAGAAATATTTTTGCAGAGCTATATGCATGTTCTAAAATCCTTATTTGCAGAAGACTTCTTTAATGTGGGAAACTGCTTTACATCAGTCACAACCAAAACATCACAGCTCATTTCAGGCCATTTCTCCATTTCGAACAGTAATTTAGACATATTCACTCTATAATTTACACTTTCTTCTGTCATGATAAGTTGTTCAGCCATTCAACAATTTGGAAGAAGCTGAGGTCTTAAGTTAGTTTGAGAAAGGGAGACAATTACAGATAGAAAGAGAAAGGGAGACAATTACAGAGAGATAGATAGAGAAAGGGAGGCAATTACAGATAGATAGAGAAAGGGAGACAATTACAGATAGAAAGAGAAAGGGAGACAATTACAGAGAGATAGATAGAGAAAGGGAGACAATTACAGATAGAAAGAGAAAGGGAGACAATTACAGAGAGATAGATAGAGAAAGGGAGGCAATTACAGATAGAAAGAGAAAGGGAGACAATTACAGAGAGATAGATAGAGAAAGAAAACAAAAATCAAATGAACCCATTCCCTAATAGAGAAAACTGTAACTACAGAAATAATCGAGGGCTTGGCGTGAAACGGTTGTAACTTAAAACCTATTTTGAAAACCCTGGTTTAGGGGCAATTTTGACCCTTTTGTAAACAATGCAAATTTAGGTGCCATTGCTCAGAACGAGCAATGGCACCTAAATTTACATTGTTTACCAAGAAAAGTGATTTTAACGCTTATAAAGACTTTATGGCGAGGTGATTAACCTTGGTAAAAAAATACCAATTTTAGATACAACCGTTTCACGCTAAGCCCTCGAGATGTTTTCCCACTTGCCCACGTTTTTTGACGCATAAAGCAGAAGACTTTTGAAAAAATTGTGGGCAAAAGAAGAAATTGCTTATTACTTTTTTCAATATTCTTTCATTTATAGATGTGTCTTATTGTTGCCAAGATATTTTCAAAGTCATCTGCTGATAAAGGTCTTAAAAGATATCAACTGCAGAAGCATCAAAAGTAGAATATATAAATATGAAAGAAAGGACAAACAGAAAGAGAGACAGTGTAAAGGAAAATTAAAAGTTGACCCTTTCCCCAATACATAATACGCTTTCGGAAACTTCTGTAGCACGTTACATTGGAAAACATTGCAACAAAAGGTGAAATTGTTCAAATTCCTCCTTTTGCCACGAAGAGTTTAAAACTCTATTCAATGATTATACTTTCATTTCCAGAGATATTTCATATTTTACGCCAAGATTGTTTCAATGTCAGATTGTTTCAATGTCAGATTGTTTCAATGTCGTCTGCTGCAGATTAGTTGTATGTGGGAAAGGAGGGTTAAAAGAAAGTTTAAAAAAAATAAAAATAAAATCAAAAATAGTTAAAAAATTATACAATAGTCAATTGTCATATTGTACAATAAATATACATACATTTCTTTCAAAAAAATTAAAAATTTTGATTTTGGAATTAAAATTCTTAATCTTTATTTAACCCATTCTAACAAACAGAGGTTTGCTGCAGCGTGTGACTTTAAAAATATTTCTCCTTTTGTCACAATGTTTTCAACTTTCTTTTTAAAGATATTCCTTTTATATTTGCCTTGACGCTTTCAAAGTTGTCTGCTGTAGATTTATTGTATGTGGGAAAAGGTAATGACACCAAATCACATCTACATTGCTTCACTCAGCCCATATCATATTGCTCAGATTATTTAAAAATCAGAAACTATCAAATGAGGTTAACAACTTAGTCAATATTCAAATTATGTTGACAATAGATTGATTTATTGATTGATCAAAGTTTAACGTCATTTTCAGCTGTATTTCAGTCATATCAAAGCCAGTTCACCTACTCATGTATTTCCTGGATTTCTCGCCAAGAGTACTCCTCCACATAACATTTCTCCCAGGCAACTGGCTTCCATCCCACATAGACCAAAGCTCTCGATAAGGGGCGTTTTGCATGTTTTAAAATCCTTATTTGATCCTCTTACCCTATGCTGTGGGTACTCAAAAGAATCGTCTCAGTGAATCAAGAATTCTGGTTAGTCATCGGTAAGAATGAATAGCTGAGCCTGTGTTAAGCGTAACAATCAACTAGGCAATAGTAATACAAAATGTGAGAACTGAAGAAACTTATATAAAAACCCTTTCCCGCGTACAATAAATCTGCAGCAGACAACTTTGAAAACATCTAGGAATAAATACTGAAAATCTCTATAAATAAATGTACAATTATTAAAAAGATTTGAAAGATTTGTGGCAAAAAGAGAAATTGCTCATTATGAGCAAATACTCCTTTTACCACAATGTGTTTTTTTTTTAAAAGTCATCTGCTGCAGTTGCCTCAAAAGCCCTCTGCAGGTGGGGAAGGGATAATAAATTAAAGGCACTATACCATTTTAAAATGTCTATAACCACTATTTAACGTAACAATAGCACTTTTCACATTTTCCCCCACACACTCATTTCAACGCATAACCTGAAGTCCATTTTAACCCTTTCCCTCAGATAGACACTTTCTGACGCCTCTGCAGCAGACAGCTTTTTGAAAACATAGTGACAAAAGAAGAAATTGCTCAAAACGAGCAATTTCTCCTTTTGCCACAATGTTTTCCACTTTTAGTCATAGGTTATCCACTCAATTATAGAGATTTTCTATTTTTTGACAAGATATGTTCAAAGTTGTCTGCTGCGGAATTGTCGTATGAGGAAAAGTTTTACAAAAATCAAGGGAGTTAAATAACAAGGAAGTTTTCTTTCACATTGACTGAGTTATATCCCTTGCATTCAAGTTCTTCTTGAAACCCTTTCCCCAATTCAAGAAACTGTTTTAGTTCTCTGAAACGGATGGCTTTTGTAAACATTGTGGTAAAAGGAAGAATTGTTAATGAACAAAGACAAGTCAAAATGTAGTCTACATTGTCAATAAAGACCCTTTTGTGATTTGTTAATTTCATATTAGATTTTTCCTTTAGAAGAGTCTTTGCCCTTTCCCACATATTACAACAAACATAATATACGAAGTTCTTTAACCCTTCCAAACATACAGACACTTTCTGACGGCTCTACAGCAGACGACATTTGAAAACATTGTGGCAAAGGGAGAAATTGATCATAATGAGCAATATCTCCATTTGCCACAATGTTTTCAACTGTTTTTCAATAACTAAACCTTCAATAATGGAGATTTTCTACAGTTTTGCCATTACTGTTTTCAAAGTCTTCCGCTGCAGATTTGTAGTAAGTGGGAAAGGCCGGTAGTCCAGATAAGAAGGGTTTTGCAGCTCGTTGCCCAACAATATCTCCCTTATTATTAAACCAAACCCTATGTTGTAGGTACTCAAAAGAATCGTCTCATTGAGACGATTCTTTTGAGTACCCACACAATAGGGTTAGCGGATAAAATAAGGACTTTAGAACGAGCAAAACCCTCCTTTTCTAGAGCTCCGGAAAGGGTTCAATTGCTGGCAAAAGGGTCATCTATCCGTCTTTAAAAATAATTCCAACCAGCATGGGCACGAAAACAAGAACTGTCTCGAATAGCACGGGCCCCATCCCTTCGCAAAACTAATCCTCACACAATAGGGGTCGTAAGGGCCGTCTAAGTATTTTGGGTCATGATATTTCATTTCTCGCATTAAATGCCCTCGTTCATAATCGAATATCTTCACTGAAAATCCGGGCAAAACTTTGTGGATGTACAACGTTCTCAATGAGGGATTCTCCAGCGTCCGTGAATGCACGAATATCGGATAGTCCGATCGATTATACACATACACACCATCCGTCTCTTTACTTAATGTGATGCCGAGTCCGATTTTGTCTCGAGTCCGCCGAACATTTTCTGACGGGGCATCGTCCTGTAATATCTGCAAGCACAAGCCGTCACCGTGAGGTAGATTTTGGAATATATTGGTGTGAGAGTCAAACACAGTAAGTAAACGTCCAACGCGCTGTCGTAGCTCCCAATAGGCAATGGTGCACCAGTGCTGCCCCCTTGTGGTTTGGTTTGAATTATTTGAGTAGCTCTCAAGCTCAACGATATCCATCTTGTTATGTATATGCTCGCCTGAAAATAGAAACAGAATAATGTTGTAAATTACTTTCGGAGATCGAACCTGGGACGCCCCCGTTCTAAATCCCAACCTCAATCAAAAGAATGAGTTTCACTGGAGGTCAAAACAAGATTAATTTAATTCTTTCCCACTGGCATCAAAAGAATGAATTTCTTCTTTTGCCACAACATTTTCGACTCTTTCAGTAACTGTAGATTAGTTGTATGTGGGAAAGGAGGGTTAAAAAAAAAATGAAAAAGGAAAAAATTGAAAATGAAACGAAAGATAGTTTAAACTATTAACGCACGAGTGTGACAGCGCGTTACAGAAATATTCGAATGGGCCCTGGTTTAAATTGAGTATATATAGATTTGAAACGGATAGGGTGTATTTCTGAGTAGAGCAGGGTGTATGCTACCATCAAATGGTATAACAGTGATGTTTCAGCTTCGGTTAAACGTGTGCGACATTGAAATGATGGCGAATACGCAACTACGGTTAAGAGTAAATCTAGCGTTTTATAGGTCTCACACCTCTATGCTTTGATTATAATGCGATGTCTATGTACATGAAACTGACTGGTAAAAATCTTAATACTCGAGTTATATCAATGTGTTTCAATGTGTTTCACGGGCAGTGGATATGGTACCTCTTGTTCAATGATGTTTTATGCCACTTATAATGTAGCTCTAAACTCATAACCACATTTGCTACTGAAGACGTTGAGAAGTGTTGTAATGGATTTCCATCCGTGGTGCTCAGGGTTGCGTGGTAAGCAGTAAGACTGACTCACAGGAAACGCCGTGATATATATCTAAAATGGTTGAAAGCAGCCTAAAGAAACACGCAAACTAAATAAACAAACAGTGGCTTAATCTCATTAAAATCAAACTTAACCTCGCAGCAGAAGCAGCTATCGCTCGTATAGATCGGGTGACGACCTGATACAGGTCGTCTCAGGTTGTCATTTTCGTCAGCCAGTCAAACTGTCGCTTACAAGATCGTGTGTTATCTACAGAGGAGATAACCCACATATGAACGGAATAGATTAGCACTTGGCTACCTACCCACTTAGACAATGTTCTCCCATTGTTGGAAAACAAATGTTGCTATTCAAGATGACTTTAGTAAATCAATGGCCGAGCCGGATCGAACTCGCAACCCCTCGTTTGCTACTCCTCGTTGCCCAAGCTATGGTGAACCGTCTCCGGATTGTAGTGGTTAAAGTGTCCGTCTTGGGACCAGGGTGTTCGAGTCATAACAAAATGAAATGATAAGAACGGCTTCCCTCCTTGGCGCTCAGAGTCTCGGGGATAGCATGACTTACTGACGCATCTCTATCGTGATATATAATATCAGTAATACTGGTGATTGACACAGGAAACGCCGTGATATATGATATCAGTAATACTGGTGATTGACACAGGAAACGCCGTGATGTATAATATCAGTAATACTGGTGATTGACACAGGAAACGCCGTGATATATGATATCAGTAATACTGGTGATTGACACAGGAAACGCCGTGATATATAATATCAGCACTGGATCACGTGATATAACTGAAATACCGTTGAAAGCGGCTTAAAACACCATTCAGGTAAATCGATCTCAGCTATTGGGACTCGACTGAATTGCAATTAACCCTTTCCCACTTACAGTAGATCACATCTAGGCAAAAATAGGGAAAATCTCCATCCATGAAAGTATAATTATTGACAAGAAATTGAAAACATTGCGGTAAAACTCGTCTGCTTCAAACGTGTCATGATGCTCCGAAGGAGCTTATTACACGTAGGGCTGCACTGCACTCATATGTTGTTGTAAGAAGTGTTGTCATTATAAAACAATTTCTCATTTTTCAACCTTGTTTTCAAAAGTCGTCTGCTGCAGTGACGTCAGAATGCGCCTGTATGTGCGATAGAGTGAACGGGAGAACTATTTCCGTAGAAACGAACACAAAAACTAGTCACGTGAGTAATTCACGATGAGACATTGCTCCTTTTGTAACAATATTTTCAAAGGTCGTCTCTGCTGCACTGCACAGGCGTGAGACCAAGCTCTCTCTGTTTAAACGAGCCATTCGTATTCCGGCTATTACGTTAAACAAGTTGGCAATTACTCCTTTCGCAATAATGTTTTCAAAAAGTCGTCTGTTGCAGTCGCAGCAGAATACAGACGCCTCGCCTGTATGTGGGAAAGAGTTAAAATGGAGGAACCCTCTCCGTATAGTTTGATTTGTCATTCCTATTCCGGCTTGTACGTTAAATTGGCAATTACTCCTTTTGCAACACTGTTTTCAAAAGTCGTACATTGCAGTCGCAGCGGAATACAAACGCCTGTATGTGGGAAAGGGTTAAAATGAAGGAACCCTCTCCGTATAGTTTGATTTGTAATTCGTATTCCGGCTAGTACGTGAAATTGGCAATTACTCCTTTTGCAACACTGTTTTCAGAAGGTCGTCAGCTGCAGAAGCGCAGACTAGAAGGCACATGCATGCATGTGAGACACAGGTAAACTTAACCCTTTCCCACAATCAGTCTGTTTATGTTGCGTCTGCAGCAGACAACATTTGAAAACATTATGACAAAGGAAAACAAAAAGCTCATTATCCTGTTGGTGCAAACCAGACGTGTCTCTGTTAACCCTCCTCCACCCGCAGTCGCATCTTGACTCATCTGTAGCAGACGACCTTTGAATAACAAATGTTAAATTAATAGAGCAGGATGGATCCCTCTCAGTATATAAACGAGCCATTGAGTCTGGTGACTAGTGGTGAGTAATTCGTATTCCGGCTAGTATGTTGATTATGCCGTATCCTCGAGGGAAACCGATGATGGCGTCCAATTGTCCTATTAATCCAATAATCTGATAATCGCGCCCTTTAACCGCTCTTCTGACTTAACCTCGAAACGAGCCGAGTCACACGATAACCGACCCTAGGAGAAAGATTTAGAAAGGCATGAGAGATTCGGATCAGTCTGCGTAGTCTGATAGAGAGGTTCTGGAAAGTCATGAGAGATTCGGATCAGTTATTATACTTATATCAATCATTCTCGATGTCTGCTTTCTCGGTATACTCAGCCAGTTTAGAAGAGTGTGTATGGTGGGAGTCTGTCATTATGATTCCGCTCTCGCTGAAATCGAACTCCGGACCTTTGAGTAACGTGGCGGGCGCTGTTCTACCGAGTCACTGATTTAGGAGTCCGATAGATATCGAGAGTTTCATGATGAACTTGAACAAGATGTAGTTACAACCGTTTTGCATCAAACCATCGATATGTTAAAGACGAGATACGCGGTTAATAATGCACGATATACGCCATTAAAACCTCGTTACAAACACATTAATGCATAATGTATAAGCGTATAATGGTAAATATATCATTACAGATAATGGGGCTGGCTCGTCGCTTGATTTTTTGCTGAAGGTACATGCATTTGTGATAAAGGTTAAAAGAATAGAGACAAGGAAACACGAATTAATTAATTAATAAATAAATGGATGTAAGGATGAATATATTATATTGGTATGAGTTAACGTCGTTATCAACCGACGGCGCTTCGGTTATATCACGGCGGCCAGTTCACCTACCCGTGTGTTTCCTGGCTTTATTACGCCAGTACTCAACATTACATTATGTCCAAGTAACTGACGACGGCTAGTTAATTATGACGCTTGTCGCTTTGACTTTTATCAAACGTCCGAAAGAAATGTTTGGCCAAGCTCGGGGTCGAACTCACAACATCCTGATTGACGTTCCGCGTTGCTACCGACTCAGCTGCCGGGGCGCGGTCTCGGAATAAGATAAATTTATAAGCAGACAATTGACGCAGCATGTAATTGTTGGTGTTTTACGCCGATGTCAACAGTTGTTCAGTTATGTAAATGAGTTCAGTTATGTAAATGCGTTCGCATTGTTAGTTGCCAGCTCATTCTGTTAGTCTACTCTCACATGGAATCATCCGTTGTTAGGCTATGCCAAACATCCTGAGCGCCATGGAAGGATGCGACTACTACAGTTTTAAAGAACGGTGTCGATTCCAAAATTACATACATGGATTGTTGATCCCGCATTAAGTCAGTTATCATAAAATAAAAGGTTTTGTGCAAAAAGAGCGGGTCCATAAATATTGCGTCTTGTTGACGACACTTTCGTGGACGATTTCCCGCCATGTGTCTCCATAGTGATTCGGACGAGATCTCGTGGGATTTAAAACCGTTACGATATTAATGGCTCTTTAGTTTACAGTCTCGGCATGGAAAGTGGAGTTATGTGTAGTTCTCCGAGTTGGTATCACTGTTAACTGTTACTCTATTCCACATACAGCAAACCTCTATCTAGCAGACGACTTTTGAAAACATCTTAACATTAAAAAACGAGAATAAAAGTATACTTATTGAGTATAGTTAAAAAACATTGTGGCAAACGGAGAATTACTCATTACGCTTTCAAAGGTCGCCTGCTTCAAATGCGTCAAAATAATCCGATATGTTACCACGTCTAGGACAATAAACTGGATACAAGCAGGGCTGCACTCGTAGAGTTTTGTCAGAAAGTACCGACTATGTACTCGTCCACACGACAGTTAGTTTCTGGTGACACAACACGAAGGCGTATGCACAGGCTCACCCAAGTATATACTGTACGCAGATACACAACACGGATGCACGGGATCACCCAAGTATATACTGTACGCGGATACACGACAAGACACAAAGTCACGTGACGCGCCTCGTCTCTATGTATTCTAAATGTCGCCAAACGTTTTAGTCCATTAATGAGAAAGCCTTTGGGTTAATCTGATTCCACGCGATTTAGATTTTAGCCAATTTCCACAGATCGTGTAAGTGGTTTTAAAAAACGTTCATTATGAACATCTCGAGCCGCTGTTGCTCATTCGGTAACGACGACGGCTATCAATCAATGGGTCGCAAATTCGAACCAAGAATCGTCCATTCATTTGTTACGATAATCGCCAAAAGGCAACGTGAGTAGCGTCATTATTCTTTCACCAAATGGGTTGACTGTCAATGTAGGAAGGTACCCAGCTAGCCGTGAAGAATGTTGTGCGCAGTGCCGATGCGTTAGTGAAAGTCGGGAACCACTTGAATAAGTGAAGTGATATAATTCATACTGTAAAAGACGGTGTGTAACGTTAATCAATCAATCAATCAATTGATAGACGTTTTATATGACTATATTTAAAGGGTCTTCCTTAAATTCTTTCCCACCTGCAGACGCATTCTGACGTATCTGCGACAGACGAATTATGAAAACATTGTGGCAAAAGGAGATCATGCTCATATTAAGCAATTCCTTCTTTTGTCACAATGTCATCAACTCTATTCTTTAAAATGTGTGTGTTTGGGGTGTGGGGGACTGTGCAGACTGATCCGGGCCGACACATTCCGTCTCAGAGGGAAAGAGGTATAGAGTAGTGATTCCTGAAACAGAAAATCCAGAAAAAAGTGTCTATCTTAAGTGCCATGACATAATGACGACATATGATTTTAGTATTTCCGCTAATAAACAATCCGGAGGATGACACTATTCGATATGTACGCTGTTGCTGTCGGTGCTGATGATGATTGGTTTGTAATGCCAACTCTCCTCGTCTGGTATGACTCATCGCTTGATTCTTGTGAGTTAACAATCTGTTTATGTATTATTTGGGTACATGTGTGAGCGACAATCGACCTTTCTAGAACAAGTCTGTGCATCTACTCAGTCTGATATAGCTCTGCAATGTTCACCAATTAGTCCCAAAAACTTCCAAGAGACTTCTTACAGCCAGTTTCTCAGCTTAATGAAATAGTACGCAAACATAGCCGGCTATTAATAAAATAGTACGCAAACATAGCCGGCTATTAATAAAAAAGTACGCAAACATAGCCGGCTATTAATATAATAGTACGTTAAAATAGCCGGCTATTAAAAGAATAGTTGGCAAACATAACCGAGTATTAATGAAATAGTTCGCAAACATAGCCGGCTATTAATAAAATAGTACGCAAACATAGCCGGCTATTACTAAAATAGTTCGCAAACATAGCCGGCTATTAATAAAATAGTTCGCAAACATAGACGGCTATTAATAAAATAGTATGCAAACATAGACGGCTTTTAATAAAACAGTACGCAAACATAGACGGCTATTAATAAAATAGTACGCAAACATAGCCGGCTATTAATGAAATAGTTCGCAAACATAGACGGCTATTAATAAAATAGTACGCAAACATAGCCGGCTATTAATAAAATAGTAGGCAAACATAGCCGGCTATTAATAAAATAGTTCGCAAACATAGCCGGCTATTAATAAAACAGTACGCAAACATAGACGGCTATTAATAAAATAGTACGCAAACATAGCCGGCTATTAATAAAATAGTACGCAAACATAGCTGGCTATTAATAAAATAGTACGTTAAAATAGCCGGCTATTAATGAAATAGTACGCAAACATATCCGGCTATTTTGCTACACTAACTTCCTTGGTCACAAGTACACTTTCCTGGGGGAATTACTCTCTTTTTTTTCACAAATGAAATAATCGTGTTTTATCTCGTTACTTTGTCCATACGAGACGTAGAACTCAATCGTTTAAGACTGATTGCTCACTATCAGTAGACAGTACGTTTCCCTCTCTCAACACGAGGGCGAAACAATTGCCTGTGGTCTACGGGAAAAGATACCCTAATAACCATTACCCCCCCGATTTATTTTCTCAAACTATAATCCTCATTTTAAATTGAAAAGTTGCTGAAATGAGTAGCGAAAAATGAAGAACACGATAAGACTGGTCTACAATTAGTGTAGATTAAAGTATTGCTTAACACCATTTTCCATCTAAATTCCCGCAACTTGTGTGTCATGTTCCGTGTTTATGTTGAGAATATATATATAGATGTGGATGTTGATAAGTCAGTAGATATGCACTGTATGCAATTTATAAAAATAAACATACTAGATCTGTCCAAAACAAACAGAGAAATGGACCAACAATTCGTGCCTTCACTGTATGTCATATCATTGGAAATCCAAACCCACCCCATTTTGTAAGAAAGCGGTCCAAATAATTGCTTTTACATTTTACAAAACGAGTCTCTAGAATGAAAAGTGTAAAAAATCTCCGGTTTTCCAAATCGCCCGTCGCCAAAACAATAAATATCAAGTGCTTTGGAATCGGCTTCAGTTACTTACTTAAACGAAAACAATTAAATACAGCGCCTGGTGGGAATGTTTTGTGGCCCGCCGTATATAAGCGTAGTCCTTAGGGTATAGTATATATATATATATATATATATATATATGAGCCGTTCCAGGAGAAAACCATATTATGGCACGAGCGTAATGTATCGACTCCGATCAACCTGCTTAGTACACGCAGGCTAATCTGGGCCGACACATTGCGTCTCAGGGGGATAGTGGTATAGAGTAATGATTCTTAAAACAGAAATTCCACAGGAGGCGAAAATTGTCTGTCCGGCATATTTCGGCTGATTCGAGTCATTAATGTTCGTTTTCTCATGGAACGGCTAGTATATATATATACATATCGAGGGCTTGGCGTGAAACGGTTGTAACTAAAATTGGTATTTCTTTACCATGGTTAATCACCTCACCATAAAGTCTTTATAAGCGTTAAAACATTTTTCTTGGTAAACAATGGAAATTTAGTTCTGAGCAATGACACCTAAATTTGCATTGTTTACAAAGGGGTCAAAATTGCCCCTAAACCAGGGTTTTCAAAATAGGTTTTTAGTTACAACCGTTTCACACCAAGCCCTCGATATACATGTAAGGCTATCCGTTTTTGCTATTTATTCGGAAAACACACATTCCACATAGTCAACATAGACTGATAGCCTTGTGAACAAGAGGGCAAAGATGGCCCTAAATCGATCACCTGAGTGATGGTATAGTAACAAATGTGTATTTGCCAATATCAGGGATAATTTGATAAAGCCTGTTGAAATACAATGAGCAAATTCAGAGGAGAAGAATTTAGGCATTTTTCCCTCTTTCTGATGCCGCAGCAACCAAAGTTCTCCATGGAATTAAATCTATATTTTAGAATCGATTGATTGGGTTAAACGATTAATTAGGGTTTTAAAAAGCCGTTTTCAACAATTGTTCTGTCATATTCCAGCGGCCAGATCTCCTACCCGTGTATTCATGTGTTTTCAACATAGACTGATAGCCTGGTCTGGTGAAAAGCGAATGACGTTTTACTTGCCCCTGGATTGACAGCTATATGGGCGTGACTCTTAAGTGCTTTACACCACTTTCAACAATTTGTTTCATATAGCTCAGCATTTCCTAGGTAAGTTACACGTACTACTGGTCCGTTTATCCTTACACCAGCAAGTCATTTGTAATGGTAAGTTACAATAATTACTGGTCCGTTTATCCTTACACCAGCAAGTCATTTGTAATGGTAAGTTACAATAATTACTGGTCCGTTTATCCTTACACCAGCAAGTCATGTGTAATGGTAAGTTACAATAATTACTGGTCCGTTTATCCTTACACCAGCAAGTCATTTGTAATGGGAAGTTACAATAATTACTGGTCCGTTTATCTTGACACCAGCAAGTCATTTGTAATGGTAAGTTACAATAATTACTGGTCCATTTATCCTTACACCAGCAAGTCATTTGTAATGGTAAGTTACAAGTACTACTGGTCCGTTTATCCTTACACCAGCAAGTCATTTGTAATGGTAAGTTACAATAACTACTGGTCCGTTTATCCTTACACCAGCAAGTCATTTGTAATGGTAAGTTACAATAATTACTGGTCCGTTTATCCTTACACCAGCAAGTCATTTGTAATGGTAAGTTACAACTAGAGATTGCTTTTTTGAAAAAGCGCTTGTCTCCCCATTTGTGTGGTCGTAGGGGAGGAAAAGAAATGATGGAGATGAATTTTTTAGTTTTGGACTGGAGATGAAGCAACAGTGACAATCCTCAGTTATTGAGAGGAAACTATTTTTCAGCTGAGGGTTACCATGACCTTGGTCTTTGACCTAGTGACCTCAAAATCAATAGGGGTCATTTGCTGCTGGTGACCAACCTTCACACCAAGTATGAAGTTCCTGGGCCCAAGCAATCTTCAGTTATTGAGCGGAAACCATTTTTCAGCCAAAGGTCACCTTGACCTTGACCTTTGACCTACTCACATCAATAGGGGTCATCAGCAGGTTAGGACCAAGCTGCACACCAAGTATGAAGTTCATGGGTATCAGCGTTCTTGAGTTATTGAGTAAAACACATTTTTCAGCTGAAGGTTACCGTGACCTTCGACATTTGACCTTGTGACCTCAAAATCAAACAAATTCAATAAAGGTCATTTACTGGTTAGGACCAACCTGCACACCAGGTATGAAGTTCAACATAAGCATTCTTTAGTTATTGAGAGGAAACCATTTTTCAGCTGAAGGTTACCATGACCTTGACCTTTAAGCTAGTGATCTCAAAATCAATAGGGGTCATCTACTGGTGGTGACCAACCTGCACACCAAGTATTAACTTCCATGGCCAAAGCATTCTAGTTATTAAGCAAAAACAATGTTTCAGCTCATTGTCACTGTGACCTTTCAGCTCAAGGTCACCATGACCTTGACCTTTTGACATCAAAATCAATAGGAGTCATCTACTGGTCATGACCAACCTGCATACCAAGTATGAAGATCCTATGCCCAAGCGTTCTTCAGTTATTGAGCGGAAACAAGTGTGACGGATGTGACCTTGACCTTTGACGTAGTGACCTTAAAATAAATAGGGGTCATCTGCTGGTGGTGACCAACCTGCACATCAAGTATGAAGTTCCTGGGCCCAAGCAAAAACTATTTATCAGCTCATTGTCACTGTGACCTTTCAAGCTCATGGTCACTGTGACCTTGACTTTAGACGTACTAACCTCAAAATAAATAGGGGTCTTCTACTAGGCATGGCCATCCTGCATACCAAGTATGGAGTTCCTCAACCAAAGCGTTCTTCAGTTATTGAGCGGAAACCATTTTTTACCTCACAAGGTCACCATGACCTTGACCTTTGACCTTTTGTTATCAAAATCAATAGGGGTCAGCTACTGGTCATGACCAACCTGCATACCAAGTATAAAGTTCCTACGCCCAAGCGTTCTTCAGTTATTGGGCGGAAACAAGTGTGACAGACGGAAGGACGGAAGGACGGACGGACGGACGGACGGACGGAACGGAACGGGCAAAAACAATTTGTCACCCCCATGTAATGGGGGAGACATAATAATTACTGGTCCGTTTATCCTTACACCAGCAAGTCATTTGTAATGGTAAGTTACAAGTACTACTGGTCCGTTTATCCTTACACCAGCAAGTCATTTGTAATGGTAAGTTACAATAATTACTGGTCCGTTTATCCTTACACCAGGCCAGGGATTGAACCCGTGACATCCAGCATCCTTGGAAGATGCTCTACCACTACACCACGGAGGCGGTCAATGGCGTCATATGTCGGTCTTTAGCGTCAGATGGGGGTTAATGGCGTCAGATGTCGTCTGTATCAAGGGGAGGGTAAATAATGACTGAATTCATTTTCAGTTATTTCAATATTTTATTATTAATCATGGCCTTAGAAATACCAAGTGACCTTGGTAATCTATGAATAATAATTAATTAATACATGAATATGTAAATGAGGGCATGTCATGATGCAAATGAGTTTAATGGTACATACACAAATCACATGAATATTCATGAATATTCAAAAACCATTAACAGTACTACTGTACCTATTGAACATAAGCCAACCTATTATAGAAGAACAAACCACACTTCATTCAAAGTTTACTGTCACACCTAACTAACATAACTCCTTCCCACATACAACAAATCTGCAGCAGACACCTTGAAACATATGTAAAATCTCATAAACTGATGGTTTCATTATTGAAAAAAGAGTTGAAAACATGGTGGCAAAAGGGGAAAATGCTTATTATTACGAGGAAATTCTCCTTTTGTCACCATGTTTTAAAAAGCCCTCTGCTGCAGAGACGTTACTTGTCGTATGCAGGTGGGAAAGGGTTAACCGACCTGTTCAGTCAAATGAAAGTACACTATATGATTATGTATGTTTTGTCTGTATATTTGTACTAGACAAAACGCCGCCTAAGAGATAGGACAGCAACAGGTCACGTGAATGGTCAGTAACAGATAACGTTAAAATTAGAATAAGATAACCCTGTATCTTTCTTTGCATATTGAGGTAAAGAATTTCATTTTCTTTTTAATTCATTCTTTTTCAAACATGTTAGCTTACATCGTACAGACATTATACATGGCACTTTTTATTTTTGCTTCAACAGCGTGTATAATAATAACAATTCACGCTGCAAATATCAAATGTCGAGGTCATTGTCATGGTAACATTCGCGCCCAGATTTCCATGGCAACATCACAATATCTAAACATAATCTGTAACAAAACAATTCTCACTCAATCCTTTCCCAAATACAACAGATTATACTGCAGAAGACTTTTCAAAAATAACAGACAAAAAAATGGAAAATCTCTACAATCAAGTTATAATTATTGGGTATAACTCAAAGCGATGTCAGAAAATATGAGATATTACTCATGTTGCTGCATTGTTTTCAAAAGTCATGTGATGTTGATGTATATACATTGGTAAAAACGATTGAATGTAAACTCTTTCCAACATATACATACAGACGCTTAATTGAACTCTCGTTTACGCTTAATTAAACTCTCGTTTACGGAGATATGTCAAGGTTTTGGCCGATACGTTTTCCAAAAGTAGTCTGCTGTCTATCTGTTGTATGTGAGAGAGGATTAGCTGGATGACCTCATCTTACAATGAGTGATAACAGACTTAAACAAATTGCACCAAACAAATAACAAAACATATCATAACAGTTCATGTCTCATTAAGAATACACCTGTTTTCCCAGTCAACCTATGACTTATTAACCATTTCCCACATACAACGAATCTGCAGCAGATGACTTTGACAAATAGTTAGTCAAAAATATGGAAAATATCCATAAAAGAAAATATGATTAGTTATTAAAGTTGAAAACATTGTGCAAAGTGGCGAACGGAGAAATTGCAAGGTTTTAATGGAGCATTTGTAGCAGATGGCTTTTGAATATATTGTGGAAACAGAAAAATAACTCATTTCATTTCTCCTTTTGCTACAGTGTTTTCAATTTAAATCAATAATTATATTTTCATTGAAACAGAATTTCCATTATTTTGATCATTTGTTTTAAAAGTCGTCTACTGCAGAATTTGCATTCTTGACAAATGCTTAAAAAGCATCAATGAGAATCAATCCTACTTGTGAACAAGTTGTAAAAGCCTCTAACAAAAACAAGATTAATATTGTTAATTTGAAGAAGAACACTACCAGATCACCAAAAGACACCAAAACTTACAAACGAACAATCAACAGAAATATTTTTGCAGAGCTATATGCATGTTCTAAAATCCTTATTTGCAGAAGACTTCTTTAATGTGGGAAACTGCTTTACATCAGTCACAACCAAAACATCACAGCTCATTTCAGGCCATTTCTCCATTTCGAACAGTAATTTAGACATATTCACTCTATAATTTACACTTTCTTCTGTCATGATAAGTTGTTCAGCCATTCAACAATTTGGAAGAAGCTGAGGTATTAAGTTAGTTTGAGAAAGGGAGACAATTACAGATAGAAAGAGAAAGGGAGACAATTACAGAGAGATAGATAGAGAAAGGGAGACAATTACAGATAGAAAGAGAAAGGGAGACAATTACAGAGAGATAGATAGAGAAAGGGAGACAATTACAGATAGAAAGAGAAAGGGAGACAATTACAGAGAGATAGATAGAGAAAGAAAACAAAAATCAAATGAACCCATTCCCTAATAGAGAAAACTGTAACTACAGAATCGAGGGCTTGGCTTGAAACGGTTGTAACTTAAAACCTATTTTGAAAACCCTGGTTTAGGGGCAATTTTGACCCTTTTGTAAACAATGCAAATTTAGGTGCCATTGCTCAGAACGAGCAATGGCACCTAAATTTACATTGTTTACCAAGAAAAGTGATTTTAACGCTTATAAAGACTTTATGGCGAGGTGATTAACCTTGGTAAAAAAATACAAATTTTAGATACAACCGTTTCACGCTAAGCCCTCGAGATGTTTTCCCACTTGCCCACGTTTTTTGACGCATAAAGCAGAAGACTTTTGAAAAAATTGTGGGCAAAAGAAGAAATTGCTTATTACTTTTTTCAATATTCTTTCATTTATAGATGTGTCTTATTGTTGCCAAGATATTTTCAAAGTCATCTGCTGATAAAGGTCTTAAAAGATATCAACTGCAGAAGCATCAAAAGTAGAATATATAAATATGAAAGAAAGGACAAACAGAAAGAGAGACAGTGTAAAGGAAAATTAAAAGTTGACCCTTTCCCCAATACATAATACGCTTTCGGAAACTTCTGTAGCACGTTACATTGGAAAACATTGCAACAAAAGGTGAAATTGTTCAAATTCCTCCTTTTGCCACGAAGAGTTTAAAACTCTATTCAATGATTATACTTTCATTTCCAGAGATATTTCATATTTTACGCCAAGATTGTTTCAATGTCAGATTGTTTCAATGTCGTCTGCTGCAGATTAGTTGTATGTGGGAAAGGAGGGTTAAAAGAAAGTTTAAAAAAAAATAAAAATAAAATCAAAAATAGTTAAAAAATTATACAATAGTCAATTGTCATATTGTACAATAAATATACATACATTTCTTTCAAAAAAATTAAAAATTTTGATTTTGGAATTAAAATTCTTAATCTTTATTTAACCCATTCTAACAAACAGAGGCTTGCTGCAGCGTGTGACTTTAAAAATATTTCTCCTTTTGTCACAATGTTTTCAACTTTCTTTTTAAAGATATTCCTTTTATATTTGCCTTGACGCTTTCAAAGTTGTCTGCTGTAGATTTATTGTATGTGGGAAAAGGTAATGACACCAAATCACATCTACATTGCTTCACTCAGCCCATATCATATTGCTCAGATTATTTAAAAATCAGAAACTATCAAATGAGGTTAACAACTTAGTCAATATTCAAATTATGATGACAATAGATTGATTTATTGATTGATCAAAGTTTAACGTCATTTTCAGCTGTATTTCAGTCATATCAAAGCCAGTTCACCTACTCATGTATTTCCTGGATTTCTCGCCACCAGTACTCCTCCACATAACATTTCTCCCAGGCAACTGGCTTCCATCCCACATAGACCAAAGTTCTCGATAAGGGGCGTTTTGCATGTTTTAAAATCCTTATTTGATCCTCTAACCCTATGCTGTGGGTACTCAAAAGAATCGTCTCAGTGAATCAAGAATTCTGGTTAGTCATCGGTAAGAATGAATAGCTGAGCCTGTGTTAAGCGTAACAATCAACTAGGCAATAGTAATACAAAATGTGAGAACTGAAGAAACTTATATAAAAACCCTTTCCCGCGTACAATAAATCTGCAGCAGACAACTTTGAAAACATCTAGGAATAAATACTGAAAATCTCTATAAATAAATGTACAATTATTAAAAAGATTTGAAAGATTTGTGGCAAAAAGAGAAATTGCTCATTATGAGCAAATACTCCTTTTACCACAATGTGGGTTTTTTTTAAAAGTCATCTGCTGCAGTTGCCTCAAAAGCCCTCTGCAGGTGGGAAAGGGATAATAAATTAAAGGCACTATACCATTTTAAAATGTCTATAACCACTATTTAACGTAACAATAGCACTTTTCACATTTTCCCACACACACTCATTTCAACGCATAACCTGAAGTCCATTTTAACCCTTTCCCTCAGATAGACACTTTCTGACGCCTCTGCAGCAGACAGCTTTTTGAAAACATAGTGACAAAAGAAGAAATTGCTCAAAACGAGCAATTTCTCCTTTTGCCACAATGTTTTCCACTTTTAGTCATAGGTTATCCATTCAATTATAGAGATTTTCTATTTTTTGACAAGATATGTTCAAAGTTGTCTGCTGCGGAATTGTCGTATGAGGAAAAGTTTTACAAAAATCAAGGGAGTTAAATAACAAGGAAGTTTTCTTTCACAGTGACTGAGTTATATCCCTTGCATTTAAGTTCTTCTTGAAACCCTTTCCCCAATTCAAGAAACTGTTTTAGTTCTCTGAAACGGATGGCTTTTGTAAACATTGTGGTAAAAGGAAGAATTATTAATGAACAAAGACAAGTCAAAATGTAGTCTACATTGTCAATAAAGACCCTTTTGTGATTTGTTAATTTCATATTAGATTTTTCCTTTAGAAGAGTCTTTGCCCTTTCCCACATATTACAACAAACATAATATACGAAGTTCTTTAACCCTTCCAAACATACAGACACTTTCTGACGGCTCTACAGCAGACGACATTTGAAAACATTGTGGCAAAGGGAGAAATTGATCATAATGAGCATTATCTCCATTTGCCACAATGTTTTCAACCGTTTTCAATAACTAAACTTTCAATAATGGAGATTTTCTACAGTTTTGCCATACAGTTTTGCCATACAGTTTTGCCATACAGTTTTCAAAGTCTTCCGCTGCAGATTTAAAGTAATTGGGAAAGGGCGGTAGTCCAGATAAGGAGGGTTTTGCAGCTCGTTGCCCAACAATATCTCTCTTATTAATAAACCAAACCCTATGTTGTAGGTACTCAAAAGAATCGTCTCATCGAGACGATTCTTTTGAGTACCCACACAATAGGGTTAGCGGATAAAATAAGGACTTTAGAACAAGCAAAACCCTCCTTTTCTAGAGCTCCGGAAAGGGTTCAATTGCTGGCAAAAGGGTCATCTATCCGTCTTTAAAAATAATTCCAACCAGCATGGGCACGAAAACAAGAACTGTCTCGAATAGCACGGGCCCCATCCCTTCGCAAAACTAATCCTCACACAATAGGGGTCGTAAGGGCCGTCTAAGTATTTTGGGTCATGATATTTCATTTCTCGCATTAAATGCCCTCGTTCATAATCGAATATCTTCACTGAAAATCCGGGCAAAACTTTGTGGATGTACAACGTTCTCAATGAGGGATTCTCCAGCGTCCGTGAATGCACGAATATCGGATAGTCCGATCGATTATACACATACACACCATCTGTCTCTTTACTTAATGTGATGCCGAGTCCGATTTTGTCTCGAGTCCGCCGAACATTTTCTGACGGGGCATCGTCCTGTAATATCTGCAAGCACAAGCCGTCACCGTGAGGTAGATTTTGGAATATATTGGTGTGAGAGTCAAACACAGTAAGTAAACGTCCAACGCGCTGTCGTAGCTCCCAATAGGCAATGGTGCACCAGTGCTGCCCCCTTGTGGTTTGGTTTGAATTATTTGAGTAGCTCTCAAGCTCAACGATATCCATCTTGTTATGTATATGCTCGCCTGAAAATAGAAACAGAATAATGTTGTAAATTACTTTCGGAGATCGAACCTGGGACGCCCCCGTTCTAAATCCCAACCTCAATCAAAAGAATGAGTTTCACTGGAGGTCAAAACAAGATTAATTTAATTCTTTCCCACTGGCATCAAAAGAATGAATTTCTTCTTTTGCCACAACATTTTCGACTCTTTCAGTAACTGCAGATTAGTTGTATGTGGGAAAGGAGGGTTAAAAAAAAAATGAAAAAGGAAAAAATTGAAAATGAAATGAAAGATAGTTTAAACTATTAACGCACGAGTGTGACACCGCGTTACAGAACTATTCGAATGGGCCCTGGTTTAAATTGAGTATATATAGATTTGAAACGGATAGGGTGTATTTCTGAGTAGAGCAGGGTGTATGCTACCATCAAATGGTATAACAGTGATGTTTCAGCTTCGGTTAAACGTGTGCGACATTGAAATGATGGCGAATACGCAACTACGGTTAAGAGTAAATCTAGCGTTTTATAGGTCTCACACCTCTATGCTTTGATTATAATGCGATGTCTATGTACATGAAACTGACTGGTAAAAATCTTAATACTCGAGTTATATCAATGTGTTTCAATGTGTTTCACGGGCAGTGGATATGGTACCTCTTGTTCAATGATGTTTAATGCCACTTATAATGTAGCTCTAAACTCATAACCACATTTGCTACTGAAGACGTTGAGAAGTGTTGTAATGGCTTTCCATCCGTGGTGCTCAGGGTTGCGTGGTAAGCAGTAAGACTGACTCACAGGAAACGCCGTGATATATATATAAAATGGTTGAAAGCAGCCTAAAGAAACACGCAAACTAAATAAACAAACAGTGGCTTAATCTCATTAAAATCAAACTTAACCTCGCAGCAGAAGCAGCTATCGCTCGTATAGATCGGGTGACGACCTGATACAGGTCGTCTCAGGTTGTCATTTTCGTCAGCCAGTCAAACTGTCGCTTACAAGATCGTGTGTTATCTACAGAGGAGATAACCCACATATGAACGGAATAGATTAGCACTTGGCTACCTACCCACTTAGACAATGTTCTCCCATTGTTGGAAAACAAATGTTGCTATTCAAGATGACTTTAGTAAATCAATGGCCGAGCCGGATCGAACTCGCAACCCCTCGTTTGCTACTCCTCGTTGTCCAAGCTATGGTGAACCGTCTCCGGATTGTAGTGGTTAAAGTGTCCGTCTTGGGACCAGGGTGTTCGAGTCATAACAAAATGAAATGATAAGAACGGCTTCCCTCCTTGGCGCTCAGAGTCTCGGGGATAGCATGACTTACTGACGCATCTCTATCGTGATATATAATATCAGTAATACTGGTGATTGACACAGGAAACGCCGTGATATATGATATCAGTAATACTGGTGATTGACACAGGAAACGCCGTGATGTATGATATCAGTAATACTGGTGATTGACACAGGAAACGCCGTGATATATGATATCAGTAATACTGGTGATTGACACAGGAAACGCCGTGATATATGATATCAGTAATACTGGTGATTGACACAGGAAACGCCGTGATATATAATATCAGCACTGGATCACGTGATATAACTGAAATACCGTTGAAAGCGGCTTAAAACACCATTCAGGCAAATCGATCTCAGCTATTGGGACTCGGCTGAATTGCAATTAACCCTTTCCCACTTACAGTAGATCACATCTAGGCAAAAATAGGGAAAATCTCCATCCATGAAAGTATAATTATAGACAAGAAATTGAAAACATTGCGGTAAAACTCGTCTGCTTCAAACGTGTCATGATGCTCCGAAGGAACTTATTACACGTAGGGCTGCACTGCTATGTTGTTGTAAGACGTGTTGTCATTATAAAACAATTTCTCATTTTTCCACCTTGTTTTCAAAAGTCGTCTGCTGCAGTGACGTCAGAATGCGCCTGTATGTGCGATAGAGTGAACGGGAGAACTATTTCCGTAGAAACGAACACAAAAACTAGTCACGTGAGTAATT
Organism: Serripes groenlandicus; assembly: GCA_031761405.1. NCBI lineage: Eukaryota > Metazoa > Mollusca > Bivalvia > Cardiida > Cardiidae > Serripes > Serripes groenlandicus. The sequence goes on from JASEVX010000014.1 coordinate 44,337,751, forward strand.
CACGATGAGACATTGCTCTCCTTTTGTAACAATATTTTCAAAGGTCGTCTCTGCTGCACTGCACAGGCGTGAGACCAAGCTCTCTCTGTTTAAACGAGCCATTCGTATTCCGGCTATTACGTTAAACAAGTTGGCAATTACTCCTTTCGCAATAATGTTTTCAAAAAGTCGTCTGTTGCAGTCGCAGCAGAATACAGACGCCTCGCCTGTATGTGGGAAAGAGTTAAAATGGAGGAACCCTCTCCGTATAGTTTGATTTGTCATTCCTATTCCGGCTTGTACGTTAAATTGGCAATTACTCCTTTTGCAACACTGTTTTCAAAAGTCGTACATTGCAGTCGCAGCGGAATACAAACGCCTGTATGTGGGAAAGGGTTAAAATGAAGGAACCCTCTCCGTATAGTTTGATTTGTAATTCGTATTCCGGCTAGTACGTGAAATTGGCAATTACTCCTTTTGCAACACTGTTTTCAGAAGGTCGTCAGCTGCAGAAGCGCAGACTAGAAGGCACATGCATGCATGTGAGAAACAGGTAAACTTAACCCTTTCCCACAATCAGTCTGTTTATGTTGCGTCTGCAGCAGACAACATTTGAAAACATTATGACAAAGGAAAACAAAAAGCTCATTATCCTGTTGGTGCAAACCAGACGTGTCTCTGTTAACCCTCCTCCACCCGCAGTCGCATCTTGACTCATCTGTAGCAGACGACCTTTGAATAACAAATGTTAAATTAATAGAGCAGGATGGATCCCTCTCAGTATATAAACGAGCCATTGAGTCTGGTGACTAGTGGTGAGTAATTTGTATTCCGGCTAGTATGTTGATTATGCCGTATCCTCGAGGGAAACCGATGATGGCGTCCAATTGTCCTATTAATCCAATAATCTGATAATCGCGCCCTTTAACCGCTCTTCTGACTTAACCTCGAAACGAGCCGAGTCACACGATAACCGACCCTAGGAGAAAGATTTAGAAAGGCATGAGAGATTCGGATCAGTCTGCGTAGTCTGATAGAGAGGTTCTGGAAAGTCATGAGAGATTCGGATCAGTTATTATACTTATATCAATCATTCTCGATGTCTGCTTTCTCGGTATACTCAGCCAGTTTAGAAGAGTGTGTATGGTGGGAGTCTGTCATTATGATTCCGCTCTCGCTGAAATCGAACTCCGGACCTTTGAGTAACGTGGCGGGCGCTGTTCTACCGAGTCACTGATTTAGGAGTCCGATAGATATCGAGAGTTTCATGATGAACTTGAACAAGATGTAGTTACAACCGTTTTGCATCAAACCATCGATATGTTAAAGACGAGATACGCGGTTAATAATGCACGATATACGCCATTAAAACCTCGTTACAAACACATTAATGCATAATGTATAAGCGTATAATGGTAAATATATCATTACAGATAATGGGGCTGGCTCGTCGCTTGATTTTTTGCTGAAGGTACATGCATTTGTGATAAAGGTTAAAAGAATAGAGACAAGGAAACACGAATTAATTAATTAATAAATAAATGGATGTAAGGATGAATATATTATATTGGTATGAGTTAACGTCGTTATCAACCGACGGCGCTTCGGTTATATCACGGCGGCCAGTTCACCTACCCGTGTGTTTCCTGGCTTTATTACGCCAGTACTCAACATTACATTATGTCCAAGTAACTGACGACGGCTAGTTAATTATGACGCTTGTCGCTTTGACTTTTATCAAACGTCCGAAAGAAATGTTTGGCCAAGCTCGGGGTCGAACTCACAACATCCTGATTGACGTTCCGCGTTGCTACCGACTCAGCTGCCGGGGCGCGGTCTCGGAATAAGATAAATTTATAAGCAGACAATTGACGCAGCATGTAATTGTTGGTGTTTTACGCCGATGTCAACAGTTGTTCAGTTATGTAAATGAGTTCAGTTATGTAAATGCGTTCGCATTGTTAGTTGCCAGCTCATTCTGTTAGTCTACTCTCACATGGAATCATCCGTTGTTAGGCTATGCCAAACATCCTGAGCGCCATGGAAGGATGCGACTACTACAGTTTTAAAGAACGGTGTCGATTCCAAAATTACATACATGGATTGTTGATCCCGCATTAAGTCAGTTATCATAAAATAAAAGGTTTTGTGCAAAAAGAGCGGGTCCATAAATATTGCGTCTTGTTGACGACACTTTCGTGGACGATTTCCCGCCATGTGTCTCCATAGTGATTCGGACGAGATCTCGTGGGATTTAAAACCGTTACGATATTAATGGCTCTTTAGTTTACAGTCTCGGCATGGAAAGTGGAGTTATGTGTAGTTCTCCGAGTTGGTATCACTGTTAACTGTTACTCTATTCCACATACAGCAAACCTCTATCTAGCAGACGACTTTTGAAAACATCTTAACATTAAAAAACGAGAATAAAAGTATACTTATTGAGTATAGTTAAAAAACATTGTGGCAAACGGAGAATTACTCAGTACGCTTTCAAAGGTCGCCTGCTTCAAATGCGTCAAAATAATCCGATATGTTACCACGTCTAGGACAATAAACTGGATACAAGCAGGGCTGCACTCGTAGAGTTTTGTCAGAAAGTACCGACTATGTACTCGTCCACACGACAGTTAGTTTCTGGTGACACAACACGAAGGCGTATGCACAGGCTCACCCAAGTATATACTGTACGCGGAAACACGACAAGAGCCAAAGTCACGTGACGCGCCTCGTCTCTATGTATTCTAAATGTCGCCAAACGTTTTAGTCCATTAATGAGAAAGCCTTTGGGTTAATCTGATTCCACGTGATTTAGATTTTAGCCAATTTCCACAATTGCTTAAAGGTCGTGTAAGTGGTTTTAAAAAACGTTCATTATGAACATCTCGAGCCGCTGTTGCTCATTCGGTAACGACGACGGCTATCAATCAATGGGTCGTGAATTCGAACCAAGAATCGGCCATTCATTTTTTACGATAATCGCGTGAGTAGCGTCATTATTCTTTCACCAAATGGGTTGACTGTCTATGTAGGAAGGTACCCAGCTAGTCGTGAAGAATGATGTGCGCAGTGCCGATGCGTTCGTGAAAGTCGGGAACCACTTGAATAAGTGAAGTGATATAATTCATACTGTAAAAGACGGTGTGTAACGTTAATCAATCAATCAATCAATTGATAGACGTTTTATATGACTATATTTAAAGGGTCTTCCTTAAATTCTTTCCCACCTGCAGACGCATTCTGACGTATCTGCGACAGACGAATTATGAAAACATTGTGGCAAAAGGAGAACATGCTCATATTAAGCAATTCCTTCTTTTGTCACAATGTCATCAACTCTATTCTTTAAAATGTGTGTGTTTGGGGTGTGGGGGACTGTGCAGACTGATCCGGGCCGACACATTCCGTCTCAGAGGGAAAGAGGTATAGAGTAGTGATTCCTGAAACAGAAAATCCAGAAAAAAGTGTCTATCTTAAGTGCCATGACATAATGACGACATATGATTTGAGTATTTCCGCTAATAAACAATCCGGAGGATGACACTATTCGATATGTACGCTGTTGCTGTCGGTGCTGATGATGATTGGTTTGTAATGCCAACTCTCCTCGTCTGGTATGACTCATCGCTTGATTCTTGTGAGTTAACAATCTGTTTATGTATTATTTGGGTACATGTGTGAGCGACAATCGACCTTTCTAGAACAAGTCTGTGCATCTACTCAGTCTGATATAGCTCTGCAATGTTCACCAATTAGTCCCAAAAACTTCCAAGAGACTTCTTACAGCCAGTTTCTCAGCTTAATGAAATAGTACGCAAACATAGCCGGCTATTAATAAAATAGTACGCAAACATAGCCAGCTATTAATAAAAAAGTACGCAAACATAGCCGGCTATTAATATAATAGTACGCAAACATAGCCGGCTATTAAAAGAATAGTTCGCAAACATAACCGAGTATTAATGAAATAGTTCGCAAACATAGCCGGCTATTAATAAAATAGTACGCAAACATAGCCGGCTATTACTAAAATAGTTCGCAAACATAGCCGGCTATTAATAAAATAGTTCGCAAACATAGACGGCTATTAATAAAATAGTATGCAAACATAGACGGCTTTTAATAAAACAGTACGCAAACATAGACGGCTATTAATAAAATAGTACGCAAACATAGCCGGCTATTAATGAAATAGTTCGCAAACATAGACGGCTATTAATAAAATAGTACGCAAACATAGCCGGCTATTAATAAAATAGTAGGCAAACATAGCCGGCTATTAATAAAATAGTTCGCAAACATAGCCGGCTATTAATAAAACAGTACGCAAACATAGACGGCTATTAATAAAATAGTACGCAAACATAGCCGGCTATTAATAAAATAGTACGCAAACATAGCTGGCTATTAATAAAATAGTACGTTAAAATAGCCGGCTATTAATGAAATAGTACGCAAACATATCCGGCTATTTTGCTACACTAACTTCCTTGGTCACAAGAACGCTTTCCTGGGGGAATTACTCTCTTTTTTTTCACAAATGAAATAATCGTGTTTTATCTCGTTACTTTGTCCATACGAGACGTAGAACTCAATCGTTTAAGACTGATTGCTCACTATCAGTAGACAGTACGTTTCCCTCTCTCAACACGAGGGCGAAACAATTGCCTGTGGTCTACGGGAAAAGATACCCTAATAACCATTACCCCCCCCCCCCCCCCCCCCACCGATTTATTTTCTCAAACTATAATCCTCATTTTAAATTGAAAAGTTGCTGAAATGAGTAGCGAAAAATGAAGAACACGATAAGACTGGTCTACAATTAGTGTAGATTAAAGTATTGCTTAACACCATTTTCCATCTAAATTCCCGCAACTTGTGTGTCATGTTCCGTGTTTATGTTGAGAATATATATATAGATGTGGATGTTGATAAGTCAGTAGATATGCACTGTATGCAATTTATAAAAATAAACATACTAGATCTGTCCAAAACAAACAGAGAAATGGACCAACAATTCGTGCCTTCACTGTATGTCATATCATTGGAAATCCAAACCCACCCCATTTTGTAAGAAAGCGGTCCAAATAATTGCTTTTACATTTTACATAACGAGTCTCTAGAATGAAAAGTGTAAAAAATCTCCGGTTTTCCAAATCGCCCGTCGCCAAAACAATAAATATCAAGTGCTTTGGAATCGGCTTCAGTTACTTACTTAAACGAAAACAATTAAATACAGCGCCTGGTGGGAATGTTTTGTGGCCCGCCGTATATAAGCGTAGTCCTTAGGGTATAGTATATATATATATATATATATATATATATGAGCCGTTCCAGGAGAAAACCATATTATGGCACGAGCGTAATGTATCGACTCCGATCAACCTGCTTAGTACACGCAGGCTAATCTGGGCCGACACATTGCGTCTCAGGGGGATAGTGGTATAGAGTAATGATTCTTAAAACAGAAATTCCACAGGAGGCGAAAATTGTCTGTCCGGCATATTTCGGCTGATTCGAGTCATTAATGTTCGTTTTCTCATGGAACGGCTAGTATATATATATACATATCGAGGGCTTGGCGTGAAACGGTTGTAACTAAAATTGGTATTTCTTTACCATGGTTAATCACCTCACCATAAAGTCTTTATAAGCGTTAAAACATTTTTCTTGGTAAACAATGGAAATTTAGTTCTGAGCAATGACACCTAAATTTGCATTGTTTACAAAGGGGTCAAAATTGCCCCTAAACCAGGGTTTTCAAAATAGGTTTTTAGTTACAACCGTTTCACACCAAGCCCTCGATATACATGTAAGGCTATCCGTTTTTGCTATTTATTCGGAAAACACACGTTCCACATAGTCAACATAGACTGATAGCCTTGTGAACAAGAGGGCAAAGATGGCCCTAAATCGATCACCTGAGTGATGGTATAGTAACAAATGTGTATTTGCCAATATCAGGGATAATTTGATAAAGCCTGTTGAAATACAATGAGCAAATTCAGAGGAGAAGAATTTAGGCATTTTTCCCTCTTTCTGATGCCGCAGCAACCAAAGTTCTCCATGGAATTAAATCTATATTTTAGAATCGATTGATTGGGTTAAACGATTAATTAGGGTTTTAAAAAGCCGTTTTCAACAATTGTTCTGTCATATTCCAGCGGCCAGATCTCCTACCCGTGTATTCATGTGTTTTCAACATAGACTGATAGCCTGGTCTGGTGAAAAGCGAATGACTTTTTACTTGCCCCTGGATTGACAGCTATATGGGCGTGACTCTTAAGTGCTTTACACCACTTTCAACAATTTGTTTCATATAGCTCAGCATTTCCTAGGTAAGTTACACGTACTACTGGTCCGTTTATCCTTACACCAGCAAGTCATTTGTAATGGTAAGTTACAATAATTACTGGTCCGTTTATCCTTACACCAGCAAGTCATTTGTAATGGTAAGTTACAATAATTACTGGTCCGTTTATCCTTACACCAGCAAGTCATGTGTAATGGTAAGTTACAATAATTACTGGTCCGTTTATCCTTACACCAGCAAGTCATTTGTAATGGGAAGTTACAATAATTACTGGTCCGTTTATCTTGACACCAGCAAGTCATTTGTAATGGTAAGTTACAATAATTACTGGTCCATTTATCCTTACACCAGCAAGTCATTTGTAATGGTAAGTTACAAGTACTACTGGTCCGTTTATCCTTACACCAGCAAGTCATTTGTAATGGTAAGTTACAATAACTACTGGTCCGTTTATCCTTACACCAGCAAGTCATTTGTAATGGTAAGTTACAATAACTACTGGTCCGTTTATCCTTACACCAGCAAGTCATTTGTAATGGTAAGTTACAACTAGAGATTGCTTTTTTGAAAAAGCGCTTGTCTCCCCATTTGTGTGGTCGTAGGGGAGGAAAAGAAATGATGGAGATGAATTTTTTAGTTTTGGACTGGAGATGAAGCAACAGTGACAATCCTCAGTTATTGAGAGGAAACTATTTTTCAGCTGAGGGTTACCATGACCTTGGTCTTTGACCTAGTGACCTCAAAATCAATAGGGGTCATTTGCTGCTGGTGACCAACCTTCACACCAAGTATGAAGTTCCTGGGCCCAAGCAATCTTCAGTTATTGAGCGGAAACCATTTTTCAGCCAAAGGTCACCTTGACCTTGACCTTTGACCTACTCACATCAATAGGGGTCATCTACAGGTTAGGACCAAGCTGCACACCAAGTATGAAGTTCATGGGTATCAGCGTTCTTGAGTTATTGAGTAAAACACATTTTTCAGCTGAAGGTTACCGTGACCTTCGACATTTGACCTTGTGACCTCAAAATCAAACAAATTCAATAAAGGTCATTTACTGGTTAGGACCAACCTGCACACCAGGTATGAAGTTCAACATAAGCATTCTTTAGTTATTGAGAGGAAACCATTTTTCAGCTGAAGGTTACCATGACCTTGACCTTTAAGCTAGTGACCTCAAAATCAATAGGGGTCATCTACTGGTGGTGACCAACCTGCACACCAAGTATTAACTTCCATGGCCAAAGCATTCTACAGTTATTAAGCAAAAACAATGTTTCAGCTCATTGTCACTGTGACCTTTCAGCTCAAGGTCACCATGACCTTGACCTTTTGACATCAAAATCAATAGGAGTCATCTACTGGTCATGACCAACCTGCATACCAAGTATGAAGATCCTATGCCCAAGCGTTCTTCAGTTATTGAGCGGAAACAAGTGTGACGGATGTGACCTTGACCTTTGACGTAGTGACCTTAAAATAAATAGGGGTCATCTGCTGGTGGTGACCAACCTGCACATCAAGTATGAAGTTCCTGGGCCCAAGCAAAAACTATTTATCAGCTCATTGTCACTGTGACCTTTCAAGCTCATGGTCACTGTGACCTTGACTTTAGACGTACTAACCTCAAAATAAATAGGGGTCTTCTACTAGGCATGGCCATCCTGCATACCAAGTATGGAGTTCCTCAACCAAAGCGTTCTTCAGTTATTGAGCGGAAACCATTTTTTACCTCACAAGGTCACCATGACCTTGACCTTTGACCTTTTGTTATCAAAATCAATAGGGGTCAGCTACTGGTCATGACCAACCTGCATACCAAGTATAAAGTTCCTACGCCTAAGCGTTCGTCAGTTATTGGGCGGAAACAAGTGTGACAGACGGAAGGACGGACGGACGGACGGACGGACGGAACGGAACGGGCAAAAACAATATGTCACCCCCATGTAATGGGGGAGACATAATAATTACTGGTCCGTTTATCCTTACACCAGCAAGTCATTTGTAATGGTAAGTTACAAGTACTACTGGTCCGTTTATCCTTACACCAGCAAGTCATTTGTAATGGTAAGTTACAATAATTACTGGTCCGTTTATCCTTACACCAGGCCAGGGATTGAACCCGTGACATCCAGCATCCTTGGAAGATGCTCTACCACTACACCACGGAGGCGGTCAATGGCGTCATATGTCGGTCTTTAGCGTCAGATGGGGGTTAATGGCGTCAGATGTCGTCTGTATCAGGGAGGGTAAATAATGACTGAATTCATTTTCAGTTATTTCAATATTTTATTATTAATCATGGCCTTAGAAATACCAAGTGACCTTGGTAATCTATGAATAATAATTAATTAATACATGAATATGTAAATGAGGGCATGTCATGATGCAAATGAGTTTAATGGTACATACACAAATCACATGAATATTCATGAATATTCAAAAACCATTAACAGTACTACTGTACCTATTGAACATAAGCCAACCTATTATAGAAGAACAAACCACACTTCATTCAAAGTTTACTGTCACACCTAACTAACATAACTCCTTCCCACATACAACAAATCTGCAGCAGACACCTTGAAACATATGTAAAATCTCATAAACTGATGGTTTCATTATTGAAAAAAGAGTTGAAAACATGGTGGCAAAAGGGGAAAATGCTTATTATTACGAGGAAATTCTCCTTTTGTCACCATGTTTTAAAAAGCCCTCTGCTGCAGAGACGTTACTTGTCGTATGCAGGTGGGAAAGGGTTAACCGACCTGTTCAGTCAAATGAAAGTACACTATATGATTATGTATGTTTTGTCTGTATATTTGTACTAGACAAAACGCCGCCTAAGAGATAGGACAGCAACAGGTCACGTGAATGGTCAGTAACAGATAACGTTAAAATTAGAATAAGATAACCCTGTATCTTTCTTTGCATATTGAGGTAAACAATTTCATTTTCTTTTTAATTCATTCTTTTTCAAACATGTTAGCTTACATCGTACAGACATTATACATGGCACTTTTTATTTTTGCTTCAACAGCGTGTATAATAATAACAATTCACGCTGCAAATATCAAATGTCGAGGTCATTGTCATGGTAACATTCGCGCCCAGATTTCCATGGCAACATCACAATATCTAAACATAATCTGTAACAAAACAATTCTCACTCAATCCTTTCCCAAATACAACAGATTATACTGCAGAAGACTTTTCAAAAATAACAGACAAAAAAATGGAAAATCTCTACAATCAAGTTATAATTATTGGGTATAACTCAAAGCGATGTCAGAAAATATGAGATATTACTCATGTTGCTGCATTGTTTTCAAAAGTCATGTGATGTTGATGTATATACATTGGTAAAAACGATTGAATGTAAACTCTTTCCAACATATACATACAGACGCTTAATTGAACTCTCGTTTACGCTTAATTAAACTCTCGTTTACGGAGATATGTCAAGGTTTTGGCCGATACGTTTTCCAAAAGTAGTCTGCTGTCTATCTGTTGTATGTGAGAGAGGATTAGCTGGATGACCTCATCTTACAATGAGTGATAACAGACTTAAACAAATTGCACCAAACAAATAACAAAACATATCATAACAGTTCATGTCTCATTAAGAATACACCTGTTTTCCCAGTCAACCTATGACTTATTAACCATTTCCCACATACAACGAATCTGCAGCAGATGACTTTGACAAATAGTTAGTCAAAAATATGGAAAATATCCATAAAAGAAAATATGATTAGTTATTAAAGTTGAAAACATTGTGCAAAGTGGCGAACGGAGAAATTGCAAGGTTTTAATGGAGCATTTGTAGCAGATGGCTTTTGAATATATTGTGGAAACAGAAAAATAACTCATTTCATTTCTCCTTTTGCTACAGTGTTTTCAATTTAAATCAATAATTATATTTTCATTGAAACAGAATTTCCATTATTTTGATCATTTGTTTTAAAAGTCGTCTACTGCAGAATTTGCATTCTTGACAAATGCTTAAAAAGCATCAATGAGAATCAATCCTACTTGTGAACAAGTTGTAAAAGCCTCTAACAAAAACAAGATTAATATTGTTAATTTGAAGAAGAACACTACCAGATCACCAAAAGACACCAAAACTTACAAACGAACAATCAACAGAAATATTTTTGCAGAGCTATATGCATGTTCTAAAATCCTTATTTGCAGAAGACTTCTTTAATGTGGGAAACTGCTTTACATCAGTCACAACCAAAACATCACAGCTCATTTCAGGCCATTTCTCCATTTTTTGAACAGTAATTTAGACATATTCACTCTATAATTTACACTTTCTTCTGTCATAATAAGTTGTTCAGCCATTCAACAATTTGGAAGAAGCTGAGGTATTAAGTTAGTTTGAGAAAGGGAGACAATTACAGATAGAAAGAGAAAGGGAGACAATTACAGAGAGATAGATAGAGAAAGGGAGGCAATTACAGATAGAAAGAGAAAGGGAGACAATTACAGAGAGATAGATAGAGAAAGGGAGACAATTACAGAGAGATAGATAGAGAAAGAAAACAAAAATCAAATGAACCCATTTCCTAATAGAGAAAACTGTAACTACAGAATCGAGGGCTTGGCGTGAAACGGTTGTAACTTAAAACCTATTTTGAAAACCCTGGTTTAGGGGCAATTTTGACCCTTTTGTAAACAATGCAAATTTAGGTGCCATTGCTCAGAACGAGCAATGGCACCTAAATTTACATTGTTTACCAAGAAAAGTGATTTTAACGCTTATAAAGACTTTATGGCGAGGTGATTAACCTTGGTAAAAAAATACCAATTTTAGATACAACCGTTTCACGCTAAGCCCTCGAGATGTTTTCCCACTTGCCCACGTTTTTTGACGCATAAAGCAGAAGACTTTTGAAAAAATTGTGGGCAAAAGAAGAAATTGCTTATTACTTTTTTCAATATTCTTTCATTTATAGATGTGTCTTATTGTTGCCAAGATATTTTCAAAGTCGTCTGCTGATAAAGGTCTTAAAAGATATCAACTGCAGAAGCATCAAAAGTAGAATATATAAATATGAAAGAAAGGACAAACAGAAAGAGAGACAGTGTAAAGGAAAATTAAAAGTTGACCCTTTCCCCAATACATAATACGCTTTCGGAAACTTCTGTAGCACGTTACATTGGAAAACATTGCAACAAAAGGTGAAATTGTTCAAATTCCTCCTTTTGCCACGAAGAGTTTAAAACTCTATTCAATGATTATACTTTCATTTCCAGAGATATTTCATATTTTACGCCAAGATTGTTTCAATGTCAGATTGTTTCAATGTCAGATTGTTTCAATGTCAGATTGTTTCAATGTCAGATTGTTTCAATGTCAGATTGTTTCAATGTCGTCTGCTGCAGATTAGTTGTATGTGGGAAAGGAGGGTTAAAAGAAAGTTTAAAAAAAATAAAAAATAGTTAAAAAATTATACAATAGTCAATTGTCATATTGTACAATAAATATACATACATTTCTTTCAAAAAAATTAAAAATTTTGATTTTGGAATTAAAATTCTTAATCTTTATTTAACCCATTCTAACAAACAGAGGCTTGCTGCAGCGTGTGACTTTAAAAATATTTCTCCTTTTGTCACAATGTTTTCAACTTTCTTTTTAAAGATATTCCTTTTATATTTGCCTTGACGCTTTCAAAGTTGTCTGCTGTAGATTTATTGTATGTGGGAAAAGGTAATGACACCAAATCACATCTACATTGCTTCACTCAGCCCATATCATATTGCTCAGATTATTTAAAAATCAGAAACTATCAAATGAGGTTAACAACTTAGTCAATATTCAAATTATGTTGACAATAGATTGATTTATTGATTGATCAAAGTTTAACGTCATTTTCAGCTGTATTTCAGTCATATCAAAGCCAGTTCACCTACTCATGTATTTCCTGGATTTCTCGCCACCAGTACTCCTCCACATAACATTTCTCCCAGGCAACTGGCTTCCATCCCACATAGACCAAAGCTCTCGATAAGGGGCGTTTTGCATGTTTTAAAATCCTTATTTGATCCTCTAACCCTATGCTGTGGGTACTCAAAAGAATCGTCTCAGTGAATCAAGAATTCTGGTTAGTCATCGGTAAGAATGAATAGCTGAGCCTGTGTTAAGCGTAACAATCAACTAGGCAATAGTAATACAAAATGTGAGAACTGAAGAAACTTATATAAAAACCCTTTCCCGCGTACAATAAATCTGCAGCAGACAACTTTGAAAACATCTAGGAATAAATACTGAAAATCTCTATAAATAAATGTACAATTATTAAAAAGATTTGAAAGATTTGTGGCAAAAGGAGAAATTGCTCATTATGAGCAAATACTCCTTTTACCACAATGTGGTTTTTTTTTAAAAGTCATCTGCTGCAGTTGCCTCAAAAGCCCTCTGCAGGTGGGAAAGGGATAATAAATTAAAGGCACTATACCATTTTAAAATGTCTATAACCACTATTTAACGTAACAATAGCACTTTTCACATTTTCCCACACACACTCATTTCAACGCATAACCTGAAGTCCATTTTAACCCTTTCCCTCAGATAGACACTTTCTGACGCCTCGGCAGCAGACAGCTTTTTGAAAACATAGTGACAAAAGAAGAAATTGCTCAAAACGAGCAATTTCTCCTTTTGCCACAATGTTTGCCACTTTTAGTCATAGGTTATCCATTCAATTATAGAGATTTTCTATTTTTTGACAAGATATGTTCAAAGTTGTCTGCTGCGGAATTGTCGTATGAGGAAAAGTTTTACAAAAATCAAGGGAGTTAAATAACAAGGAAGTTTTCTTTCACATTGACTGAGTTATATCCCTTGCATTCAAGTTCTTCTTGAAACCCTTTCCCCAATTCAAGAAACTGTTTTAGTTCTCTGAAACGGATGGCTTTTGTAAACATTGTGGTAAAAGGAAGAATTGTTAATGAACAAAGACAAGTCAAAATGTAGTCTACATTGTCAATAAAGACCCTTTTGTGATTTGTTAATTTCATATTAGATTTTTCCTTTAGAAGAGTCTTTGCCCTTTCCCACATATTACAACAAACATAATATACGAAGTTCTTTAACCCTTCCAAACATACAGACACTTTCTGACGGCTCTACAGCAGACGACATTTGAAAACATTGTGGCAAAGGGAGAAATTGATCATGATGAGCAATATCTCCATTTGCCACAATGTTTTCAACTGTTTTTCAATAACTAAACCTTCAATAATGGAGATTTTCTACAGTTTTGCCATTACTGTTTTCAAAGTCTTCCGCTGCAGATTTGTAGTAAGTGGGAAAGGCCGGTAGTCCAGATAAGGAGGGTTTTGCAGCTCGTTGCCCAACAATATCTCTCTTACTATTAAACCAAACCCTATGTTGTAGGTACTCAAAAGAATCGTCTCATTGAGACGATTCTTTTGAGTACCCACACAATAGGGTTAGCGGATAAAATAAGGACTTTAGAACAAGCAAAACCCTCCTTTTCTAGAGCTCCGGAAAGGGTTCAATTGCTGGCAAAAGGGTCATCTATCCGTCTTTAAAAATAATTCCAACCAGCATGGGCACGAAAACAAGAACTGTCTCGAATAGCACGGGCCCCATCCCTTCGCAAAACTAATCCTCACACAATAGGGGTCGTAAGGGCCGTCTAAGTATTTTGGGTCATGATATTTCATTTCTCGCATTAAATGCCCTCGTTCATAATCGAATATCTTCACTGAAAATCCGGGCAAAACTTTGTGGATGTACAACGTTCTCAATGAGGGATTCTCAAGCGTCCGTGAATGCACGAATATCGGATAGTCCGATCGATTATACACATACACACCATCTGTCTCTTTACTTAATGTGATGCCGAGTCCGATTTTGTCTCGAGTCCGCCGAACATTTTCTGACGGGGCATCGTCCTGTAATATCTGCAAGCACAAGCCGTCACCGTGAGGTAGATTTTGGAATATATTGGTGTGAGAGTCAAACACAGTAAGTAAACGTCCAACGCGCTGTCGTAGCTCCCAATAGGCAATGGTGCACCAGTGCTGCCCCCTTGTGGTTTGGTTTGAATTATTTGAGTAGCTCTCAAGCTCAACGATATCCATCTTGTTATGTATATGCTCGCCTGAAAAAATAGAAACAGAATAATGTTGTAAATTACTTTCGGAGATCGAACCTGGGACGCCCCCGTTCTAAATACCAACCTCAATCAAAAGAATGAGTTTCACTGGAGGTCAAAAGAAGATTAATTTAATTCTTTCCCACTGGCATCAAAAGAATGAATTTCTTCTTTTGCCACAACATTTTCGACTCTTTCAGTAACTGCAGATTAGTTGTATGTGGGAAAGGAGGGTTAAAAAAAAAATGAAAAAGGAAAAAATTGAAAATGAAATGAAAGATAGTTTAAACTATTAACGCACGAGTGTGACACCGCGTTACAGAACTATTCGAATGGGCCCTGGTTTAAATTGAGTATATATAGATTTGAAACGGATAGGGTGTATTTCTGAGTAGAGCAGGGTGTATGCTACCATCAAATGGTATAACCGTGATGTTTCAGCTTCGGTTAAACGTGTGCGACATTGAAATGATGGCGAATACGCAACTACGGTTAAGAGTAAATCTAGCGTTTTATAGGTCTCACACCTCTATGCTTTGATTATAATGCGATGTCTATGTACATGAAACTGACTGGTAAAAATCTTAATACTCGAGTTATATCAATGTGTTTCAATGTGTTTCACGGGCAGTGGATATGGTACCTCTTGTTCAATGATGTTTTATGCCACTTATAATGTAGCTCTAAACTCATAACCACATTTGCTACTGAAGACGTTGAGAAGTGTTGTAATGGCTTCCCATCCGTGGTGCTCAGGGTTGCGTGGTAAGCAGTAAGACTGACTCACAGGAAACGCCGTGATATATATCTAAAATGGTTGAAAGCAGCCTAAAGAAACACGCAAACTAAATAAACAAACAGTGGCTTAATCTCATTAAAATCAAACTTAACCTCGCAGCAGAAGCAGCTATCGCTCGTATAGATCGGGTGACGACCTGATACAGGTCGTCTCAGGTTGTCATTTTCGTCAGCCAGTCAAACTGTCGCTTACAAGATCGTGTGTTATCTACAGAGGAGATAACCGACATATGAACGGAATAGATTAGCACTTGGCTACCTAAATGTTCTCCCATTGTTGGAAAACAAATGTTGCTATTCAAGATGACTTTAGTAAATCAATGGCCGAGCCGGATCGAACTCGCAACCCCTCGTTTGCTACTCCTCGTTGTTCAAGCTATGGTGAACCGTCTCCGGATTGTAGTGGTTAAAGTATCCGTCTTGGGACCAGGGTGTTCGAGTCATAACAAAATGAAATGATAAGAACGGCTTCCCTCCTTGGCGCTCAGAGTCTCGGGGATAGCATGACTTACTGACGCATCTCTATCGTGATATATAATATCAGTAATACTGGTGATTGACACAGGAAACGCCGTGATATATGATATCAGTAATACTGGTGATTGACACAGGAAACGCCGTGATGTATAATATCAGTAATACTGGTGATTGACACAGGAAACGCCGTGATATATGATATCAGTAATACTGGTGATTGACACAGGAAACGCCGTGATATATAATATCAGCACTGGATCACGTGATATAACTGAAATACCGTTGAAAGCGGCTTAAAACACCATTCAGGTAAATCGATCTCAGCTATTGGGACTCGGCTGAATTGCAATTAACCCTTTCCCACTTACAGTAGATCACATCTAGGCAAAAATAGGGAAAATCTCCATCCATGAAAGTATAATTATAGACAAGAAATTGAAAACATTGCGGTAAAACTCGTCTGCTTCAAACGTGTCATGATGCTCCGAAGGAACTTATTACACGTAGGGCTGCACTGCTATGTTGTTGTAAGACGTGTTGTCATTATAAAACAATTTCTCATTTTTCCACCTTGTTTTCAAAAGTCGTCTGCTGCAGTGACGTCAGAATGCGCCTGTATGTGCGATAGAGTGAACGGGAGAACTATTTCCGTAGAAACGAACACAAAAACTAGTCACGTGAGTAATTCACGATGAGACATTGCTCCTTTTGTAACAATATTTTCAAAGGTCGTCTCTGCTGCACTGCACAGGCGTGAGACCAAGCTCTCTCTGTTTAAACGAGCCATTCGTATTCCGGCTATTACGTTAAACAAGTTGGCAATTACTCCTTTCGCAATAATGTTTTCAAAAAGTCGTCTGTTGCAGTCGCAGCAGAATACAGACGCCTCGCCTGTATGTGGGAAAGAGTTAAAATGGAGGAACCCTCTCCGTATAGTTTGATTTGTCATTCCTATTCCGGCTTGTACGTTAAATTGGCAATTACTCCTTTTGCAACACTGTTTTCAAAAGTCGTACATTGCAGTCGCAGCGGAATACAAACGCCTGTATGTGGGAAAGGGTTAAAATGAAGGAACCCTCTCCGTATAGTTTGATTTGTAATTCGTATTCCGGCTAGTACGTGAAATTGGCAATTACTCCTTTTGCAACACTGTTTTCAGAAGGTCGTCAGCTGCAGAAGCGCAGACTAGAAGGCACATGCATGCATGTGAGAAACAGGTAAACTTAACCCTTTCCCACAATCAGTCTGTTTATGTTGCGTCTGCAGCAGACAACATTTGAAAACATTATGACAAAGGAAAACAAAAAGCTCATTATCCTGTGCAAACCAGACGTGTCTCTGTTAACCCTCCTCCACCCGCAGTCGCATCTTGACTCATCTGTAGCAGACGACCTTTGAATAACAAATGTTAAATTAATAGAGCAGGATGGATCCCTCTCAGTATATAAACGAGCCATTGAGTCTGGTGACTAGTGGTGAGTAATTTGTATTCCGGCTAGTATGTTGATTATGCCGTATCCTCGAGGGAAACCGATGATGGCGTCCAATTGTCCTATTAATCCAATAATCTGATAATCGCGCCCTTTAACCGCTCTTCTGACTTAACCTCGAAACGAGCCGAGTCACACGATAACCGACCCTAGGAGAAAGATTTAGAAAGGCATGAGAGATTCGGATCAGTCTGCGTAGTCTGATAGAGAGGTTCTGGAAAGTCATGAGAGATTCGGATCAGTTATTATACTTATATCAATCATTCTCGATGTCTGCTTTCTCGGTATACTCAGCCAGTTTAGAAGAGTGTGTATGGTGGGAGTCTGTCATTATGATTCCGCTCTCGCTGAAATCGAACTCCGGACCTTTGAGTAACGTGGCGGGCGCTGTTCTACCGAGTCACTGATTTAGGAGTCCGATAGATATCGAGAGTTTCATGATGAACTTGAACAAGATGTAGTTACAACCGTTTTGCATCAAACCATCGATATGTTAAAGACGAGATACGCGGTTAATAATGCACGATATACGCCATTAAAACCTCGTTACAAACACATTAATGCATAATGTATAAGCGTATAATGGTAAATATATCATTACAGATAATGGGGCTGGCTCGTCGCTTGATTTTTTGCTGAAGGTACATGCATTTGTGATAAAGGTTAAAAGAATAGAGACAAGGAAACACGAATTAATTAATTAATAAATAAATGGATGTAAGGATGAATATATTATATTGGTATGAGTTAACGTCGTTATCAACCGACGGCGCTTCGGTTATATCACGGCGGCCAGTTCACCTACCCGTGTGTTTCCTGGCTTTATTACGCCAGTACTCAACATTACATTATGTCCAAGTAACTGACGACGGCTAGTTAATTATGACGCTTGTCGCTTTGACTTTTATCAAACGTCCGAAAGAAATGTTTGGCCAAGCTCGGGGTCGAACTCACAACATCCTGATTGACGTTCCGCGTTGCTACCGACTCAGCTGCCGGGGCGCGGTCTCGGAATAAGATAAATTTATAAGCAGACAATTGACGCAGCATGTAATTGTTGGTGTTTTACGCCGATGTCAACAGTTGTTCAGTTATGTAAATGAGTTCAGTTATGTAAATGCGTTCGCATTGTTAGTTGCCAGCTCATTCTGTTAGTCTACTCTCACATGGAATCATCCGTTGTTAGGCTATGCCAAACATCCTGAGCGCCATGGAAGGATGCGACTACTACAGTTTTAAAGAACGGTGTCGATTCCAAAATTACATACATGGATTGTTGATCCCGCATTAAGTCAGTTATCATAAAATAAAAGGTTTTGTGCAAAAAGAGCGGGTCCATAAATATTGCGTCTTGTTGACGACACTTTCGTGGACGATTTCCCGCCATGTGTCTCCATAGTGATTCGGACGAGATCTCGTGGGATTTAAAACCGTTACGATATTAATGGCTCTTTAGTTTACAGTCTCGGCATGGAAAGTGGAGTTATGTGTAGTTCTCCGAGTTGGTATCACTGTTAACTGTTACTCTATTCCACATACAGCAAACCTCTATCTAGCAGACGACTTTTGAAAACATCTTAACATTAAAAAACGAGAATAAAAGTATACTTATTGAGTATAGTTAAAAAACATTGTGGCAAACGGAGAATTACTCATTACGCTTTCAAAGGTCGCCTGCTTCAAATGCGTCAAAATAATCCGATATGGTACCACTTCTAGGACAATAAACTGGATACAAGCAGGGCTGCACTCGTATAGTTTTGTCAGAAAGTACCGACTATGTAATCGTCTACACGACAGATAGTTTCTGGTGACACAACACGAAGGCGTATGCACAGGCTCACCCAAGTATATACTGTACGCAGATACACAACACGGATGCACGGGATCACCCAAGTATATACTGTACGCAGATACACAACACGGATGCACGGGATCACCCAAGTATATACTGTACGCGGATACACGACAAGACCCAAAGTCACGTGACGCGCCTCGTCTCTATGTATTCTAAATGTCGCCAAACGTTTTAGTCCATTAATGAGAAAGCCTTTGGGGTTAATCTGATTCCACGTGATTTAGATTTTAGCCAATTTCCACAATTGCTTAAAGGTCGTGTAAGTGGTTTTAAAAAACGTTCATTATGAACATTTCGAGCCGCTGTTGCTCATTCGGTAACGACGACGGCTATCAATCAATGGGTCGTGAATTCGAACCAAGAATCGGCCATTCATTTTTTACGATAATCGCGTGAGTAGCGTCATTATTCTTTCACCAAATGGGTTGACTGTCAATGTAGGAAGGTACCCAGCTAGTCGTGAAGAATGATGTGCGCAGTGCCCATGCGTTCGTGAAAGTCCGGAACCACTTGAATAAGTGAAGTGATATAATTCATACTGTAAAAGACGGTGTGTAACGTTAATCAATCAATCAATCAATTGATAGACGTTTTATATAACTATATTTAAAGGGTCTTCCTTAAATTCTTTCCCACCTGCAGACGCATTCTGACGTATCTGCGACAGACGAATTATGAAAACATTGTGGCAAAAGGAGAACATGCTCATATTAAGCAATACCTTCTTTTGTCACAATGTCATCAACTATTTTCTTTAAAATGTGTGTGTTTGAGGTGTGGGGGACTGTGCAGACTGATCCGGGCCGACACATTCCGTCTCATAGGGAAAGAGGTATAGAGTAGTGATTCCTGAAACAGAAAATCCAGAAAAAAGTGTCTATCTTAAGTGCCATGACATAATGACGACATATGATTTTCGTATTTCCGCTAATAAACAATCCGGAGGATGACACTATTCGATATGTACGCTGTTGCTGTCGGTGCTGATGATGATTGGTTTGTAATGCCAACTCTCCTCGTCTGGTATGACTCATCGCTTGATTCTTGTGAGTTAACAATCTGTTTATGTATTATTTGGGTACATGTGTGAGCGACAATCGACCTTTCTAGAACAAGTCTGTGCATCTACTCAGTCTGATATAGCTCTGCAATGTTCACCAATTAGTCCCAAAAACTTCCAAGAGACTTCTTACAGCCAGTTTCTCAGCTTAATAAAATAGTACGCAAACATAGCCGGCTATTAATAAAATAGTACGCAAACATAGCCAGCTATTAATAAAAAAGTACGCAAACATAGCCGGCTATTAATATAATAGTACGCAAACATAGCCGGCTATTAAAAGAATAGTTCGCAAACATAACCGAGTATTAATGAAATAGTTCGCAAACATAGCCGGCTATTAATAAAATAGTACGCAAACATAGCCGGCTATTAATAAAATAGTAGGCAAACATAGCCGGCTATTAATAAAATAGTTCGCAAACATAGCCGGCTATTAATAAAACAGTACGCAAACATAGACGGCTATTAATAAAATAGTACGCAAACATAGCCGGCTATTAATAAAATAGTACGCAAACATAGCTGGCTATTAATAAAATAGTACGTTAAAATAGCCGGCTATTAATGAAATAGTACGCAAACATATCCGGCTATTTTGCTACACTAACTTCCTTGGTCACAAGTACGCTTTCCTGGGGGAATTACTCTCTTTTTTTTCACAAATGAAATAATCGTGTTTTATCTCGTTACTTTGTCCATACGAGACGTAGAACTCAATCGTTTAAGACTGATTGCTCACTATCAGTAGACAGTACGTTTCCCTCTCTCAACACGAGGGCGAAACAATTGCCTGTGGTCTACGGGAAAAGATACCCTAATAACCATTACCCCCCCCCCCGATTTATTTTCTCAAACTATAATCCTCATTTTAAATTGAAAAGTTGCTGAAATGAGTAGCGAAAAATGAAGAACACGATAAGACTGGTCTACAATTAGTGTAGATTAAAGTATTGCTTAACACCATTTTCCATCTAAATTCCCGCAACTTGTGTGTCATGTTCCGTGTTTATGTTGAGAATATATATATAGATGTGGATGTTGATAAGTCAGTAGATATGCACTGTATGCAATTTATAAAAATAAACATACTAGATCTGTCCAAAACAAACAGAGAAATGGACCAACAATTCGTGCCTTCACTGTATGTCATATCATTGGAAATCCAAACCCACCCCATTTTGTAAGAAAGCGGTCCAAATAATTGCTTTTACATTTTACATAACGAGTCTCTAGAATGAAAAGTGTAAAAAATCTCCGGTTTTCCAAATCGCCCGTCGCCAAAACAATAAATATCAAGTGCTTTGGAATCGGCTTCAGTTACTTACTTAAACGAAAACAATTAAATACAGCGCCTGGTGGGAATGTTTTGTGGCCCGCCGTATATAAGCGTAGTCCTTAGGGTATAGTATATATATATATATATATATATATATATGAGCCGTTCCAGGAGAAAACCATATTATGGCACGAGCGTAATGTATCGACTCCGATCAACCTGCTTAGTACACGCAGGCTAATCTGGGCCGACACATTGCGTCTCAGGGGGATAGTGGTATAGAGTAATGATTCTTAAAACAGAAATTCCACAGGAGGCGAAAATTGTCTGTCCGGCATATTTCGGCTGATTCGAGTCATTAATGTTCGTTTTCTCATGGAACGGCTAGTATATATATATACATATCGAGGGCTTGGCGTGAAACGGTTGTAACTAAAATTGGTATTTCTTTACCATGGTTAATCACCTCACCATAAAGTCTTTATAAGCGTTAAAACATTTTTCTTGGTAAACAATGGAAATTTAGTTCTGAGCAATGACACCTAAATTTGCATTGTTTACAAAGGGGTCAAAATTGCCCCTAAACCAGGGTTTTCAAAATAGGTTTTTAGTTACAACCGTTTCACACCAAGCCCTCGATATACATGTAAGGCTATCCGTTTTTGCTATTTATTCGGAAAACACACGTTCCACATAGTCAACATAGACTGATAGCCTTGTGAACAAGAGGGCAAAGATGGCCCTAAATCGATCACCTGAGTGATGGTATAGTAACAAATGTGTATTTGCCAATATCAGGGATAATTTGATAAAGCCTGTTGAAATACAATGAGCAAATTCAGAGGAGAAGAATTTAGGCATTTTTCCCTCTTTCTGATGCCGCAGCAACCAAAGTTCTCCATGGAATTAAATCTATATTTTAGAATCGATTGATTGGGTTAAACGATTAATTAGGGTTTTAAAAAGCCGTTTTCAACAATTGTTCTGTCATATTCCAGCGGCCAGATCTCCTACCCGTGTATTCATGTGTTTTCAACATAGACTGATAGCCTGGTCTGGTGAAAAGCGAATGACTTTTTACTTGCCCCTGGATTGACAGCTATATGGGCGTGACTCTTAAGTGCTTTACACCACTTTCAACAATTTGTTTCATATAGCTCAGCATTTCCTAGGTAAGTTACACGTACTACTGGTCCGTTTATCCTTACACCAGCAAGTCATTTGTAATGGTAAGTTACAATAATTACTGGTCCGTTTATCCTTACACCAGCAAGTCATTTGTAATGGTAAGTTACAATAATTACTGGTCCGTTTATCCTTACACCAGCAAGTCATGTGTAATGGTAAGTTACAATAATTACTGGTCCGTTTATCCTTACACCAGCAAGTCATTTGTAATGGGAAGTTACAATAATTACTGGTCCGTTTATCTTGACACCAGCAAGTCATTTGTAATGGTAAGTTACAATAATTACTGGTCCATTTATCCTTACACCAGCAAGTCATTTGTAATGGTAAGTTACAAGTACTACTGGTCCGTTTATCCTTACACCAGCAAGTCATTTGTAATGGTAAGTTACAATAACTACTGGTCCGTTTATCCTTACACCAGCAAGTCATTTGTAATGGTAAGTTACAATAACTACTGGTCCGTTTATCCTTACACCAGCAAGTCATTTGTAATGGTAAGTTACAACTAGAGATTGCTTTTTTGAAAAAGCGCTTGTCTCCCCATTTGTGTGGTCGTAGGGGAGGAAAAGAAATGATGGAGATGAATTTTTTAGTTTTGGACTGGAGATGAAGCAACAGTGACAATCCTCAGTTATTGAGAGGAAACTATTTTTCAGCTGAGGGTTACCATGACCTTGGTCTTTGACCTAGTGACCTCAAAATCAATAGGGGTCATTTGCTGCTGGTGACCAACCTTCACACCAAGTATGAAGTTCCTGGGCCCAAGCAATCTTCAGTTATTGAGCGGAAACCATTTTTCAGCCAAAGGTCACCTTGACCTTGACCTTTGACCTACTCACATCAATAGGGGTCATCTACAGGTTAGGACCAAGCTGCACACCAAGTATGAAGTTCATGGGTATCAGCGTTCTTGAGTTATTGAGTAAAACACATTTTTCAGCTGAAGGTTACCGTGACCTTCGACATTTGACCTTGTGACCTCAAAATCAAACAAATTCAATGAAGGTCATTTACTGGTTAGGACCAACCTGCACACCAGGTATGAAGTTCAACATAAGCATTCTTTAGTTATTGAGAGGAAACCATTTTTCAGCTGAAGGTTACCATGACCTTGACCTTTAAGCTAGTGACCTCAAAATCAATAGGGGTCATCTACTGGTGGTGACCAACCTGCACACCAAGTATTAACTTCCATGGCCAAAGCATTCTACAGTTATTAAGCAAAAACAATGTTTCAGCTCATTGTCACTGTGACCTTTCAGCTCAAGGTCACCATGACCTTGACCTTTTGACATCAAAATCAATAGGAGTCATCTACTGGTCATGACCAACCTGCATACCAAGTATGAAGATCCTATGCCCAAGCGTTCTTCAGTTATTGAGCGGAAACAAGTGTGACGGATGTGACCTTGACCTTTGACGTAGTGACCTTAAAATAAATAGGGGTCATCTGCTGGTGGTGACCAACCTGCACATCAAGTATGAAGTTCCTGGGCCCAAGCAAAAACTATTTATCAGCTCATTGTCACTGTGACCTTTCAAGCTCATGGTCACTGTGACCTTGACTTTAGACGTACTAACCTCAAAATAAATAGGGGTCTTCTACTAGGCATGGCCATCCTGCATACCAAGTATGGAGTTCCTCAACCAAAGCGTTCTTCAGTTATTGAGCGGAAACCATTTTTTACCTCACAAGGTCACCATGACCTTGACCTTTGACCTTTTGTTATCAAAATCAATAGGGGTCAGCTACTGGTCATGACCAACCTGCATACCAAGTATAAAGTTCCTACGCCTAAGCGTTCGTCAGTTATTGGGCGGAAACAAGTGTGACAGACGGAAGGACGGACGGACGGACGGACGGACGGAACGGAACGGGCAAAAACAATATGTCACCCCCATGTAATGGGGGAGACATAATAATTACTGGTCCGTTTATCCTTACACCAGCAAGTCATTTGTAATGGTAAGTTACAAGTACTACTGGTCCGTTTATCCTTACACCAGCAAGTCATTTGTAATGGTAAGTTACAATAATTACTGGTCCGTTTATCCTTACACCAGGCCAGGGATTGAACCCGTGACATCCAGCATCCTTGGAAGATGCTCTACCACTACACCACGGAGGCGGTCAATGGCGTCATATGTCGGTCTTTAGCGTCAGATGGGGGTTAATGGCGTCAGATGTCGTCTGTATCAGGGAGGGTAAATAATGACTGAATTCATTTTCAGTTATTTCAATATTTTATTATTAATCATGGCCTTAGAAATACCAAGTGACCTTGGTAATCTATGAATAATAATTAATTAATACATGAATATGTAAATGAGGGCATGTCATGATGCAAATGAGTTTAATGGTACATACACAAATCACATGAATATTCATGAATATTCAAAAACCATTAACAGTACTACTGTACCTATTGAACATAAGCCAACCTATTATAGAAGAACAAACCACACTTCATTCAAAGTTTACTGTCACACCTAACTAACATAACTCCTTCCCACATACAACAAATCTGCAGCAGACACCTTGAAACATATGTAAAATCTCATAAACTGATGGTTTCATTATTGAAAAAAGAGTTGAAAACATGGTGGCAAAAGGGGAAAATGCTTATTATTACGAGGAAATTCTCCTTTTGTCACCATGTTTTAAAAAGCCCTCTGCTGCAGAGACGTTACTTGTCGTATGCAGGTGGGAAAGGGTTAACCGACCTGTTCAGTCAAATGAAAGTACACTATATGATTATGTATGTTTTGTCTGTATATTTGTACTAGACAAAACGCCGCCTAAGAGATAGGACAGCAACAGGTCACGTGAATGGTCAGTAACAGATAACGTTAAAATTAGAATAAGATAACCCTGTATCTTTCTTTGCATATTGAGGTAAACAATTTCATTTTCTTTTTAATTCATTCTTTTTCAAACATGTTAGCTTACATCGTACAGACATTATACATGGCACTTTTTATTTTTGCTTCAACAGCGTGTATAATAATAACAATTCACGCTGCAAATATCAAATGTCGAGGTCATTGTCATGGTAACATTCGCGCCCAGATTTCCATGGCAACATCACAATATCTAAACATAATCTGTAACAAAACAATTCTCACTCAATCCTTTCCCAAATACAACAGATTATACTGCAGAAGACTTTTCAAAAATAACAGACAAAAAAATGGAAAATCTCTACAATCAAGTTATAATTATTGGGTATAACTCAAAGCGATGTCAGAAAATATGAGATATTACTCATGTTGCTGCATTGTTTTCAAAAGTCATGTGATGTTGATGTATATACATTGGTAAAAACGATTGAATGTAAACTCTTTCCAACATATACATACAGACGCTTAATTGAACTCTCGTTTACGCTTAATTAAACTCTCGTTTACGGAGATATGTCAAGGTTTTGGCCGATACGTTTTCCAAAAGTAGTCTGCTGTCTATCTGTTGTATGTGAGAGAGGATTAGCTGGATGACCTCATCTTACAATGAGTGATAACAGACTTAAACAAATTGCACCAAACAAATAACAAAACATATCATAACAGTTCATGTCTCATTAAGAATACACCTGTTTTCCCAGTCAACCTATGACTTATTAACCATTTCCCACATACAACGAATCTGCAGCAGATGACTTTGACAAATAGTTAGTCAAAAATATGGAAAATATCCATAAAAGAAAATATGATTAGTTATTAAAGTTGAAAACATTGTGCAAAGTGGCGAACGGAGAAATTGCAAGGTTTTAATGGAGCATTTGTAGCAGATGGCTTTTGAATATATTGTGGAAACAGAAAAATAACTCATTTCATTTCTCCTTTTGCTACAGTGTTTTCAATTTAAATCAATAATTATATTTTCATTGAAACAGAATTTCCATTATTTTGATCATTTGTTTTAAAAGTCGTCTACTGCAGAATTTGCATTCTTGACAAATGCTTAAAAAGCATCAATGAGAATCAATCCTACTTGTGAACAAGTTGTAAAAGCCTCTAACAAAAACAAGATTAATATTGTTAATTTGAAGAAGAACACTACCAGATCACCAAAAGACACCAAAACTTACAAACGAACAATCAACAGAAATATTTTTGCAGAGCTATATGCATGTTCTAAAATCCTTATTTGCAGAAGACTTCTTTAATGTGGGAAACTGCTTTACATCAGTCACAACCAAAACATCACAGCTCATTTCAGGCCATTTCTCCATTTTTTGAACAGTAATTTAGACATATTCACTCTATAATTTACACTTTCTTCTGTCATAATAAGTTGTTCAGCCATTCAACAATTTGGAAGAAGCTGAGGTATTAAGTTAGTTTGAGAAAGGGAGACAATTACAGATAGAAAGAGAAAGGGAGACAATTACAGAGAGATAGATAGAGAAAGGGAGGCAATTACAGATAGAAAGAGAAAGGGAGACAATTACAGAGAGATAGATAGAGAAAGGGAGACAATTACAGAGAGATAGATAGAGAAAGAAAACAAAAATCAAATGAACCCATTTCCTAATAGAGAAAACTGTAACTACAGAATCGAGGGCTTGGCGTGAAACGGTTGTAACTTAAAACCTATTTTGAAAACCCTGGTTTAGGGGCAATTTTGACCCTTTTGTAAACAATGCAAATTTAGGTGCCATTGCTCAGAACGAGCAATGGCACCTAAATTTACATTGTTTACCAAGAAAAGTGATTTTAACGCTTATAAAGACTTTATGGCGAGGTGATTAACCTTGGTAAAAAAATACCAATTTTAGATACAACCGTTTCACGCTAAGCCCTCGAGATGTTTTCCCACTTGCCCACGTTTTTTGACGCATAAAGCAGAAGACTTTTGAAAAAATTGTGGGCAAAAGAAGAAATTGCTTATTACTTTTTTCAATATTCTTTCATTTATAGATGTGTCTTATTGTTGCCAAGATATTTTCAAAGTCGTCTGCTGATAAAGGTCTTAAAAGATATCAACTGCAGAAGCATCAAAAGTAGAATATATAAATATGAAAGAAAGGACAAACAGAAAGAGAGACAGTGTAAAGGAAAATTAAAAGTTGACCCTTTCCCCAATACATAATACGCTTTCGGAAACTTCTGTAGCACGTTACATTGGAAAACATTGCAACAAAAGGTGAAATTGTTCAAATTCCTCCTTTTGCCACGAAGAGTTTAAAACTCTATTCAATGATTATACTTTCATTTCCAGAGATATTTCATATTTTACGCCAAGATTGTTTCAATGTCAGATTGTTTCAATGTCAGATTGTTTCAATGTCAGATTGTTTCAATGTCAGATTGTTTCAATGTCAGATTGTTTCAATGTCGTCTGCTGCAGATTAGTTGTATGTGGGAAAGGAGGGTTAAAAGAAAGTTTAAAAAAAATAAAAAATAGTTAAAAAATTATACAATAGTCAATTGTCATATTGTACAATAAATATACATACATTTCTTTCAAAAAAATTAAAAATTTTGATTTTGGAATTAAAATTCTTAATCTTTATTTAACCCATTCTAACAAACAGAGGCTTGCTGCAGCGTGTGACTTTAAAAATATTTCTCCTTTTGTCACAATGTTTTCAACTTTCTTTTTAAAGATATTCCTTTTATATTTGCCTTGACGCTTTCAAAGTTGTCTGCTGTAGATTTATTGTATGTGGGAAAAGGTAATGACACCAAATCACATCTACATTGCTTCACTCAGCCCATATCATATTGCTCAGATTATTTAAAAATCAGAAACTATCAAATGAGGTTAACAACTTAGTCAATATTCAAATTATGTTGACAATAGATTGATTTATTGATTGATCAAAGTTTAACGTCATTTTCAGCTGTATTTCAGTCATATCAAAGCCAGTTCACCTACTCATGTATTTCCTGGATTTCTCGCCACCAGTACTCCTCCACATAACATTTCTCCCAGGCAACTGGCTTCCATCCCACATAGACCAAAGCTCTCGATAAGGGGCGTTTTGCATGTTTTAAAATCCTTATTTGATCCTCTAACCCTATGCTGTGGGTACTCAAAAGAATCGTCTCAGTGAATCAAGAATTCTGGTTAGTCATCGGTAAGAATGAATAGCTGAGCCTGTGTTAAGCGTAACAATCAACTAGGCAATAGTAATACAAAATGTGAGAACTGAAGAAACTTATATAAAAACCCTTTCCCGCGTACAATAAATCTGCAGCAGACAACTTTGAAAACATCTAGGAATAAATACTGAAAATCTCTATAAATAAATGTACAATTATTAAAAAGATTTGAAAGATTTGTGGCAAAAGGAGAAATTGCTCATTATGAGCAAATACTCCTTTTACCACAATGTGGTTTTTTTTTAAAAGTCATCTGCTGCAGTTGCCTCAAAAGCCCTCTGCAGGTGGGAAAGGGATAATAAATTAAAGGCACTATACCATTTTAAAATGTCTATAACCACTATTTAACGTAACAATAGCACTTTTCACATTTTCCCACACACACTCATTTCAACGCATAACCTGAAGTCCATTTTAACCCTTTCCCTCAGATAGACACTTTCTGACGCCTCGGCAGCAGACAGCTTTTTGAAAACATAGTGACAAAAGAAGAAATTGCTCAAAACGAGCAATTTCTCCTTTTGCCACAATGTTTGCCACTTTTAGTCATAGGTTATCCATTCAATTATAGAGATTTTCTATTTTTTGACAAGATATGTTCAAAGTTGTCTGCTGCGGAATTGTCGTATGAGGAAAAGTTTTACAAAAATCAAGGGAGTTAAATAACAAGGAAGTTTTCTTTCACATTGACTGAGTTATATCCCTTGCATTCAAGTTCTTCTTGAAACCCTTTCCCCAATTCAAGAAACTGTTTTAGTTCTCTGAAACGGATGGCTTTTGTAAACATTGTGGTAAAAGGAAGAATTGTTAATGAACAAAGACAAGTCAAAATGTAGTCTACATTGTCAATAAAGACCCTTTTGTGATTTGTTAATTTCATATTAGATTTTTCCTTTAGAAGAGTCTTTGCCCTTTCCCACATATTACAACAAACATAATATACGAAGTTCTTTAACCCTTCCAAACATACAGACACTTTCTGACGGCTCTACAGCAGACGACATTTGAAAACATTGTGGCAAAGGGAGAAATTGATCATGATGAGCAATATCTCCATTTGCCACAATGTTTTCAACTGTTTTTCAATAACTAAACCTTCAATAATGGAGATTTTCTACAGTTTTGCCATTACTGTTTTCAAAGTCTTCCGCTGCAGATTTGTAGTAAGTGGGAAAGGCCGGTAGTCCAGATAAGGAGGGTTTTGCAGCTCGTTGCCCAACAATATCTCTCTTACTATTAAACCAAACCCTATGTTGTAGGTACTCAAAAGAATCGTCTCATTGAGACGATTCTTTTGAGTACCCACACAATAGGGTTAGCGGATAAAATAAGGACTTTAGAACAAGCAAAACCCTCCTTTTCTAGAGCTCCGGAAAGGGTTCAATTGCTGGCAAAAGGGTCATCTATCCGTCTTTAAAAATAATTCCAACCAGCATGGGCACGAAAACAAGAACTGTCTCGAATAGCACGGGCCCCATCCCTTCGCAAAACTAATCCTCACACAATAGGGGTCGTAAGGGCCGTCTAAGTATTTTGGGTCATGATATTTCATTTCTCGCATTAAATGCCCTCGTTCATAATCGAATATCTTCACTGAAAATCCGGGCAAAACTTTGTGGATGTACAACGTTCTCAATGAGGGATTCTCAAGCGTCCGTGAATGCACGAATATCGGATAGTCCGATCGATTATACACATACACACCATCTGTCTCTTTACTTAATGTGATGCCGAGTCCGATTTTGTCTCGAGTCCGCCGAACATTTTCTGACGGGGCATCGTCCTGTAATATCTGCAAGCACAAGCCGTCACCGTGAGGTAGATTTTGGAATATATTGGTGTGAGAGTCAAACACAGTAAGTAAACGTCCAACGCGCTGTCGTAGCTCCCAATAGGCAATGGTGCACCAGTGCTGCCCCCTTGTGGTTTGGTTTGAATTATTTGAGTAGCTCTCAAGCTCAACGATATCCATCTTGTTATGTATATGCTCGCCTGAAAAAATAGAAACAGAATAATGTTGTAAATTACTTTCGGAGATCGAACCTGGGACGCCCCCGTTCTAAATACCAACCTCAATCAAAAGAATGAGTTTCACTGGAGGTCAAAAGAAGATTAATTTAATTCTTTCCCACTGGCATCAAAAGAATGAATTTCTTCTTTTGCCACAACATTTTCGACTCTTTCAGTAACTGCAGATTAGTTGTATGTGGGAAAGGAGGGTTAAAAAAAAAATGAAAAAGGAAAAAATTGAAAATGAAATGAAAGATAGTTTAAACTATTAACGCACGAGTGTGACACCGCGTTACAGAACTATTCGAATGGGCCCTGGTTTAAATTGAGTATATATAGATTTGAAACGGATAGGGTGTATTTCTGAGTAGAGCAGGGTGTATGCTACCATCAAATGGTATAACCGTGATGTTTCAGCTTCGGTTAAACGTGTGCGACATTGAAATGATGGCGAATACGCAACTACGGTTAAGAGTAAATCTAGCGTTTTATAGGTCTCACACCTCTATGCTTTGATTATAATGCGATGTCTATGTACATGAAACTGACTGGTAAAAATCTTAATACTCGAGTTATATCAATGTGTTTCAATGTGTTTCACGGGCAGTGGATATGGTACCTCTTGTTCAATGATGTTTTATGCCACTTATAATGTAGCTCTAAACTCATAACCACATTTGCTACTGAAGACGTTGAGAAGTGTTGTAATGGCTTCCCATCCGTGGTGCTCAGGGTTGCGTGGTAAGCAGTAAGACTGACTCACAGGAAACGCCGTGATATATATCTAAAATGGTTGAAAGCAGCCTAAAGAAACACGCAAACTAAATAAACAAACAGTGGCTTAATCTCATTAAAATCAAACTTAACCTCGCAGCAGAAGCAGCTATCGCTCGTATAGATCGGGTGACGACCTGATACAGGTCGTCTCAGGTTGTCATTTTCGTCAGCCAGTCAAACTGTCGCTTACAAGATCGTGTGTTATCTACAGAGGAGATAACCGACATATGAACGGAATAGATTAGCACTTGGCTACCTAAATGTTCTCCCATTGTTGGAAAACAAATGTTGCTATTCAAGATGACTTTAGTAAATCAATGGCCGAGCCGGATCGAACTCGCAACCCCTCGTTTGCTACTCCTCGTTGTTCAAGCTATGGTGAACCGTCTCCGGATTGTAGTGGTTAAAGTATCCGTCTTGGGACCAGGGTGTTCGAGTCATAACAAAATGAAATGATAAGAACGGCTTCCCTCCTTGGCGCTCAGAGTCTCGGGGATAGCATGACTTACTGACGCATCTCTATCGTGATATATAATATCAGTAATACTGGTGATTGACACAGGAAACGCCGTGATATATGATATCAGTAATACTGGTGATTGACACAGGAAACGCCGTGATGTATAATATCAGTAATACTGGTGATTGACACAGGAAACGCCGTGATATATGATATCAGTAATACTGGTGATTGACACAGGAAACGCCGTGATATATAATATCAGCACTGGATCACGTGATATAACTGAAATACCGTTGAAAGCGGCTTAAAACACCATTCAGGTAAATCGATCTCAGCTATTGGGACTCGGCTGAATTGCAATTAACCCTTTCCCACTTACAGTAGATCACATCTAGGCAAAAATAGGGAAAATCTCCATCCATGAAAGTATAATTATAGACAAGAAATTGAAAACATTGCGGTAAAACTCGTCTGCTTCAAACGTGTCATGATGCTCCGAAGGAACTTATTACACGTAGGGCTGCACTGCTATGTTGTTGTAAGACGTGTTGTCATTATAAAACAATTTCTCATTTTTCCACCTTGTTTTCAAAAGTCGTCTGCTGCAGTGACGTCAGAATGCGCCTGTATGTGCGATAGAGTGAACGGGAGAACTATTTCCGTAGAAACGAACACAAAAACTAGTCACGTGAGTAATTCACGATGAGACATTGCTCCTTTTGTAACAATATTTTCAAAGGTCGTCTCTGCTGCACTGCACAGGCGTGAGACCAAGCTCTCTCTGTTTAAACGAGCCATTCGTATTCCGGCTATTACGTTAAACAAGTTGGCAATTACTCCTTTCGCAATAATGTTTTCAAAAAGTCGTCTGTTGCAGTCGCAGCAGAATACAGACGCCTCGCCTGTATGTGGGAAAGAGTTAAAATGGAGGAACCCTCTCCGTATAGTTTGATTTGTCATTCCTATTCCGGCTTGTACGTTAAATTGGCAATTACTCCTTTTGCAACACTGTTTTCAAAAGTCGTACATTGCAGTCGCAGCGGAATACAAACGCCTGTATGTGGGAAAGGGTTAAAATGAAGGAACCCTCTCCGTATAGTTTGATTTGTAATTCGTATTCCGGCTAGTACGTGAAATTGGCAATTACTCCTTTTGCAACACTGTTTTCAGAAGGTCGTCAGCTGCAGAAGCGCAGACTAGAAGGCACATGCATGCATGTGAGAAACAGGTAAACTTAACCCTTTCCCACAATCAGTCTGTTTATGTTGCGTCTGCAGCAGACAACATTTGAAAACATTATGACAAAGGAAAACAAAAAGCTCATTATCCTGTTGGTGCAAACCAGACGTGTCTCTGTTAACCCTCCTCCACCCGCAGTCGCATCTTGACTCATCTGTAGCAGACGACCTTTGAATAACAAATGTTAAATTAATAGAGCAGGATGGATCCCTCTCAGTATATAAACGAGCCATTGAGTCTGGTGACTAGTGGTGAGTAATTCGTATTCCGGCTAGTATGTTGATTATGCCGTATCCTCGAGGGAAACCGATGATGGCGTCCAATTGTCCTATTAATCCAATAATCTGATAATCGCGCCCTTTAACCGCTCTTCTGACTTAACCTCGAAACGAGCCGAGTCACACGATAACCGACCCTAGGAGAAAGATTTAGAAAGGCATGAGAGATTCGGATCAGTCTGCGTAGTCTGATAGAGAGGTTCTGGAAAGTCATGAGAGATTCGGATCAGTTATTATACTTATATCAATCATTCTCGATGTCTGCTTTCTCGGTATACTCAGCCAGTTTAGAAGAGTGTGTATGGTGGGAGTCTGTCATTATGATTCCGCTCTCGCTGAAATCGAACTCCGGACCTTTGAGTAACGTGGCGGGCGCTGTTCTACCGAGTCACTGATTTAGGAGTCCGATAGATATCGAGAGTTTCATGATGAACTTGAACAAGATGTAGTTACAACCGTTTTGCATCAAACCATCGATATGTTAAAGACGAGATACGCGGTTAATAATGCACGATATACGCCATTAAAACCTCGTTACAAACACATTAATGCATAATGTATAAGCGTATAATGGTAAATATATCATTACAGATAATGGGGCTGGCTCGTCGCTTGATTTTTTGCTGAAGGTACATGCATTTGTGATAAAGGTTAAAAGAATAGAGACAAGGAAACACGAATTAATTAATTAATAAATAAATGGATGTAAGGATGAATATATTATATTGGTATGAGTTAACGTCGTTATCAACCGACGGCGCTTCGGTTATATCACGGCGGCCAGTTCACCTACCCGTGTGTTTCCTGGCTTTATTACGCCAGTACTCAACATTACATTATGTCCAAGTAACTGACGACGGCTAGTTAATTATGACGCTTGTCGCTTTGACTTTTATCAAACGTCCGAAAGAAATGTTTGGCCAAGCTCGGGGTCGAACTCACAACATCCTGATTGACGTTCCGCGTTGCTACCGACTCAGCTGCCGGGGCGCGGTCTCGGAATAAGATAAATTTATAAGCAGACAATTGACGCAGCATGTAATTGTTGGTGTTTTACGCCGATGTCAACAGTTGTTCAGTTATGTTAAATGAGTTCAGTTATGTAAATGCGTTCGCATTGTTAGTTGCCAGCTCATTCTGTTAGTCTACTCTCACATGGAATCATCCGTTGTTAGGCTATGCCAAACATCCTGAGCGCCATGGAAGGATGCGACTACTACAGTTTTAAAGAACGGTGTCGATTCCAAAATTACATACATGGATTGTTGATCCCGCATTAAGTCAGTTATCATAAAATAAAAGGTTTTGTGCAAAAAGAGCGGGTCCATAAATATTGCGTCTTGTTGACGACACTTTCGTGGACGATTTCCCGCCATGTGTCTCCATAGTGATTCGGACGAGATCTCGTGGGATTTAAAACCGTTACGATATTAATGGCTCTTTAGTTTACAGTCTCGGCATGGAAAGTGGAGTTATGTGTAGTTCTCCGAGTTGGTATCACTGTTAACTGTTACTCTATTCCACATACAGCAAACCTCTATCTAGCAGACGACTTTTGAAAACATCTTAACATTAAAAAACGAGAATAAAAGTATACTTATTGAGTATAGTTAAAAAACATTGTGGCAAACGGAGAATTACTCATTACGCTTTCAAAGGTCGCCTGCTTCAAATGCGTCAAAATAATCCGATATGGTACCACGTCTAGGACAATAAACTGGATACAAGCAGGGCTGCACTCGTAGAGTTTTGTCAGAAAGTACCGACTATGTACTCGTCCACACGACAGTTAGTTTCTGGTGACACAACACGAAGGCGTATGCACAGGCTCACCCAAGTATATACTGTACGCGGAAACACGACAAGACCCAAAGTCACGTGACGCGCCTCGTCTCTATGTATTCTAAATGTCGCCAAACGTTTTAGTCCATTAATGAGAAAGCCTTTGGGTTAATCTGATTCCACGCGATTTAGATTTTAGCCAATTTCCACAGATCGTGTAAGTGGTTTTAAAAAACGTTCATTATGAACATCTCGAGCCGCTGTTGCTCATTCGGTAACGACGACGGCTATCAATCAATGGGTCGTAAATTCGAACCAAGAATCGTCCATTCATTTGTTACGATAATCGCCAAAAGGCAACGTGAGTAGCGTCATTATTCTTTCACCAAATGGGTTGACTGTCTATGTAGGAAGGTACCCAGCTAGCCGTGAAGAATGTTGTGCGCAGTGCCGATGCGTTCGTGAACGTCGGGAACCACTTGAATAAGTGAAGTGATATAATTCATACTGTAAAAGACGGTGTGTAACGTTAATCAATCAATCAATCAATTGATAGACGTTTTATATGACTATATTTAAAGGGTCTTCCTTAAATTCTTTCCCACCTGCAGACGCATTCTGACGTATCTGCGACAGACGAATTATGAAAACATTGTGGCAAAAGGAGAACATGCTCATATTAAGCAATTCCTTCTTTTGTCACAATGTCATCAACTCTATTCTTTAAAATGTGTGTGTTTGGGGTGTGGGGGACTGTGCAGACTGATCCGGGCCGACACATTCCGTCTCAGAGGGAAAGAGGTATAGAGTAGTGATTCCTGAAACAGAAAATCCAGAAAAAAGTGTCTATCTTAAGTGCCATGACATAATGACGACATATGATTTTAGTATTTCCGCTAATAAACAATCCGGAGGATGACACTATTCGATATGTACGCTGTTGCTGTCGGTGCTGATGATGATTGGTTTGTAATGCCAACTCTCCTCGTCTGGTATGACTCATCGCTTGATTCTTGTGAGTTAACAATCTGTTTATGTATTATTTGGGTACATGTGTGAGCGACAATCGACCTTTCTAGAACAAGTCTGTGCATCTACTCAGTCTGATATAGCTCTGCAATGTTCACCAATTAGTCCCAAAAACTTCCAAGAGACTTCTTACAGCCAGTTTCTCAGCTTAATGAAATAGTACGCAAACATAGCCGGCTATTAATAAAATAGTACGCAAACATAGCCAGCTATTAATAAAAAAGTACGCAAACATAGCCGGCTATTAATATAATAGTACGCAAACATAGCCGGCTATTAAAAGAATAGTTCGCAAACATAACCGAGTATTAATGAAATAGTTCGCAAACATAGCCGGCTATTAATAAAATAGTACGCAAACATAGCCGGCTATTACTAAAATAGTTCGCAAACATAGCCGGCTATTAATAAAATAGTTCGCAAACATAGACGGCTATTAATAAAATAGTATGCAAACATAGACGGCTTTTAATAAAACAGTACGCAAACATAGACGGCTATTAATAAAATAGTACGCAAACATAGCCGGCTATTAATGAAATAGTTCGCAAACATAGACGGCTATTAATAAAATAGTACGCAAACATAGCCGGCTATTAATAAAATAGTAGGCAAACATAGCCGGCTATTAATAAAATAGTTCGCAAACATAGCCGGCTATTAATAAAACAGTACGCAAACATAGACGGCTATTAATAAAATAGTACGCAAACATAGCCGGCTATTAATAAAATAGTACGCAAACATAGCTGGCTATTAATAAAATAGTACGTTAAAATAGCTGGCTATTAATAAAATAGTACGCAAACATAGCTGGCTATTAATAAAATAGTACGTTAAAATAGCCGGCTATTAATAAAATAGTACGCAAACATAGCTGGCTATTAATAAAATAGTACGTTAAAATAGCCGGCTATTAATGAAATAGTACGCAAACATAGCCGGCTATTTTGCTACACTAACTTCCTTGGTCACAAGTACGCTTTCCTGGGGGAATTACTCTTATTTTTTTTCACAAATGAAATAATCGTGTTTTATCTCGTTACTTTGTCCATACGAGACGTAGAACTCAATCGTTTTAGACTGATTGCTCACTATCAGTAGACAGTACGTTTCCCTCTCTCAACACGAGGGCGAAACAATTGCCTGTGGTCTACGGGAAAAGATACCCTAATAACCATTACCCCCCCGATTTATTTTCTCAAACTATAATCCTCATTTTAAATTGAAAAGTTGCTGAAATGAGTAGCGAAAAATGAAGAACACGATAAGACTGGTCTACAATTAGTGTAGATTAAAGTATTGCTTAACACCATTTTCCATCTAAATTCCCGCAACTTGTGTGTCATGTTCCGTGTTTATGTTGAGAATATATATATAGATGTGGATGTTGATAAGTCAGTAGATATGCACTGTATGCAATTTATAAAAATAAACATACTAGATCTGTCCAAAACAAACAGAGAAATGGACCAACAATTCGTGCCTTCACTGTATGTCATATCATTGGAAATCCAAACCCACCCCATTTTGTAAGAAAGCGGTCCAAATAATTGCTTTTACATTTTACATAACGAGTCTCTAGAATGAAAAGTGTAAAAAATCTCCGGTTTTCCAAATCGCCCGTCGCCAAAACAATAAATATCAAGTGCTTTGGAATCGGCTTCAGTTACTTACTTAAACGAAAACAATTAAATACAGCGCCTGGTGGGAATGTTTTGTGGCCCGCCGTATATAAGCGTAGTCCTTAGGGTATAGTATATATATATATATATATATATATATGAGCCGTTCCAGGAGAAAACCATATTATGGCACGAGCGTAATGTATCGACTCCGATCAACCTGCTTAGTACACGCAGGCTAATCTGGGCCGACACATTGCGTCTCAGGGGAATAGTGGTATAGAGTAATGATTCTTAAAACAGAAATTCCACAGGAGGCGAAAATTGTCTGTCCGGCATATTTCGGCTGATTCGAGTCATTAATGTTCGTTTTCTCATGGAACGGCTAGTATATATATATACATATCGAGGGCTTGGCGTGAACTAAAATTGGTATTTCTTTACCATGGTTAATCACCTCACCATAAAGTCTTTATAAGCGTTAAAACATTTTTCTTGGTAAACAATGGAAATTTAGTTCTGAGCAATGACACCTAAATTTGCATTGTTTACAAAGGGGTCAAAATTGCCCCTAAACCAGGGTTTTCAAAATAGGTTTTTAGTTACAACCGTTTCACACCAAGCCCTCGATATACATGTAAGGCTATCCGTTTTTGCTATTTATTCGGAAAACACACGTTCCACATAGTCAACATAGACTGATAGCCTTGTGAACAAGAGGGCAAAGATGGCCCTAAATCGATCACCTGAGTGATGGTATAGTAACAAATGTGTATTTGCCAATATCAGGGATAATTTGATAAAGCCTGTTGAAATACAATGAGCAAATTCAGAGGAGAAGAATTTAGGCATTTTTCCCTCTTTCTGATGCCGCAGCAACCAAAGTTCTCCATGGAATTAAATCTATATTTTAGAATCGATTGATTGGGTTAAACGATTAATTAGGGTTTTAAAAAGCCGTTTTCAACAATTGTTCTGTCATATTCCAGCGGCCAGATCTCCTACCCGTGTATTCATGTGTTTTCAACATAGACTGATAGCCTGGTCTGGTGAAAAGCGAATGACTTTTTACTTGCCCCTGGATTGACAGCTATATGGGCGTGACTCTTAAGTGCTTTACACCACTTTCAACAATTTGTTTCATATAGCTCAGCATTTCCTAGGTAAGTTACACGTACTACTGGTCCGTTTATCCTTACACCAGCAAGTCATTTGTAATGGTAAGTTACAATAATTACTGGTCCGTTTATCCTTACACCAGCAAGTCATTTGTAATGGTAAGTTACAATAATTACTGGTCCGTTTATCCTTACACCAGCAAGTCATGTGTAATGGTAAGTTACAATAATTACTGGT
This sequence comes from Serripes groenlandicus, assembly GCA_031761405.1. NCBI lineage: Eukaryota > Metazoa > Mollusca > Bivalvia > Cardiida > Cardiidae > Serripes > Serripes groenlandicus. The sequence goes on from JASEVX010000014.1 coordinate 44,377,001, forward strand.
CCGTTTATCCTTACACCAGCAAGTCATTTGTAATGGGAAGTTACAATAATTACTGGTCCGTTTATCTTGACACCAGCAAGTCATTTGTAATGGTAAGTTACAATAATTACTGGTCCATTTATCCTTACACCAGCAAGTCATTTGTAATGGTAAGTTACAAGTACTACTGGTCCGTTTATCCTTACACCAGCAAGTCATTTGTAATGGTAAGTTACAATAACTACTGGTCCGTTTATCCTTACACCAGCAAGTCATTTGTAATGGTAAGTTACAATAACTACTGGTCCGTTTATCCTTACACCAGCAAGTCATTTGTAATGGTAAGTTACAACTAGAGATTGCTTTTTTGAAAAAGCGCTTGTCTCCCCATTTGTGTGGTCGTAGGGGAGGAAAAGAAATGATGGAGATGAATTTTTTAGTTTTGGACTGGAGATGAAGCAACAGTGACAATCCTCAGTTATTGAGAGGAAACTATTTTTCAGCTGAGGGTTACCATGACCTTGGTCTTTGACCTAGTGACCTCAAAATCAATAGGGGTCATTTGCTGCTGGTGACCAACCTTCACACCAAGTATGAAGTTCCTGGGCCCAAGCAATCTTCAGTTATTGAGCGGAAACCATTTTTCAGCCAAAGGTCACCTTGACCTTGACCTTTGACCTACTCACATCAATAGGGGTCATCTACAGGTTAGGACCAAGCTGCACACCAAGTATGAAGTTCATGGGTATCAGCGTTCTTGAGTTATTGAGTAAAACACATTTTTCAGCTGAAGGTTACCGTGACCTTCGACATTTGACCTTGTGACCTCAAAATCAAACAAATTCAATAAAGGTCATTTACTGGTTAGGACCAACCTGCACACCAGGTATGAAGTTCAACATAAGCATTCTTTAGTTATTGAGAGGAAACCATTTTTCAGCTGAAGGTTACCATGACCTTGACCTTTAAGCTAGTGACCTCAAAATCAATAGGGGTCATCTACTGGTGGTGACCAACCTGCACACCAAGTATTAACTTCCATGGCCAAAGCATTCTACAGTTATTAAGCAAAAACAATGTTTCAGCTCATTGTCACTGTGACCTTTCAGCTCAAGGTCACCATGACCTTGACCTTTTGACATCAAAATCAATAGGAGTCATCTACTGGTCATGACCAACCTGCATACCAAGTATGAAGATCCTATGCCCAAGCGTTCTTCAGTTATTGAGCGGAAACAAGTGTGACGGATGTGACCTTGACCTTTGACGTAGTGACCTTAAAATAAATAGGGGTCATCTGCTGGTGGTGACCAACCTGCACATCAAGTATGAAGTTCCTGGGCCCAAGCAAAAACTATTTATCAGCTCATTGTCACTGTGACCTTTCAAGCTCATGGTCACTGTGACCTTGACTTTAGACGTACTAACCTCAAAATAAATAGGGGTCTTCTACTAGGCATGGCCATCCTGCATACCAAGTATGGAGTTCCTCAACCAAAGCGTTCTTCAGTTATTGAGCGGAAACCATTTTTTACCTCACAAGGTCACCATGACCTTGACCTTTGACCTTTTGTTATCAAAATCAATAGGGGTCAGCTACTGGTCATGACCAACCTGCATACCAAGTATAAAGTTCCTACGCCCAAGCGTTCTTCAGTTATTGGGCGGAAACAAGTGTGACAGACGGAAGGACGGAAGGACGGACGGACGGACGGACGGACGGAACGGAACGGGCAAAAACAATTTGTCATCCCCATGTAATGGGGGAGACATAATAATTACTGGTCCGTTTATCCTTACACCAGCAAGTCATTTGTAATGGTAAGTTACAAGTACTACTGGTCCGTTTATCCTTACACCAGCAAGTCATTTGTAATGGTAAGTTACAATAATTACTGGTCCGTTTATCCTTACACCAGGCCAGGGATTGAACCCGTGACATCCAGCATCCTTGGAAGATGCTCTACCACTACACCACGGAGGCGGTCAATGGCGTCATATGTCGGTCTTTAGCGTCAGATGGGGGTTAATGGCGTCAGATGGCGTCTGTATCAAGGGGAGGGTAAATAATGACTGAATTCATTTTCAGTTATTTCAATATTTTATTATTAATCATGGCCTTAGAAATACCAAGTGACCTTGGTAATCTATGAATAATAATTAATTAATACATGAATATGTAAATGAGGGCATGTCATGATGCAAATGAGTTTAATGGTACATACACAAATCACATGAATATTCATGAATATTCAAAAACCATTAACAGTACTACTGTACCTATTGAACATAAGCCAACCTATTATAGAAGAACAAACCACACTTCATTCAAAGTTTACTGTCACACCTAACTAACATAACTCCTTCCCACATACAACAAATCTGCAGCAGACACCTTGAAACATATGTAAAATCTCATAAACTGATGGTTTCATTATTGAAAAAAGAGTTGAAAACATGGTGGCAAAAGGGGAAAATGCTTATTATTACGAGGAAATTCTCCTTTTGTCACCATGTTTTAAAAAGCCCTCTGCTGCAGAGACGTTACTTGTCGTATGCAGGTGGGAAAGGGTTAACCGACCTGTTCAGTCAAATGAAAGTACACTATATGATTATGTATGTTTTGTCTGTATATTTGTACTAGACAAAACGCCGCCTAAGAGATAGGACAGCAACAGGTCACGTGAATGGTCAGTAACAGATAACGTTAAAATTAGAATAAGATAACCCTGTATCTTTCTTTGCATATTGAGGTAAAGAATTTCATTTTCTTTTTAATTCATTCTTTTTCAAACATGTTAGCTTACATCGTACAGACATTATACATGGCACTTTTTATTTTTGCTTCAACAGCGTGTATAATAATAACAATTCACGCTGCAAATATCAAATGTCGAGGTCATTGTCATGGTAACATTCGCGCCCAGATTTCCATGGCAACATCACAATATCTAAACATAATCTGTAACAAAACAATTCTCACTCAATCCTTTCCCAAATACAACAGATTATCCTGCAGAAGACTTTTCAAAAATAACAGACAAAAAAATGGAAAATCTCTACAATCAAGTTATAATTATTGGGTATAACTCAAAGCGATGTCAGAAAATATGAGATATTACTCATGTTGCTGCATTGTTTTCAAAAGTCATGTGATGTTGATGTATATACATTGGTAAAAACGATTGAATGTAAACTCTTTCCAACATATACATACAGACGCTTAATTGAACTCTCGTTTACGCTTAATTAAACTCTCGTTTACGGAGATATGTCAAGGTTTTGGCCGATACGTTTTCCAAAAGTAGTCTGCTGTCTATCTGTTGTATGTGAGAGAGGATTAGCTGGATGACCTCATCTTACAATGAGTGATAACAGACTTAAACAAATTGCACCAAACAAATAACAAAACATATCATAACAGTTCATGTCTCATTAAGAATACACCTGTTTTCCCAGTCAACCTATGACTTATTAACCATTTCCCACATACAACGAATCTGCAGCAGATGACTTTGACAAATAGTTAGTCAAAAATATGGAAAATATCCATAAAAGAAAATATGATTAGTTATTAAAGTTGAAAACATTGTGCAAAGTGGCGAACGGAGAAATTGCAAGGTTTTAATGGAGCATTTGTAGCAGATGGCTTTTGAATATATTGTGGAAACAGAAAAATAACTCATTTCATTTCTCCTTTTGCTACAGTGTTTTCAATTTAAATCAATAATTATATTTTCATTGAAACAGAATTTCCATTATTTTGATCATTTGTTTTAAAAGTCGTCTACTGCAGAATTTGCATTCTTGACAAATGCTTAAAAAGCATCAATGAGAATCAATCCTACTTGTGAACAAGTTGTAAAAGCCTCTAACAAAAACAAGATTAATATTGTTAATTTGAAGAAGAACACTACCAGATCACCAAAAGACACCAAAACTTACAAACGAACAATCAACAGAAATATTTTTGCAGAGCTATATGCATGTTCTAAAATCCTTATTTGCAGAAGACTTCTTTAATGTGGGAAACTGCTTTACATCAGTCACAACCAAAACATCACAGCTCATTTCAGGCCATTTCTCCATTTCGAACAGTAATTTAGACATATTCACTCTATAATTTACACTTTCTTCTGTCATGATAAGTTGTTCAGCCATTCAACAATTTGGAAGAAGCTGAGGTATTAAGTTAGTTTGAGAAAGGGAGACAATTACAGATAGAAAGAGAAAGGGAGACAATTACAGAGAGATAGATAGAGAAAGAAAACAAAAATCAAATGAACCCATTTCCTAATAGAGAAAACTGTAACTACAGAAATTTCGAGGGCTTGGCGTGAAACGGTTGTAACTTAAAACCTATTTTGAAAACCCTGGTTTAGGGGCAATTTTGACCCTTTTGTAAACAATGCAAATTTAGGTGCCATTGCTCAGAACGAGCAATGGCACCTAAATTTACATTGTTTACCAAGAAAAGTGATTTTAACGCTTATAAAGACTTTATGGCGAGGTGATTAACCTTGGTAAAAAAATACCAATTTTAGATACAACCGTTTCACGCTAAGCCCTCGAGATGTTTTCCCACTTGCCCACGTTTTTTGACGCATAAAGCAGAAGACTTTTGAAAAAATTGTGGGCAAAAGAAGAAATTGCTTATTACTTTTTTCAATATTCTTTCATTTATAGATGTGTCTTATTGTTGCCAAGATATTTTCAAAGTCATCTGCTGATAAAGGTCTTAAAAGATATCAACTGCAGAAGCATCAAAAGTAGAATATATAAATATGAAAGAAAGGACAAACAGAAAGAGAGACAGTGTAAAGGAAAATTAAAAGTTGACCCTTTCCCCAATACATAATACGCTTTCGGAAACTTCTGTAGCACGTTACATTGGAAAACATTGCAACAAAAGGTGAAATTGTTCAAATTCCTCCTTTTGCCACGAAGAGTTTAAAACTCTATTCAATGATTATACTTTCATTTCCAGAGATATTTCATATTTTACGCCAAGATTGTTTCAATGTCAGATTGTTTCAATGTCGTCTGCTGCAGATTAGTTGTATGTGGGAAAGGAGGGTTAAAAGAAAGTTTAAAAAAATAAAAATAAAATCAAAAATAGTTAAAAAATTATACAATAGTCAATTGTCATATTGTACAATAAATATACATACATTTCTTTCAAAAAAATTAAAAATTTTGATTTTGGAATTAAAATTCTTAATCTTTATTTAACCCATTCTAACAAACAGAGGCTTGCTGCAGCGTGTGACTTTAAAAATATTTCTCCTTTTGTCACAATGTTTTCAACTTTCTTTTTAAAGATATTCCTTTTATATTTGCCTTGACGCTTTCAAAGTTGTCTGCTGTAGATTTATTGTATGTGGGAAAAGGTAATGACACCAAATCACATCTACATTGCTTCACTCAGCCCATATCATATTGCTCAGATTATTTAAAAATCAGAAACTATCAAATGAGGTTAACAACTTAGTCAATATTCAAATTATGTTGACAATACATTGATTTATTGATTGATCAAAGTTTAACGTCATTTTCAGCTGTATTTCAGTCATATCAAAGCCAGTTCACCTACTCATGTATTTCCTGGATTTCTCGCCACCAGTACTCCTCCACATAACATTTCTCCCAGGCAACTGGCTTCCATCCCACATAGACCAAAGCTCTCGATAAGGGGCGTTTTGCATGTTTTAAAATCCTTATTTGATCCTCTAACCCTATGCTGTGGGTACTCAAAAGAATCGTCTCAGTGAATCAAGAATTCTGGTTAGTCATCGGTAAGAATGAATAGCTGAGCCTGAGTTAAGCGTAACAATCAACTAGGCAATAGTAATACAAAATGTGAGAACTGAAGAAACTTATATAAAAACCCTTTCCCGCGTACAATAAATCTGCAGCAGACAACTTTGAAAACATCTAGGAATAAATACTGAAAATCTCTATAAATAAATGTACAATTATTAAAAAGATTTGAAAGATTTGTGGCAAAAGGAGAAATTGCTCATTATGAGCAAATACTCCTTTTACCACAATGTGTTGTTTTTTTAAAAGTCATCTGCTGCAGTTGCCTCAAAAGCCCTCTGCAGGTGGGAAAGGGATAATAAATTAAAGGCACTATACCATTTTAAAATGTCTATAACCACTATTTAACGTAACAATAGCACTTTTCACATTTTCCCGCACACACTCATTTCAACGCATAACCTGAAGTCCATTTTAACCCTTTCCCTCAGATAGACACTTTCTGACGCCTCTGCAGCAGACAGCTTTTTGAAAACATAGTGACAAAAGAAGAAATTGCTCAAAACGAGCAATTTCTCCTTTTGCCACAATGTTTTCCACTTTTAGTCATAGGTTATCCATTCAATTATAGAGATTTTCTATTTTTTGACAAGATATGTTCAAAGTTGTCTGCTGCGGAATTGTCGTATGAGGAAAAGTTTTACAAAAATCAAGGGAGTTAAATAACAAGGAAGTTTTCTTTCACATTGACTGAGTTATATCCCTTGCATTCAAGTTCTTCTTGAAACCCTTTCCCCAATTCAAGAAACTGTTTTAGTTCTCTGAAACGGATGGCTTTTGTAAACATTGTGGTAAAAGGAAGAATTGTTAATGAACAAAGACAAGTCAAAATGTAGTCTACATTGTCAATAAAGACCCTTTTGTGATTTGTTAATTTCATATTAGATTTTTCCTTTAGAAGAGTCTTTGCCCTTTCCCACATATTACAACAAACATAATATACGAAGTTCTTTAACCCTTCCAAACATACAGACACTTTCTGACGGCTCTACAGCAGACGACATTTGAACACATTGTGGTAAAGGGAGAAATTGATCATAATGAGCAATATCTCCATTTGCCACAATGTTTTCAACTGTTTTTCAATAACTAAACCTTCAATAATAGAGATTTTCTACAGTTTTGCCATTACCGTTTTCAAAGTCTTCCGCTGCAGATTTGAAGTAAGTGTGAAAGGGCGGTAGTCCAGATAAGGAGGGTTTTGCAGCTCGTTGCCCAACAATATCTCTCTTATTATTAAACCAAACCCTATGTTGTAGGTACTCAAAAGAATCGTCTCATTGAGACGATTCTTTTGAGTACCCACACAATAGGGTTAGCGGATAAAATAAGGACTTTAGAACGAGCAAAACCCTCCTTTTCTAGAGCTCCGGAAAGGGTTCAATTGCTGGCAAAAGGGTCATCTATCCGTCTTTAAAAATAATTCCAACCAGCACGGGCACGAAAACAAGAACTGTCTCGAATAGCACGGGCCCCATCCCTTCGCAAAACTAATCCTCACACAATAGGGGTCGTAAGGGCCGTCTAAGTATTTTGGGTCATGATATTTCATTTCTCGCATTAAATGCCCTCGTTCATAATCGAATATCTTCACTGAAAATCCGGGCAAAACTTTGTGGATGTACAACGTTCTCAATGAGGGATTCTCCAGCGTCCGTGAATGCACGAATATCGGATAGTCCGATCGATTATACACATACACACCATCCGTCTCTTTACTTAATGTGATGCCGAGTCCTATTTTGTCTCGAGTCCGCCGAACATTTTCTGACGGGGCATCGTCCTGTAATATCTGCAAGCACAAGCCGTCACCGTGAGGTAGATTTTGGAATATATTGGTGTGAGAGTCAAACACAGTAAGTAAACGTCCAACGCGCTGTCGTAGCTCCCAATAGGCAATGGTGCACCAGTGCTGCCCCCTTGTGGTTTGGTTTGAATTATTTGAGTAGCTCTCAAGCTCAACGATATCCATCTTGTTATGTATATGCTCGCCTGAAAATAGAAACCGAATAATGTTGTAAATTACTTTCGGAGATCGAACCTGGGACGCCCCCGTTCTAAATCCCAACCTCAATCAAAAGAATGAGTTTCACTGGAGGTCAAAAGAAGATTAATTTAATTCTTTCCCACTGGCATCAAAAGAATGAATTTCTTCTTTTGCCACAACATTTTCGACTCTTTCAGTAACTGTAGATTAGTTGTATGTGGGAAAGGAGGGTTAAAAAAAAAATGAAAAAGGAAAAAATTGAAAATGAAATGAAAGATAGTTTAAACTATTAACGCACGAGTGTGACACCGCGTTACATAAATATTCGAATGGGCCCTGGTTTAAATTGAGTATATATATATTTGAAACGGATAGGGTGTATTTCTGAGTAGAGCAGGGTGTATGCTACCATCAAATGGTATAACAGTGATGTTTCAGCTTCGGTTAAACGTGTGCGACATTGAAATGATGGCGAATACGCAACTACGGTTAAGAGTAAATCTAGCGTTTTATAGGTCTCACACCTCTATGCTTTGATTATAATGCGATGTCTATGTATGTACATGAAACTGACTGGTAAAAATCTTAATACTCGAGTTAAATCAATGTGTTTCAATGTGTTTCACGGGCAGTGGATATGGTACCTCTTGTTCAATGATGTTTTATGCCACTTATAATGTAGCTCTAAACTCATAACCACATTTGCTACTGAAGACGTTGAGAAGTGTTGTAATGGCTTCCCATCCGTGGTGCTCAGGGTTGCGTGGTAAGCAGTAAGACTGACTCACAGGAAACGCCGTGATATATATCTAAAATGGTTGAAAGCAGCCTAAAGAAACACGCAAACTAAATAAACAAACAGTGGCTTAATCTCATTAAAATCAAACTTAACCTCGCAGCAGAAGCAGCTATCGCTCGTATAGATCGGGTGACGACCTGATACAGGTCGTCTCAGGTTGTCATTTTCGTCAGCCAGTCAAACTGTCGCTTACAAGATCGTGTGTTATCTACAGAGGAGATAACCCACATATGAACGGAATAGATTAGCACTTGGCTACCTACCCACTTAGACAATGTTCTCCCATTGTTGGAAAACAAATGTTGCTATTCAAGATGACTTTAGTAAATCAATGGCCGAGCCGGATCGAACTCGCAACCCCTCGTTTGCTACTCCTCGTTGTTCAAGCTATGGTGAACCGTCTCCGGATTGTAGTGGTTAAAGTATCCGTCTTGGGACCAGGGTGTTCGAGTCATAACAAAATGAAATGATAAGAACGGCTTCCCTCCTTGGCGCTCAGAGTCTCGGGGATAGCATGACTTACTGACGCATCTCCTATATCGTGATATATAATATCAGTAATACTGGTGATTGACACAGGAAACGCCGTGATATATGATATCAGTAATACTGGTGATTGACACAGGAAACGCCGTGATGTATAATATCAGTAATACTGGTGATTGACACAGGAAACGCCGTGATATATAATATCAGTAATACTGGTGATTGACACAGGAAACGCCGTGATATATAATATCAGTAATACTGGTGATTGACACAGGAAACGCCGTGATATATGATATCAGTAATACTGGTGATTGACACAGGAAACGCCGTGATATATAATATCAGTAATACTGGTGATTGACACAGGAAACGCCGTGATATATGATATCAGTAATACTGGTGATTGACACAGGAAACGCCGTGATATATGATATCAGCACTGGATCACGTGATATAACTGAAATACCGTTGAAAGCGGCTTAAAACACCATTCAGGTAAATCGATCTCAGCTATTGGGACTCGACTGAATTGCAATTAACCCTTTCCCACTTACAGTAGATCACATCTAGGCAAAAATAGGGAAAATCTCCATCCATGAAAGTATAATTATAGACAAGAAATTGAAAACATTGCGGTAAAACTCGTCTGCTTCAAACGTGTCATGATGCTCCGAAGGAACTTATTACACGTAGGGCTGCACTGCTATGTTGTTGTAAGAAGTGTTGTCATTATAAAACAATTTCTCATTTTTCCACCTTGTTTTCAAAAGTCGTCTGCTGCAGTGACGTCAGAATGCGCCTGTATGTGCGATAGAGTGAACGGGAGAACTATTTCCGTAGAAACGAACACAAAAACTAGTCACGTGAGTAATTCACGATGAGACATTGCTCCTTTTGTAACAATATTTTCAAAGGTCGTCTCTGCTGCACTGCACAGGCGTGAGACCAAGCTCTCTCTGTTTAAACGAGCCATTCGTATTCCGGCTATTACGTTAAACAAGTTGGCAATTACTCCTTTCGCAATAATGTTTTCAAAAAGTCGTCTGTTGCAGTCGCAGCAGAATACAGACGCCTCGCCTGTATGTGGGAAAGAGTTAAAATGGAGGAACCCTCTCCGTATAGTTTGATTTGTCATTCCTATTCCGGCGTGTACGTTAAATTGGCAATTACTCCTTTTGCAACACTGTTTTCAAAAGTCGTACATTGCAGTCGCAGCGGAATACAAACGCCTGTATGTGGGAAAGGGTTAAAATGAAGGAACCCTCTCCGTATAGTTTGATTTGTAATTCGTATTCCGGCTAGTACGTGAAATTGGCAATTACTCCTTTTGCAACACTGTTTTCAGAAGGTCGTCAGCTGCAGAAGCGCAGACTAGAAGGCACATGTATGCATGTGAGAAACAGGTAAACTTAACCCTTTCCCACAATCAGTCTGTTTATGTTGCGTCTGCAGCAGACAACATTTGAAAACATTATGACAAAGGAAAACAAAAAGCTCATTATCCTGTTGGTGCAAACCAGACGTGTCTCTGTTAACCCTCCTCCACCCGCAGTCGCATCTTGACTCATCTGTAGCAGACGACCTTTGAATAACAAATGTTAAATTAATAGAGCAGGATGGATCCCTCTCAGTATATAAACGAGCCATTGAGTCTGGTGACTAGTGGTGAGTAATTTGTATTCCGGCTAGTATGTTGATTATGCCGTATCCTCGAGGGAAACCGATGATGGCGTCCAATTGTCCTATTAATCCAATAATCTGATAATCGCGCCCTTTAACCGCTCTTCTGACTTAACCTCGAAACGAGCCGAGTCACACGATAACCGACCCTAGGAGAAAGATTTAGAAAGGCATGAGAGATTCGGATCAGTCTGCGTAGTCTGATAGAGAGGTTCTGGAAAGTCATGAGAGATTCGGATCAGTTATTATACTTATATCAATCATTCTCGATGTCTGCTTTCTCGGTATACTCAGCCAGTTTAGAAGAGTGTGTATGGTGGGAGTCTGTCATTATGATTCCGCTCTCGCTGAAATCGAACTCCGGACCTTTGAGTAACGTGGCGGGCGCTGTTCTACCGAGTCACTGATTTAGGAGTCCGATAGATATCGAGAGTTTCATGATGAACTTGAACAAGATGTAGTTACAACCGTTTTGCATCAAACCATCGATATGTTAAAGACGAGATACGCGGTTAATAATGCACGATATACGCCATTAAAACCTCGTTACAAACACATTAATGCATAATGTATAAGCGTATAATGGTAAATATATCATTACAGATAATGGGGCTGGCTCGTCGCTTGATTTTTTGCTGAAGGTACATGCATTTGTGATAAAGGTTAAAAGAATAGAGACAAGGAAACACGAATTAATTAATTAATAAATAAATGGATGTAAGGATGAATATATTATATTGGTATGAGTTAACGTCGTTATCAACCGACGGCGCTTCGGTTATATCACGGCGGCCAGTTCACCTACCCGTGTGTTTCCTGGCTTTATTACGCCAGTACTCAACATTACATTATGTCCAAGTAACTGACGACGGCTAGTTAATTATGACGCTTGTCGCTTTGACTTTTATCAAACGTCCGAAAGAAATGTTTGGCCAAGCTCGGGGTCGAACTCACAACATCCTGATTGACGTTCCGCGTTGCTACCGACTCAGCTGCCGGGGCGCGGTCTCGGAATAAGATAAATTTATAAGCAGACAATTGACGCAGCATGTAATTGTTGGTGTTTTACGCCGATGTCAACAGTTGTTCAGTTATGTTAAATGAGTTCAGTTATGTAAATGCGTTCGCATTGTTAGTTGCCAGCTCATTCTGTTAGTCTACTCTCACATGGAATCATCCGTTGTTAGGCTATGCCAAACATCCTGAGCGCCATGGAAGGATGCGACTACTACAGTTTTAAAGAACGGTGTCGATTCCAAAATTACATACATGGATTGTTGATCCCGCATTAAGTCAGTTATCATAAAATAAAAGGTTTTGTGCAAAAAGAGCGGGTCCATAAATATTGCGTCTTGTTGACGACACTTTCGTGGACGATTTCCCGCCATGTGTCTCCATAGTGATTCGGACGAGATCTCGTGGGATTTAAAACCGTTACGATATTAATGGCTCTTTAGTTTACAGTCTCGGCATGGAAAGTGGAGTTATGTGTAGTTCTCCGAGTTGGTATCACTGTTAACTGTTACTCTATTCCACATACAGCAAACCTCTATCTAGCAGACGACTTTTGAAAACATCTTAACATTAAAAAACGAGAATAAAAGTATACTTATTGAGTATAGTTAAAAAACATTGTGGCAAACGGAGAATTACTCATTACGCTTTCAAAGGTCGCCTGCTTCAAATGCGTCAAAATAATCCGATATGGTACCACTTCTAGGACAATAAACTGGATACAAGCAGGGCTGCACTCGTATAGTTTTGTCAGAAAGTACCGACTATGTAATCGTCTACACGACAGATAGTTTCTGGTGACACAACACGAAGGCGTATGCACAGGCTCACCCAAGTATATACTGTACGCAGATACACAACACGGATGCACGGGATCACCCAAGTATATACTGTACGCAGATACACAACACGGATGCACGGGATCACCCAAGTATATACTGTACGCGGATACACGACAAGACCCAAAGTCACGTGACGCGCCTCGTCTCTATGTATTCTAAATGTCGCCAAACGTTTTAGTCCATTAATGAGAAAGCCTTTGGGGTTAATCTGATTCCACGTGATTTAGATTTTAGCCAATTTCCACAATTGCTTAAAGGTCGTGTAAGTGGTTTTAAAAAACGTTCATTATGAACATTTCGAGCCGCTGTTGCTCATTCGGTAACGACGACGGCTATCAATCAATGGGTCGTGAATTCGAACCAAGAATCGGCCATTCATTTTTTACGATAATCGCGTGAGTAGCGTCATTATTCTTTCACCAAATGGGTTGACTGTCAATGTAGGAAGGTACCCAGCTAGTCGTGAAGAATGATGTGCGCAGTGCCCATGCGTTCGTGAAAGTCCGGAACCACTTGAATAAGTGAAGTGATATAATTCATACTGTAAAAGACGGTGTGTAACGTTAATCAATCAATCAATCAATTGATAGACGTTTTATATAACTATATTTAAAGGGTCTTCCTTAAATTCTTTCCCACCTGCAGACGCATTCTGACGTATCTGCGACAGACGAATTATGAAAACATTGTGGCAAAAGGAGAACATGCTCATATTAAGCAATACCTTCTTTTGTCACAATGTCATCAACTATTTTCTTTAAAATGTGTGTGTTTGAGGTGTGGGGGACTGTGCAGACTGATCCGGGCCGACACATTCCGTCTCATAGGGAAAGAGGTATAGAGTAGTGATTCCTGAAACAGAAAATCCAGAAAAAAGTGTCTATCTTAAGTGCCATGACATAATGACGACATATGATTTTAGTATTTCCGCTAATAAACAATCCGGAGGATGACACTATTCGATATGTACGCTGTTGCTGTCGGTGCTGATGATGATTGGTTTGTAATGCCAACTCTCCTCGTCTGGTATGACTCATCGCTTGATTCTTGTGAGTTAACAATCTGTTTATGTATTATTTGGGTACATGTGTGAGCGACAATCGACCTTTCTAGAACAAGTCTGTGCATCTACTCAGTCTGATATAGCTCTGCAATGTTCACCAATTAGTCCCAAAAACTTCCAAGAGACTTCTTACAGCCAGTTTCTCAGCTTAATGAAATAGTACGCAAACATAGCCGGCTATTAATAAAATAGTACGCAAACATAGCCAGCTATTAATAAAAAAGTACGCAAACATAGCCGGCTATTAATATAATAGTACGCAAACATAGCCGGCTATTAAAAGAATAGTTCGCAAACATAACCGAGTATTAATGAAATAGTTCGCAAACATAGCCGGCTATTAATAAAATAGTACGCAAACATAGCCGGCTATTACTAAAATAGTTCGCAAACATAGCCGGCTATTAATAAAATAGTTCGCAAACATAGACGGCTATTAATAAAATAGTATGCAAACATAGACGGCTTTTAATAAAACAGTACGCAAACATAGACGGCTATTAATAAAATAGTACGCAAACATAGCCGGCTATTAATGAAATAGTTCGCAAACATAGACGGCTATTAATAAAATAGTACGCAAACATAGCCGGCTATTAATAAAATAGTAGGCAAACATAGCCGGCTATTAATAAAATAGTTCGCAAACATAGCCGGCTATTAATAAAACAGTACGCAAACATAGACGGCTATTAATAAAATAGTACGCAAACATAGCCGGCTATTAATAAAATAGTACGCAAACATAGCTGGCTATTAATAAAATAGTACGTTAAAATAGCCGGCTATTAATGAAATAGTACGCAAACATATCCGGCTATTTTGCTACACTAACTTCCTTGGTCACAAGTACGCTTTCCTGGGGGAATTACTCTCTTTTTTTTCACAAATGAAATAATCGTGTTTTATCTCGTTACTTTGTCCATACGAGACGTAGAACTCAATCGTTTAAGACTGATTGCTCACTATCAGTAGACAGTACGTTTCCCTCTCTCAACACGAGGGCGAAACAATTGCCTGTGGTCTACGGGAAAAGATACCCTAATAACCATTACCCCCCCCCCCCCCCCCCCGATTTATTTTCTCAAACTATAATCCTCATTTTAAATTGAAAAGTTGCTGAAATGAGTAGCGAAAAATGAAGAACACGATAAGACTGGTCTACAATTAGTGTAGATTAAAGTATTGCTTAACACCATTTTCCATCTAAATTCCCGCAACTTGTGTGTCATGTTCCGTGTTTATGTTGAGAATATATATATAGATGTGGATGTTGATAAGTCAGTAGATATGCACTGTATGCAATTTATAAAAATAAACATACTAGATCTGTCCAAAACAAACAGAGAAATGGACCAACAATTCGTGCCTTCACTGTATGTCATATCATTGGAAATCCAAACCCACCCCATTTTGTAAGAAAGCGGTCCAAATAATTGCTTTTACATAACGAGTCTCTAGAATGAAAAGTGTAACAAATCTCCGGTTTTCCAAATCGCCCGTCGCCAAAACAATAAATATCAAGTGCTTTGGAATCGGCTTCAGTTACTTACTTAAACGAAAACAATTAAATACAGCGCCTGGTGGGAATGTTTTGTGGCCCGCCGTATATAAGCGTAGTCCTTAGGGTATAGTATATATATATATATATGAGCCGTTCCAGGAGAAAACCATATTATGGCACGAGCGTAATGTATCGACTCCGATCAACCTGCTTAGTACACGCAGGCTAATCTGGGCCGACACATTTCGTCTCAGGGGGATAGTGGTATAGAGTAATGATTCTTAAAACAGAAATTCCACAGGAGGCGAAAATTGTCTGTCCGGCATATTTCGGCTGATTCGAGTCATTAATGTTCGTTTTCTCATATCGAGGGCTTGGCATGAAACGGTTGTAACTAAAATTGGTATTTCTTTACCATGGTTAATCACCTCACCATAAAGTCTTTATAAGCGTTAAAACATTTTTCTTGGTAAACAATGGAAATTTAGATGACATTGCTCGTTCTGAGCAATGACACCTAAATTTGCATTAATTGTTTACAAAGGGGTCAAAATTGCCCCTAAACCAGGGTTTTCAAAATAGGTTTTTAGTTACAACCGTTTCACACCAAGCCCTCGATATACATGTAAGGCTATCCGTTTTTGCTATTTATTCGGAAAACACACGTTCCACTAGTCAACATAGACTGATAGCCTTGTGAACAAGAGGGCAAAGATGGCCCTAAATCGATCACCTGAGAGTGATGGTATAGTAACAAATGTGTATTTGCCAATATCAGGGATAATTTGATAAAGCCTGTTAAAATACAATGAGCAAATTCAGAGGAGAAGAATTTAGGCATTTTTCCCTCTTTCTGATGCCGCAGCAACCAAAGTTCTCCATGGAATTAAATCTATATTTTAGAATCGATTGATTGGGTTAAACGATTAATTAGGGTTTTAAAAAGCCGTTTTCAACAATTGTTCAGTCATATTCCAGCGGCCAGATCTCCTACCCGTGTATTCATGTGTTTTCAACATAGACTGATAGCCTGGTCTGGTGAAAAGCGAATGACTTTTTACTTGCCCCTGGATTGACAGCTATATGGGCGTGACTCTTAAGTGCTTTACACCACTTTCAACAATTTGTTTCATATAGCTCAGCGTTTCCTGGGTAAGTTACAAGTACTACTGGTCCGTTTATCCTTACACCAGCAAGTCATTTGTAATGGTAAGTTACAATAATTACTGGTCCGTTTATCCTTACACCAGCAAGTCATTTGTAATGGTAAGTTACAATAATTACTGGTCCGTTTATCCTTACACCAGCAAGTCATTTGTAATGGTAAGTTACAATAATTACTGGTCCGTTTATCCTTACACCAGCAAGTCATTTGTAATGGTAAGTTACAATAATTACTGGTCCGTTTATCTTGACACCAGCAAGTCATTTGTAATGGTAAGTTACAATAATTACTGGTCCGTTTATCCTTACACCAGCAAGTCATTTGTAATGGTAAGTTACAAGTACTACTGGTCCGTTTATCCTTACACCAGCAAGTCATTTGTAATGGTAAGTTACAAGTACTACTGGTCCGTTTATCCTTACACCAGTAAGTCATTTGTAATGGTAAGTTACAATAACTACTGGTCCGTTTATCCTTACACCAGCAAGTCATTTGTAATGGTAAGTTACAATAATTACTGGTCCGTTTATCCTTACACCAGCAAGTCATTTGTAATGGTAAGTTACAATAATTACTGGTCCGTTTATCCTTACACCAGCAAGTCATTTGTAATGGTAAGTTACAATAATTACTGGTCCGTTTATCCTTACACCAGCAAGTCATTTGTAATGGTAAGTTACAATAATTACTGGTCCGTTTATCCTTACACCAGCAAGTCATTTGTAATGGTAAGTTACAAGTACTACTGGTCGGTTTATCCTTACACCAGCAAGTCATTTGTAATGGTAAGTTACAATAATTACTGGTCCGTTTATCCTTACACCAGGCCAGGGATTGAACCCGTGACATCCAGCATCCTTGGCAGATGCTCTACCACTACACCACGGAGGCGGTCAATGGCGTCATATGTCGGTCATTAGCGTCAGATGGGGGTCAATGGCGTCAGATGTCGTCTGTATCAAGGGGAGGGTAAATAATGACTGAATTCATTTTCAGTTATTTCAATATTTTATTATTAATCATGGCCTTAGAAATACCAAGTGACCTTGGTAATCTATGAATAATAATTAATTAATACATGAATATGTAAATGAGGGCATGTCATGATGCAAATGAGTTTAATGGTACATACACAAATCACATGAATATTCATGAATATTCAAAAACCATTAACAGTACTACTGTACCTATTGAACATAAGCCAACCTATTATAGAAGAACAAACCACACTTCATTCAAAGTTTACTGTCACACCTAACTAACATAACTCCTTCCCACATACAACAAATCTGCAGCAGACACCTTGAAACATATGTAAAATCTCATAAACTGATGGTTTCATTATTGAAAAAAGAGTTGAAAACATGGTGGCAAAAGGGGAAAATGCTTATTATTACGAGGAAATTCTCCTTTTGTCATCATGTTTTAAAAAGCCCTCTGCTGCAGAGACGTTACTTGTCGTATGCAGGTGGGAAAGGGTTAACCGACCTGTTCAGTCAAATGAAAGTACACTATATGATTATGTATGTTTTGTCTGTATATTTGTACTAGACAAAACGCCGCCTAAGAGATAAGACAGCAACAGGTCACGTGAATGGTCAGTAACAGATAACGTTAAAATTAGAATAAGATAACCCTGTATCTTTCTTTGCATATTGAGGTAAAGAATTTCATTTCTTTTTAATTCATTCTTTTTCAAACATGTTAGCTTACATCGTACAGACATTATACATGGCACTTTTTATTTTTGCTTCAACAGCGTGTATAATAATAACAATTCACGCTGCAAATATCAAATGTCGAGGTCATTGTCATGGTAACATTCGCGCCCAGATTTCCATGGCAACATCACAATATCTAAACATAATCTGTAACAAAACAATTCTCACTCAATCCATTCCCAAATACAACAGATTATACTGCAGAAGACTTTTCCAAAATAACAGACAAAAAAATGGAAAATCTCTACAATCAAGTTATAATTATTGGGTATAACTCAAAGCGATGTCAGAAAATATGAGATATTACTCATGTTGCTGCATTGTTTTCAAAAGTCATGTGATGTTGATGTATATACATTGGTAAAAACGATTGAATGTAAACTCTTTCCAACATATACATACAGACGCTTAATTGAACTCTCGTTTACGCTTAATTAAACTCTCGTTTACGGAGATATGTCAAGGTTTTGGCCGATACGTTTTCCAAAAGTAGTCTGCTGTCTATCTGTTGTATGTGAGAGAGGATTAGCTGGATGACCTCATCTTACAATGAGTGATAACAGACTTAAACAAATTGCACCAAACAAATAACAAAACATATCATAACAGTTCATGTCTCATTAAGAATACACCTGTTTTCCCAGTCAACCTATGACTTATTAACCATTTCCCACATACAACGAATCTGCAGCAGATGACTTTGACAAATAGTTAGTCAAAAATATGGAAAATATCCATAAAAGAAAATATGATTAGTTATTAAAGTTGAAAACATTGTGCAAAGTGGCGAACGGAGAAATTGCAAGGTTTTAATGGAGCATTTGTAGCAGATGGCTTTTGAATATATTGTGGAAACAGAAAAATAACTCATTTCATTTCTCCTTTTGCTACAGTGTTTTCAATTTAAATCAATAATTATATTTTCATTGAAACAGAATTTCCATTATTTTGATCATTTGTTTTAAAAGTCGTCTACTGCAGAATTTGCATTCTTGACAAATGCTTAAAAAGCATCAATGAGAATCAATCCTACTTGTGAACAAGTTGTAAAAGCCTCTAACAAAAACAAGATTAATATTGTTAATTTGAAGAAGAACACTACCAGATCACCAAAAGACACCAAAACTTACAAACGAACAATCAACAGAAATATTTTTGCAGAGCTATATGCATGTTCTAAAATCCTTATTTGCAGAAGACTTCTTTAATGTGGGAAACTGCTTTACATCAGTCACAACCAAAACATCACAGCTCATTTCAGGCCATTTCTCCACTTCGAACAGTAATTTAGACATATTCACTCTATAATTTACACTTTCTTCTGTCATGATAAGTTGTTCAGCCATTCAACAATTTGGAAGAAGCTGAGGTATTAAGTTAGTTTGAGAAAGGGAGACAATTACAGATAGAAAGAGAAAGGGAGACAATTACAGATAGAAAGAGAAAGGGAGACAATTACAGAGAGATAGATAGAGAAAGAAAACAAAAATCAAATGAACCCATTCCCTAATAGAGAAAACTGTAACTACAGAATCGAGGGCTTGGCGTGAAACGGTTGTAACTTAAAACCTATTTTGAAAACCCTGGTTTAGGGGCAATTTTGACCCTTTTGTGAACAATGCAAATTTAGGTGCCATTGCTCAGAACGAGCAATGGCACCTAAATTTACATTGTTTACCAAGAAAAGTGATTTTAACGCTTATAAAGACTTTATGGCGAGGTGATTAATCTTGGTAAAAAAATACCAATTTTAGATACAACCGTTTCACGCTAAGCCCTCGAGATGTTTTCCCACTTGCCCACGTTTTTTGACGCATAAAGCAGAAGACTTTTGAAAAAATTGTGGGCAAAAGAAGAAATTGCTTATTACTTTTTTCAATATTCTTTCATTTATAGATGTGTCTTATTGTTGCCAAGATATTTTCAAAGTCATCTGCTGATAAAGGTCTTAAAAGATATCAACTGCAGAAGCATCAAAAGTAGAATATATAAATATGAAAGAAAGGACAAACAGAAAGAGAGACAGTGTAAAGGAAAATTAAAAGTTGACCCTTTCCCCAACACATAATACGCTTTCGGAAACTTCTGTAGCACGTTACATTGGAAAACATTGCAACAAAAGGTGAAATTGTTCAAATTCCTCCTTTTGCCACGAAGAGTTTAAAACTCTATTCAATGATTATACTTTCATTTCCAGAGATATTTCATATTTTACGCCAAGATTGTTTCAATGTCAGATTGTTTCAATGTCGTCTGCTGCAGATTAGTTGTATGTGGGAAAGGAGGGTTAAAAGAAAGTTTAAAAAAAAATAAAAATAAAATCAAAAATAGTTAAAAAATTATACAATAGTCAATTGTCATATTGTACAATAAATATACATACATTTCTTTCAAAAAAATTAAAAATTTTGATTTTGGAATTAAAATTCTTAATCTTTATTTAACCCATTCTAACAAACAGAGGCTTGCTGCAGCGTGTGACTTTAAAAATATTTCTCCTTTTGTCACAATGTTTTCAACTTTCTTTTTAAAGATATTCCTTTTATATTTGCCTAGACGCTTTCAAAGTTGTCTGCTGTAGATTTATTGTATGTGGGAAAAGGTAATGACACCAAATCACATCTACATTGCTTCACTCAGCCCATATCATATTGCTCAGATTATTTAAAAATCAGAAACTATCAAATGAGGTTAACAACTTAGTCAATATTCAAATTATGTTGACAATAGATTGATTTATTGATTGATCAAAGTTTAACGTCATTTTCAGCTGTATTTCAGTCATATCAAAGCCAGTTCACCTACTCATGTATTTCCTGGATTTCTCGCCACCAGTACTCCTCCACATAACATTTCTCCCAGGCAACTGGCTTCCATCCCACATAGACCAAAGCTCTCGATAAGGGGCGTTTTGCATGTTTTAAAATCCTTATTTGATCCTCTAACCCTATGCTGTGGGTACTCAAAAGAATCGTCTCAGTGAATCAAGAATTCTGGTTAGTCATCGGTAAGAATGAATAGCTGAGCCTGAGTTAAGCGTAACAATCAACTAGGCAATAGTAATACAAAATGTGAGAACTGAAGAAACTTATATAAAAACCCTTTCCCGCGTACAATAAATCTGCAGCAGACAACTTTGAAAACATCTAGGAATAAATACTGAAAATCTCTATAAATAAATGTACAATTATTAAAAAGATTTGAAAGATTTGTGGCAAAAAGAGAAATTGCTCATTATGAGCAAATACTCCTTTTACCACAATGTGGTTTTTTTTTAAAAGTCATCTGCTGCAGTTGCCTCAAAAGCCCTCTGCAGGTGGGAAAGGGATAATAAATTAAAGGCACTATACCATTTTAAAATGTCTATAACCACTATTTAACGTAACAATAGCACTTTTCACATTTTCCCACACACACTCATTTCAACGCATAACCTGAAGTCCATTTTAACCCTTTCCCTCAGATAGACACTTTCTGACGCCTCTGCAGCAGACAGCTTTTTGAAAACATAGTGACAAAAGAAGAAATTGCTCAAAACGAGCAATTTCTCCTTTTGCCACAATGTTTTCCACTTTTAGTCATAGGTTATCCATTCAATTATAGAGATTTTCTATTTTTTGACAAGATATGTTCAAAGTTGTCTGCTGCGGAATTGTCGTATGAGGAAAAGTTTTAAAAAAATCAAGGGAGTTAAATAACAAGGAAGTTTTCTTTCACAGTGACTGAGTTATATCCCTTGCATTTAAGTTCTTCTTGAAACCCTTTCCCCAATTCAAGAAACTGTTTTAGTTCTCTGAAACGGATGGCTTTTGTAAACATTGTGGTAAAAGGAAGAATTATTAATGAACAAAGACAAGTCAAAATGTAGTCTACATTGTCAATAAAGACCCTTTTGTGATTTGTTAATTTCATATTAGATTTTTCCTTTAGAAGAGTCTTTGCCCTTTCCCACATATTACAACAAACATAATATACGAAGTTCTTTAACCCTTCCAAACATACAGACACTTTCTGACGGCTCTACAGCAGACGACATTTGAAAACATTGTGGCAAAGGGAGAAATTGATCATAATGAGCATTATCTCCATTTGCCACAATGTTTTCAACCGTTTTCAATAACTAAACTTTCAATAATGGAGATTTTCTATGTAGTTTTGCCATACAGTTTTGCCATACAGTTTTGCCATACAGTTTTCAAAGTCTTCCGCTGCAGATTTGAAGTAATTGGGAAAGGGCGGTAGTCCAGATAAGGAGGGTTTTGCAGCTCGTTGCCCAACAATATCTCTCTTATTAATAAACCAAACCCTATGTTGTAGGTACTCAAAAGAATCGTCTCATCGAGACGATTCTTTTGAGTACCCACACAATAGGGTTAGCGGATAAAATAAGGACTTTAGAACAAGCAAAACCCTCCTTTTCTAGAGCTCCGGAAAGGGTTCAATTGCTGGCAAAAGGGTCATCTATCCGTCTTTAAAAATAATTCCAACCAGCATGGGCACGAAAA
Organism: Serripes groenlandicus; assembly: GCA_031761405.1. Lineage (NCBI taxonomy): Eukaryota > Metazoa > Mollusca > Bivalvia > Cardiida > Cardiidae > Serripes > Serripes groenlandicus. The sequence continues at coordinate 44,399,569 of JASEVX010000014.1, forward strand.
CAAGAACTGTCTCGAATAGCACGGGCCCCATCCCTTCGCAAAACTAATCCTCACACAATAGGGGTCGTAAGGGCCGTCTAAGTATTTTGGGTCATGATATTTCATTTCTCGCATTAAATGCCCTCGTTCATAATCGAATATCTTCACTGAAAATCCGGGCAAAACTTTGTGGATGTACAACGTTCTCAATGAGGGATTCTCCAGCGTCCGTGAATGCACGAATATCGGATAGTCCGATCGATTATACACATACACACCATCTGTCTCTTTACTTAATGTGATGCCGAGTCCGATTTTGTCTCGAGTCCGCCGAACATTTTCTGACGGGGCATCGTCCTGTAATATCTGCAAGCACAAGCCGTCACCGTGAGGTAGATTTTGGAATATATTGGTGTGAGAGTCAAACACAGTAAGTAAACGTCCAACGCGCTGTCGTAGCTCCCAATAGGCAATGGTGCACCAGTGCTGCCCCCTTGTGGTTTGGTTTGAATTATTTGAGTAGCTCTCAAGCTCAACGATATCCATCTTGTTATGTATATGCTCGCCTGAAAATAGAAACAGAATAATGTTGTAAATCACTTTCGGAGATCGAACCTGGGACGCCCCCGTTCTAAATACCAACCTCAATCAAAAGAATGAGTTTCACTGGAGGTCAAAAGAAGATTAATTTAATTCTTTCCCACTGGCATCAAAAGAATGAATTTCTTCTTTTGCCACAACATTTTCGACTCTTTCAGTAACTGCAGATTAGTTGTATGTGGGAAAGGAGGGTTAAAAAAAAAATGAAAAAGGAAAAAATTGAAAATGAAATGAAAGATAGTTTAAACTATTAACGCACGAGTGTGACACCGCGTTACAGAACTATTCGAATGGGCCCTGGTTTAAATTGAGTATATATAGATTTGAAACGGATAGGGTGTATTTCTGAGTAGAGCAGGGTGTATGCTACCATCAAATGGTATAACCGTGATGTTTCAGCTTCGGTTAAACGTGTGCGACATTGAAATGATGGCGAATACGCAACTACGGTTAAGAGTAAATCTAGCGTTTTATAGGTCTCACACCTCTATGCTTTGATTATAATGCGATGTCTATGTACATGAAACTGACTGGTAAAAATCTTAATACTCGAGTTATATCAATGTGTTTCAATGTGTTTCACGGGCAGTGGATATGGTACCTCTTGTTCAATGATGTTTTATGCCACTTATAATGTAGCTCTAAACTCATAACCACATTTGCTACTGAAGACGTTGAGAAGTGTTGTAATGGCTTCCCATCCGTGGTGCTCAGGGTTGCGTGGTAAGCAGTAAGACTGACTCACAGGAAACGCCGTGATATATATCTAAAATGGTTGAAAGCAGCCTAAAGAAACACGCAAACTAAATAAACAAACAGTGGCTTAATCTCATTAAAATCAAACTTAACCTCGCAGCAGAAGCAGCTATCGCTCGTATAGATCGGGTGACGACCTGATACAGGTCGTCTCAGGTTGTCATTTTCGTCAGCCAGTCAAACTGTCGCTTACAAGATCGTGTGTTATCTACAGAGGAGATAACCCACATATGAACGGAATAGATTAGCACTTGGCTACCTACCCACTTAGACAATGTTCTCCCATTGTTGGAAAACAAATGTTGCTATTCAAGATGACTTTAGTAAATCAATGGCCGAGCCGGATCGAACTCGCAACCCCTCGTTTGCTACTCCTCGTTGTTCAAGCTATGGTGAACCGTCTCCGGATTGTAGTGGTTAAAGTATCCGTCTTGGGACCAGGGTGTTCGAGTCATAACAAAATGAAATGATAAGAACGGCTTCCCTCCTTGGCGCTCAGAGTCTCGGGGATAGCATGACTTACTGACGCATCTCTATCGTGATATATAATATCAGTAATACTGGTGATTGACACAGGAAACGCCGTGATATATGATATCAGTAATACTGGTGATTGACACAGGAAACGCCGTGATGTATAATATCAGTAATACTGGTGATTGACACAGGAAACGCCGTGATATATGATATCAGTAATACTGGTGATTGACACAGGAAACGCCGTGATGTATAATATCAGTAATACTGGTGATTGACACAGGAAACGCCGTGATATATGATATCAGTAATACTGGTGATTGACACAGGAAACGCCGTGATATATAATATCAGCACTGGATCACGTGATATAACTGAAATACCGTTGAAAGCGGCTTAAAACACCATTCAGGTAAATCGATCTCAGCTATTGGGACTCGACTGAATTGCAATTAACCCTTTCCCACTTACAGTAGATCACATCTAGGCAAAAATAGGGAAAATCTCCATCCATGAAAGTATAATTATAGACAAGAAATTGAAAACATTGCGGTAAAACTCGTCTGCTTCAAACGTGTCATGATGCTCCGAAGGAACTTATTACACGTAGGGCTGCACTGCTATGTTGCTGTAAGAAGTGTTGTCATTATAAAACAATTTCTCATTTTTCCACCTTGTTTTCAAAAGTCGTCTGCTGCAGTGACGTCAGAATGCGCCTGTATGTGCGATAGAGTGAACGGGAGAACTATTTCCGTAGAAACGAACACAAAAACTAGTCACGTGAGTAATTCACGATGAGACATTGCTCCTTTTGTAACAATATTTTCAAAGGTCGTCTCTGCTGCACTGCACAGGCGTGAGACCAAGCTCTCTCTGTTTAAACGAGCCATTCGTATTCCGGCTATTACGTTAAACAAGTTGGCAATTACTCCTTTCGCAATAATGTTTTCAAAAAGTCGTCTGTTGCAGTCGCAGCAGAATACAGACGCCTCGCCTGTATGTGGGAAAGAGTTAAAATGGAGGAACCCTCTCCGTATAGTTTGATTTGTCATTCCTATTCCGGCGTGTACGTTAAATTGGCAATTACTCCTTTTGCAACACTGTTTTCAAAAGTCGTACATTGCAGTCGCAGCGGAATACAAACGCCTGTATGTGGGAAAGGGTTAAAATGAAGGAACCCTCTCCGTATAGTTTGATTTGTAATTCGTATTCCGGCTAGTACGTGAAATTGGCAATTACTCCTTTTGCAACACTGTTTTTAGAAGGTCGTCAGCTGCAGAAGCGCAGACTAGAAGGCACATGCATGCATGTGAGAAACAGGTAAACTTAACCCTTTCCCACAATCAGTCTGTTTATGTTGCGTCTGCAGCAGACAACATTTGAAAACATTATGACAAAGGAAAACAAAAAGCTCATTATCCTGTTGGTGCAAACCAGACGTGTCTCTGTTAACCCTCCTCCACCCGCAGTCGCATCTTGACTCATCTGTAGCAGACGACCTTTGAATAACAAATGTTAAATTAATAGAGCAGGATGGATCCCTCTCAGTATATAAACGAGCCATTGAGTCTGGTGACTAGTGGTGAGTAATTTGTATTCCGGCTAGTATGTTGATTATGCCGTATCCTCGAGGGAAACCGATGATGGCGTCCAATTGTCCTATTAATCCAATAATCTGATAATCGCGCCCTTTAACCGCTCTTCTGACTTAACCTCGAAACGAGCCGAGTCACACGATAACCGACCCTAGGAGAAAGATTTAGAAAGGCATGAGAGATTCGGATCAGTCTGCGTAGTCTGATAGAGAGGTTCTGGAAAGTCATGAGAGATTCGGATCAGTTATTATACTTATATCAATCATTCTCGATGTCTGCTTTCTCGGTATACTCAGCCAGTTTAGAAGAGTGTGTATGGTGGGAGTCTGTCATTATGATTCCGCTCTCGCTGAAATCGAACTCCGGACCTTTGAGTAACGTGGCGGGCGCTGTTCTACCGAGTCACTGATTTAGGAGTCCGATAGATATCGAGAGTTTCATGATGAACTTGAACAAGATGTAGTTACAACCGTTTTGCATCAAACCATCGATATGTTAAAGACGAGATACGCGGTTAATAATGCACGATATACGCCATTAAAACCTCGTTACAAACACATTAATGCATAATGTATACATTTGTACCGCTTCGGTTGGTGTAGTGGTAGAGCGTCCGCTTCGGTGCGTAAGGTCGTGTGGTCGGGTCATACAAAATACTTTAAAAATGCCCTCCTTGGCGCTCAGGGTTGCGGGGTTAGCATTACAGCTGTCGGTCTGGTGTCAGGATAAACTTACACATGACACGCCGTGATATAACTGAAGAATTGTTAAAAGCGGTGTCAAACACACAACAATTTATCAATCCGCGTAAAATTGAAATGTCGCATGACCAATTGATTAAATCATTAAAGGGTCACTTTAACTTTATTTGTCTCATACACATCAAGTCTATTTAATTTAAGTTCACACTATTGTTTTTTAACCCTTTCCCACACACAAATCCGCAGCAGACGACTTTGAAAACATACCCAAAAACGTTTGGAAATTCCCTTTAAATATAAGTACAATAGTTGAATCGAGTTTAAAATATGGCGACAAAAGGAGAAATTGCTCGTGCTCGTGCTGAGCAACTTTTTCTTTTGTTGACATGTTTTCGAAAAGCCGTCTGCTGCTGATGCGTAAGAAAGCGTATATATGAGGGAAAGGGTACAGTAGACACCTGTATTAAATAATTGTATTTTAATAATTGAAAATGTATTCACTTTTTCTGATAAACGTACAGCTCTTACCTAATAATCACACCGGCTACTTCATACTTGAAAAACATGTTGCAATGGCTTTCTCATTGGTGCTCAAGACACTTGCTCATTTAACTCAGGTTGCTCGGGTTGCGGAGGTTAGAATTTCGACTGACTCGCTGGTGTCAAGATAAATCTAGTCTGGAGTTCCCTCCCCTTATTATTATTTAAAAGGAGGTCGGGAACCAGACTAGGATAAAATCGACCAGTAGAGAGAACTGGTAAATTTCACAGGAAAAGCAATGATATGGTCAAAGGGAAGTAAATCGGATCGGCTTGCCGGGCAGACAATTTTGTCCAGGAATTTCAGATGAATATATAAGACTGAGGTTGGCTCCCATTGGACAATAATGATGTTGTTGAAAGTTGAAAGTGATTTTCATAAAGTTGAATAACCTCTGACTGATCTATAACCAAGATATTGTTTGCTTTTAGCTATGTTGACACTCTAATAGTCATTTTCAGAACATGCTGTATGTTCTGAAATTGAAAGTAAAATTCAGTGCGGGATAAGTGTCACCTTTAATTTTGACCTCCTAGCTCTGTCAAAACACGGTGAACACTGTGGGGTTTGTTTTGCTTTTTTGGTAGATCTAAGAATGAACTTTAGTTTGATATAGGTATATGTGTTAATTCATTTGCTAGTAACGAACCATAACCCATAATGATAAAATGGTCGCGTATGGAAAATGATTTACTTCCCCTTTGACCAGTAAAGAGAACTGGTAAATTTCACAGGAAACGCAATGATAACTGTGTCGTGATATATGATATGAGTCGTCTCGCGATAAAACCAACAGTGTGGACTCTACGTAAAGTAATGACCCGGATCAGCCTAGGCATGCAGCACAGGCTTACCAGGATAGACACTTTTCGGATCATGCGGATTTTCTGTTTCAGGAATTATTACTCTATATCTCTATCCTTCTGAGACGGAATGTGTCTGCCCGGATCAGTGATTGATTGATTGATTGATTGATTGAGTGATTGGAGTTTAACGCCGTTTTTAACAATTTCTCAGTTATATCACGGCGGCCAGTTCACCTACTCATGCATTTCCTGTTTTTTTTCACACCAGTACGCCACACAACAATCTTCCCAAGCAATTGGCTGCTTTGCCACATAGACTTAGCCCATTGGTGGAAGACGAATGACGCATGTCGCATTGACTTTTGTCAATCGTCGGAAAGAAAGTTGGCCGAGCCGGGATGCGAACTCACAACCCCTGGATTGACAGCCCGCGTCGCTAACGACTGAGCTTCCGGGTCTCGGCTGCCCGGATCAGTCTGCGTGGACTGCGCAGGGGCTGTTCTGGATCGATACATAACGCATATGACATTATATTGGTTTGCGTGCGTGACGACTCATTTACAGATTTTTAACTCACAAGAATCAAGCGATGAGTCATAACAGACGAGGAGAGTTGGCATTACAAACCAATCATCATCAGCACCGACAGCAACAGCGTACATATCGAATAGTGTCATCCTCCGGATTGATTATTAGCGGAAATACTAAAATCATATGTCGTCATTATGTCATGGCACTTAAGATAGACACTTTTTGCCTCCTGTGATTTTTCTGTTTCAGGAATCACTAGTCTATACCTCTTTCCCTCTGAGACGGAATATGTTGGCCCGGATCAGTCTGCGTGGATTGCGCAGGCTAATCTGGGTCGATACATTACGCAGAGGCCATAATGTTGGTTTTCTCGCGTGACGGCTCATATATCTGTTATGTACAGGCAGTACATCATTTTGTATATAGTTCCTTTGCAATGTAGTACCATATATGTAGTTGAATATGACTACGTTGATAAAACACAAATTGTTGATTTTTAAGTGTTTTATTATTATGAAAGTTTTAGTTTCTCATGTTTCATGTATATTAAAAGGTTTATTTAATATATAAAATTGCATATATGAAAGTGTGGTATCGAAAGAGGTTTTAAATTAGTTTCAGTCATAGCCCTTATAGAACGTTTTATAAGACTAGTATAGGTAGTGCATATTTCGGGGGAAAAAAGGAAATACCTCTATCGTTTTACACGAAAAACTGCGATTTCTCCATCAATGCATTTAAACGTCTATTCGAAATATACATACCACTCTACCAGAGGCATATCAGCTGAGACATCCTACATCGGTTCAGCAGTTCGAATCTACAGACGTGGTTCAGCACTAGCACATTTCACACAGGGTGCTCAGGGTTTGAGTTGGTTCGGAAGAGAAGTTTTCAAACAGACTAGGTTCAACACCTTCCCAGACAGTTGAAACCACATACCCAAGGTTGTTTGAGACGAGGAACATTCTACATACCGTCCACATTGTACACAGTCTCAGTTAAGACATTGTCACCTGCGAAATAACCCGAAAAACGTCAAATAATACCCAAATAATACGTGGATTGCGCAGGCTAATCTGGATCGATACATTACGCAGAGGCCATAATGTTGGTTTTCTCGCGTGACGGCTCATATATCTGTTATATAGAGGCAGTACATCATTTTGTATATAGTTCCTTTGCAATGTAGTACCAATCGTACACATCTTAAACAAGAGGGCCAAGATAGCCCTAAATCGATCACCTAATTGATAGTAAATTAGTAGCAAATATTTAACTGCAAATATCTGGAAATTTTTATCAGGGAGTGCAAATGAAACTGAAAGGAGTGGACACTTCTCAAGAAACAGCTTATCAGTAAAGGCCATTTATATCTTGAAATCTAACAAGAACTTTATTAAGAATGGAATTATAAAGTTTTTGTCATTTTGCACCTTTCCTGATGCCGCCTTGCTGCCCTGTTTTTCAACGAAATCAATATGACTTCAACAGTTTATTAAGAGGGTCACTTAAGAAACATTTCTACCAAATTATATTGCAATCGCACAAGTAGATTATGGAGGAAAAGGATTTTAAAATTTGGGTATTTTTCTCACTTTCTGATGCCGCAGCAACAAAAGTTCTCAATGGAATTTAAATCTTTGAACAATTTTGAAAGAGGACCACCAAAGGAACATTCTTGTGATGTTTTGTGGAAATTGGTCTATTGGAATGGTAGAAGTTGGTCGCATTTGTAGCTAAATGTTCAATTTACCCTTTTTGTGATGACGCCTGGTTGATATGATTGTGTAACCAATCAAAACGGCTTAAACAAATTAAATAGAGGATCATTACAGTAAGATTCGTATTATATTTTCTTAAAATCAGACAAACACTTTCATAAAAATGGAATTTTCAAATTTTGTCATTTTGTCCCTTTTCTGATGCCGCCTGACTGCCATGTTTTTCAACCAATCAGTATGGCTTGAACAATTTTTATAGAGGGTCACCAAAGGAACATTTCTACCAAATTATATTTGAATCTGACAGGCAGATTCGGAGGAGAAGATTTTTTAAAGTTTGGACATTTTGTCCCCTTTCTGATGACGCAGCAACCAAAGTTCTCATTGGAATTTTAATCTTTGAACAATTTTGAAAGAGGACCACCAAAGGAACATTCCTGTGATGTTTTGTGGTAATTGGTCTATTGGAATGGTAGGAGATGGTTGTCATTTGTAGCTAAAAGTTCAATTTACCCATTTTGTGATGACGCCTGGTTGATATGATTGTGTAACCAATCAAAACGGCTTAAACAAATTAAATAGAGGATCCTTACAGTAAGATTCGTATTATATTTTCTTAAAATCAGACAAACACTTTCATAAAAATGGAATTTTCAAATTTTGTCATTTTGTCCCTTTTCTGATGCCGCCTGACTGCCATGTTTTTCAACCAATCAGTATGGCTTGAACAAATTTTATAGAGGGTCACCCAATGAACATTTCTACCAAATTATATTTGAATCTGACAGGCAGATTCGGAGGAGAAGATTTTTAAAGTTTGGACCTTTTGCCCCCTTTCTGATGCCAAAGTTCTCAATGGAATTTAAATCTTTGAACAACTTTGAAAGAGGCCAACCAGAGAAACAGTCCTGTGATGTTTCACGGAAATTGTCCTTGGAGTTTGGGAGGAGATGATGTTTAAAGCTAAAAGTTAACGCCGGACGGACGACGGACAACGGACAAAAAGTGATCAGAATAGCTCACCTTGAGCCTTCGGCCTGCACTTAATTCACGTGAACACCAACAATAACATGCTGCGTCAATTGTCTGCTTATACATTTATCTTATTCTGAAACCGCGCCCCGGCAGCTCAGTCGGTAGGAGCGCAGTGACAGGGTAGAACAGCGCCGACTCAAAGGACCGGAGTTCGATTTCAGCAGAGAGAACGTTGTCAGTGCAATTTAAGCACATATAACATTTGCAGTGCAATTTGAGCACATATAACATTTGCAGTGCCCTTTAAAGTTACATGTAACGTTTTCAGTGCAATTTGAACACATATAACGTTTTCAGTGCAATTTGAACACATATAATGTTTTCAGTGCAATTTGAGCACATATAACGTTTCCAGTGCAATTTGAGCACAGAGAACGTTTTCAGTGCAATTTTTGTACAGCGCACGTTTTGAGAGTATTTATAATGTCGACATTTGGTTTGATCACACGGGATCATTGATTTGTCGGCGTGGTATAACTGAACTATTGTTAAAAAAAGGTAGCAAAGTCCCTAAACAACAATCCCCTAAACATAACAATACCATCCACGAGGGGGGGCATCTCTTTCCTCCCCTCATACAGTTTTTTCCCTGCAGTGATGTTGACATATGAGCCAGTCTACGCGAAAAGGTACACTTTTGTATTTGTAGCCTAGGTATATGTATAAGGGGACACTTATACTGCCTTGCTATAGAGCTAGCTTTTATAGCGACGTGGTAGAGCGTCCGCCTTCGGATCTAAAGGTCCAAGGTTCGAGCCCTGATCAGGTCGGATCTTTTAGGACGGTTACAATGGCGCCCAGTAAAAGCTAGCTCAATAGCAAGGCAGTATAAGTGTCCCGTTATACATATACCTAGGCTACATATTTAAAAAAAAGATAAGCTCAGATCAGCTTGTACATCTGTTGATTTTAAATCATTGTCTGTATAACTAGCCGGAAGCTTAAACAGGTAAGTAAATTGCGAACGTAAGCCTTTGGGGTAATAGTCGATACAATCCAAATGCTAACGTTGTGTATGTACGTCCAGACAAACCTCTCTATCCGACGAAGCAAACTGATCCGAATCTCTCACGACTTTCTAAATATTCCTCCTAAGGTCGGTTTTCGTGTGACTCGGCTCGTTTCGAGGTTTAGTCAGAAGAGCGGTTAAAGGGCGCGATTATCAGATTATTGGATTAATAGGACAATTGGACGCCATGATCGGTTTCCCTTGAGGATACGGCATAATCAACATACTAGCCGGAATACGAATTACTCACCACTAGTCACCAGACTCAATGGCTCGTTTATATACTGAGAGGGATCCATCCTGCTCTGTTAATTTAACATTTGTTATTCAAAAGGTCGTCTGCTACAGATGAGTCAAGATGAGACAGATGCGGGTGGAGGAGGGTTAACAGAGACACGTCTGGTTTGCACCAACAGGATAATGAGCTTTTTGTTTTCTTTTGTCATAATGTTTTCAAATGTTGTCTGCTACAGACGTAACATAAAAAGTCGGATTGTGTGAAAGGGTTAAGTTTACCTGTTTCTCACATAGACGCAGGTGCTTTATGCGCTTCAGCAGCTGACGACCTTTTGAAAAACATTGTTGCAAAAGGAGTAATTGCCAATTTAACGTACTAGCCGGAATACGAATGACTCATCAAACTATACGGAGAGGGTTCCTCCATTTTAACCCTTTCCCACATACAGGCCGTCTGTATTCCTGGTGCGACTCCTACAGACGACTTTTGAAAACATTGTGCCAAAATGAGTAACTGCTCATTTAACGCACTAGCTGGATTACGAATGGCCCACCAAAAAGGGGGGCTCGTTTATACAGAGAGTGGGTGGTGGTCTCACGCATGTGCAGCAGAGACGACTTTTGAAAAGATTGTTACAAAAGGAGCAATGTCTCATCGTCGTGAATTCGTCACGTGACTAGTTTTTGTGTTTGTTTCTATGGAAATGGTTCTCCCGTTAACTCTATCGCACATACAGGCGTCTTCTGACGTCACTGCAGCAGACGACTTTTGAAAACAAGGTGGAAAAATCAGAAATTGTTTTATAATGACAAAACTTCTTACAGCAACATATGAGTACACCCATACCGTGTATTAAGTTCCTTCTGAGCATCATGACACGTTTGAAGCAGACGAGTTTTACCGCAATGTTTTCAACTATTTTCAATAATTATACTTCCAGTGAGGGAGATTTTCCATAATTTTGCCGAGATGTGATCTACTGTAAGTGGGAAAGGGTTAATTGCAATTCAGTCGAGTCCAAAATAGCTTAGATCGATTTGCCTGAATGGTGTTTTAAGCCGCTTTCAACGGTATGTCAGTTATATTAATCACTCTCGATGTCTGCGTCCTCGGTATACTCAGCCAGTTTAGAAGAGTGTGTATGGTGGGAGTCTGTTATTATGATTCCGCTCTCGCTGAAATCGAACTCGGGACCTTTGAGTAACTTGGCCGGCGCTGTTCTACCGATTCACTGTCTCCCGCGAATTCCTTTACGTTCAGGTAAGTTAACGATTCAGGCGTCCAATAGATATCGAAAGCTTCATGCAAAACGGTTGTAACTACATCTTGTTCAGGATGTAGTAACAACCGTTTTGCATCAAACCATCGATATGTTAAAGACGAGATACGCGGTTAATAATGCACGATATACGCCATTAAAACCTCGTTACAAACACATTAATGCATAATGTATTAGCGTATAATGGTAAATATATCATTACAGATAATGGGGCTGGCTCGTCGCTTGACTTTTTGCTGAAGGTACATGCATTTGTGATAAAGATTAAAAGAATAGAGACAAGGAAACACGAATTAATTAATTAATAAATAAATGGATGTAAGGATGAATATATTATATTGGTATGAGTTAACGTCGTTTACAAACGGCGGCGCTTCAGTTATATCACGGCGGCCAGTTCACCTACCCGTGTGTTTCCTGGCTTTACTACGCCAATACTCCACATTACATTATTTCAAAGTAACTGACGACGGCTAGTTAATTGGTTGAAGACGAATGACGCTTGTCGCTTTGACTTTTATCAAACGTCGGAAAGAAATGTTTGGCCAGGCTCGGGGTCGAACTCACAACATCATGATTGACACTCCGCGTTGCTACCGACTCAGCTGCCGGGGCGCGGTTTCGGAATAAGATGAATTTATAAGCAGACAATTGACGCAGCATGTTATTGTTGGTGTTTTGCGCCGATTTCAACAGTTGTTCAGTTATGTAAATGCGTTCGCATTGTTAGTTGCCAGCTCATTCTGTTAGTCTACTCTCACATGGAATCATCCGTTGTTAGGCTGTGCCAAACATCCTGAGCGCCATGGAAGGATGCGACAACTACAGTGTTATAGAACGGTGTCGATTCCAAAATTACATACACGGATTGTTGATCCTATCATAAAATAAAAGGTTTTTTTGCAAAAAGAGCGGGTCCATAAATATTGCGTCTTGTTGACGACACTTTCGTGAACGATTTCCCGCCACGTGTCTCCATAGTGATTCGGACGAGATCTCGTGGGATTTAAAACCGTTACGATATTAATGGCTCTTTAGTTTACAGTCTCGGCATGGAAAGTGGAGTTATGTGTAGTTCTTCGATTTGGTATCAGTGTTGAAAACCTCTATCTACACATGTAGCAGACGACTTTTGAAAACATCTTAACATTAAATCATGAGAATAAAAGTATACTTATTGAGTATAGTTAAAAACATTGTGGCAAACGGAGAATTACTCAGTACGCTTTCAAAGGTCGCCTGCTTCAAATGCGTCAAAATAATCCGATATGGTACCACTTCTAGGACAATAAACTGGATACAAGCAGGGCTGCACTCGTATAGTTTTGTCAGAAAGTACCGACTATGTACTCGTCTACACGACAGTTAGTTTCTGGTGACACAACACGAAGGCGTATGCACAGGCTCACCCAAGTATATACTGTACGCAGATACACAACACGGATGCACGGGATCACCCAAGTATATACTGTACGCGGATACACGACAAGACACAAAGTCACGTGACGCGCCTCGTCTCTATGTATTATAAATGTCGCCAAACGTTTTAGTCCATTAATGAGAAAGCCTTTGGGTTAATCTGATTCCACGCGATTTAGATTTTAGCCAATTTCCACAGGTCGTGTAAGTGGTTTTAAAAAACGTTCATTATGAACATCTCGAGCCGCTGTTGCTCATTCGGTAACGACGACGGCTATCAATCAATGGGTCGCAAATTCGAACCAAGAATCGTCCATTCATTTGTTACGATAATCGCCAAAAGGCAACGTGAGTAGCGTCATTATTCTTTCACCAAATGGGTTGACTGTCAATGTAGGAAGGTACCCAGCTAGCCGTGAAGAATGTTGTGCGCAGTGCCGATGCGTTCGTGAAAGTCGAGAACCACTTGAATAAGTGAAGTGATATAATTCATACTGTAAAAGACGGTGTGTAACGTTAATCAATCAATCAATCAATTGGTAGACGTTTTATATGACTATATTTAAAGGGTCTTCCTTAAATTCTTTCCCACCTGCAGACGCATTCTGACGTATCTGCGACAGACGAATTATGAAAACATTGTGGCAAAAGGAGAACATGCTCATATTAAGCAATTCCTTCTTTTGTCACAATGTCATCAACTCTATTCTTTAAAATGTGTGTGTTTGGGGTGTGGGGGACTGTGCAGACTGATCCGGGCCGACACATTCCGTCTCAGAGGGAAAGAGGTATAGAGTAGTGATTCCTGAAACAGAAAATCCAGAAAAAAGTGTCTATCTTAAGTGCCATGACATAATGACGACATATGATTTGAGTATTTCCGCTAATAAACAATCCGGAGGATGACACTATTCGATATGTACGCTGTTGCTGTCGGTGCTGATGATGATTGGTTTGTAATGCCAACTCTCCTCGTCTGGTATGACTCATCGCTTGATTCTTGTGAGTTAACAATCTGTTTATGTATTATTTGGGTACATGTGTGAGCGACAATCGACCTTTCTAGAACAAGTCTGTGCATCTACTCAGTCTGATATAGCTCTGCAATGTTCACCAATTAGTCCCAAAAACTTCCAAGAGACTTCTTACAGCCAGTTTCTCAGCTTAATGAAATAGTACGCAAACATAGCCGGCTATTAATAAAATAGTACGCAAACATAGCCAGCTATTAATAAAAAAGTACGCAAACATAGCCGGCTATTAATATAATAGTACGCAAACATAGCCGGCTATTAAAAGAATAGTTCGCAAACATAACCGAGTATTAATGAAATAGTTCGCAAACATAGCCGGCTATTAATAAAATAGTACGCAAACATAGCCGGCTATTAATAAAATAGTTCGCAAACATAGCCGGCTATTAATAAAATAGTTCGCAAACATAGACGGCTATTAATAAAATAGTATGCAAACATAGCCGGCTATTAATAAAATAGTATGCAAACATAGACGGCTATTAATAAAATAGTATGCAAACATAGACGGCTTTTAATAAAACAGTACGCAAACATAGACGGCTATTAATAAAATAGTACGCAAACATAGCCGGCTATTAATGAAATAGTTCGCAAACATAGACGGCTATTAATAAAATAGTACGCAAACATAGCCGGCTATTAATAAAATAGTAGGCAAACATAGCCGGCTATTAATAAAATAGTTCGCAAACATAGCCGGCTATTAATAAAACAGTACGCAAACATAGACGGCTATTAATAAAATAGTACGCAAACATAGCCGGCTATTAATAAAATAGTACGTTAAAATAGCTGGCTATTAATAAAATAGTACGCAAACATAGCTGGCTATTAATAAAATAGTACGTTAAAATAGCCGGCTATTAATAAAATAGTACGCAAACATAGCTGGCTATTAATAAAATAGTACGTTAAAATAGCCGGCTATTAATGAAATAGTACGCAAACATAGCCGGCTATTTTGCTACACTAACTTCCTTGGTCACAAGTACGCTTTCCTGGGGGAATTACTCTTATTTTTTTTCACAAATGAAATAATCGTGTTTTATCTCGTTACTTTGTCCATACGAGACGTAGAACTCAATCGTTTTAGACTGATTGCTCACTATCAGTAGACAGTACGTTTCCCTCTCTCAACACGAGGGCGAAACAATTGCCTGTGGTCTACGGGAAAAGATACCCTAATAACCATTACCCCCCCGATTTATTTTCTCAAACTATAATCCTCATTTTAAATTGAAAAGTTGCTGAAATGAGTAGCGAAAAATGAAGAACACGATAAGACTGGTCTACAATTAGTGTAGATTAAAGTATTGCTTAACACCATTTTCCATCTAAATTCCCGCAACTTGTGTGTCATGTTCCGTGTTTATGTTGAGAATATATATATAGATGTGGATGTTGATAAGTCAGTAGATATGCACTGTATGCAATTTATAAAAATAAACATACTAGATCTGTCCAAAACAAACAGAGAAATGGACCAACAATTCGTGCCTTCACTGTATGTCATATCATTGGAAATCCAAACCCACCCCATTTTGTAAGAAAGCGGTCCAAATAATTGCTTTTACATTTTACATAACGAGTCTCTAGAATGAAAAGTGTAAAAAATCTCCGGTTTTCCAAATCGCCCGTCGCCAAAACAATAAATATCAAGTGCTTTGGAATCGGCTTCAGTTACTTACTTAAACGAAAACAATTAAATACAGCGCCTGGTGGGAATGTTTTGTGGCCCGCCGTATATAAGCGTAGTCCTTAGGGTATAGTATATATATATATATATATATATATATATATGAGCCGTTCCAGGAGAAAACCATATTATGGCACGAGCGTAATGTATCGACTCCGATCAACCTGCTTAGTACACGCAGGCTAATCTGGGCCGACACATTGCGTCTCAGGGGGATAGTGGTATAGAGTAATGATTCTTAAAACAGAAATTCCACAGGAGGCGAAAATTGTCTGTCCGGCATATTTCGGCTGATTCGAGTCATTAATGTTCGTTTTCTCATGGAACGGCTAGTATATATATATACATATCGAGGGCTTGGCGTGAAACGGTTGTAACTCAAATTGGTATTTCTTTACCATGGTTAATCACCTCACCATAAAGTCTTTATAAGCGTTAAAACATTTTTCTTGGTAAACAATGGAAATTTAGTTCTGAGCAATGACACCTAAATTTGCATTGTTTACAAAGGGGTCAAAATTGCCCCTAAACCAGGGTTTTCAAAATAGGTTTTTAGTTACAACCGTTTCACACCAAGCCCTCGATATACATGTAAGGCTATCCGTTTTTGCTATTTATTCGGAAAACACACATTCCACATAGTCAACATAGACTGATAGCCTTGTGAACAAGAGGGCAAAGATGGCCCTAAATCGATCACCTGAGTGATGGTATAGTAACAAATGTGTATTTGCCAATATCAGGGATAATTTGATAAAGCCTGTTGAAATACAATGAGCAAATTCAGAGGAGAAGAATTTAGGCATTTTTCCCTCTTTCTGATGCCGCAGCAACCAAAGTTCTCCATGGAATTAAATCTATATTTTAGAATCGATTGATTGGGTTAAACGATTAATTAGGGTTTTAAAAAGCCGTTTTCAACAATTGTTCTGTCATATTCCAGCGGCCAGATCTCCTACCCGTGTATTCATGTGTTTTCAACATAGACTGATAGCCTGGTCTGGTGAAAAGCGAATGACTTTTTACTTGCCCCTGGATTGACAGCTATATGGGCGTGACTCTTAAGTGCTTTACACCACTTTCAACAATTTGTTTCATATAGCTCAGCATTTCCTAGGTAAGTTACACGTACTACTGGTCCGTTTATCCTTACACCAGCAAGTCATTTGTAATGGTAAGTTACAATAATTACTGGTCCGTTTATCCTTACACCAGCAAGTCATTTGTAATGGTAAGTTACAATAATTACTGGTCCGTTTATCCTTACACCAGCAAGTCATGTGTAATGGTAAGTTACAATAATTACTGGTCCGTTTATCCTTACACCAGCAAGTCATTTGTAATGGGAAGTTACAATAATTACTGGTCCGTTTATCTTGACACCAGCAAGTCATTTGTAATGGTAAGTTACAATAATTACTGGTCCATTTATCCTTACACCAGCAAGTCATTTGTAATGGTAAGTTACAAGTACTACTGGTCCGTTTATCCTTACACCAGCAAGTCATTTGTAATGGTAAGTTACAATAACTACTGGTCCGTTTATCCTTACACCAGCAAGTCATTTGTAATGGTAAGTTACAATAATTACTGGTCCGTTTATCCTTACACCAGCAAGTCATTTGTAATGGTAAGTTACAACTAGAGATTGCTTTTTTGAAAAAGCGCTTGTCTCCCCATTTGTGTGGTCGTAGGGGAGGAAAAGAAATGATGGAGATGAATTTTTTAGTTTTGGACTGGAGATGAAGCAACAGTGACAATCCTCAGTTATTGAGAGGAAACTATTTTTCAGCTGAGGGTTACCATGACCTTGGTCTTTGACCTAGTGACCTCAAAATCAATAGGGGTCATTTGCTGCTGGTGACCAACCTTCACACCAAGTATGAAGTTCCTGGGCCCAAGCAATCTTCAGTTATTGAGCGGAAACCATTTTTCAGCCAAAGGTCACCTTGACCTTGACCTTTGACCTAATCACATCAATAGGGGTCATCTACAGGTTAGGACCAAGCTGCACACCAAGTATGAAGTTCATGGGTATCAGCGTTCTTGAGTTATTGAGTAAAACACATTTTTCAGCTGAAGGTTACCGTGACCTTCGACATTTGACCTTGTGACCTCAAAATCAAACAAATTCAATAAAGGTCATTTACTGGTTAGGACCAACCTGCACACCAGGTATGAAGTTCAACATAAGCATTCTTTAGTTATTGAGAGGAAACCATTTTTCAGCTGAAGGTTACCATGACCTTGACCTTTAAGCTAGTGACCTCAAAATCAATAGGGGTCATCTACTGGTGGTGACCAACCTGCACACCAAGTATTAACTTCCATGGCCAAAGCATTCTACAGTTATTAAGCAAAAACAATGTTTCAGCTCATTGTCACTGTGACCTTTCAGCTCAAGGTCACCATGACCTTGACCTTTTGACATCAAAATCAATAGGAGTCATCTACTGGTCATGACCAACCTGCATACCAAGTATGAAGATCCTATGCCCAAGCGTTCTTCAGTTATTGAGCGGAAACAAGTGTGACGGATGTGACCTTGACCTTTGACGTAGTGACCTTAAAATAAATAGGGGTCATCTGCTGGTGGTGACCAACCTGCACATCAAGTATGAAGTTCCTGGGCCCAAGCAAAAACTATTTATCAGCTCATTGTCACTGTGACCTTTCAAGCTCATGGTCACTGTGACCTTGACTTTAGACGTACTAACCTCAAAATAAATAGGGGTCTTCTACTAGGCATGGCCATCCTGCATACCAAGTATGGAGTTCCTCAACCAAAGCGTTCTTCAGTTATTGAGCGGAAACCATTTTTTACCTCACAAGGTCACCATGACCTTGACCTTTGACCTTTTGTTATCAAAATCAATAGGGGTCAGCTACTGGTCATGACCAACCTGCATACCAAGTATAAAGTTCCTACGCCCAAGCGTTCTTCAGTTATTGGGCGGAAACAAGTGTGACAGACGGAAGGACGGAAGGACGGACGGACGGACGGACGGACGGACGGAACGGAACGGGCAAAAACAATATGTCACCCCCATGTAATGGGGGAGACATAATAATTACTGGTCCGTTTATCCTTACACCAGCAAGTCATTTGTAATGGTAAGTTACAAGTACTACTGGTCCGTTTATCCTTACACCAGCAAGTCATTTGTAATGGTAAGTTACAATAATTACTGGTCCGTTTATCCTTACACCAGGCCAGGGATTGAACCCGTGACATCCAGCATCCTTGGAAGATGCTCTACCACTACACCACGGAGGCGGTCAATGGCGTCATATGTCGGTCTTTAGCGTCAGATGGGGGTTAATGGCGTCAGATGTCGTCTGTATCAAGGGGAGGGTAAATAATGACTGAATTCATTTTCAGTTATTTCAATATTTTATTATTAATCATGGCCTTAGAAATACCAAGTGACCTTGGTAATCTATGAATAATAATTAATTAATACATGAATATGTAAATGAGGGCATGTCATGATGCAAATGAGTTTAATGGTACATACACAAATCACATGAATATTCATGAATATTCAAAAACCATTAACAGTACTACTGTACCTATTGAACATAAGCCAACCTATTATAGAAGAACAAACCACACTTCATTCAAAGTTTACTGTCACACCTAACTAACATAACTCCTTCCCACATACAACAAATCTGCAGCAGACACCTTGAAACATATGTAAAATCTCATAAACTGATGGTTTCATTATTGAAAAAAGAGTTGAAAACATGGTGGCAAAAGGGGAAAATGCTTATTATTACGAGGAAATTCTCCTTTTGTCACCATGTTTTAAAAAGCCCTCTGCTGCAGAGACGTTACTTGTCGTATGCAGGTGGGAAAGGGTTAACCGACCTGTTCAGTCAAATGAAAGTACACTATATGATTATGTATGTTTTGTCTGTATATTTGTACTAGACAAAACGCCGCCTAAGAGATAGGACAGCAACAGGTCACGTGAATGGTCAGTAACAGATAACGTTAAAATTAGAATAAGATAACCCTGTATCTTTCTTTGCATATTGAGGTAAAGAATTTCATTTTCTTTTTAATTCATTCTTTTTCAAACATGTTAGCTTACATCGTACAGACATTATACATGGCACTTTTTATTTTTGCTTCAACAGCGTGTATAATAATAACAATTCACGCTGCAAATATCAAATGTCGAGGTCATTGTCATGGTAACATTCGCGCCCAGATTTCCATGGCAACATCACAATATCTAAACATAATCTGTAACAAAACAATTCTCACTCAATCCTTTCCCAAATACAACAGATTATACTGCAGAAGACTTTTCAAAAATAACAGACAAAAAAATGGAAAATCTCTACAATCAAGTTATAATTATTGGGTATAACTCAAAGCGATGTCAGAAAATATGAGATATTACTCATGTTGCTGCATTGTTTTCAAAAGTCATGTGATGTTGATGTATATACATTGGTAAAAACGATTGAATGTAAACTCTTTCCAACATATACATACAGACGCTTAATTGAACTCTCGTTTACGCTTAATTAAACTCTCGTTTACGGAGATATGTCAAGGTTTTGGCCGATACGTTTTCCAAAAGTAGTCTGCTGTCTATCTGTTGTATGTGAGAGAGGATTAGCTGGATGACCTCATCTTACAATGAGTGATAACAGACTTAAACAAATTGCACCAAACAAATAACAAAACATATCATAACAGTTCATGTCTCATTAAGAATACACCTGTTTTCCCAGTCAACCTATGACTTATTAACCATTTCCCACATACAACGAATCTGCAGCAGATGACTTTGACAAATAGTTAGTCAAAAATATGGAAAATATCCATAAAAGAAAATATGATTAGTTATTAAAGTTGAAAACATTGTGCAAAGTGGCGAACGGAGAAATTGCAAGGTTTTAATGGAGCATTTGTAGCAGATGGCTTTTGAATATATTGTGGAAACAGAAAAATAACTCATTTCATTTCTCCTTTTGCTACAGTGTTTTCAATTTAAATCAATAATTATATTTTCATTGAAACAGAATTTCCATTATTTTGATCATTTGTTTTAAAAGTCGTCTACTGCAGAATTTGCATTCTTGACAAATGCTTAAAAAGCATCAATGAGAATCAATCCTACTTGTGAACAAGTTGTAAAAGCCTCTAACAAAAACAAGATTAATATTGTTAATTTGAAGAAGAACACTACCAGATCACCAAAAGACACCAAAACTTACAAACGAACAATCAACAGAAATATTTTTGCAGAGCTATATGCATGTTCTAAAATCCTTATTTGCAGAAGACTTCTTTAATGTGGGAATCTGCTTTACATCAGTCACAACCAAAACATCACAGCTCATTTCAGGCCATTTCTCCATTTCGAACAGTAATTTAGACATATTCACTCTATAATTTACACTTTCTTCTGTCATGATAAGTTGTTCAGCCATTCAACAATTTGGAAGAAGCTGAGGTATTAAGTTAGTTTGAGAAAGGGAGACAATTACAGATAGAAAGAGAAAGGGAGACAATTACAGAGAGATAGATAGAGAAAGGGAGGCAATTACAGATAGAAAGAGAAAGGGAGACAATTACAGAGAGATAGATAGAGAAAGGGAGACAATTACAGATAGAAAGAGAAAGGGAGACAATTACAGAGAGAT
This sequence comes from Serripes groenlandicus, assembly GCA_031761405.1. Lineage (NCBI taxonomy): Eukaryota > Metazoa > Mollusca > Bivalvia > Cardiida > Cardiidae > Serripes > Serripes groenlandicus. Next base: position 44,420,659 of record JASEVX010000014.1, read on the forward strand.
AGATAGAGAAAGGGAGACAATTACAGATAGAAAGAGAAAGGGAGACAATTACAGAGAGATAGATAGAGAAAGAAAACAAAAATCAAATGAACCCATTCCCTAATAGAGAAAACTGTAACTACAGAAATAATCGAGGGCTTGGCGTGAAACGGTTGTAACTTAAAACCTATTTTGAAAACCCTGGTTTAGGGGCAATTTTGACCCTTTTGTAAACAATGCAAATTTAGGTGCCATTGCTCAGAACGAGCAATGGCACCTAAATTTACATTGTTTACCAAGAAAAGTGATTTTAACGCTTATAAAGACTTTATGGCGAGGTGATTAACCTTGGTAAAAAAATACCAATTTTAGATACAACCGTTTCACGCTAAGCCCTCGAGATGTTTTCCCACTTGCCCACGTTTTTTGACGCATAAAGCAGAAGACTTTTGAAAAAATTGTGGGCAAAAGAAGAAATTGCTTATTACTTTTTTCAATATTCTTTCATTTATAGATGTGTCTTATTGTTGCCAAGATATTTTCAAAGTCGTCTGCTGATAAAGGTCTTAAAAGATATCAACTGCAGAAGCATCAAAAGTAGAATATATAAATATGAAAGAAAGGACAAACAGAAAGAGAGACAGTGTAAAGGAAAATTAAAAGTTGACCCTTTCCCCAATACATAATACGCTTTCGGAAACTTCTGTAGCACGTTACATTGGAAAACATTGCAACAAAAGGTGAAAATTGTTCAAATTCCTCCTTTTGCCACGAAGAGTTTAAAACTCTATTCAATGATTATACTTTCATTTCCAGAGATATTTCATATTTTACGCCAAGATTGTTTCAATGTCAGATTGTTTCAATGTCAGATTGTTTCAATGTCGTCTGCTGCAGATTAGTTGTATGTGGGAAAGGAGGGTTAAAAGAAAGTTTAAAAAAAAATAAAAATAGTTAAAAAATTATACAATAGTCAATTGTCATATTGTACAATAAATATACATACATTTCTTTCAAAAAAATTAAAAATTTTGATTTTGGAATTAAAATTCTTAATCTTTATTTAACCCATTCTAACAAACAGAGGTTTGCTGCAGCGTGTGACTTTAAAAATATTTCTCCTTTTGTCACAATGTTTTCAACTTTCTTTTTAAAGATATTCCTTTTATATTTGCCTTGACGCTTTCAAAGTTGTCTGCTGTAGATTTATTGTATGTGGGAAAAGGTAATGACACCAAATCACATCTACATTGCTTCACTCAGCCCATATCATATTGCTCAGATTATTTAAAAATCAGAAACTATCAAATGAGGTTAACAACTTAGTCAATATTCAAATTATGTTGACAATAGATTGATTTATTGATTGATCAAAGTTTAACGTCATTTTCAGCTGTATTTCAGTCATATCAAAGCCAGTTCACCTACTCATGTATTTCCTGGATTTCTCGCCACCAGTACTCCTCCACATAACATTTCTCCCAGGCAACTGGCTTCCATCCCACATAGACCAAAGTTCTCGATAAGGGGCGTTTTGCATGTTTTAAAATCCTTATTTGATCCTCTAACCCTATGCTGTGGGTACTCAAAAGAATCGTCTCAGTGAATCAAGAATTCTGGTTAGTCATCGGTAAGAATGAATAGCTGAGCCTGTGTTAAGCGTAACAATCAACTAGGCAATAGTAATACAAAATGTGAGAACTGAAGAAACTTATATAAAAACCCTTTCCCGCGTACAATAAATCTGCAGCAGACAACTTTGAAAACATCTAGGAATAAATACTGAAAATCTCTATAAATAAATGTACAATTATTAAAAAGATTTGAAAGATTTGTGGCAAAAAGAGAAATTGCTCATTATGAGCAAATACTCCTTTTACCACAATGTGGGTTTTTTTTAAAAGTCATCTGCTGCAGTTGCCTCAAAAGCCCTCTGCAGGTGGGAAAGGGATAATAAATTAAAGGCACTATACCATTTTAAAATGTCTATAACCACTATTTAACGTAACAATAGCACTTTTCACATTTTCCCACACACACTCATTTCAACGCATAACCTGAAGTCCATTTTAACCCTTTCCCTCAGATAGACACTTTCTGACGCCTCTGCAGCAGACAGCTTTTTGAAAACATAGTGACAAAAGAAGAATTTGCTCAAAACGAGCAATTTCTCCTTTTGCCACAATGTTTTCCACTTTTAGTCATAGGTTATCCATTCAATTATAGAGATTTTCTATTTTTTGACAAGATATGTTCAAAGTTGTCTGCTGCGGAATTGTCGTATGAGGAAAAGTTTTACAAAAATCAAGGGAGTTAAATAACAAGGAAGTTTTCTTTCACATTGACTGAGTTATATCCCTTGCATTCAAGTTCTTCTTGAAACCCTTTCCCCAATTCAAGAAACTGTTTTAGTTCTCTGAAACGGATGGCTTTTGTAAACATTGTGGTAAAAGGAAGAATTGTTAATGAACAAAGACAAGTCAAAATGTAGTCTACATTGTCAATAAAGACCCTTTTGTGATTTGTTAATTTTATATTAGATTTTTCCTTTAGAAGAGTCTTTGCCCTTTCCCACATATTACAACAAACATAATATACGAAGTTCTTTAACCCTTCCAAACATACAGCAGACACTTTCTGACGGCTCTACAGCAGACAACATTTGAACACATTGTGGCAAAGGGAGAAATTGATCATAATAAGCATTATCTCCATTTGCCACAATGTTTTCAACTGTTTTTCAATAACTAAACCTTCAATAATGGAGATTTTCTACAGTTTTGCCATACAGTTTTCAAAGTCTTCCGCTGCAGATTTGAAGTAAGTGGAAAAGGGCGGTAGTCCAGATAAGAAGGGTTTTGCAGCTCGTTGCCCAACAATATATCTCTTATTATAAAACCAAACCCTATGTTGTAGGTACTCAAAAGAATCGTCTCATTGAGACGATTCTTTTGAGTACCCACACAATAGGGTTAGCGGATAAAATAAGGACTTTAGAACAAGCAAAACCCTCCTTTTCTAGAGATCCGGAAAGGGTTCAATTGCTGGCAAAAGGGTCATCTATCCGTCTTTAAAAATAATTCCAACCAGCATGGGCACGAAAACAAGAACTGTCTCGAATAGCACGGGCCCCATCCCTTCGCAAAACTAATCCTCACACAATAGGGGTCGTAAGGGCCGTCTAAGTATTTTGGGTCATGATATTTCATTTCTCGCATTAAATGCCCTCGCTCATAATCGAATATCTTCACTGAAAATCCGGGCAAAACTTTGTGGATGTACAACGTTCTCAATGAGGGATTCTCCAGCGTCCGTGAATGCACGAATATCGGATAGTCCGATCGATTATACACATACACACCATCCGTCTCTTTACTTAATGTGATGCCGAGTCCGATTTTGTCTCGAGTCCGCCGAACATTTTCTGACGGGGCATCGTCCTGTAATATCTGCAAGCACAAGCCGTCACCGTGAGGTAGATTTTGGAATATATTGGTGTGAGAGTCAAACACAGTAAGTAAACGTCCAACGCGCTGTCGTAGCTCCCAATAGGCAATGGTGCACCAGTGCTGCCCCCTTGTGGTTTGGTTTGAATTATTTGAGTAGCTCTCAAGCTCAACGATATCCATCTTGTTATGTATATGCTCGCCTGAAAATAGAAACAGAATAATGTTGTAAATTACTTTCGGAGATCGAACCTGGGACGCCCCCGTTCTAAATCCCAACCTCAATCAAAAGAATGAGTTTCACTGGAGGTCAAAACAAGATTAATTTAATTCTTTCCCACTGGCATCAAAAGAATGAATTTCTTCTTTTGCCACAACATTTTCGACTCTTTCAGTAACTGCAGATTAGTTGTATGTGGGAAAGGAGGGTTAAAAAAAAAATGAAAAAGGAAAAAATTGAAAATGAAATGAAAGATAGTTTAAACTATTAACGCACGAGTGTGACAGCGCGTTACAGAACTATTCGAATGGGCCCTGGTTTAAATTGAGTATATATAGATTTGAAACGGATAGGGTGTATTTCTGAGTAGAGCAGGGTGTATGCCACCATCAAATGGTATAACAGTGATGTTTCAGCTTCGGTTAAACGTGTGCGACATTGAAATGATGGCGAATACGCAACTACGGTTAAGAGTAAATCTAGCGTTTTATAGGTCTCACACCTCTATGCTTTGATTATAATGCGATGTCTATGTACATGAAACTGACTGGTAAAAATCTTAATACTCGAGTTATATCAATGTGTTTCAATGTGTTTCACGGGCAGTGGATATGGTACCTCTTGTTCAATGATGTTTTATGCCACTTATAATGTAGCTCTAAACTCATAACCACATTTGCTACTGAAGACGTTGAGAAGTGTTGTAATGGCTTTCCATCCGTGGTGCTCAGGGTTGCGTGGTAAGCAGTAAGACTGACTCACAGGAAACGCCGTGATATATATCTAAAATGGTTGAAAGCAGCCTAAAGAAACACGCAAACTAAATAAACAAACAGTGGCTTAATCTCATTAAAATCAAACTTAACCTCGCAGCAGAAGCAGCTATCGCTCGTATAGATCGGGTGACGACCTGATACAGGTCGTCTCAGGTTGTCATTTTCGTCAGCCAGTCAAACTGTCGCTTACAAGATCGTGTGTTATCTACAGAGGAGATAACCCACATATGAACGGAATAGATTAGCACTTGGCTACCTACCCACTTAGACAATGTTCTCCCATTGTTGGAAAACAAATGTTGCTATTCAAGATGACTTTAGTAAATCAATGGCCGAGCCGGATCGAACTCGCAACCCCTCGTTTGCTACTCCTCGTTGTCCAAGCTATGGTGAACCGTCTCCGGATTGTAGTGGTTAAAGTGTCCGTCTTGGGACCAGGGTGTTCGAGTCATAACAAAATGAAATGATAAGAACGGCTTCCCTCCTTGGCGCTCAGAGTCTCGGGGATAGCATGACTTACTGACGCATCTCTATCGTGATATATAATATCAGTAATACTGGTGATTGACACAGGAAACGCCGTGATATATGATATCAGTAATACTGGTGATTGACACAGGAAACGCCGTGATGTATAATATCAGTAATACTGGTGATTGACACAGGAAACGCCGTGATATATGATATCAGTAATACTGGTGATTGACACAGGAAACGCCGTGATATATGATATCAGTAATACTGGTGATTGACACAGGAAACGCCGTGATATATAATATCAGCACTGGATCACGTGATATAACTGAAATACCGATGAAAGCGGCTTAAAACACCATTCAGGTAAATCGATCTCAGCTATTGGGACTCGACTGAATTGCAATTAACCCTTTCCCACTTACAGTAGATCACATCTAGGCAAAAATAGGGAAAATCTCCATCCATGAAAGTATAATTATTGACAAGAAATTGAAAACATTGCGGTAAAACTCGTCTACTTCAAACGTGTCATGATGCTCCGAAGGAGCTTATTACACGTAGGGCTGCACTGCACTCATATGTTGTTGTAAGAAGTGTTGTCATTATAAAACAATTTCTCATTTTTCCACCTTGTTTTCAAAAGTCGTCTGCTGCAGTGACGTCAGAATGCGCCTGTATGTGCGATAGAGTGAACGGGAGAACTATTTCCGTAGAAACGAACACAAAAACTAGTCACGTGAGTAATTCACGATGAGACATTGCTCCTTTTGTAACAATATTTTCAAAGGTCGTCTCTTCTGCACTGCACAGGCGTGAGACCAAGCTCTCTCTGTTTAAACGAGCCATTCGTATTCCGGCTATTACGTTAAACAAGTTGGCAATTACTCCTTTCGCAATAATGTTTTCAAAAAGTCGTCTGTTGCAGTCGCAGCAGAATACAGACGCCTCGCCTGTATGTGGGAAAGAGTTAAAATGGAGGAACCCTCTCCGTATAGTTTGATTTGTCATTCCTATTCCGGCGTGTACGTTAAATTGGCAATTACTCCTTTTGCAACACTGTTTTCAAAAGTCGTACATTGCAGTCGCAGCGGAATACAAACGCCTGTATGTGGGAAAGGGTTAAAATGAAGGAACCCTCTCCGTATAGTTTGATTTGTAATTCGTATTCCGGCTAGTACGTGAAATTGGCAATTACTCCTTTTGCAACACTGTTTTCAGAAGGTCGTCAGCTGCAGAAGCGCAGACTAGAAGGCACATGCATGCATGTGAGAAACAGGTAAACTTAACCCTTTCCCACAATCAGTCTGTTTATGTTGCGTCTGCAGCAGACAACATTTGAAAACATTATGACAAAGGAAAACAAAAAGCTCATTATCCTGTTGGTGCAAACCAGACGTGTCTCTGTTAACCCTCCTCCACCCGCAGTCGCATCTTGACTCATCTGTAGCAGACGACCTTTGAATAACAAATGTTAAATTAATAGAGCAGGATGGATCCCTCTCAGTATATAAACGAGCCATTGAGTCTGGTGACTAGTGGTGAGTAATTTGTATTCCGGCTAGTATGTTGATTATGCCGTATCCTCGAGGGAAACCGATGATGGCGTCCAATTGTCCTATTAATCCAATAATCTGATAATCGCGCCCTTTAACCGCTCTTCTGACTTAACCTCGAAACGAGCCGAGTCACACGATAACCGACCCTAGGAGAAAGATTTAGAAAGGCATGAGAGATTCGGATCAGTCTGCGTAGTCTGATAGAGAGGTTCTGGAAAGTCATGAGAGATTCGGATCAGTTATTATACTTATATCAATCATTCTCGATGTCTGCTTTCTCGGTATACTCAGCCAGTTTAGAAGAGTGTGTATGGTGGGAGTCTGTCATTATGATTCCGCTCTCGCTGAAATCGAACTCCGGACCTTTGAGTAACGTGGCGGGCGCTGTTCTACCGAGTCACTGATTTAGGAGTCCGATAGATATCGAGAGTTTCATGATGAACTTGAACAAGATGTAGTTACAACCGTTTTGCATCAAACCATCGATATGTTAAAGACGAGATACGCGGTTAATAATGCACGATATACGCCATTAAAACCTCGTTACAAACACATTAATGCATAATGTATACATTTGTACCGCTTCGGTTGGTGTAGTGGTAGAGCGTCCGCTTCGGTGCGTAAGGTCGTGTGGTCGGGTCATACAAAATACTTTAAAAATGCCCTCCTTGGCGCTCAGGGTTGCGGGGTTAGCATTACAGCTGTCGGTCTGGTGTCAGGATAAACTTACACATGACACGCCGTGATATAACTGAAGAATTGTTAAAAGCGGTGTCAAACACACAACAATTTATCAATCCGCGTAAAATTGAAATGTCGCATGACCAATTGATTAAATCATTAAAGGGTCACTTTAACTTTATTTGTCTCATACACATCAAGTCTATTTAATTTAAGTTCACACTATTGTTTTTTAACCCTTTCCCACACACAAATCCGCAGCAGACGACTTTGAAAACATACCCAAAAACGTTTGGAAATTCCCTTTAAATATAAGTACAATAGTTGAATCGAGTTTAAAATATGGCGACAAAAGGAGAAATTGCTCGTGCTCGTGCTGAGCAACTTTTTCTTTTGTTGACATGTTTTCGAAAAGCCGTCTGCTGCTGATGCGTAAGAAAGCGTATATATGAGGGAAAGGGTACAGTAGACACCTGTATTAAATAATTGTATTTTAATAATTGAAAATGTATTCACTTTTTCTGATAAACGTACAGCTCTTACCTAATAATCACACCGGCTACTTCATACTTGAAAAACATGTTGCAATGGCTTTCTCATTGGTGCTCAAGACACTTGCTCATTTAACTCAGGTTGCTCGGGTTGCGGAGGTTAGAATTTCGACTGACTCGCTGGTGTCAAGATAAATCTAGTCTGGAGTTCCCTCCCCTTATTATTATTTAAAAGGAGGTCGGGAACCAGACTAGGATAAAATCGACCAGTAGAGAGAACTGGTAAATTTCACAGGAAAAGCAATGATATGGTCAAAGGGAAGTAAATCGGATCGGCTTGCCGGGCAGACAATTTTGTCCAGGAATTTCAGATGAATATATAAGACTGAGGTTGGCTCCCATTGGACAATAATGATGTTGTTGAAAGTTGAAAGTGATTTTCATAAAGTTGAATAACCTCTGACTGATCTATAACCAAGATATTGTTTGCTTTTAGCTATGTTGACACTCTAATAGTCATTTTCAGAACATGCTGTATGTTCTGAAATTGAAAGTAAAATTCAGTGCGGGATAAGTGTCACCTTTAATTTTGACCTCCTAGCTCTGTCAAAACACGGTGAACACTGTGGGGTTTGTTTTGCTTTTTTGGTAGATCTAAGAATGAACTTTAGTTTGATATAGGTATATGTGTTAATTCATTTGCTAGTAACGAACCATAACCCATAATGATAAAATGGTCGCGTATGGAAAATGATTTACTTCCCCTTTGACCAGTAAAGAGAACTGGTAAATTTCACAGGAAACGCAATGATAACTGTGTCGTGATATATGATATGAGTCGTCTCGCGATAAAACCAACAGTGTGGACTCTACGTAAAGTAATGACCCGGATCAGCCTAGGCATGCAGCACAGGCTTACCAGGATAGACACTTTTCGGATCATGCGGATTTTCTGTTTCAGGAATTATTACTCTATATCTCTATCCTTCTGAGACGGAATGTGTCTGCCCGGATCAGTGATTGATTGATTGATTGATTGATTGAGTGATTGGAGTTTAACGCCGTTTTTAACAATTTCTCAGTTATATCACGGCGGCCAGTTCACCTACTCATGCATTTCCTGTTTTTTTTCACACCAGTACGCCACACAACAATCTTCCCAAGCAATTGGCTGCTTTGCCACATAGACTTAGCCCATTGGTGGAAGACGAATGACGCATGTCGCATTGACTTTTGTCAATCGTCGGAAAGAAAGTTGGCCGAGCCGGGATGCGAACTCACAACCCCTGGATTGACAGCCCGCGTCGCTAACGACTGAGCTTCCGGGTCTCGGCTGCCCGGATCAGTCTGCGTGGACTGCGCAGGGGCTGTTCTGGATCGATACATAACGCATATGACATTATATTGGTTTGCGTGCGTGACGACTCATTTACAGATTTTTAACTCACAAGAATCAAGCGATGAGTCATAACAGACGAGGAGAGTTGGCATTACAAACCAATCATCATCAGCACCGACAGCAACAGCGTACATATCGAATAGTGTCATCCTCCGGATTGATTATTAGCGGAAATACTAAAATCATATGTCGTCATTATGTCATGGCACTTAAGATAGACACTTTTTGCCTCCTGTGATTTTTCTGTTTCAGGAATCACTAGTCTATACCTCTTTCCCTCTGAGACGGAATATGTTGGCCCGGATCAGTCTGCGTGGATTGCGCAGGCTAATCTGGGTCGATACATTACGCAGAGGCCATAATGTTGGTTTTCTCGCGTGACGGCTCATATATCTGTTATGTACAGGCAGTACATCATTTTGTATATAGTTCCTTTGCAATGTAGTACCATATATGTAGTTGAATATGACTACGTTGATAAAACACAAATTGTTGATTTTTAAGTGTTTTATTATTATGAAAGTTTTAGTTTCTCATGTTTCATGTATATTAAAAGGTTTATTTAATATATAAAATTGCATATATGAAAGTGTGGTATCGAAAGAGGTTTTAAATTAGTTTCAGTCATAGCCCTTATAGAACGTTTTATAAGACTAGTATAGGTAGTGCATATTTCGGGGGAAAAAAGGAAATACCTCTATCGTTTTACACGAAAAACTGCGATTTCTCCATCAATGCATTTAAACGTCTATTCGAAATATACATACCACTCTACCAGAGGCATATCAGCTGAGACATCCTACATCGGTTCAGCAGTTCGAATCTACAGACGTGGTTCAGCACTAGCACATTTCACACAGGGTGCTCAGGGTTTGAGTTGGTTCGGAAGAGAAGTTTTCAAACAGACTAGGTTCAACACCTTCCCAGACAGTTGAAACCACATACCCAAGGTTGTTTGAGACGAGGAACATTCTACATACCGTCCACATTGTACACAGTCTCAGTTAAGACATTGTCACCTGCGAAATAACCCGAAAAACGTCAAATAATACCCAAATAATACGTGGATTGCGCAGGCTAATCTGGATCGATACATTACGCAGAGGCCATAATGTTGGTTTTCTCGCGTGACGGCTCATATATCTGTTATATAGAGGCAGTACATCATTTTGTATATAGTTCCTTTGCAATGTAGTACCAATCGTACACATCTTAAACAAGAGGGCCAAGATAGCCCTAAATCGATCACCTAATTGATAGTAAATTAGTAGCAAATATTTAACTGCAAATATCTGGAAATTTTTATCAGGGAGTGCAAATGAAACTGAAAGGAGTGGACACTTCTCAAGAAACAGCTTATCAGTAAAGGCCATTTATATCTTGAAATCTAACAAGAACTTTATTAAGAATGGAATTATAAAGTTTTTGTCATTTTGCACCTTTCCTGATGCCGCCTTGCTGCCCTGTTTTTCAACGAAATCAATATGACTTCAACAGTTTATTAAGAGGGTCACTTAAGAAACATTTCTACCAAATTATATTGCAATCGCACAAGTAGATTATGGAGGAAAAGGATTTTAAAATTTGGGTATTTTTCTCACTTTCTGATGCCGCAGCAACAAAAGTTCTCAATGGAATTTAAATCTTTGAACAATTTTGAAAGAGGACCACCAAAGGAACATTCTTGTGATGTTTTGTGGAAATTGGTCTATTGGAATGGTAGAAGTTGGTCGCATTTGTAGCTAAATGTTCAATTTACCCTTTTTGTGATGACGCCTGGTTGATATGATTGTGTAACCAATCAAAACGGCTTAAACAAATTAAATAGAGGATCATTACAGTAAGATTCGTATTATATTTTCTTAAAATCAGACAAACACTTTCATAAAAATGGAATTTTCAAATTTTGTCATTTTGTCCCTTTTCTGATGCCGCCTGACTGCCATGTTTTTCAACCAATCAGTATGGCTTGAACAATTTTTATAGAGGGTCACCAAAGGAACATTTCTACCAAATTATATTTGAATCTGACAGGCAGATTCGGAGGAGAAGATTTTTTAAAGTTTGGACATTTTGTCCCCTTTCTGATGACGCAGCAACCAAAGTTCTCATTGGAATTTTAATCTTTGAACAATTTTGAAAGAGGACCACCAAAGGAACATTCCTGTGATGTTTTGTGGTAATTGGTCTATTGGAATGGTAGGAGATGGTTGTCATTTGTAGCTAAAAGTTCAATTTACCCATTTTGTGATGACGCCTGGTTGATATGATTGTGTAACCAATCAAAACGGCTTAAACAAATTAAATAGAGGATCCTTACAGTAAGATTCGTATTATATTTTCTTAAAATCAGACAAACACTTTCATAAAAATGGAATTTTCAAATTTTGTCATTTTGTCCCTTTTCTGATGCCGCCTGACTGCCATGTTTTTCAACCAATCAGTATGGCTTGAACAAATTTTATAGAGGGTCACCCAATGAACATTTCTACCAAATTATATTTGAATCTGACAGGCAGATTCGGAGGAGAAGATTTTTAAAGTTTGGACCTTTTGCCCCCTTTCTGATGCCAAAGTTCTCAATGGAATTTAAATCTTTGAACAACTTTGAAAGAGGCCAACCAGAGAAACAGTCCTGTGATGTTTCACGGAAATTGTCCTTGGAGTTTGGGAGGAGATGATGTTTAAAGCTAAAAGTTAACGCCGGACGGACGACGGACAACGGACAAAAAGTGATCAGAATAGCTCACCTTGAGCCTTCGGCCTGCACTTAATTCACGTGAACACCAACAATAACATGCTGCGTCAATTGTCTGCTTATACATTTATCTTATTCTGAAACCGCGCCCCGGCAGCTCAGTCGGTAGGAGCGCAGTGACAGGGTAGAACAGCGCCGACTCAAAGGACCGGAGTTCGATTTCAGCAGAGAGAACGTTGTCAGTGCAATTTAAGCACATATAACATTTGCAGTGCAATTTGAGCACATATAACATTTGCAGTGCCCTTTAAAGTTACATGTAACGTTTTCAGTGCAATTTGAACACATATAACGTTTTCAGTGCAATTTGAACACATATAATGTTTTCAGTGCAATTTGAGCACATATAACGTTTCCAGTGCAATTTGAGCACAGAGAACGTTTTCAGTGCAATTTTTGTACAGCGCACGTTTTGAGAGTATTTATAATGTCGACATTTGGTTTGATCACACGGGATCATTGATTTGTCGGCGTGGTATAACTGAACTATTGTTAAAAAAAGGTAGCAAAGTCCCTAAACAACAATCCCCTAAACATAACAATACCATCCACGAGGGGGGGCATCTCTTTCCTCCCCTCATACAGTTTTTTCCCTGCAGTGATGTTGACATATGAGCCAGTCTACGCGAAAAGGTACACTTTTGTATTTGTAGCCTAGGTATATGTATAAGGGGACACTTATACTGCCTTGCTATAGAGCTAGCTTTTATAGCGACGTGGTAGAGCGTCCGCCTTCGGATCTAAAGGTCCAAGGTTCGAGCCCTGATCAGGTCGGATCTTTTAGGACGGTTACAATGGCGCCCAGTAAAAGCTAGCTCAATAGCAAGGCAGTATAAGTGTCCCGTTATACATATACCTAGGCTACATATTTAAAAAAAAGATAAGCTCAGATCAGCTTGTACATCTGTTGATTTTAAATCATTGTCTGTATAACTAGCCGGAAGCTTAAACAGGTAAGTAAATTGCGAACGTAAGCCTTTGGGGTAATAGTCGATACAATCCAAATGCTAACGTTGTGTATGTACGTCCAGACAAACCTCTCTATCCGACGAAGCAAACTGATCCGAATCTCTCACGACTTTCTAAATATTCCTCCTAAGGTCGGTTTTCGTGTGACTCGGCTCGTTTCGAGGTTTAGTCAGAAGAGCGGTTAAAGGGCGCGATTATCAGATTATTGGATTAATAGGACAATTGGACGCCATGATCGGTTTCCCTTGAGGATACGGCATAATCAACATACTAGCCGGAATACGAATTACTCACCACTAGTCACCAGACTCAATGGCTCGTTTATATACTGAGAGGGATCCATCCTGCTCTGTTAATTTAACATTTGTTATTCAAAAGGTCGTCTGCTACAGATGAGTCAAGATGAGACAGATGCGGGTGGAGGAGGGTTAACAGAGACACGTCTGGTTTGCACCAACAGGATAATGAGCTTTTTGTTTTCTTTTGTCATAATGTTTTCAAATGTTGTCTGCTACAGACGTAACATAAAAAGTCTGATTGTGTGAAAGGGTTAAGTTTACCTGTTTCTCACATAGACGCAGGTGCTTTATGCGCTTCAGCAGCTGAAGACCTTTTGAAAAACATTGTTGCAAAAGGAGTAATTGCCAATTTAACGTACGAGCCGGAATACGAATGACTCATCAAACTATACGGAGAGGGTTCCTCCATTTTAACCCTTTCCCACATACAGGCGAGGCGTCTGTATTCCTGGTGCGACTGCTACAGACGACTTTTGAAAACATTGTGCCAAAATGAGTAACTGCTCATTTAACGCACTAGCTGGATTACGAATGGCCCACCAAAAAGGGGGGCTCGTTTATACAGAGAGTGGGTGGTGGTCTCACGCATGTGCAGCAGAGACGACTTTTGAAAAGATTGTTACAAACGGAGCAATGTCTCATCGTCGTGAATTCGTCACGTGACTAGTTTTTGTGTTCGTTTCTATGGCAATGGTTCTCCCGTTAACTCTATCGCACATACAGGCGTCTTCTGACGTCACTGCAGCAGACGACTTTTGAAAACAAGGTGGAAAAAATCAGAAATTGTTTTATAATGACAAAACTTCTTACAGCAACATATGAGTACATCCATACCGTGTATTAAGTTCCTTCTGAGCATCATGACACGTTTGAAGCAGACGAGTTTTACCGCAATGTTTTCAACTATTTTCAATAATTATACTTCCAGTGATGGAGATTTTCCATAATTTTGCCGAGATGTGATCTACTGTAAGTGGGAAAGGATTAATTGCAATTCAGTCGAGTCCAAAATAGCTAAGATCGATTTGCCTGAATGGTGTTTTAAGCCGCTTTCAACGGTATGTCAGTTATATTAATCACTCTCGATGTCTGCGTCCTCGGTATACTCAGCCAGTTTAGAAGAGTGTTTATGGTGGGAGTCTGTTATTATGATTCCGCTCTCGCTGAAATCGAACTCGGGACCTTTGAGTAACTTGGCCGGCGCTGTTCTACCGATTCACTGTCTCCCGCGAATTCCTTTACGTTCAGGTAAGTTAAAGATTCAGGCGTCCAATAGATATCGAAAGCTTCATGCAAAACGGTTGTAACTACATCTTGTTCAGGATGTAGTAACAACCGTTTTGCATCAAACCATCGATATGTTAAAGACGAGATACGCGGTTAATAATGCACGATATACGCCATTAAAACCTCGTTACAAACACATTAATGCATAATGTATTAGCGTATAATGGTAAATATATCATTACAGATAATGGGGCTGGCTCGTCGCTTGACTTTTTGCTGAAGGTACATGCATTTGTGATAAAGATTAAAAGAATAGAGACAAGGAAACACGAATTAATTAATTAATAAATAAATGGATGTAAGGATGAATATATTATATTGGTATGAGTTAACGTCGTTTACAAACGGCGGCGCTTCAGTTATATCACGGCGGCCAGTTCACCTACCCGTGTGTTTCCTGGCTTTACTACGCCAATACTCCACATTACATTATTTCAAAGTAACTGACGACGGCTAGTTAATTGGTTGAAGACGAATGACGCTTGTCGCTTTGACTTTTATCAAACGTCGGAAAGAAATGTTTGGCCAGGCTCGGGGTCGAACTCACAACATCATGATTGACACTCCGCGTTGCTACCGACTCAGCTGCCGGGGCGCGGTTTCGGAATAAGATGAATTTATAAGCAGACAATTGACGCAGCATGTTATTGTTGGTGTTTTGCGCCGATTTCAACAGTTGTTCAGTTATGTAAATGCGTTCGCATTGTTAGTTGCCAGCTCATTCTGTTAGTCTACTCTCACATGGAATCATCCGTTGTTAGGCTGTGCCAAACATCCTGAGCGCCATGGAAGGATGCGACAACTACAGTGTTATAGAACGGTGTCGATTCCAAAATTACATACACGGATTGTTGATCCTATCATAAAATAAAAGGTTTTTTTGCAAAAAGAGCGGGTCCATAAATATTGCGTCTTGTTGACGACACTTTCGTGAACGATTTCCCGCCACGTGTCTCCATAGTGATTCGGACGAGATCTCGTGGGATTTAAAACCGTTACGATATTAATGGCTCTTTAGTTTACAGTCTCGGCATGGAAAGTGGAGTTATGTGTAGTTCTTCGATTTGGTATCACTGTTGAAAACCTCTATCTACACATGTAGCAGACGACTTTTGAAAACATCTTAACATTAAATCATGAGAATAAAAGTATACTTATTGAGTATAGTTAAAAGCATTGTGGCAAACGGAGAATTACCCATTACGCTTTCAAAGGTCGCCTGCTTCAAATGCGTCAAAATAATCCGATATGGTACCACGTCTAGGACAATAAACTGGATACAAGCAGGGCTGCACTCGTATAGTTTTGTCAGAAAGTACCGACTATGTACTCGTCTACACGACAGTTAGTTTCTGGTGACACAACACGAAGGCGTATGCACAGGCTCACCCAAGTATATACTGTACGCAGATACACAACACGGATGCACGGGATCACCCAAGTATATACTGTAAGCGGATACACAAGACCCAAAGTCACGTGACGCGCCTCGTCTCTATGTATTCTAAATGTCGCCAAACGTTTTAGTCCATTAATGAGAAAGCCTTTGGGTTAATCTGATTCCACGTGATTTAGATTTAAGCCAATTTCCACAGGTCGTGTAAGTGGTTTTAAAAAACGTTCATTATGAACATCTCGAGCCGCTGTTGCTCATTCGGTAACGACGACGGCTATCAATCAATGGGTCGCAAATTCGAACCAAGATTCGTCCATTCATTTGTTACGATAATCGC
The DNA here is from genome assembly GCA_031761405.1 of Serripes groenlandicus. Classification (NCBI taxonomy): domain Eukaryota; kingdom Metazoa; phylum Mollusca; class Bivalvia; order Cardiida; family Cardiidae; genus Serripes; species Serripes groenlandicus. The sequence continues at coordinate 44,436,730 of JASEVX010000014.1, forward strand.
CAAAAGGCAACGTGAGTAGCGTCATTATTCTTTCACCAAATGGGTTGACTGTCTATGTAGGAAGGTACCCAGCTAGCCGTGAAGAATGTTGTGCGCAGTGCCGATGCGTTAGTGAAAGTCGGGAACCACTTGAATAAGTGAAGTGATATAATTCATACTGTAAAAGACGGTGTGTAACGTTAATCAATCAATCAATCAATTGATAGACGTTTTATATGACTATATTTAAAGGGTCTTCCTTAAATTCTTTCCCACCTGCAGACGCATTCTGACGTATCTGCGACAGACGAATTATGAAAACATTGTGGCAAAAGGAGAACATGCTCATATTAAGCAATTCCTTCTTTTGTCACAATGTCATCAACTCTATTCTTTAAAATGTGTGTGTTTGGGGTGTGGGGGACTGTGCAGACTGATCCGGGCCGACACATTCCGTCTCAGAGGGAAAGAGGTATAGAGTAGTGATTCCTGAAACAGAAAATCCAGAAAAAAGTGTCTATCTTAAGTGCCATGACATAATGACGACATATGATTTTAGTATTTCCGCTAATAAACAATCCGGAGGATGACACTATTCGATATGTACGCTGTTGCTGTCGGTGCTGATGATGATTGGTTTGTAATGCCAACTCTCCTCGTCTGGTATGACTCATCGCTTGATTCTTGTGAGTTAACAATCTGTTTATGTATTATTTGGGTACATGTGTGAGCGACAATCGACCTTTCTAGAACAAGTCTGTGCATCTACTCGGTCTGATATAGCTCTGCAATGTTCACCAATTAGTCCCAAAAACTTCCAAGAGACTTCTTACAGCCAGTTTCTCAGCTTAATGAAATAGTACGCAAACATAGCCGGCTATTAATAAAATAGTACGCAAACATAGCCAGCTATTAATAAAAAAGTACGCAAACATAGCCGGCTATTAATATAATAGTACGCAAACATAGCCGGCTATTAAAAGAATAGTTCGCAAACATAACCGAGTATTAATGAAATAGTTCGCAAACATAGCCGGCTATTAATAAAATAGTACGCAAACATAGCCGGCTATTACTAAAATAGTTCGCAAACATAGCCGGCTATTAATAAAATAGTTCGCAAACATAGACGGCTATTAATAAAATAGTATGCAAACATAGACGGCTTTTAATAAAACAGTACGCAAACATAGACGGCTATTAATAAAATAGTACGCAAACATAGCCGGCTATTAATGAAATAGTTCGCAAACATAGACGGCTATTAATAAAATAGTACGCAAACATAGCCGGCTATTAATAAAATAGTAGGCAAACATAGCCGGCTATTAATAAAATAGTTCGCAAACATAGCCGGCTATTAATAAAACAGTACGCAAACATAGACGGCTATTAATAAAATAGTACGCAAACATAGCTGGCTATTAATAAAATAGTACGTTAAAATAGCCGGCTATTAATGAAATAGTACGCAAACATATCCGGCTATTTTGCTACACTAACTTCCTTGGTCACAAGTACGCTTTCCTGGGGGAATTACTCTTATTTTTTTTCACAAATGAAATAATCGTGTTTTATCTCGTTACTTTGTCCATACGAGACGTAGAACTCAATCGTTTTAGACTGATTGCTCACTATCAGTAGACAGTACGTTTCCCTCTCTCAACACGAGGGCGAAACAATTGCCTGTGGTCTACGGGAAAAGATACCCTAATAACCATTACCCCCCCGATTTATTTTCTCAAACTATAATCCTCATTTTAAATTGAAAAGTTGCTGAAATGAGTAGCGAAAAATGAAGAACACGATAAGACTGGTCTACAATTAGTGTAGATTAAAGTATTGCTTAACACCATTTTCCATCTAAATTCCCGCAACTTGTGTGTCATGTTCCGTGTTTATGTTGAGAATATATATATAGATGTGGATGTTGATAAGTCAGTAGATATGCACTGTATGCAATTTATAAAAATAAACATACTAGATCTGTCCAAAACAAACAGAGAAATGGACCAACAATTCGTGCCTTCACTGTATGTCATATCATTGGAAATCCAAACCCACCCCATTTTGTAAGAAAGCGGTCCAAATAATTGCTTTTACATTTTACATAACGAGTCTCTAGAATGAAAAGTGTAAAAAATCTCCGGTTTTCCAAATCGCCCGTCGCCAAAACAATAAATATCAAGTGCTTTGGAATCGGCTTCAGTTACTTACTTAAACGAAAACAATTAAATACAGCGCCTGGTGGGAATGTTTTGTGGCCCGCCGTATATAAGCGTAGTCCTTAGGGTATAGTATATATATATATATATATATATATATATATGAGCCGTTCCAGGAGAAAACCATATTATGGCACGAGCGTAATGTATCGACTCCGATCAACCTGCTTAGTACACGCAGGCTAATCTGGGCCGACACATTGCGTCTCAGGGGGATAGTGGTATAGAGTAATGATTCTTAAAACAGAAATTCCACAGGAGGCGAAAATTGTCTGTCCGGCATATTTCGGCTGATTCGAGTCATTAATGTTCGTTTTCTCATGGAACGGCTAGTATATATATATACATATCGAGGGCTTGGCGTGAAACGGTTGTAACTAAAATTGGTATTTCTTTACCATGGTTAATCACCTCACCATAAAGTCTTTATAAGCGTTAAAACATTTTTCTTGGTAAACAATGGAAATTTAGTTCTGAGCAATGACACCTAAATTTGCATTGTTTACAAAGGGGTCAAAATTGCCCCTAAACCAGGGTTTTCAAAATAGGTTTTTAGTTACAACCGTTTCACACCAAGCCCTCGATATACATGTAAGGCTATCCGTTTTTGCTATTTATTCGGAAAACACACGTTCCACATAGTCAACATAGACTGATAGCCTTGTGAACAAGAGGGCAAAGATGGCCCTAAATTGATCACCTGAGTGATGGTATAGTAACAAATGTGTATTTGCCAATATCAGGGATAATTTGATAAAGCCTGTTGAAATACAATGAGCAAATTCAGAGGAGAAGAATTTAGGCATTTTTCCCTCTTTCTGATGCCGCAGCAACCAAAGTTCTCCATGGAATTAAATCTATATTTTAGAATCGATTGATTGGGTTAAACGATTAATTAGGGTTTTAAAAAGCCGTTTTCAACAATTGTTCTGTCATATTCCAGCGGCCAGATCTCCTACCCGTGTATTCATGTGTTTTCAACATAGACTGATAGCCTGGTCTGGTGAAAAGCGAATGACTTTTTACTTGCCCCTGGATTGACAGCTATATGGGCGTGACTCTTAAGTGCTTTACACCACTTTCAACAATTTGTTTCATATAGCTCAGCATTTCCTAGGTAAGTTACACGTACTACTGGTCCGTTTATCCTTACACCAGCAAGTCATTTGTAATGGTAAGTTACAATAATTACTGGTCCGTTTATCCTTACACCAGCAAGTCATTTGTAATGGTAAGTTACAATAATTACTGGTCCGTTTATCCTTACACCAGCAAGTCATGTGTAATGGTAAGTTACAATAATTACTGGTCCGTTTATCCTTACACCAGCAAGTCATTTGTAATGGGAAGTTACAATAATTACTGGTCCGTTTATCTTGACACCAGCAAGTCATTTGTAATGGTAAGTTACAATAATTACTGGTCCATTTATCCTTACACCAGCAAGTCATTTGTAATGGTAAGTTACAAGTACTACTGGTCCGTTTATCCTTACACCAGCAAGTCATTTGTAATGGTAAGTTACAACTAGAGATTGCTTTTTTGAAAAAGCGCTTGTCTCCCCATTTGTGTGGTCGTAGGGGAGGAAAAGAAATGATGGAGATGAATTTTTTAGTTTTGGACTGGAGATGAAGCAACAGTGACAATCCTCAGTTATTGAGAGGAAACTATTTTTCAGCTGAGGGTTACCATGACCTTGGTCTTTGACCTAGTGACCTCAAAATCAATAGGGGTCATTTGCTGCTGGTGACCAACCTTCACACCAAGTATGAAGTTCCTGGGCCCAAGCAATCTTCAGTTATTGAGCGGAAACCATTTTTCAGCCAAAGGTCACCTTGACCTTGACCTTTGACCTACTCACATCAATAGGGGTCATCTACAGGTTAGGACCAAGCTGCACACCAAGTATGAAGTTCATGGGTATCAGCGTTCTTGAGTTATTGAGTAAAACACATTTTTCAGCTGAAGGTTACCGTGACCTTCGACATTTGACCTTGTGACCTCAAAATCAAACAAATTCAATAAAGGTCATTTACTGGTTAGGACCAACCTGCACACCAGGTATGAAGTTCAACATAAGCATTCTTTAGTTATTGAGAGGAAACCATTTTTCAGCTGAAGGTTACCATGACCTTGACCTTTAAGCTAGTGACCTCAAAATCAATAGGGGTCATCTACTGGTGGTGACCAACCTGCACACCAAGTATTAACTTCCATGGCCAAAGCATTCTACAGTTATTAAGCAAAAACAATGTTTCAGCTCATTGTCACTGTGACCTTTCAGCTCAAGGTCACCATGACCTTGACCTTTTGACATCAAAATCAATAGGAGTCATCTACTGGTCATGACCAACCTGCATACCAAGTATGAAGATCCTATGCCCAAGCGTTCTTCAGTTATTGAGCGGAAACAAGTGTGACGGATGTGACCTTGACCTTTGACGTAGTGACCTTAAAATAAATAGGGGTCATCTGCTGGTGGTGACCAACCTGCACATCAAGTATGAAGTTCCTGGGCCCAAGCAAAAACTATTTATCAGCTCATTGTCACTGTGACCTTTCAAGCTCATGGTCACTGTGACCTTGACTTTAGACGTACTAACCTCAAAATAAATAGGGGTCTTCTACTAGGCATGGCCATCCTGCATACCAAGTATGGAGTTCCTCAACCAAAGCGTTCTTCAGTTATTGAGCGGAAACCATTTTTTACCTCACAAGGTCACCATGACCTTGACCTTTGACCTTTTGTTATCAAAATCAATAGGGGTCAGCTACTGGTCATGACCAACCTGCATACCAAGTATAAAGTTCCTACGCCCAAGCGTTCTTCAGTTATTGGGCGGAAACAAGTGTGACAGACGGAAGGACGGAAGGACGGACGGACGGACGGACGGACGGACGGACGGACGGACGGAACGGAACGGGCAAAAACAATATGTCACCCCCATGTAATGGGGGAGACATAATAATTACTGGTCCGTTTATCCTTACACCAGCAAGTCATTTGTAATGGTAAGTTACAAGTACTACTGGTCCGTTTATCCTTACACCAGCAAGTCATTTGTAATGGTAAGTTACAATAATTACTGGTCCGTTTATCCTTACACCAGGCCAGGGATTGAACCCGTGACATCCAGCATCCTTGGAAGATGCTCTACCACTACACCACGGAGGCGGTCAATGGCGTCATATGTCGGTCTTTAGCGTCAGATGGGGGTTAATGGCGTCAGATGTCGTCTGTATCAAGGGGAGGGTAAATAATGACTGAATTCATTTTCAGTTATTTCAATATTTTATTATTAATCATGGCCTTAGAAATACCAAGTGACCTTGGTAATCTATGAATAATAATTAATTAATACATGAATATGTAAATGAGGGCATGTCATGATGCAAATGAGTTTAATGGTACATACACAAATCACATGAATATTCATGAATATTCAAAAACCATTAACAGTACTACTGTACCTATTGAACATAAGCCAACCTATTATAGAAGAACAAACCACACTTCATTCAAAGTTTACTGTCACACCTAACTAACATAACTCCTTCCCACATACAACAAATCTGCAGCAGACACCTTGAAACATATGTAAAATCTCATAAACTGATGGTTTCATTATTGAAAAAAGAGTTGAAAACATGGTGGCAAAAGGGGAAAATGCTTATTATTACGAGGAAATTCTCCTTTTGTCACCATGTTTTAAAAAGTCCTCTGCTGCAGAGACGTTACTTGTCGTATGCAGGTGGGAAAGGGTTAACCGACCTGTTCAGTCAAATGAAAGTACACTATATGATTATGTATGTTTTGTCTGTATATTTGTACTAGACAAAACGCCGCCTAAGAGATAGGACAGCAACAGGTCACGTGAATGGTCAGTAACAGATAACGTTAAAATTAGAATAAGATAACCCTGTATCTTTCTTTGCATATTGAGGTAAAGAATTTCATTTTCTTTTTAATTCATTCTTTTTCAAACATGTTAGCTTACATCGTACAGACATTATACATGGCACTTTTTATTTTTGCTTCAACAGCGTGTATAATAATAACAATTCACGCTGCAAATATCAAATGTCGAGGTCATTGTCATGGTAACATTCGCGCCCAGATTTCCATGGCAACATCACAATATCTAAACATAATCTGTAACAAAACAATTCTCACTCAATCCTTTCCCAAATACAACAGATTATACTGCAGAAGACTTTTCAAAAATAACAGACAAAAAAATGGAAAATCTCTACAATCAAGTTATAATTATTGGGTATAACTCAAAGCGATGTCAGAAAATATGAGATATTACTCATGTTGCTGCATTGTTTTCAAAAGTCATGTGATGTTGATGTATATACATTGGTAAAAACGATTGAATGTAAACTCTTTCCAACATATACATACAGACGCTTAATTGAACTCTCGTTTACGCTTAATTAAACTCTCGTTTACGGAGATATGTCAAGGTTTTGGCCGATACGTTTTCCAAAAGTAGTCTGCTGTCTATCTGTTGTATGTGAGAGAGGATTAGCTGGATGACCTCATCTTACAATGAGTGATAACAGACTTAAACAAATTGCACCAAACAAATAACAAAACATATCATAACAGTTCATGTCTCATTAAGAATACACCTGTTTTCCCAGTCAACCTATGACTTATTAACCATTTCCCACATACAACGAATCTGCAGCAGATGACTTTGACAAATAGTTAGTCAAAAATATGGAAAATATCCATAAAAGAAAATATGATTAGTTATTAAAGTTGAAAACATTGTGCAAAGTGGCGAACGGAGAAATTGCAAGGTTTTAATGGAGCATTTGTAGCAGATGGCTTTTGAATATATTGTGGAAACAGAAAAATAACTCATTTCATTTCTCCTTTTGCTACAGTGTTTTCAATTTAAATCAATAATTATATTTTCATTGAAACAGAATTTCCATTATTTTGATCATTTGTTTTAAAAGTCGTCTACTGCAGAATTTGCATTCTTGACAAATGCTTAAAAAGCATCAATGAGAATCAATCCTACTTGTGAACAAGTTGTAAAAGCCTCTAACAAAAACAAGATTAATATTGTTAATTTGAAGAAGAACACTACCAGATCACCAAAAGACACCAAAACTTACAAACGAACAATCAACAGAAATATTTTTGCAGAGCTATATGCATGTTCTAAAATCCTTATTTGCAGAAGACTTCTTTAATGTGGGAAACTGCTTTACATCAGTCACAACCAAAACATCACAGCTCATTTCAGGCCATTTCTCCATTTCGAACAGTAATTTAGACATATTCACTCTATAATTTACACTTTCTTCTGTCATGATAAGTTGTTCAGCCATTCAACAATTTGGAAGAAGCTGAGGTATTAAGTTAGTTTGAGAAAGGGAGACAATTACAGATAGAAAGAGAAAGGGAGACAATTACAGAGAGATAGATAGAGAAAGAAAACAAAAATCAAATGAACCCATCCCCTAATAGAGAAAACTGTAACTACAGAATCGAGGGCTTGGCGTGAAACGGTTGTAACTTAAAACCTATTTTGAAAACCCTGGTTTAGGGGCAATTTTGACCCTTTTGTAAACAATGCAAATTTAGGTGCCATTGCTCAGAACGAGCAATGGCACCTAAATTTACATTGTTTACCAAGAAAAGTGATTTTAACGCTTATAAAGACTTTATGGCGAGGTGATTAACCTTGGTAAAAAAATACCAATTTTAGATACAACCGTTTCACGCTAAGCCCTCGAGATGTTTTCCCACTTGCCCACGTTTTTTGACGCATAAAGCAGAAGACTTTTGAAAAAATTGTGGGCAAAAGAAGAAATTGCTTATTACTTTTTTCAATATTCTTTCATTTATAGATGTGTCTTATTGTTGCCAAGATATTTTCAAAGTCATCTGCTGATAAAGGTCTTAAAAGATATCAACTGCAGAAGCATCAAAAGTAGAATATATAAATATGAAAGAAAGGACAATCAGAAAGAGAGACAGTGTAAAGGAAAATTAAAAGTTGACCCTTTCCCCAATACATAATACGCTTTCGGAAACTTCTGTAGCACGTTACATTGGAAAACATTGCAACAAAAGGTGAAATTGTTCAAATTCCTCCTTTTGCCACGAAGAGTTTAAAACTCTATTCAATGATTATACTTTCATTTCCAGAGATATTTCATATTTTACGCCAAGATTGTTTCAATGTCAGATTGTTTCAATGTCGTCTGCTGCAGATTAGTTGTATGTGGGAAAGGAGGGTTAAAAGAAAGTTTAAAAAAAATAAAAATAAAATCAAAAATAGTTAAAAAATTATACAATAGTCAATTGTCATATTGTACAATAAATATACATACATTTCTTTCAAAAAAATTAAAAATTTTGATTTTGGAATTAAAATTCTTAATCTTTATTTAACCCATTCTAACAAACAGAGGCTTGCTGCAGCGTGTGACTTTAAAAATATTTCTCCTTTTGTCACAATGTTTTCAACTTTCTTTTTAAAGATATTCCTTTTATATTTGCCTTGACGCTTTCAAAGTTGTCTGCTGTAGATTTATTGTATGTGGGAAAAGGTAATGACACCAAATCACATCTACATTGCTTCACTCAGCCCATATCATATTGCTCAGATTATTTAAAAATCAGAAACTATCAAATGAGGTTAACAACTTAGTCAATATTCAAATTATGTTGACAATAGATTGATTTATTGATTGATCAAAGTTTAACGTCATTTTCAGCTGTATTTCAGTCATATCAAAGCCAGTTCACCTACTCATGTATTTCCTGGATTTCTCGCCACCAGTACTCCTCCACATAACATTTCTCCCAGGCAACTGGCTTCCATCCCACATAGACCAAAGTTCTCGATAAGGGGCGTTTTGCATGTTTTAAAATCCTTATTTGATCCTCTAACCCTATGCTGTGGGTACTCAAAAGAATCGTCTCAGTGAATCAAGAATTCTGGTTAGTCATCGGTAAGAATGAATAGCTGAGCCTGTGTTAAGCGTAACAATCAACTAGGCAATAGTAATACAAAATGTGAGAACTGAAGAAACTTATATAAAAACCCTTTCCCGCATACAATAAATCTGCAGCAGACAACTTTGAAAACGTCTAGGAATAAATACTGAAAATCTCTATAAATAAATGTACAATTATTAAAAAGATTTGAAAGATTTGTGGCAAAAAGAGAAATTGCTCATTATGAGCAAATACTCCTTTTACCACAATGTGTTTTTTTTTTAAAAGTCATCTGCTGCAGTTGCCTCAAAAGCCCTCTGCAGGTGGGAAAGGGATAATAAATTAAAGGCACTATACCATTTTAAAATGTCTATAACCACTATTTAACGTAACAATAGCACTTTTCACATTTTCCCACACACACTCATTTCAACGCATAACCTGAAGTCCATTTTAACCCTTTCCCTCAGATAGACACTTTCTGACGCCTCTGCAGCAGACAGCTTTTTGAAAACATAGTGACAAAAGAAGAAATTGCTCAAAACGAGCAATTTCTCCTTTTGCCACAATGTTTTCCACTTTTAGTCATAGGTTATCCATTCAATTATAGAGATTTTCTATTTTTTGACAAGATATGTTCAAAGTTGTCTGCTGCGGAATTGTCGTATGAGGAAAAGTTTTACAAAAATCAAGGGAGTTAAATAACAAGGAAGTTTTCTTTCACAGTGACTGAGTTATATCCCTTGCATTTAAGTTCTTCTTGAAACCCTTTCCCCAATTCAAGAAACTGTTTTAGTTCTCTGAAACGGATGGCTTTTGTAAACATTGTGGTAAAAGGAAGAATTATTAATGAACAAAGACAAGTCAAAATGTAGTCTACATTGTCAATAAAGACCCTTTTGTGATTTGTTAATTTCATATTAGATTTTTCCTTTAGAAGAGTCTTTGCCCTTTCCCACATATTACAACAAACATAATATACGAAGTTCTTTAACCCTTCCAAACATACAGACACTTTCTGACGGCTCTACAGCAGACGACATTTGAAAACATTGTGGCAAAGGGAGAAATTGATCATAATGAGCATTATCTCCATTTGCCACAATGTTTTCAACCGTTTTCAATAACTAAACTTTCAATAATGGAGATTTTCTACAGTTTTGCCATACAGTTTTGCCATACAGTTTTGCCATACAGTTTTCAAAGTCTTCCGCTGCAGATTTGAAGTAATTGGGAAAGGGCGGTAGTCCAGATAAGGAGGGTTTTGCAGCTCGTTGCCCAACAATATCTCTCTTATTAATAAACCAAACCCTATGTTGTAGGTACTCAAAAGAATCGTCTCATAGAGACGATTCTTTTGAGTACCCACACAATAGGGTTAGCGGATAAAATAAGGACTTTAGAACAAGCAAAACCCTCCTTTTCTAGAGCTCCGGAAAGGGTTCAATTGCTGGCAAAAGGGTCATCTATCCGTCTTTAAAAATAATTCCAACCAGCATGGGCACGAAAACAAGAACTGTCTCGAATAGCACGGGCCCCATCCCTTCGCAAAACTAATCCTCACACAATAGGGGTCGTAAGGGCCGTCTAAGTATTTTGGGTCATGATATTTCATTTCTCGCATTAAATGCCCTCGTTCATAATCGAATATCTTCACTGAAAATCCGGGCAAAACTTTGTGGATGTACAACGTTCTCAATGAGGGATTCTCCAGCGTCCGTGAATGCACGAATATCGGATAGTCCGATCGATTATACACATACACACCATCTGTCTCTTTACTTAATGTGATGCCGAGTCCGATTTTGTCTCGAGTCCGCCGAACATTTTCTGACGGGGCATCGTCCTGTAATATCTGCAAGCACAAGCCGTCACCGTGAGGTAGATTTTGGAATATATTGGTGTGAGAGTCAAACACAGTAAGTAAACGTCCAACGCGCTGTCGTAGCTCCCAATAGGCAATGGTGCACCAGTGCTGCCCCCTTGTGGTTTGGTTTGAATTATTTGAGTAGCTCTCAAGCTCAACGATATCCATCTTGTTATGTATATGCTCGCCTGAAAATAGAAACAGAATAATGTTGTAAATTACTTTCGGAGATCGAACCTGGGACGCCCCCGTTCTAAATACCAACCTCAATCAAAAGAATGAGTTTCACTGGAGGTCAAAAGAAGATTAATTTAATTCTTTCCCACTGGCATCAAAAGAATGAATTTCTTCTTTTGCCACAACATTTTCGACTCTTTCAGTAACTGTAGATTAGTTGTATGTGGGAAAGGAGGGTTAAAAAAAAAATGAAAAAGGAAAAAATTGAAAATGAAATGAAAGATAGTTTAAACTATTAACGCACGAGTGTGACACCGCGTTACAGAACTATTCGAATGGGCCCTGGTTTAAATTGAGTATATATAGATTTGAAACGGATAGGGTGTATTTCTGAGTAGAGCAGGGTGTATGCTACCATCAAATGGTATAACCGTGATGTTTCAGCTTCGGTTAAACGTGTGCGACATTGAAATGATGGCGAATACGCAACTACGGTTAAGAGTAAATCTAGCGTTTTATAGGTCTCACACCTCTATGCTTTGATTATAATGCGATGTCTATGTACATGAAACTGACTGGTAAAAATCTTAATACTCGAGTTATATCAATGTGTTTCAATGTGTTTCACGGGCAGTGGATATGGTACCTCTTGTTCAATGATGTTTTATGCCACTTATAATGTAGCTCTAAACTCATAACCACATTTGCTACTGAAGACGTTGAGAAGTGTTGTAATGGCTTCCCATCCGTGGTGCTCAGGGTTGCGTGGTAAGCAGTAAGACTGACTCACAGGAAACGCCGTGATATATATCTAAAATGGTTGAAAGCAGCCTAAAGAAACACGCAAACTAAATAAACAAACAGTGGCTTAATCTCATTAAAATCAAACTTAACCTCGCAGCAGAAGCAGCTATCGCTCGTATAGATCGGGTGACGACCTGATACAGGTCGTCTCAGGTTGTCATTTTCGTCAGCCAGTCAAACTGTCGCTTACAAGATCGTGTGTTATCTACAGAGGAGATAACCCACATATGAACGGAATAGATTAGCACTTGGCTACCTACCCACTTAGACAATGTTCTCCCATTGTTGGAAAACAAATGTTGCTATTCAAGATGACTTTAGTAAATCAATGGCCGAGCCGGATCGAACTCGCAACCCCTCGTTTGCTACTCCTCGTTGTTCAAGCTATGGTGAACCGTCTCCGGATTGTAGTGGTTAAAGTATCCGTCTTGGGACCAGGGTGTTCGAGTCATAACAAAATGAAATGATAAGAACGGCTTCCCTCCTTGGCGCTCAGAGTCTCGGGGATAGCATGACTTACTGACGCATCTCTATCGTGATATATAATATCAGTAATACTGGTGATTGACACAGGAAACGCCGTGATATATGATATCAGTAATACTGGTGATTGACACAGGAAACGCCGTGATGTATAATATCAGTAATACTGGTGATTGACACAGGAAACGCCGTGATATATGATATCAGTAATACTGGTGATTGACACAGGAAACGCCGTGATATATAATATCAGCACTGGATCACGTGATATAACTGAAATACCGTTGAAAGCGGCTTAAAACACCATTCAGGTAAATCGATCTCAGCTATTGGGACTCGACTGAATTGCAATTAACCCTTTCCCACTTACAGTAGATCACATCTAGGCAAAAATAGGGAAAATCTCCATCCATGAAAGTATAATTATAGACAAGAAATGTAAAACATTGCGGTAAAACTCGTCTGCTTCAAACGTGTCATGATGCTCCGAAGGAACTTATTACACGTAGGGCTGCACTGCTATGTTGTTGTAAGACGTGTTGTCATTATAAAACAATTTCTCATTTTTCCACCTTGTTTTCAAAAGTCGTCTGCTGCAGTGACGTCAGAATGCGCCTGTATGTGCGATAGAGTGAACGGGAGAACTATTTCCGTAGAAACGAACACAAAAACTAGTCACGTGAGTAATTCACGATGAGACATTGCTCCTTTTGTAACAATATTTTCAAAGGTCGTCTCTGCTGCACTGCACAGGCGTGAGACCAAGCTCTCTCTGTTTAAACGAGCCATTCGTATTCCGGCTATTACGTTAAACAAGTTGGCAATTACTCCTTTCGCAATAATGTTTTCAAAAAGTCGTCTGTTGCAGTCGCAGCAGAATACAGACGCCTCGCCTGTATGTGGGAAAGAGTTAAAATGGAGGAACCCTCTCCGTATAGTTTGATTTGTCATTCCTATTCCGGCTTGTACGTTAAATTGGCAATTACTCCTTTTGCAACACTGTTTTCAGAAGGTCGTCAGCTGCAGAAGCGCAGACTAGAAGGCACATGCATGCATGTGAGAAACAGGTAAACTTAACCCTTTCCCACAATCAGTCTGTTTATGTTGCGTCTGCAGCAGACAACATTTGAAAACATTATGACAAAGGAAAACAAAAAGCTCATTATCCTGTTGGTGCAAACCAGACGTGTCTCTGTTAACCTTCCTCCACCCGCAGTCGCATCTTGACTCATCTGTAGCAGACGACCTTTGAATAACAAATGTTAAATTAATAGAGCAGGATGGATCCCTCTCAGTATATAAACGAGCCATTGAGTCTGGTGACTAGTGGTGAGTAATTCGTATTCCGGCTAGTATGTTGATTATGCCGTATCCTCGAGGGAAACCGATGATGGCGTCCAATTGTCCTATTAATCCAATAATCTGATAATCGCGCCCTTTAACCGCTCTTCTGACTTAACCTCGAAACGAGCCGAGTCACACGATAACCGACCCTAGGAGAAAGATTTAGAAAGGCATGAGAGATTCGGATCAGTCTGCGTAGTCTGATAGAGAGGTTCTGGAAAGTCATGAGAGATTCGGATCAGTTATTATACTTATATCAATCATTCTCGATGTCTGCTTTCTCGGTATACTCAGCCAGTTTAGAAGAGTGTGTATGGTGGGAGTCTGTCATTATGATTCCGCTCTCGCTGAAATCGAACTCCGGACCTTTGAGTAACGTGGCGGGCGCTGTTCTACCGAGTCACTGATTTAGGAGTCCGATAGATATCGAGAGTTTCATGATGAACTTGAACAAGATGTAGTTACAACCGTTTTGCATCAAACCATCGATATGTTAAAGACGAGATACGCGGTTAATAATGCACGATATACGCCATTAAAACCTCGTTACAAACACATTAATGCATAATGTATAAGCGTATAATGGTAAATATATCATTACAGATAATGGGGCTGGCTCGTCGCTTGATTTTTTGCTGAAGGTACATGCATTTGTGATAAAGGTTAAACGAATAGAGACAAGGAAACACGAATTAATTAATTAATAAATAAATGGATGTAAGGATGAATATATTATATTGGTATGAGTTAACGTCGTTATCAACCGACGGCGCTTCGGTTATATCACGGCGGCCAGTTCACCTACCCGTGTGTTTCCTGGCTTTATTACGCCAGTACTCAACATTACATTATGTCCAAGTAACTGACGACGGCTAGTTAATTATGACGCTTGTCGCTTTGACTTTTATCAAACGTCCGAAAGAAATGTTTGGCCAAGCTCGGGGTCGAACTCACAACATCCTGATTGACGTTCCGCGTTGCTACCGACTCAGCTGCCGGGGCGCGGTCTCGGAATAAGATAAATTTATAAGCAGACAATTGACGCAGCATGTTATTGTTGGTGTTTTACGCCGATGTCAACAGTTGTTCAGTTATGTTAAATGAGTTCAGTTATGTAAATGCGTTCGCATTGTTAGTTGCCAGCTCATTCTGTTAGTCTACTCTCACATGGAATCATCCGTTGTTAGGCTATGCCAAACATCCTGAGCGCCATGGAAGGATGCGACTACTACAGTTTTAAAGAACGGTGTCGATTCCAAAATTACATACATGGATTGTTGATCCCGCATTAAGTCAGTTATCATAAAATAAAAGGTTTTGTGCAAAAAGAGCGGGTCCATAAATATTGCGTCTTGTTGACGACACTTTCGTGGACGATTTCCCGCCATGTGTCTCCATAGTGATTCGGACGAGATCTCGTGGGATTTAAAACCGTTACGATATTAATGGCTCTTTAGTTTACAGTCTCGGCATGGAAAGTGGAGTTATGTGTAGTTCTCCGAGTTGGTATCACTGTTAACTGTTACTCTATTCCACATACAGCAAACCTCTATCTAGCAGACGACTTTTGAAAACATCTTAACATTAAAAAACGAGAATAAAAGTATACTTATTGAGTATAGTTAAAAAACATTGTGGCAAACGGAGAATTACTCATTACGCTTTCAAAGGTCGCCTGCTTCAAATGCGTCAAAATAATCCGATATGGTACCACTTCTAGGACAATAAACTGGATACAAGCAGGGCTGCACTCGTATAGTTTTGTCAGAAAGTACCGACTATGTACTCGTCCACACGACAGTTAGTTTCTGGTGACACAACACGAAGGCGTATGCACAGGCTCACCCAAGTATATACTGTACGCAGATACACAACACGGATGCACGGGATCACCCAAGTATATACTGTACGCGGATACACGACAAGACACAAAGTCACGTGACGCGCCTCGTCTCTATGTATTCTAAATGTCGCCAAACGTTTTAGTCCATTAATGAGAAAGCCTTTGGGTTAATCTGATTCCACGCGATTTAGATTTTAGCCAATTTCCACAGATCGTGTAAGTGGTTTTAAAAAACGTTCATTATGAACATCTCGAGCCGCTGTTGCTCATTCGGTAACGACGACGGCTATCAATCAATGGGTCGCAAATTCGAACCAAGAATCGTCCATTCATTTGTTACGATAATCGCCAAAAGGCAACGTGAGTAGCGTCATTATTCTTTCACCAAATGGGTTGACTGTCAATGTAGGAAGGTACCCAGCTAGCCGTGAAGAATGTTGTGCGCAGTGCCGATGCGTTAGTGAAAGTCGGGAACCACTTGAATAAGTGAAGTGATATAATTCATACTGTAAAAGACGGTGTGTAACGTTAATCAATCAATCAATCAATTGATAGACGTTTTATATGACTATATTTAAAGGGTCTTCCTTAAATTCTTTCCCACCTGCAGACGCATTCTGACGTATCTGCGACAGACGAATTATGAAAACATTGTGGCAAAAGGAGATCATGCTCATATTAAGCAATTCCTTCTTTTGTCACAATGTCATCAACTCTATTCTTTAAAATGTGTGTGTTTGGGGTGTGGGGGACTGTGCAGACTGATCCGGGCCGACACATTCCGTCTCAGAGGGAAAGAGGTATAGAGTAGTGATTCCTGAAACAGAAAATCCAGAAAAAAGTGTCTATCTTAAGTGCCATGACATAATGACGACATATGATTTTCGTATTTCCGCTAATAAACAATCCGGAGGATGACACTATTCGATATGTACGCTGTTGCTGTCGGTGCTGATGATGATTGGTTTGTAATGCCAACTCTCCTCGTCTGGTATGACTCATCGCTTGATTCTTGTGAGTTAACAATCTGTTTATGTATTATTTGGGTACATGTGTGAGCGACAATCGACCTTTCTAGAACAAGTCTGTGCATCTACTCAGTCTGATATAGCTCTGCAATGTTCACCAATTAGTCCCAAAAACTTCCAAGAGACTTCTTACAGCCAGTTTCTCAGCTTAATGAAATAGTACGCAAACATAGCCGGCTATTAATAAAATAGTACGCAAACATAGCCAGCTATTAATAAAAAAGTACGCAAACATAGCCGGCTATTAATATAATAGTACGCAAACATAGCCGGCTATTAAAAGAATAGTTCGCAAACATAACCGAGTATTAATGAAATAGTTCGCAAACATAGCCGGCTATTAATAAAATAGTACGCAAACATAGCCGGCTATTACTAAAATAGTTCGCAAACATAGCCGGCTATTAATAAAATAGTTCGCAAACATAGACGGCTATTAATAAAATAGTATGCAAACATAGACGGCTTTTAATAAAACAGTACGCAAACATAGACGGCTATTAATAAAATAGTACGCAAACATAGCCGGCTATTAATGAAATAGTTCGCAAACATAGACGGCTATTAATAAAATAGTACGCAAACATAGCCGGCTATTAATAAAATAGTAGGCAAACATAGCCGGCTATTAATAAAATAGTTCGCAAACATAGCCGGCTATTAATAAAACAGTACGCAAACATAGACGGCTATTAATAAAATAGTACGCAAACATAGCCGGCTATTAATAAAATAGTACGCAAACATAGCTGGCTATTAATAAAATAGTACGTTAAAATAGCCGGCTATTAATGAAATAGTACGCAAACATATCCGGCTATTTTGCTACACTAACTTCCTTGGTCACAAGTACGCTTTCCTGGGGGAATTACTCTCTTTTTTTTCACAAATGAAATAATCGTGTTTTATCTCGTTACTTTGTCCATACGAGACGTAGAACTCAATCGTTTAAGACTGATTGCTCACTATCAGTAGACATTACGTTTCCCTCTCTCAACACGAGGGCGAAACAATTGCCTGTGGTCTACGGGAAAAGATACCCTAATAACCATTACCCCCCCCCCCCCCCCCCCCCCCCCCGATTTATTTTCTCAAACTATAATCCTCATTTTAAATTGAAAAGTTGCTGAAATGAGTAGCGAAAAATGAAGAACACGATAAGACTGGTCTACAATTAGTGTAGATTAAAGTATTGCTTAACACCATTTTCCATCTAAATTCCCGCAACTTGTGTGTCATGTTCCGTGTTTATGTTGAGAATATATATATAGATGTGGATGTTGATAAGTCAGTAGATATGCACTGTATGCAATTTATAAAAATAAACATACTAGATCTGTCCAAAACAAACAGAGAAATGGACCAACAATTCGTGCCTTCACTGTATGTCATATCATTGGAAATCCAAACCCACCCCATTTTGTAAGAAAGCGGTCCAAATAATTGCTTTTACATTTTACATAACGAGTCTCTAGAATGAAAAGTGTAAAAAATCTCCGGTTTTCCAAATCGCCCGTCGCCAAAACAATAAATATCAAGTGCTTTGGAATCGGCTTCAGTTACTTACTTAAACGAAAACAATTAAATACAGCGCCTGGTGGGAATGTTTTGTGGCCCGCCGTATATAAGCGTAGTCCTTAGGGTATAGTATATATATATATATATATATATATATATATGAGCCGTTCCAGGAGAAAACCATATTATGGCACGAGCGTAATGTATCGACTCCGATCAACCTGCTTAGTACACGCAGGCTAATCTGGGCCGACACATTGCGTCTCAGGGGGATAGTGGTATAGAGTAATGATTCTTAAAACAGAAATTCCACAGGAGGCGAAAATTGTCTGTCCGGCATATTTCGGCTGATTCGAGTCATTAATGTTCGTTTTCTCATGGAACGGCTAGTATATATATATACATATCGAGGGCTTGGCGTGAAACGGTTGTAACTAAAATTGGTATTTCTTTACCATGGTTAATCACCTCACCATAAAGTCTTTATAAGCGTTAAAACATTTTTCTTGGTAAACAATGGAAATTTAGTTCTGAGCAATGACACCTAAATTTGCATTGTTTACAAAGGGGTCAAAATTGCCCCTAAACCAGGGTTTTCAAAATAGGTTTTTAGTTACAACCGTTTCACACCAAGCCCTCGATATACATGTAAGGCTATCCGTTTTTGCTATTTATTCGGAAAACACACATTCCACATAGTCAACATAGACTGATAGCCTTGTGAACAAGAGGGCAAAGATGGCCCTAAATCGATCACCTGAGTGATGGTATAGTAACAAATGTGTATTTGCCAATATCAGGGATAATTTGATAAAGCCTGTTGAAATACAATGAGCAAATTCAGAGGAGAAGAATTTAGGCATTTTTCCCTCTTTCTGATGCCGCAGCAACCAAAGTTCTCCATGGAATTAAATCTATATTTTAGAATCGATTGATTGGGTTAAACGATTAATTAGGGTTTTAAAAAGCCGTTTTCAACAATTGTTCTGTCATATTCCAGCGGCCAGATCTCCTACCCGTGTATTCATGTGTTTTCAACATAGACTGATAGCCTGGTCTGGTGAAAAGCGAATGACTTTTTACTTGCCCCTGGATTGACAGCTATATGGGCGTGACTCTTAAGTGCTTTACACCACTTTCAACAATTTGTTTCATATAGCTCAGCATTTCCTAGGTAAGTTACACGTACTACTGGTCCGTTTATCCTTACACCAGCAAGTCATTTGTAATGGTAAGTTACAATAATTACTGGTCCGTTTATCCTTACACCAGCAAGTCATTTGTAATGGTAAGTTACAATAATTACTGGTCCGTTTATCCTTACACCAGCAAGTCATGTGTAATGGTAAGTTACAATAATTACTGGTCCGTTTATCCTTACACCAGCAAGTCATTTGTAATGGGAAGTTACAATAATTACTGGTCCGTTTATCTTGACACCAGCAAGTCATTTGTAATGGT
Source organism: Serripes groenlandicus (assembly GCA_031761405.1). Classification (NCBI taxonomy): domain Eukaryota; kingdom Metazoa; phylum Mollusca; class Bivalvia; order Cardiida; family Cardiidae; genus Serripes; species Serripes groenlandicus. Next base: position 44,456,429 of record JASEVX010000014.1, read on the forward strand.
AAGTTACAATAACTACTGGTCCGTTTATCCTTACACCAGCAAGTCATTTGTAATGGTAAGTTACAATAATTACTGGTCCGTTTATCCTTACACCAGCAAGTCATTTGTAATGGTAAGTTACAACTAGAGATTGCTTTTTTGAAAAAGCGCTTGTCTCCCCATTTGTGTGGTCGTAGGGGAGGAAAAGAAATGATGGAGATGAATTTTTTAGTTTTGGACTGGAGATGAAGCAACAGTGACAATCCTCAGTTATTGAGAGGAAACTATTTTTCAGCTGAGGGTTACCATGACCTTGGTCTTTGACCTAGTGACCTCAAAATCAATAGGGGTCATTTGCTGCTGGTGACCAACCTTCACACCAAGTATGAAGTTCCTGGGCCCAAGCAATCTTCAGTTATTGAGCGGAAACCATTTTTCAGCCAAAGGTCACCTTGACCTTGACCTTTGACCTACTCACATCAATAGGGGTCATCTACAGGTTAGGACCAAGCTGCACACCAAGTATGAAGTTCATGGGTATCAGCGTTCTTGAGTTATTGAGTAAAACACATTTTTCAGCTGAAGGTTACCGTGACCTTCGACATTTGACCTTGTGACCTCAAAATCAAACAAATTCAATAAAGGTCATTTACTGGTTAGGACCAACCTGCACACCAGGTATGAAGTTCAACATAAGCATTCTTTAGTTATTGAGAGGAAACCATTTTTCAGCTGAAGGTTACCATGACCTTGACCTTTAAGCTAGTGACCTCAAAATCAATAGGGGTCATCTACTGGTGGTGACCAACCTGCACACCAAGTATTAACTTCCATGGCCAAAGCATTCTACAGTTATTAAGCAAAAACAATGTTTCAGCTCATTGTCACTGTGACCTTTCAGCTCAAGGTCACCATGACCTTGACCTTTTGACATCAAAATCAATAGGAGTCATCTACTGGTCATGACCAACCTGCATACCAAGTATGAAGATCCTATGCCCAAGCGTTCTTCAGTTATTGAGCGGAAACAAGTGTGACGGATGTGACCTTGACCTTTGACGTAGTGACCTTAAAATAAATAGGGGTCATCTGCTGGTGGTGACCAACCTGCACATCAAGTATGAAGTTCCTGGGCCCAAGCAAAAACTATTTATCAGCTCATTGTCACTGTGACCTTTCAAGCTCATGGTCACTGTGACCTTGACTTTAGACGTACTAACCTCAAAATAAATAGGGGTCTTCTACTAGGCATGGCCATCCTGCATACCAAGTATGGAGTTCCTCAACCAAAGCGTTCTTCAGTTATTGAGCGGAAACCATTTTTTACCTCACAAGGTCACCATGACCTTGACCTTTGACCTTTTGTTATCAAAATCAATAGGGGTCAGCTACTGGTCATGACCAACCTGCATACCAAGTATAAAGTTCCTACGCCCAAGCGTTCTTCAGTTATTGGGCGGAAACAAGTGTGACAGACGGAAGGACGGAAGGACGGACGGACGGACGGACGGACGGACGGACGGACGGACGGAACGGAACGGGCAAAAACAATATGTCACCCCCATGTAATGGGGGAGACATAATAATTACTGGTCCGTTTATCCTTACACCAGCAAGTCATTTGTAATGGTAAGTTACAAGTACTACTGGTCCGTTTATCCTTACACCAGCAAGTCATTTGTAATGGTAAGTTACAATAATTACTGGTCCGTTTATCCTTACACCAGGCCAGGGATTGAACCCGTGACATCCAGCATCCTTGGAAGATGCTCTACCACTACACCACGGAGGCGGTCAATGGCGTCATATGTCGGTCTTTAGCGTCAGATGGGGGTTAATGGCGTCAGATGTCGTCTGTATCAAGGGGAGGGTAAATAATGACTGAATTCATTTTCAGTTATTTCAATATTTTATTATTAATCATGGCCTTAGAAATACCAAGTGACCTTGGTAATCTATGAATAATAATTAATTAATACATGAATATGTAAATGAGGGCATGTCATGATGCAAATGAGTTTAATGGTACATACACAAATCACATGAATATTCATGAATATTCAAAAACCATTAACAGTACTACTGTACCTATTGAACATAAGCCAACCTATTATAGAAGAACAAACCACACTTCATTCAAAGTTTACTGTCACACCTAACTAACATAACTCCTTCCCACATACAACAAATCTGCAGCAGACACCTTGAAACATATGTAAAATCTCATAAACTGATGGTTTCATTATTGAAAAAAGAGTTGAAAACATGGTGGCAAAAGGGGAAAATGCTTATTATTACGAGGAAATTCTCCTTTTGTCACCATGTTTTAAAAAGTCCTCTGCTGCAGAGACGTTACTTGTCGTATGCAGGTGGGAAAGGGTTAACCGACCTGTTCAGTCAAATGAAAGTACACTATATGATTATGTATGTTTTGTCTGTATATTTGTACTAGACAAAACGCCGCCTAAGAGATAGGACAGCAACAGGTCACGTGAATGGTCAGTAACAGATAACGTTAAAATTAGAATAAGATAACCCTGTATCTTTCTTTGCATATTGAGGTAAAGAATTTCATTTTCTTTTTAATTCATTCTTTTTCAAACATGTTAGCTTACATCGTACAGACATTATACATGGCACTTTTTATTTTTGCTTCAACAGCGTGTATAATAATAACAATTCACGCTGCAAATATCAAATGTCGAGGTCATTGTCATGGTAACATTCGCGCCCAGATTTCCATGGCAACATCACAATATCTAAACATAATCTGTAACAAAACAATTCTCACTCAATCCTTTCCCAAATACAACAGATTATACTGCAGAAGACTTTTCAAAAATAACAGACAAAAAAATGGAAAATCTCTACAATCAAGTTATAATTATTGGGTATAACTCAAAGCGATGTCAGAAAATATGAGATATTACTCATGTTGCTGCATTGTTTTCAAAAGTCATGTGATGTTGATGTATATACATTGGTAAAAACGATTGAATGTAAACTCTTTCCAACATATACATACAGACGCTTAATTGAACTCTCGTTTACGCTTAATTAAACTCTCGTTTACGGAGATATGTCAAGGTTTTGGCCGATACGTTTTCCAAAAGTAGTCTGCTGTCTATCTGTTGTATGTGAGAGAGGATTAGCTGGATGACCTCATCTTACAATGAGTGATAACAGACTTAAACAAATTGCACCAAACAAATAACAAAACATATCATAACAGTTCATGTCTCATTAAGAATACACCTGTTTTCCCAGTCAACCTATGACTTATTAACCATTTCCCACATACAACGAATCTGCAGCAGATGACTTTGACAAATAGTTAGTCAAAAATATGGAAAATATCCATAAAAGAAAATATGATTAGTTATTAAAGTTGAAAACATTGTGCAAAGTGGCGAACGGAGAAATTGCAAGGTTTTAATGGAGCATTTGTAGCAGATGGCTTTTGAATATATTGTGGAAACAGAAAAATAACTCATTTCATTTCTCCTTTTGCTACAGTGTTTTCAATTTAAATCAATAATTATATTTTCATTGAAACAGAATTTCCATTATTTTGATCATTTGTTTTAAAAGTCGTCTACTGCAGAATTTGCATTCTTGACAAATGCTTAAAAAGCATCAATGAGAATCAATCCTACTTGTGAACAAGTTGTAAAAGCCTCTAACAAAAACAAGATTAATATTGTTAATTTGAAGAAGAACACTACCAGATCACCAAAAGACACCAAAACTTACAAACGAACAATCAACAGAAATATTTTTGCAGAGCTATATGCATGTTCTAAAATCCTTATTTGCAGAAGACTTCTTTAATGTGGGAAACTGCTTTACATCAGTCACAACCAAAACATCACAGCTCATTTCAGGCCATTTCTCCATTTCGAACAGTAATTTAGACATATTCACTCTATAATTTACACTTTCTTCTGTCATGATAAGTTGTTCAGCCATTCAACAATTTGGAAGAAGCTGAGGTATTAAGTTAGTTTGAGAAAGGGAGACAATTACAGATAGAAAGAGAAAGGGAGACAATTACAGAGAGATAGATAGAGAAAGAAAACAAAAATCAAATGAACCCATCCCCTAATAGAGAAAACTGTAACTACAGAATCGAGGGCTTGGCGTGAAACGGTTGTAACTTAAAACCTATTTTGAAAACCCTGGTTTAGGGGCAATTTTGACCCTTTTGTAAACAATGCAAATTTAGGTGCCATTGCTCAGAACGAGCAATGGCACCTAAATTTACATTGTTTACCAAGAAAAGTGATTTTAACGCTTATAAAGACTTTATGGCGAGGTGATTAACCTTGGTAAAAAAATACCAATTTTAGATACAACCGTTTCACGCTAAGCCCTCGAGATGTTTTCCCACTTGCCCACGTTTTTTGACGCATAAAGCAGAAGACTTTTGAAAAAATTGTGGGCAAAAGAAGAAATTGCTTATTACTTTTTTCAATATTCTTTCATTTATAGATGTGTCTTATTGTTGCCAAGATATTTTCAAAGTCATCTGCTGATAAAGGTCTTAAAAGATATCAACTGCAGAAGCATCAAAAGTAGAATATATAAATATGAAAGAAAGGACAATCAGAAAGAGAGACAGTGTAAAGGAAAATTAAAAGTTGACCCTTTCCCCAATACATAATACGCTTTCGGAAACTTCTGTAGCACGTTACATTGGAAAACATTGCAACAAAAGGTGAAATTGTTCAAATTCCTCCTTTTGCCACGAAGAGTTTAAAACTCTATTCAATGATTATACTTTCATTTCCAGAGATATTTCATATTTTACGCCAAGATTGTTTCAATGTCAGATTGTTTCAATGTCGTCTGCTGCAGATTAGTTGTATGTGGGAAAGGAGGGTTAAAAGAAAGTTTAAAAAAAATAAAAATAAAATCAAAAATAGTTAAAAAATTATACAATAGTCAATTGTCATATTGTACAATAAATATACATACATTTCTTTCAAAAAAATTAAAAATTTTGATTTTGGAATTAAAATTCTTAATCTTTATTTAACCCATTCTAACAAACAGAGGCTTGCTGCAGCGTGTGACTTTAAAAATATTTCTCCTTTTGTCACAATGTTTTCAACTTTCTTTTTAAAGATATTCCTTTTATATTTGCCTTGACGCTTTCAAAGTTGTCTGCTGTAGATTTATTGTATGTGGGAAAAGGTAATGACACCAAATCACATCTACATTGCTTCACTCAGCCCATATCATATTGCTCAGATTATTTAAAAATCAGAAACTATCAAATGAGGTTAACAACTTAGTCAATATTCAAATTATGTTGACAATAGATTGATTTATTGATTGATCAAAGTTTAACGTCATTTTCAGCTGTATTTCAGTCATATCAAAGCCAGTTCACCTACTCATGTATTTCCTGGATTTCTCGCCACCAGTACTCCTCCACATAACATTTCTCCCAGGCAACTGGCTTCCATCCCACATAGACCAAAGTTCTCGATAAGGGGCGTTTTGCATGTTTTAAAATCCTTATTTGATCCTCTAACCCTATGCTGTGGGTACTCAAAAGAATCGTCTCAGTGAATCAAGAATTCTGGTTAGTCATCGGTAAGAATGAATAGCTGAGCCTGTGTTAAGCGTAACAATCAACTAGGCAATAGTAATACAAAATGTGAGAACTGAAGAAACTTATATAAAAACCCTTTCCCGCATACAATAAATCTGCAGCAGACAACTTTGAAAACGTCTAGGAATAAATACTGAAAATCTCTATAAATAAATGTACAATTATTAAAAAGATTTGAAAGATTTGTGGCAAAAAGAGAAATTGCTCATTATGAGCAAATACTCCTTTTACCACAATGTGTTTTTTTTTTAAAAGTCATCTGCTGCAGTTGCCTCAAAAGCCCTCTGCAGGTGGGAAAGGGATAATAAATTAAAGGCACTATACCATTTTAAAATGTCTATAACCACTATTTAACGTAACAATAGCACTTTTCACATTTTCCCACACACACTCATTTCAACGCATAACCTGAAGTCCATTTTAACCCTTTCCCTCAGATAGACACTTTCTGACGCCTCTGCAGCAGACAGCTTTTTGAAAACATAGTGACAAAAGAAGAAATTGCTCAAAACGAGCAATTTCTCCTTTTGCCACAATGTTTTCCACTTTTAGTCATAGGTTATCCATTCAATTATAGAGATTTTCTATTTTTTGACAAGATATGTTCAAAGTTGTCTGCTGCGGAATTGTCGTATGAGGAAAAGTTTTACAAAAATCAAGGGAGTTAAATAACAAGGAAGTTTTCTTTCACAGTGACTGAGTTATATCCCTTGCATTTAAGTTCTTCTTGAAACCCTTTCCCCAATTCAAGAAACTGTTTTAGTTCTCTGAAACGGATGGCTTTTGTAAACATTGTGGTAAAAGGAAGAATTATTAATGAACAAAGACAAGTCAAAATGTAGTCTACATTGTCAATAAAGACCCTTTTGTGATTTGTTAATTTCATATTAGATTTTTCCTTTAGAAGAGTCTTTGCCCTTTCCCACATATTACAACAAACATAATATACGAAGTTCTTTAACCCTTCCAAACATACAGACACTTTCTGACGGCTCTACAGCAGACGACATTTGAAAACATTGTGGCAAAGGGAGAAATTGATCATAATGAGCATTATCTCCATTTGCCACAATGTTTTCAACCGTTTTCAATAACTAAACTTTCAATAATGGAGATTTTCTACAGTTTTGCCATACAGTTTTGCCATACAGTTTTGCCATACAGTTTTCAAAGTCTTCCGCTGCAGATTTGAAGTAATTGGGAAAGGGCGGTAGTCCAGATAAGGAGGGTTTTGCAGCTCGTTGCCCAACAATATCTCTCTTATTAATAAACCAAACCCTATGTTGTAGGTACTCAAAAGAATCGTCTCATAGAGACGATTCTTTTGAGTACCCACACAATAGGGTTAGCGGATAAAATAAGGACTTTAGAACAAGCAAAACCCTCCTTTTCTAGAGCTCCGGAAAGGGTTCAATTGCTGGCAAAAGGGTCATCTATCCGTCTTTAAAAATAATTCCAACCAGCATGGGCACGAAAACAAGAACTGTCTCGAATAGCACGGGCCCCATCCCTTCGCAAAACTAATCCTCACACAATAGGGGTCGTAAGGGCCGTCTAAGTATTTTGGGTCATGATATTTCATTTCTCGCATTAAATGCCCTCGTTCATAATCGAATATCTTCACTGAAAATCCGGGCAAAACTTTGTGGATGTACAACGTTCTCAATGAGGGATTCTCCAGCGTCCGTGAATGCACGAATATCGGATAGTCCGATCGATTATACACATACACACCATCTGTCTCTTTACTTAATGTGATGCCGAGTCCGATTTTGTCTCGAGTCCGCCGAACATTTTCTGACGGGGCATCGTCCTGTAATATCTGCAAGCACAAGCCGTCACCGTGAGGTAGATTTTGGAATATATTGGTGTGAGAGTCAAACACAGTAAGTAAACGTCCAACGCGCTGTCGTAGCTCCCAATAGGCAATGGTGCACCAGTGCTGCCCCCTTGTGGTTTGGTTTGAATTATTTGAGTAGCTCTCAAGCTCAACGATATCCATCTTGTTATGTATATGCTCGCCTGAAAATAGAAACAGAATAATGTTGTAAATTACTTTCGGAGATCGAACCTGGGACGCCCCCGTTCTAAATACCAACCTCAATCAAAAGAATGAGTTTCACTGGAGGTCAAAAGAAGATTAATTTAATTCTTTCCCACTGGCATCAAAAGAATGAATTTCTTCTTTTGCCACAACATTTTCGACTCTTTCAGTAACTGTAGATTAGTTGTATGTGGGAAAGGAGGGTTAAAAAAAAAATGAAAAAGGAAAAAATTGAAAATGAAATGAAAGATAGTTTAAACTATTAACGCACGAGTGTGACACCGCGTTACAGAACTATTCGAATGGGCCCTGGTTTAAATTGAGTATATATAGATTTGAAACGGATAGGGTGTATTTCTGAGTAGAGCAGGGTGTATGCTACCATCAAATGGTATAACCGTGATGTTTCAGCTTCGGTTAAACGTGTGCGACATTGAAATGATGGCGAATACGCAACTACGGTTAAGAGTAAATCTAGCGTTTTATAGGTCTCACACCTCTATGCTTTGATTATAATGCGATGTCTATGTACATGAAACTGACTGGTAAAAATCTTAATACTCGAGTTATATCAATGTGTTTCAATGTGTTTCACGGGCAGTGGATATGGTACCTCTTGTTCAATGATGTTTTATGCCACTTATAATGTAGCTCTAAACTCATAACCACATTTGCTACTGAAGACGTTGAGAAGTGTTGTAATGGCTTCCCATCCGTGGTGCTCAGGGTTGCGTGGTAAGCAGTAAGACTGACTCACAGGAAACGCCGTGATATATATCTAAAATGGTTGAAAGCAGCCTAAAGAAACACGCAAACTAAATAAACAAACAGTGGCTTAATCTCATTAAAATCAAACTTAACCTCGCAGCAGAAGCAGCTATCGCTCGTATAGATCGGGTGACGACCTGATACAGGTCGTCTCAGGTTGTCATTTTCGTCAGCCAGTCAAACTGTCGCTTACAAGATCGTGTGTTATCTACAGAGGAGATAACCCACATATGAACGGAATAGATTAGCACTTGGCTACCTACCCACTTAGACAATGTTCTCCCATTGTTGGAAAACAAATGTTGCTATTCAAGATGACTTTAGTAAATCAATGGCCGAGCCGGATCGAACTCGCAACCCCTCGTTTGCTACTCCTCGTTGTTCAAGCTATGGTGAACCGTCTCCGGATTGTAGTGGTTAAAGTATCCGTCTTGGGACCAGGGTGTTCGAGTCATAACAAAATGAAATGATAAGAACGGCTTCCCTCCTTGGCGCTCAGAGTCTCGGGGATAGCATGACTTACTGACGCATCTCTATCGTGATATATAATATCAGTAATACTGGTGATTGACACAGGAAACGCCGTGATATATGATATCAGTAATACTGGTGATTGACACAGGAAACGCCGTGATGTATAATATCAGTAATACTGGTGATTGACACAGGAAACGCCGTGATATATGATATCAGTAATACTGGTGATTGACACAGGAAACGCCGTGATATATAATATCAGCACTGGATCACGTGATATAACTGAAATACCGTTGAAAGCGGCTTAAAACACCATTCAGGTAAATCGATCTCAGCTATTGGGACTCGACTGAATTGCAATTAACCCTTTCCCACTTACAGTAGATCACATCTAGGCAAAAATAGGGAAAATCTCCATCCATGAAAGTATAATTATAGACAAGAAATGTAAAACATTGCGGTAAAACTCGTCTGCTTCAAACGTGTCATGATGCTCCGAAGGAACTTATTACACGTAGGGCTGCACTGCTATGTTGTTGTAAGACGTGTTGTCATTATAAAACAATTTCTCATTTTTCCACCTTGTTTTCAAAAGTCGTCTGCTGCAGTGACGTCAGAATGCGCCTGTATGTGCGATAGAGTGAACGGGAGAACTATTTCCGTAGAAACGAACACAAAAACTAGTCACGTGAGTAATTCACGATGAGACATTGCTCCTTTTGTAACAATATTTTCAAAGGTCGTCTCTGCTGCACTGCACAGGCGTGAGACCAAGCTCTCTCTGTTTAAACGAGCCATTCGTATTCCGGCTATTACGTTAAACAAGTTGGCAATTACTCCTTTCGCAATAATGTTTTCAAAAAGTCGTCTGTTGCAGTCGCAGCAGAATACAGACGCCTCGCCTGTATGTGGGAAAGAGTTAAAATGGAGGAACCCTCTCCGTATAGTTTGATTTGTCATTCCTATTCCGGCTTGTACGTTAAATTGGCAATTACTCCTTTTGCAACACTGTTTTCAGAAGGTCGTCAGCTGCAGAAGCGCAGACTAGAAGGCACATGCATGCATGTGAGAAACAGGTAAACTTAACCCTTTCCCACAATCAGTCTGTTTATGTTGCGTCTGCAGCAGACAACATTTGAAAACATTATGACAAAGGAAAACAAAAAGCTCATTATCCTGTTGGTGCAAACCAGACGTGTCTCTGTTAACCTTCCTCCACCCGCAGTCGCATCTTGACTCATCTGTAGCAGACGACCTTTGAATAACAAATGTTAAATTAATAGAGCAGGATGGATCCCTCTCAGTATATAAACGAGCCATTGAGTCTGGTGACTAGTGGTGAGTAATTCGTATTCCGGCTAGTATGTTGATTATGCCGTATCCTCGAGGGAAACCGATGATGGCGTCCAATTGTCCTATTAATCCAATAATCTGATAATCGCGCCCTTTAACCGCTCTTCTGACTTAACCTCGAAACGAGCCGAGTCACACGATAACCGACCCTAGGAGAAAGATTTAGAAAGGCATGAGAGATTCGGATCAGTCTGCGTAGTCTGATAGAGAGGTTCTGGAAAGTCATGAGAGATTCGGATCAGTTATTATACTTATATCAATCATTCTCGATGTCTGCTTTCTCGGTATACTCAGCCAGTTTAGAAGAGTGTGTATGGTGGGAGTCTGTCATTATGATTCCGCTCTCGCTGAAATCGAACTCCGGACCTTTGAGTAACGTGGCGGGCGCTGTTCTACCGAGTCACTGATTTAGGAGTCCGATAGATATCGAGAGTTTCATGATGAACTTGAACAAGATGTAGTTACAACCGTTTTGCATCAAACCATCGATATGTTAAAGACGAGATACGCGGTTAATAATGCACGATATACGCCATTAAAACCTCGTTACAAACACATTAATGCATAATGTATAAGCGTATAATGGTAAATATATCATTACAGATAATGGGGCTGGCTCGTCGCTTGATTTTTTGCTGAAGGTACATGCATTTGTGATAAAGGTTAAACGAATAGAGACAAGGAAACACGAATTAATTAATTAATAAATAAATGGATGTAAGGATGAATATATTATATTGGTATGAGTTAACGTCGTTATCAACCGACGGCGCTTCGGTTATATCACGGCGGCCAGTTCACCTACCCGTGTGTTTCCTGGCTTTATTACGCCAGTACTCAACATTACATTATGTCCAAGTAACTGACGACGGCTAGTTAATTATGACGCTTGTCGCTTTGACTTTTATCAAACGTCCGAAAGAAATGTTTGGCCAAGCTCGGGGTCGAACTCACAACATCCTGATTGACGTTCCGCGTTGCTACCGACTCAGCTGCCGGGGCGCGGTCTCGGAATAAGATAAATTTATAAGCAGACAATTGACGCAGCATGTTATTGTTGGTGTTTTACGCCGATGTCAACAGTTGTTCAGTTATGTTAAATGAGTTCAGTTATGTAAATGCGTTCGCATTGTTAGTTGCCAGCTCATTCTGTTAGTCTACTCTCACATGGAATCATCCGTTGTTAGGCTATGCCAAACATCCTGAGCGCCATGGAAGGATGCGACTACTACAGTTTTAAAGAACGGTGTCGATTCCAAAATTACATACATGGATTGTTGATCCCGCATTAAGTCAGTTATCATAAAATAAAAGGTTTTGTGCAAAAAGAGCGGGTCCATAAATATTGCGTCTTGTTGACGACACTTTCGTGGACGATTTCCCGCCATGTGTCTCCATAGTGATTCGGACGAGATCTCGTGGGATTTAAAACCGTTACGATATTAATGGCTCTTTAGTTTACAGTCTCGGCATGGAAAGTGGAGTTATGTGTAGTTCTCCGAGTTGGTATCACTGTTAACTGTTACTCTATTCCACATACAGCAAACCTCTATCTAGCAGACGACTTTTGAAAACATCTTAACATTAAAAAACGAGAATAAAAGTATACTTATTGAGTATAGTTAAAAAACATTGTGGCAAACGGAGAATTACTCATTACGCTTTCAAAGGTCGCCTGCTTCAAATGCGTCAAAATAATCCGATATGGTACCACTTCTAGGACAATAAACTGGATACAAGCAGGGCTGCACTCGTATAGTTTTGTCAGAAAGTACCGACTATGTACTCGTCCACACGACAGTTAGTTTCTGGTGACACAACACGAAGGCGTATGCACAGGCTCACCCAAGTATATACTGTACGCAGATACACAACACGGATGCACGGGATCACCCAAGTATATACTGTACGCGGATACACGACAAGACACAAAGTCACGTGACGCGCCTCGTCTCTATGTATTCTAAATGTCGCCAAACGTTTTAGTCCATTAATGAGAAAGCCTTTGGGTTAATCTGATTCCACGCGATTTAGATTTTAGCCAATTTCCACAGATCGTGTAAGTGGTTTTAAAAAACGTTCATTATGAACATCTCGAGCCGCTGTTGCTCATTCGGTAACGACGACGGCTATCAATCAATGGGTCGCAAATTCGAACCAAGAATCGTCCATTCATTTGTTACGATAATCGCCAAAAGGCAACGTGAGTAGCGTCATTATTCTTTCACCAAATGGGTTGACTGTCAATGTAGGAAGGTACCCAGCTAGCCGTGAAGAATGTTGTGCGCAGTGCCGATGCGTTAGTGAAAGTCGGGAACCACTTGAATAAGTGAAGTGATATAATTCATACTGTAAAAGACGGTGTGTAACGTTAATCAATCAATCAATCAATTGATAGACGTTTTATATGACTACATTTAAAGGGTCTTCCTTAAATTCTTTCCCACCTGCAGACGCATTCTGACGTATCTGCGACAGACGAATTATGAAAACATTGTGGCAAAAGGAGATCATGCTCATATTAAGCAATTCCTTCTTTTGTCACAATGTCATCAACTCTATTCTTTAAAATGTGTGTGTTTGGGGTGTGGGGGACTGTGCAGACTGATCCGGGCCGACACATTCCGTCTCAGAGGGAAAGAGGTATAGAGTAGTGATTCCTGAAACAGAAAATCCAGAAAAAAGTGTCTATCTTAAGTGCCATGACATAATGACGACATATGATTTTCGTATTTCCGCTAATAAACAATCCGGAGGATGACACTATTCGATATGTACGCTGTTGCTGTCGGTGCTGATGATGATTGGTTTGTAATGCCAACTCTCCTCGTCTGGTATGACTCATCGCTTGATTCTTGTGAGTTAACAATCTGTTTATGTATTATTTGGGTACATGTGTGAGCGACAATCGACCTTTCTAGAACAAGTCTGTGCATCTACTCAGTCTGATATAGCTCTGCAATGTTCACCAATTAGTCCCAAAAACTTCCAAGAGACTTCTTACAGCCAGTTTCTCAGCTTAATGAAATAGTACGCAAACATAGCCGGCTATTAATAAAATAGTACGCAAACATAGCCAGCTATTAATAAAAAAGTACGCAAACATAGCCGGCTATTAATATAATAGTACGCAAACATAGCCGGCTATTAAAAGAATAGTTCGCAAACATAACCGAGTATTAATGAAATAGTTCGCAAACATAGCCGGCTATTAATAAAATAGTACGCAAACATAGCCGGCTATTACTAAAATAGTTCGCAAACATAGCCGGCTATTAATAAAATAGTTCGCAAACATAGACGGCTATTAATAAAATAGTATGCAAACATAGACGGCTTTTAATAAAACAGTACGCAAACATAGACGGCTATTAATAAAATAGTACGCAAACATAGCCGGCTATTAATGAAATAGTTCGCAAACATAGACGGCTATTAATAAAATAGTACGCAAACATAGCCGGCTATTAATAAAATAGTAGGCAAACATAGCCGGCTATTAATAAAATAGTTCGCAAACATAGCCGGCTATTAATAAAACAGTACGCAAACATAGACGGCTATTAATAAAATAGTACGCAAACATAGCCGGCTATTAATAAAATAGTACGCAAACATAGCTGGCTATTAATAAAATAGTACGTTAAAATAGCCGGCTATTAATGAAATAGTACGCAAACATATCCGGCTATTTTGCTACACTAACTTCCTTGGTCACAAGTACGCTTTCCTGGGGGAATTACTCTCTTTTTTTTCACAAATGAAATAATCGTGTTTTATCTCGTTACTTTGTCCATACGAGACGTAGAACTCAATCGTTTAAGACTGATTTGCTCACTATCAGTAGACAGTACGTTTCCCTCTCTCAACACGAGGGCGAAACAATTGCCTGTGGTCTACGGGAAAAGATACCCTAATAACCATTACCCCCCCCCCCCCCCACCCCCCCCCCCCCCCCCCCCCCCCCCGATTTATTTTCTCAAACTATAATCCTCATTTTAAATTGAAAAGTTGCTGAAATGAGTAGCGAAAAATGAAGAACACGATAAGACTGGTCTACAATTAGTGTAGATTAAAGTATTGCTTAACACCATTTTCCATCTAAATTCCCGCAACTTGTGTGTCATGTTCCGTGTTTATGTTGAGAATATATATATAGATGTGGATGTTGATAAGTCAGTAGATATGCACTGTATGCAATTTATAAAAATAAACATACTAGATCTGTCCAAAACAAACAGAGAAATGGACCAACAATTCGTGCCTTCACTGTATGTCATATCATTGGAAATCCAAACCCACCCCATTTTGTAAGAAAGCGGTCCAAATAATTGCTTTTACATTTTACATAACGAGTCTCTAGAATGAAAAGTGTAAAAAATCTCCGGTTTTCCAAATCGCCCGTCGCCAAAACAATAAATATCAAGTGCTTTGGAATCGGCTTCAGTTACTTACTTAAACGAAAACAATTAAATACAGCGCCTGGTGGGAATGTTTTGTGGCCCGCCGTATATAAGCGTAGTCCTTAGGGTATAGTATATATATATATATATATATATATGAGCCGTTCCAGGAGAAAACCATATTATGGCACGAGCGTAATGTATCGACTCCGATCAACCTGCTTAGTACACGCAGGCTAATCTGGGCCGACACATTGCGTCTCAGGGGGATAGTGGTATAGAGTAATGATTCTTAAAACAGAAATTCCACAGGAGGCGAAAATTGTCTGTTCGGCATATTTCGGCTGATTCGAGTCATTAATGTTCGTTTTCTCATGGAACGGCTAGTATATATATATACATATCGAGGGCTTGGCGTGAAACGGTTGTAACTAAAATTGGTATTTCTTTACCATGGTTAATCACCTCACCATAAAGTCTTTATAAGCGTTAAAACATTTTTCTTGGTAAACAATGGAAATTTAGTTCTGAGCAATGACACCTAAATTTGCATTGTTTACAAAGGGGTCAAAATTGCCCCTAAACCAGGGTTTTCAAAATAGGTTTTTAGTTACAACCGTTTCACACCAAGCCCTCGATATACATGTAAGGCTATCCGTTTTTGCTATTTATTCGGAAAACACACGTTCCACATAGTCAACATAGACTGATAGCCTTGTGAACAAGAGGGCAAAGATGGCCCTAAATCGATCACCTGAGTGATGGTATAGTAACAAATGTGTATTTGCCAATATCAGGGATAATTTGATAAAGCCTGTTGAAATACAATGAGCAAATTCAGAGGAGAAGAATTTAGGCATTTTTCCCTCTTTCTGATGCCGCAGCAACCAAAGTTCTCCATGGAATTAAATCTATATTTTAGAATCGATTGATTGGGTTAAACGATTAATTAGGGTTTTAAAAAGCCGTTTTCAACAATTGTTCTGTCATATTCCAGCGGCCAGATCTCCTACCCGTGTATTCATGTGTTTTCAACATAGACTGATAGCCTGGTCTGGTGAAAAGCGAATGACTTTTTACTTGCCCCTGGATTGACAGCTATATGGGCGTGACTCTTAAGTGCTTTACACCACTTTCAACAATTTGTTTCATATAGCTCAGCATTTCCTAGGTAAGTTACACGTACTACTGGTCCGTTTATCCTTACACCAGCAAGTCATTTGTAATGGTAAGTTACAATAATTACTGGTCCGTTTATCCTTACACCAGCAAGTCATTTGTAATGGTAAGTTACAATAATTACTGGTCCGTTTATCCTTACACCAGCAAGTCATGTGTAATGGTAAGTTACAATAATTACTGGTCCGTTTATCCTTACACCAGCAAGTCATTTGTAATGGGAAGTTACAATAATTACTGGTCCGTTTATCTTGACACCAGCAAGTCATTTGTAATGGTAAGTTACAATAATTACTGGTCCATTTATCCTTACACCAGCAAGTCATTTGTAATGGTAAGTTACAAGTACTACTGGTCCGTTTATCCTTACACCAGCAAGTCATTTGTAATGGTAAGTTACAATAACTACTGGTCCGTTTATCCTTACACCAGCAAGTCATTTGTAATGGTAAGTTACAATAACTACTGGTCCGTTTATCCTTACACCAGCAAGTCATTTGTAATGGTAAGTTACAACTAGAGATTGCTTTTTTGAAAAAGCGCTTGTCTCCCCATTTGTGTGGTCGTAGGGGAGGAAAAGAAATGATGGAGATGAATTTTTTAGTTTTGGACTGGAGATGAAGCAACAGTGACAATCCTCAGTTATTGAGAGGAAACTATTTTTCAGCTGAGGGTTACCATGACCTTGGTCTTTGACCTAGTGACCTCAAAATCAATAGGGGTCATTTGCTGCTGGTGACCAACCTTCACACCAAGTATGAAGTTCCTGGGCCCAAGCAATCTTCAGTTATTGAGCGGAAACCATTTTTCAGCCAAAGGTCACCTTGACCTTGACCTTTGACCTACTCACATCAATAGGGGTCATCTACAGGTTAGGACCAAGCTGCACACCAAGTATGAAGTTCATGGGTATCAGCGTTCTTGAGTTATTGAGTAAAACACATTTTTCAGCTGAAGGTTACCGTGACCTTCGACATTTGACCTTGTGACCTCAAAATCAAACAAATTCAATAAAGGTCATTTACTGGTTAGGACCAACCTGCACACCAGGTATGAAGTTCAACATAAGCATTCTTTAGTTATTGAGAGGAAACCATTTTTCAGCTGAAGGTTACCATGACCTTGACCTTTAAGCTAGTGACCTCAAAATCAATAGGGGTCATCTACTGGTGGTGACCAACCTGCACACCAAGTATTAACTTCCATGGCCAAAGCATTCTACAGTTATTAAGCAAAAACAATGTTTCAGCTCATTGTCACTGTGACCTTTCAGCTCAAGGTCACCATGACCTTGACCTTTTGACATCAAAATCAATAGGAGTCATCTACTGGTCATGACCAACCTGCATACCAAGTATGAAGATCCTATGCCCAAGCGTTCTTCAGTTATTGAGCGGAAACAAGTGTGACGGATGTGACCTTGACCTTTGACGTAGTGACCTTAAAATAAATAGGGGTCATCTGCTGGTGGTGACCAACCTGCACATCAAGTATGAAGTTCCTGGGCCCAAGCAAAAACTATTTATCAGCTCATTGTCACTGTGACCTTTCAAGCTCATGGTCACTGTGACCTTGACTTTAGACGTACTAACCTCAAAATAAATAGGGGTCTTCTACTAGGCATGGCCATCCTGCATACCAAGTATGGAGTTCCTCAACCAAAGCGTTCTTCAGTTATTGAGCGGAAACCATTTGTTACCTCACAAGGTCACCATGACCTTGACCTTTGACCTTTTGTTATCAAAATCAATAGGGGTCAGCTACTGGTCATGACCAACCTGCATACCAAGTATAAAGTTCCTACGCCCAAGCGTTCGTCAGTTATTGGGCGGAAACAAGTGTGACAGACGGAAGGACGGACGGACGGACGGACGGACGGAACGGAACGGGCAAAAACAATATGTCACCCCCATGTAATGGGGGAGACATAATAATTACTGGTCCGTTTATCCTTACACCAGCAAGTCATTTGTAATGGTAAGTTACAAGTACTACTGGTCCGTTTATCCTTACACCAGCAAGTCATTTGTAATGGTAAGTTACAATAATTACTGGTCCGTTTATCCTTACACCAGGCCAGGGATTGAACCCGTGACATCCAGCATCCTTGGAAGATGCTCTACCACTACACCACGGAGGCGGTCAATGGCGTCATATGTCGGTCTTTAGCGTCAGATGGGGGTTAATGGCGTCAGATGTCGTCTGTATCAGGGAGGGTAAATAATGACTGAATTCATTTTCAGTTATTTCAATATTTTATTATTAATCATGGCCTTAGAAATACCAAGTGACCTTGGTAATCTATGAATAATAATTAATTAATACATGAATATGTAAATGAGGGCATGTCATGATGCAAATGAGTTTAATGGTACATACACAAATCACATGAATATTCATGAATATTCAAAAACCATTAACAGTACTACTGTACCTATTGAACATAAGCCAACCTATTATAGAAGAACAAACCACACTTCATTCAAAGTTTACTGTCACACCTAACTAACATAACTCCTTCCCACATACAACAAATCTGCAGCAGACACCTTGAAACATATGTAAAATCTCATAAACTGATGGTTTCATTATTGAAAAAAGAGTTGAAAACATGGTGGCAAAAGGGGAAAATGCTTATTATTACGAGGAAATTCTCCTTTTGTCACCATGTTTTAAAAAGCCCTCTGCTGCAGAGACGTTACTTGTCGTATGCAGGTGGGAAAGGGTTAACCGACCTGTTCAGTCAAATGAAAGTACACTATATGATTATGTATGTTTTGTCTGTATATTTGTACTAGACAAAACGCCGCCTAAGAGATAGGACAGCAACAGGTCACGTGAATGGTCAGTAACAGATAACGTTAAAATTAGAATAAGATAACCCTGTATCTTTCTTTGCATATTGAGGTAAAGAATTTCATTTTCTTTTTAATTCATTCTTTTTCAAACATGTTAGCTTACATCGTACAGACATTATACATGGCACTTTTTATTTTTGCTTCAACAGCGTGTATAATAATAACAATTCACGCTGCAAATATCAAATGTCGAGGTCATTGTCATGGTAACATTCGCGCCCAGATTTCCATGGCAACATCACAATATCTAAACATAATCTGTAACAAAACAATTCTCACTCAATCCTTTCCCAAATACAACAGATTATACTGCAGAAGACTTTTCAAAAATAACAGACAAAAAAATGGAAAATCTCTACAATCAAGTTATAATTATTGGGTATAACTCAAAGCGATGTCAGAAAATATGAGATATTACTCATGTTGCTGCATTGTTTTCAAAAGTCATGTGATGTTGATGTATATACATTGGTAAAAACGATTGAATGTAAACTCTTTCCAACATATACATACAGACGCTTAATTGAACTCTCGTTTACGCTTAATTAAACTCTCGTTTACGGAGATATGTCAAGGTTTTGGCCGATACGTTTTCCAAAAGTAGTCTGCTGTCTATCTGTTGTATGTGAGAGAGGATTAGCTGGATGACCTCATCTTACAATGAGTGATAACAGACTTAAACAAATTGCACCAAACAAATAACAAAACATATCATAACAGTTCATGTCTCATTAAGAATACACCTGTTTTCCCAGTCAACCTATGACTTATTAACCATTTCCCACATACAACGAATCTGCAGCAGATGACTTTGACAAATAGTTAGTCAAAAATATGGAAAATATCCATAAAAGAAAATATGATTAGTTATTAAAGTTGAAAACATTGTGCAAAGTGGCGAACGGAGAAATTGCAAGGTTTTAATGGAGCATTTGTAGCAGATGGCTTTTGAATATATTGTGGAAACAGAAAAATAACTCATTTCATTTCTCCTTTTGCTACAGTGTTTTCAATTTAAATCAATAATTATATTTTCATTGAAACAGAATTTCCATTATTTTGATCATTTGTTTTAAAAGTCGTCTACTGCAGAATTTGCATTCTTGACAAATGCTTAAAAAGCATCAATGAGAATCAATCCTACTTGTGAACAAGTTGTAAAAGCCTCTAACAAAAACAAGATTAATATTGTTAATTTGAAGAAGAACACTACCAGATCACCAAAAGACACCAAAACTTACAAACGAACAATCAACAGAAATATTTTTGCAGAGCTATATGCATGTTCTAAAATCCTTATTTGCAGAAGACTTCTTTAATGTGGGAAACTGCTTTACATCAGTCACAACCAAAACATCACAGCTCATTTCAGGCCATTTCTCCATTTCGAACAGTAATTTAGACATATTCACTCTATAATTTACACTTTCTTCTGTCATGATAAGTTGTTCAGCCATTCAACAATTTGGAAGAAGCTGAGGTATTAAGTTAGTTTGAGAAAGGGAGACAATTACAGATAGAAAGAGAAAGGGAGACAATTACAGAGAGATAGATAGAGAAAGAAAACAAAAATCAAATGAACCCATTCCCTAATAGAGAAAACTGTAACTACAGAATCGAGGGCTTGGCGTGAAACGGTTGTAACTTAAAACCTATTTTGAAAACCCTGGTTTAGGGGCAATTTTGACCCTTTTGTAAACAATGCAAATTTAGGTGCCATTGCTCAGAACGAGCAATGGCACCTAAATTTACATTGTTTACCAAGAAAAGTGATTTTAACGCTTATAAAGACTTTATGGCGAGGTGATTAATCTTGGTAAAAAAATACCAATTTTAGATACAACCGTTTCACGCTAAGCCCTCGAGATGTTTTCCCACTTGCCCACGTTTTTTGACGCATAAAGCAGAAGACTTTTGAAAAAATTGTGGGCAAAAGAAGAAATTGCTTATTACTTTTTTCAATATTCTTTCATTTATAGATGTGTCTTATTGTTGCCAAGATATTTTCAAAGTCATCTGCTGATAAAGGTCTTAAAAGATATCAACTGCAGAAGCATCAAAAGTAGAATATATAAATATGAAAGAAAGGACAAACAGAAAGAGAGACAGTGTAAAGGAAAATTAAAAGTTGACCCTTTCCCCAATACATAATACGCTTTCGGAAACTTCTGTAGCACGTTACATTGGAAAACATTGCAACAAAAGGTGAAATTGTTCAAATTCCTCCTTTTGCCACGAAGAGTTTAAAACTCTATTCAATGATTATACTTTCATTTCCAGAGATATTTCATATTTTACGCCAAGATTGTTTCAATGTCAGATTGTTTCAATGTCGTCTGCTGCAGATTAGTTGTATGTGGGAAAGGAGGGTTAAAAAAAAAATGAAAAAGGAAAAAATTGAAAATGAAATGAAAGATAGTTTAAACTATTAACGCACGAGTGTGACACCGCGTTACATAAATATTCGAATGGGCCCTGGTTTAAATTGAGTATATATATATTTGAAACGGATAGGGTGTATTTCTGAGTAGAGCAGGGTGTATGCTACCATCAAATGGTATAACAGTGATGTTTCAGCTTCGGTTAAACGTGTGCGACATTGAAATGATGGCGAATACGCAACTACGGTTAAGAGTAAATCTAGCGTTTTATAGGTCTCACACCTCTATGCTTTGATTATAATGCGATGTCTATGTATGTACATGAAACTGACTGGTAAAAATCTTAATACTCGAGTTAAATCAATGTGTTTCAATGTGTTTCACGGGCAGTGGATATGGTACCTCTTGTTCAATGATGTTTTATGCCACTTATAATGTAGCTCTAAACTCATAACCACATTTGCTACTGAAGACGTTGAGAAGTGTTGTAATGGCTTCCCATCCGTGGTGCTCAGGGTTGCGTGGTAAGCAGTAAGACTGACTCACAGGAAACGCCGTGATATATATCTAAAATGGTTGAAAGCAGCCTAAAGAAACACGCAAACTAAATAAACAAACAGTGGCTTAATCTCATTAAAATCAAACTTAACCTCGCAGCAGAAGCAGCTATCGCTCGTATAGATCGGGTGACGACCTGATACAGGTCGTCTCAGGTTGTCATTTTCGTCAGCCAGTCAAACTGTCGCTTACAAGATCGTGTGTTATCTACAGAGGAGATAACCCACATATGAACGGAATAGATTAGCACTTGGCTACCTACCCACTTAGACAATGTTCTCCCATTGTTGGAAAACAAATGTTGCTATTCAAGATGACTTTAGTAAATCAATGGCCGAGCCGGATCGAACTCGCAACCCCTCGTTTGCTACTCCTCGTTGTTCAAGCTATGGTGAACCGTCTCCGGATTGTAGTGGTTAAAGTATCCGTCTTGGGACCAGGGTGTTCGAGTCATAACAAAATGAAATGATAAGAACGGCTTCCCTCCTTGGCGCTCAGAGTCTCGGGGATAGCATGACTTACTGACGCATCTCCTATATCGTGATATATAATATCAGTAATACTGGTGATTGACACAGGAAACGCCGTGATATATGATATCAGTAATACTGGTGATTGACACAGGAAACGCCGTGATGTATAATATCAGTAATACTGGTGATTGACACAGGAAACGCCGTGATATATAATATCAGTAATACTGGTGATTGACACAGGAAACGCCGTGATATATAATATCAGCACTGGATCACGTGATATAACTGAAATACCGTTGAAAGCGGCTTAAAACACCATTCAGGTAAATCGATCTCAGCTATTGGGACTCGGCTGAATTGCAATTAACCCTTTCCCACTTACAGTAGATCACATCTAGGCAAAAATAGGGAAAATCTCCATCCATGAAAGTATAATTATAGACAAGAAATTGAAAACATTGCGGTAAAACTCGTCTGCTTCAAACGTGTCATGATGCTCCGAAGGAACTTATTACACGTAGGGCTGCACTGCTATGTTGTTGTAAGAAGTGTTGTCATTATAAAACAATTTCTCATTTTTCCACCTTGTTTTCAAAAGTCGTCTGCTGCAGTGACGTCAGAATGCGCCTGTATGTGCGATAGAGTGAACGGGAGAACTATTTCCGTAGAAACGAACACAAAAACTAGTCACGTGAGTAATTCACGATGAGACATTGCTCCTTTTGTAACAATATTTTCAAAGGTCGTCTCTGCTGCACTGCACAGGCGTGAGACCAAGCTCTCTCTGTTTAAACGAGCCATTCGTATTCCGGCTATTACGTTAAACAAGTTGGCAATTACTCCTTTCGCAATAATGTTTTCAAAAAGTCGTCTGTTGCAGTCGCAGCAGAATACAGACGCCTCGCCTGTATGTGGGAAAGAGTTAAAATGGAGGAACCCTCTCCGTATAGTTTGATTTGTCATTCCTATTCCGGCTTGTACGTTAAATTGGCAATTACTCCTTTCGCAACACTGTTTTCAAAAGTCGTACATTGCAGTCGCAGCAGAATACAAACGCCTGTATGTGGGAAAGAGTTAAAATGGAGGAACCCTCTCCGTATAGTTTGATTTGTCATTCCTATTCCGGCTTGTACGTTAAATTGGCAATTACTCCTTTTGCAACACTGTTTTCAAAAGTCGTACATTGCAGTCGCAGCGGAATACAAACGCCTGTATGTGGGAAAGAGTTAAAATGGAGGAACCCTCTCCGTATAGTTTGATTTGTAATTCGTATTCCGGCTAGTACGTGAAATTGGCAATTACTCCTTTTGCAACACTGTTTTCAGAAGGTCGTCAGCTGCAGAAGCGCAGACTAGAAGGCACATGCATGCATGTGAGAAACAGGTAAACTTAACCCTTTCCCACAATCAGTCTGTTTATGTTGCGTCTGCAGCAGACAACATTTGAAAACATTATGACAAAGGAAAACAAAAAGCTCATTATCCTGTTGGTGCAAACCAGACGTGTCTCTGTTAACCCTCCTCCACCCGCAGTCGCAT
This sequence comes from Serripes groenlandicus, assembly GCA_031761405.1. Taxonomy (NCBI): domain Eukaryota; kingdom Metazoa; phylum Mollusca; class Bivalvia; order Cardiida; family Cardiidae; genus Serripes; species Serripes groenlandicus. Next base: position 44,480,063 of record JASEVX010000014.1, read on the forward strand.
CTTGACTCATCTGTAGCAGACGACCTTTGAATAACAAATGTTAAATTAATAGAGCAGGATGGATCCCTCTCAGTATATAAACGAGCCATTGAGTCTGGTGACTAGTGGTGAGTAATTCGTATTCCGGCTAGTATGTTGATTATGCCGTATCCTCGAGGGAAACCGATGATGGCGTCCAATTGTCCTATTAATCCAATAATCTGATAATCGCGCCCTTTAACCGCTCTTCTGACTTAACCTCGAAACGAGCCGAGTCACACGATAACCGACCCTAGGAGAAAGATTTAGAAAGGCATGAGAGATTCGGATCAGTCTGCGTAGTCTGATAGAGAGGTTCTGGAAAGTCATGAGAGATTCGGATCAGTTATTATACTTATATCAATCATTCTCGATGTCTGCTTTCTCGGTATACTCAGCCAGTTTAGAAGAGTGTGTATGGTGGGAGTCTGTCATTATGATTCCGCTCTCGCTGAAATCGAACTCCGGACCTTTGAGTAACGTGGCGGGCGCTGTTCTACCGAGTCACTGATTTAGGAGTCCGATAGATATCGAGAGTTTCATGATGAACTTGAACAAGATGTAGTTACAACCGTTTTGCATCAAACCATCGATATGTTAAAGACGAGATACGCGGTTAATAATGCACGATATACGCCATTAAAACCTCGTTACAAACACATTAATGCATAATGTATAAGCGTATAATGGTAAATATATCATTACAGATAATGGGGCTGGCTCGTCGCTTGATTTTTTGCTGAAGGTACATGCATTTGTGATAAAGGTTAAAAGAATAGAGACAAGGAAACACGAATTAATTAATTAATAAATAAATGGATGTAAGGATGAATATATTATATTGGTATGAGTTAACGTCGTTATCAACCGACGGCGCTTCGGTTATATCACGGCGGCCAGTTCACCTACCCGTGTGTTTCCTGGCTTTATTACGCCAGTACTCAACATTACATTATGTCCAAGTAACTGACGACGGCTAGTTAATTATGACGCTTGTCGCTTTGACTTTTATCAAACGTCCGAAAGAAATGTTTGGCCAAGCTCGGGGTCGAACTCACAACATCCTGATTGACGTTCCGCGTTGCTACCGACTCAGCTGCCGGGGCGCGGTCTCGGAATAAGATAAATTTATAAGCAGACAATTGACGCAGCATGTTATTGTTGGTGTTTTACGCCGATGTCAACAGTTGTTCAGTTATGTTAAATGAGTTCAGTTATGTAAATGCGTTCGCATTGTTAGTTGCCAGCTCATTCTGTTAGTCTACTCTCACATGGAATCATCCGTTGTTAGGCTATGCCAAACATCCTGAGCGCCATGGAAGGATGCGACTACTACAGTTTTAAAGAACGGTGTCGATTCCAAAATTACATACATGGATTGTTGATCCCGCATTAAGTCAGTTATCATAAAATAAAAGGTTTTGTGCAAAAAGAGCGGGTCCATAAATATTGCGTCTTGTTGACGACACTTTCGTGGACGATTTCCCGCCATGTGTCTCCATAGTGATTCGGACGAGATCTCGTGGGATTTAAAACCGTTACGATATTAATGGCTCTTTAGTTTACAGTCTCGGCATGGAAAGTGGAGTTATGTGTAGTTCTCCGAGTTGGTATCACTGTTAACTGTTACTCTATTCCACATACAGCAAACCTCTATCTAGCAGACGACTTTTGAAAACATCTTAACATTAAAAAACGAGAATAAAAGTATACTTATTGAGTATAGTTAAAAAACATTGTGGCAAACGGAGAATTACTCATTACGCTTTCAAAGGTCGCCTGCTTCAAATGCGTCAAAATAATCCGATATGGTACCACTTCTAGGACAATAAACTGGATACAAGCAGGGCTGCACTCGTATAGTTTTGTCAGAAAGTACCGACTATGTACTCGTCCACACGACAGTTAGTTTCTGGTGACACAACACGAAGGCGTATGCACAGGCTCACCCAAGTATATACTGTACGCAGATACACAACACGGATGCACGGGATCACCCAAGTATATACTGTACGCGGATACACGACAAGACACAAAGTCACGTGACGCGCCTCGTCTCTATGTATTCTAAATGTCGCCAAACGTTTTAGTCCATTAATGAGAAAGCCTTTGGGTTAATCTGATTCCACGCGATTTAGATTTTAGCCAATTTCCACAGATCGTGTAAGTGGTTTTAAAAAACGTTCATTATGAACATCTCGAGCCGCTGTTGCTCATTCGGTAACGACGACGGCTATCAATCAATGGGTCGCAAATTCGAACCAAGAATCGTCCATTCATTTGTTACGATAATCGCCAAAAGGCAACGTGAGTAGCGTCATTATTCTTTCACCAAATGGGTTGACTGTCAATGTAGGAAGGTACCCAGCTAGCCGTGAAGAATGTTGTGCGCAGTGCCGATGCGTTAGTGAAAGTCGGGAACCACTTGAATAAGTGAAGTGATATAATTCATACTGTAAAAGACGGTGTGTAACGTTAATCAATCAATCAATCAATTGATAGACGTTTTATATGACTACATTTAAAGGGTCTTCCTTAAATTCTTTCCCACCTGCAGACGCATTCTGACGTATCTGCGACAGACGAATTATGAAAACATTGTGGCAAAAGGAGATCATGCTCATATTAAGCAATTCCTTCTTTTGTCACAATGTCATCAACTCTATTCTTTAAAATGTGTGTGTTTGGGGTGTGGGGGACTGTGCAGACTGATCCGGGCCGACACATTCCGTCTCAGAGGGAAAGAGGTATAGAGTAGTGATTCCTGAAACAGAAAATCCAGAAAAAAGTGTCTATCTTAAGTGCCATGACATAATGACGACATATGATTTTCGTATTTCCGCTAATAAACAATCCGGAGGATGACACTATTCGATATGTACGCTGTTGCTGTCGGTGCTGATGATGATTGGTTTGTAATGCCAACTCTCCTCGTCTGGTATGACTCATCGCTTGATTCTTGTGAGTTAACAATCTGTTTATGTATTATTTGGGTACATGTGTGAGCGACAATCGACCTTTCTAGAACAAGTCTGTGCATCTACTCAGTCTGATATAGCTCTGCAATGTTCACCAATTAGTCCCAAAAACTTCCAAGAGACTTCTTACAGCCAGTTTCTCAGCTTAATGAAATAGTACGCAAACATAGCCGGCTATTAATAAAATAGTACGCAAACATAGCCAGCTATTAATAAAAAAGTACGCAAACATAGCCGGCTATTAATATAATAGTACGCAAACATAGCCGGCTATTAAAAGAATAGTTCGCAAACATAACCGAGTATTAATGAAATAGTTCGCAAACATAGCCGGCTATTAATAAAATAGTACGCAAACATAGCCGGCTATTACTAAAATAGTTCGCAAACATAGCCGGCTATTAATAAAATAGTTCGCAAACATAGACGGCTATTAATAAAATAGTATGCAAACATAGACGGCTTTTAATAAAACAGTACGCAAACATAGACGGCTATTAATAAAATAGTACGCAAACATAGCCGGCTATTAATGAAATAGTTCGCAAACATAGACGGCTATTAATAAAATAGTACGCAAACATAGCCGGCTATTAATAAAATAGTAGGCAAACATAGCCGGCTATTAATAAAATAGTTCGCAAACATAGCCGGCTATTAATAAAACAGTACGCAAACATAGACGGCTATTAATAAAATAGTACGCAAACATAGCCGGCTATTAATAAAATAGTACGCAAACATAGCTGGCTATTAATAAAATAGTACGTTAAAATAGCCGGCTATTAATGAAATAGTACGCAAACATATCCGGCTATTTTGCTACACTAACTTCCTTGGTCACAAGTACGCTTTCCTGGGGGAATTACTCTCTTTTTTTTCACAAATGAAATAATCGTGTTTTATCTCGTTACTTTGTCCATACGAGACGTAGAACTCAATCGTTTAAGACTGATTGCTCACTATCAGTAGACAGTACGTTTCCCTCTCTCAACACGAGGGCGAAACAATTGCCTGTGGTCTACGGGAAAAGATACCCTAATAACCATTACCCCCCCCCCCCCCCACCCCCCCCCCCCCCCCCCCCCCCCCCCGATTTATTTTCTCAAACTATAATCCTCATTTTAAATTGAAAAGTTGCTGAAATGAGTAGCGAAAAATGAAGAACACGATAAGACTGGTCTACAATTAGTGTAGATTAAAGTATTGCTTAACACCATTTTCCATCTAAATTCCCGCAACTTGTGTGTCATGTTCCGTGTTTATGTTGAGAATATATATATAGATGTGGATGTTGATAAGTCAGTAGATATGCACTGTATGCAATTTATAAAAATAAACATACTAGATCTGTCCAAAACAAACAGAGAAATGGACCAACAATTCGTGCCTTCACTGTATGTCATATCATTGGAAATCCAAACCCACCCCATTTTGTAAGAAAGCGGTCCAAATAATTGCTTTTACATTTTACATAACGAGTCTCTAGAATGAAAAGTGTAAAAAATCTCCGGTTTTCCAAATCGCCCGTCGCCAAAACAATAAATATCAAGTGCTTTGGAATCGGCTTCAGTTACTTACTTAAACGAAAACAATTAAATACAGCGCCTGGTGGGAATGTTTTGTGGCCCGCCGTATATAAGCGTAGTCCTTAGGGTATAGTATATATATATATATATATATATATGAGCCGTTCCAGGAGAAAACCATATTATGGCACGAGCGTAATGTATCGACTCCGATCAACCTGCTTAGTACACGCAGGCTAATCTGGGCCGACACATTGCGTCTCAGGGGGATAGTGGTATAGAGTAATGATTCTTAAAACAGAAATTCCACAGGAGGCGAAAATTGTCTGTTCGGCATATTTCGGCTGATTCGAGTCATTAATGTTCGTTTTCTCATGGAACGGCTAGTATATATATATACATATCGAGGGCTTGGCGTGAAACGGTTGTAACTAAAATTGGTATTTCTTTACCATGGTTAATCACCTCACCATAAAGTCTTTATAAGCGTTAAAACATTTTTCTTGGTAAACAATGGAAATTTAGTTCTGAGCAATGACACCTAAATTTGCATTGTTTACAAAGGGGTCAAAATTGCCCCTAAACCAGGGTTTTCAAAATAGGTTTTTAGTTACAACCGTTTCACACCAAGCCCTCGATATACATGTAAGGCTATCCGTTTTTGCTATTTATTCGGAAAACACACGTTCCACATAGTCAACATAGACTGATAGCCTTGTGAACAAGAGGGCAAAGATGGCCCTAAATCGATCACCTGAGTGATGGTATAGTAACAAATGTGTATTTGCCAATATCAGGGATAATTTGATAAAGCCTGTTGAAATACAATGAGCAAATTCAGAGGAGAAGAATTTAGGCATTTTTCCCTCTTTCTGATGCCGCAGCAACCAAAGTTCTCCATGGAATTAAATCTATATTTTAGAATCGATTGATTGGGTTAAACGATTAATTAGGGTTTTAAAAAGCCGTTTTCAACAATTGTTCTGTCATATTCCAGCGGCCAGATCTCCTACCCGTGTATTCATGTGTTTTCAACATAGACTGATAGCCTGGTCTGGTGAAAAGCGAATGACTTTTTACTTGCCCCTGGATTGACAGCTATATGGGCGTGACTCTTAAGTGCTTTACACCACTTTCAACAATTTGTTTCATATAGCTCAGCATTTCCTAGGTAAGTTACACGTACTACTGGTCCGTTTATCCTTACACCAGCAAGTCATTTGTAATGGTAAGTTACAATAATTACTGGTCCGTTTATCCTTACACCAGCAAGTCATTTGTAATGGTAAGTTACAATAATTACTGGTCCGTTTATCCTTACACCAGCAAGTCATGTGTAATGGTAAGTTACAATAATTACTGGTCCGTTTATCCTTACACCAGCAAGTCATTTGTAATGGGAAGTTACAATAATTACTGGTCCGTTTATCTTGACACCAGCAAGTCATTTGTAATGGTAAGTTACAATAATTACTGGTCCATTTATCCTTACACCAGCAAGTCATTTGTAATGGTAAGTTACAAGTACTACTGGTCCGTTTATCCTTACACCAGCAAGTCATTTGTAATGGTAAGTTACAATAACTACTGGTCCGTTTATCCTTACACCAGCAAGTCATTTGTAATGGTAAGTTACAATAACTACTGGTCCGTTTATCCTTACACCAGCAAGTCATTTGTAATGGTAAGTTACAACTAGAGATTGCTTTTTTGAAAAAGCGCTTGTCTCCCCATTTGTGTGGTCGTAGGGGAGGAAAAGAAATGATGGAGATGAATTTTTTAGTTTTGGACTGGAGATGAAGCAACAGTGACAATCCTCAGTTATTGAGAGGAAACTATTTTTCAGCTGAGGGTTACCATGACCTTGGTCTTTGACCTAGTGACCTCAAAATCAATAGGGGTCATTTGCTGCTGGTGACCAACCTTCACACCAAGTATGAAGTTCCTGGGCCCAAGCAATCTTCAGTTATTGAGCGGAAACCATTTTTCAGCCAAAGGTCACCTTGACCTTGACCTTTGACCTACTCACATCAATAGGGGTCATCTACAGGTTAGGACCAAGCTGCACACCAAGTATGAAGTTCATGGGTATCAGCGTTCTTGAGTTATTGAGTAAAACACATTTTTCAGCTGAAGGTTACCGTGACCTTCGACATTTGACCTTGTGACCTCAAAATCAAACAAATTCAATAAAGGTCATTTACTGGTTAGGACCAACCTGCACACCAGGTATGAAGTTCAACATAAGCATTCTTTAGTTATTGAGAGGAAACCATTTTTCAGCTGAAGGTTACCATGACCTTGACCTTTAAGCTAGTGACCTCAAAATCAATAGGGGTCATCTACTGGTGGTGACCAACCTGCACACCAAGTATTAACTTCCATGGCCAAAGCATTCTACAGTTATTAAGCAAAAACAATGTTTCAGCTCATTGTCACTGTGACCTTTCAGCTCAAGGTCACCATGACCTTGACCTTTTGACATCAAAATCAATAGGAGTCATCTACTGGTCATGACCAACCTGCATACCAAGTATGAAGATCCTATGCCCAAGCGTTCTTCAGTTATTGAGCGGAAACAAGTGTGACGGATGTGACCTTGACCTTTGACGTAGTGACCTTAAAATAAATAGGGGTCATCTGCTGGTGGTGACCAACCTGCACATCAAGTATGAAGTTCCTGGGCCCAAGCAAAAACTATTTATCAGCTCATTGTCACTGTGACCTTTCAAGCTCATGGTCACTGTGACCTTGACTTTAGACGTACTAACCTCAAAATAAATAGGGGTCTTCTACTAGGCATGGCCATCCTGCATACCAAGTATGGAGTTCCTCAACCAAAGCGTTCTTCAGTTATTGAGCGGAAACCATTTGTTACCTCACAAGGTCACCATGACCTTGACCTTTGACCTTTTGTTATCAAAATCAATAGGGGTCAGCTACTGGTCATGACCAACCTGCATACCAAGTATAAAGTTCCTACGCCCAAGCGTTCGTCAGTTATTGGGCGGAAACAAGTGTGACAGACGGAAGGACGGACGGACGGACGGACGGACGGAACGGAACGGGCAAAAACAATATGTCACCCCCATGTAATGGGGGAGACATAATAATTACTGGTCCGTTTATCCTTACACCAGCAAGTCATTTGTAATGGTAAGTTACAAGTACTACTGGTCCGTTTATCCTTACACCAGCAAGTCATTTGTAATGGTAAGTTACAATAATTACTGGTCCGTTTATCCTTACACCAGGCCAGGGATTGAACCCGTGACATCCAGCATCCTTGGAAGATGCTCTACCACTACACCACGGAGGCGGTCAATGGCGTCATATGTCGGTCTTTAGCGTCAGATGGGGGTTAATGGCGTCAGATGTCGTCTGTATCAGGGAGGGTAAATAATGACTGAATTCATTTTCAGTTATTTCAATATTTTATTATTAATCATGGCCTTAGAAATACCAAGTGACCTTGGTAATCTATGAATAATAATTAATTAATACATGAATATGTAAATGAGGGCATGTCATGATGCAAATGAGTTTAATGGTACATACACAAATCACATGAATATTCATGAATATTCAAAAACCATTAACAGTACTACTGTACCTATTGAACATAAGCCAACCTATTATAGAAGAACAAACCACACTTCATTCAAAGTTTACTGTCACACCTAACTAACATAACTCCTTCCCACATACAACAAATCTGCAGCAGACACCTTGAAACATATGTAAAATCTCATAAACTGATGGTTTCATTATTGAAAAAAGAGTTGAAAACATGGTGGCAAAAGGGGAAAATGCTTATTATTACGAGGAAATTCTCCTTTTGTCACCATGTTTTAAAAAGCCCTCTGCTGCAGAGACGTTACTTGTCGTATGCAGGTGGGAAAGGGTTAACCGACCTGTTCAGTCAAATGAAAGTACACTATATGATTATGTATGTTTTGTCTGTATATTTGTACTAGACAAAACGCCGCCTAAGAGATAGGACAGCAACAGGTCACGTGAATGGTCAGTAACAGATAACGTTAAAATTAGAATAAGATAACCCTGTATCTTTCTTTGCATATTGAGGTAAAGAATTTCATTTTCTTTTTAATTCATTCTTTTTCAAACATGTTAGCTTACATCGTACAGACATTATACATGGCACTTTTTATTTTTGCTTCAACAGCGTGTATAATAATAACAATTCACGCTGCAAATATCAAATGTCGAGGTCATTGTCATGGTAACATTCGCGCCCAGATTTCCATGGCAACATCACAATATCTAAACATAATCTGTAACAAAACAATTCTCACTCAATCCTTTCCCAAATACAACAGATTATACTGCAGAAGACTTTTCAAAAATAACAGACAAAAAAATGGAAAATCTCTACAATCAAGTTATAATTATTGGGTATAACTCAAAGCGATGTCAGAAAATATGAGATATTACTCATGTTGCTGCATTGTTTTCAAAAGTCATGTGATGTTGATGTATATACATTGGTAAAAACGATTGAATGTAAACTCTTTCCAACATATACATACAGACGCTTAATTGAACTCTCGTTTACGCTTAATTAAACTCTCGTTTACGGAGATATGTCAAGGTTTTGGCCGATACGTTTTCCAAAAGTAGTCTGCTGTCTATCTGTTGTATGTGAGAGAGGATTAGCTGGATGACCTCATCTTACAATGAGTGATAACAGACTTAAACAAATTGCACCAAACAAATAACAAAACATATCATAACAGTTCATGTCTCATTAAGAATACACCTGTTTTCCCAGTCAACCTATGACTTATTAACCATTTCCCACATACAACGAATCTGCAGCAGATGACTTTGACAAATAGTTAGTCAAAAATATGGAAAATATCCATAAAAGAAAATATGATTAGTTATTAAAGTTGAAAACATTGTGCAAAGTGGCGAACGGAGAAATTGCAAGGTTTTAATGGAGCATTTGTAGCAGATGGCTTTTGAATATATTGTGGAAACAGAAAAATAACTCATTTCATTTCTCCTTTTGCTACAGTGTTTTCAATTTAAATCAATAATTATATTTTCATTGAAACAGAATTTCCATTATTTTGATCATTTGTTTTAAAAGTCGTCTACTGCAGAATTTGCATTCTTGACAAATGCTTAAAAAGCATCAATGAGAATCAATCCTACTTGTGAACAAGTTGTAACAGCCTCTAACAAAAACAAGATTAATATTGTTAATTTGAAGAAGAACACTACCAGATCACCAAAAGACACCAAAACTTACAAACGAACAATCAACAGAAATATTTTTGCAGAGCTATATGCATGTTCTAAAATCCTTATTTGCAGAAGACTTCTTTAATGTGGGAAACTGCTTTACATCAGTCACAACTAAAACATCACAGCTCATTTCAGGCCATTTCTCCATTTCGAACAGTAATTTAGACATATTCACTCTATAATTTACACTTTCTTCTGTCATGATAAGTTGTTCAGCCATTTCAACAATTTGGAAGAAGCTGAGGTATTAAGTTAGTTTGAGAAAGGGAGACAATTACAGATAGAAAGAGAAAGGGAGACAATTACAGAGAGATAGATAGAGAAAGAAAACAAAAATCAAATGAACCCATTTCCTAATAGAGAAAACTGTAACTACAGAATCGAGGGCTTGGCGTGAAACGGTTGTAACTTAAAACCTATTTTGAAAACCCTGGTTTAGGGGCAATTTTGACCCTTTTGTAAACAATGCAAATTTAGGTGCCATTGCTCAGAACGAGCAATGGCACCTAAATTTACATTGTTTACCAAGAAAAGTGATTTTAACGCTTATAAAGACTTTATGGCGAGGTGATTAACCTTGGTAAAAAAATACCAATTTTAGATACAACCGTTTCACGCTAAGCCCTCGAGATGTTTTCCCACTTGCCCACGTTTTTTGACGCATAAAGCAGAAGACTTTTGAAAAAATTGTGGGCAAAAGAAGAAATTGCTTATTACTTTTTTCAATATTCTTTCATTTATAGATGTGTCTTATTGTTGCCAAGATATTTTCAAAGTCATCTGCTGATAAAGGTCTTAAAAGATATCAACTGCAGAAGCATCAAAAGTAGAATATATAAATATGAAAGAAAGGACAAACAGAAAGAGAGACAGTGTAAAGGAAAATTAAAAGTTGACCCTTTCCCCAATACATAATACGCTTTCGGAAACTTCTGTAGCACGTTACATTGGAAAACATTGCAACAAAAGGTGAAATTGTTCAAATTCCTCCTTTTGCCACGAAGAGTTTAAAACTCTATTCAATGATTATACTTTCATTTCCAGAGATATTTCATATTTTACGCCAAGATTGTTTCAATGTCAGATTGTTTCAATGTCGTCTGCTGCAGATTAGTTGTATGTGGGAAAGGAGGGTTAAAAGAAAGTTTAAAAAAAAATAAAAATAAAATAAAAAATAGTTAAAAAATTATACAATAGTCAATTGTCATATTGTACAATAAATATACATACATTTCTTTCAAAAAAATTAAAAATTTTGATTTTGGAATTAAAATTCTTAATCTTTATTTAACCCATTCTAACAAACAGAGGCTTGCTGCAGCGTGTGACTTTAAAAATATTTCTCCTTTTGTCACAATGTTTTCAACTTTCTTTTTAAAGATATTCCTTTTATATTTGCCTAGACGCTTTCAAAGTTGTCTGCCGTAGATTTATTGTATGTGGGAAAAGGTAATGACACCAAATCACATCTACATTGCTTCACTCAGCCCATATCATATTGCTCAGATTATTTAAAAATCAGAAACTATCAAATGAGGTTAACAACTTAGTCAATATTCAAATTATGTTGACAATAGATTGATTTATTGATTGATCAAAGTTTAACGTCATTTTCAGCTGTATTTCAGTCATATCAAAGCCAGTTCACCTACTCATGTATTTCCTGGATTTCTCGCCACCAGTACTCCTCCACATAACATTTCTCCCAGGCAACTGGCTTCCATCCCACATAGACCAAAGCTCTCGATAAGGGGCGTTTTGCATGTTTTAAAATCCTTATTTGATCCTCTAACCCTATGCTGTGGGTACTCAAAAGAATCGTCTCAGTGAATCAAGAATTCTGGTTAGTCATCGGTAAGAATGAATAGCTGAGCCTGTGTTAAGCGTAACAATCAACTAGGCAATAGTAATACAAAATGTGAGAACTGAAGAAACTTATATAAAAACCCTTTCCCGCGTACAATAAATCTGCAGCAGACAACTTTGAAAACATCTAGGAATAAATACTGAAAATCTCTATAAATAAATGTACAATTATTAAAAAGATTTGAAAGATTTGTGGCAAAAAGAGAAATTGCTCATTATGAGCAAATACTCCTTTTACCACAATGTGGTTTTTTTTAAAAAGTCATCTGCTGCAGTTGCCTCAAAAGCCCTCTGCAGGTGGGAAAGGGATAATAAATTAAAGGCACTATACCATTTTAAAATGTCTATAACCACTATTTAACGTAACAATAGCACTTTTCACATTTTCCCACACACACTCATTTCAACGCATAACCTGAAGTCCATTTTAACCCTTTCCCTCAGATAGACACTTTCTGACGCCTCTGCAGCAGACAGCTTTTTGAAAACATAGTGACAAAAGAAGAAATTGCTCAAAACGAGCAATTTCTCCTTTTGCCACAATGTTTTCCACTTTTAGTCATAGGTTATCCATTCAATTATAGAGATTTTCTATTTTTTGACAAGATATGTTCAAAGTTGTCTGCTGCGGAATTGTCGTATGAGGAAAAGTTTTACAAAAATCAAGGGAGTTAAATAACAAGGAAGTTTTCTTTCACAGTGACTGAGTTATATCCCTTGCATTTAAGTTCTTCTTGAAACCCTTTCCCCAATTCAAGAAACTGTTTTAGTTCTCTGAAACGGATGGCTTTTGTAAACATTGTGGTAAAAGGAAGAATTATTAATGAACAAAGACAAGTCAAAATGTAGTCTACATTGTCAATAAAGACCCTTTTGTGATTTGTTAATTTCATATTAGATTTTTCCTTTAGAAGAGTCTTTGCCCTTTCCCACATATTACAACAAACATAATATACGAAGTTCTTTAACCCTTCCAAACATACAGACACTTTCTGACGGCTCTACGGCAGACGACATTTGAAAACATTGTGGCAAAGGGAGAAATTGATCATAATGAGCATTATCTCCATTTGCCACAATGTTTTCAACCGTTTTCAATAACTAAACTTTCAGTAATGGAGATTTTCTACAGTTTTGCCATACAGTTTTGCCATACAGTTTTGCCATATAGTTTTCAAAGTCTTCCGCTGCAGATTTGAAGTAATTGGGAAAGGGCGGTAGTCCAGATAAGGAGGGTTTTGCAGCTCGTTGCCCAACAATATCTCTCTTATTAATAAACCAAACCCTATGTTGTAGGTACTCAAAAGAATCGTCTCATCGAGACGATTCTTTTGAGTACCCACACAATAGGGTTAGCGGATAAAATAAGGACTTTAGAACAAGCAAAACCCTCCTTTTCTAGAGCTCCGGAAAGGGTTCAATTGCTGGCAAAAGGGTCATCTATCCGTCTTTAAAAATAATTCCAACCAGCATGGGCACGAAAACAAGAACTGTCTCGAATAGCACGGGCCCCATCCCTTCGCAAAACTAATCCTCACACAATAGGGGTCGTAAGGGCCGTCTAAGTATTTTGGGTCATGATATTTCATTTCTCGCATTAAATGCCCTCGTTCATAATCGAATATCTTCACTGAAAATCCGGGCAAAACTTTGTGGATGTACAACGTTCTCAATGAGGGATTCTCCAGCGTCCGTGAATGCACGAATATCGGATAGTCCGATCGATTATACACATACACACCATCTGTCTCTTTACTTAATGTGATGCCGAGTCCGATTTTGTCTCGAGTCCGCCGAACATTTTCTGACGGGGCATCGTCCTGTAATATCTGCAAGCACAAGCCGTCACCGTGAGGTAGATTTTGGAATATATTGGTGTGAGAGTCAAACACAGTAAGTAAACGTCCAACGCGCTGTCGTAGCTCCCAATAGGCAATGGTGCACCAGTGCTGCCCCCTTGTGGTTTGGTTTGAATTATTTGAGTAGCTCTCAAGCTCAACGATATCCATCTTGTTATGTATATGCTCGCCTGAAAATAGAAACAGAATAATGTTGTAAATTACTTTCGGAGTAAGCAGATATTTTTCCCACAATAATTCTCTTATGACACAACCAGACCATATACAGTGGGTTTGTTTGTTTAATTTTGGGTTTTATGATGTTTTCAACATTATTTCAGTAATATAACTGCGACAGTTCACTTAATTATAATCCCATGATAAACAAACCTGTCCTGGGCTAGAAAATGTGCCTTGCCCAAGGGCACACCACCATGACCACCGTGCCATGACTGGGGACCGAACCCAGGACGCCCCTGTTCCAAATCCCCCACTCAACCAAAAGAATGAGTTTCACTGGAGGTCAAAACAAGATTAATTCAATTCTTTCCCACTGGCATCAAAAGAATAAATTGCTCATGATAAAGAATTTCTTCTTAATTTGCCACAATGCGTTTTCAACTCTTTCAGTAATTACATTTTCATTTATTAAGAGAAATTTCCATATTTTGCCAAGACATTTTCAAGGTTGTCTGCTGCATATTTGTTGTTTGGTTGAAAGCTTTAAGAGATCTAATTATAGATCTACATCATTCCATTTTTTTCCTAACTTGATATTATATTCATATATATTTTTGCTTTGATAAAGACAGACAATGTCAACTCAGTATACAAAATTGAACTTCAAATAGGAATCCACTGTGGACTAAGACATCAGTGTCGTGGATTTGGAACTGGGCATCGCGCATTCGTTCTCCAGTAGCGCCACTTTGGTCATGGCGGAGTGCCCTTGGGCAAGGCACTACTAGCCTAGCCTAGTACTGGTTTTTTTTCCAAGGGATCATGAATAAGTGAACTGTCTTCGTGATATAACTGAATCATTTTGATAACGGCGTACTTTAAACCCCAAACAAAAAAACAAAAAAATAATGTACATCAAATGAAACATTTTCCTTCTTAGATATTATCAGTGCAGCAAGTCTCTTGAAATATCTTATCCTAAATATATCTAATTCGGCAAACAGTTAACCCTTAGCCATGAACAACAAATCCCCAGCAAATATAACTTTGAAAGCAAATGGCCAAATATATGAAAACCACTTTTAAATGCAAGTATAATATTTGACAGGAGTCTAAAACATTATCAAAAAAAAGTGATTTTTGCTCATTTTGATGATATTTTTAATTGTCCTCTGATGCAGATGTGTCAAAATTGAGTCTGAATTTTTAAAAGGGTAAGTAACATCATGACCAATTTCTCAATTATATATAGCTACATATTTTTCAACTCTTTTCAATAATTAGACTTTCATTTTATAGAGAGGTTTTCTGAATGTTTGACGACATTATGTTCAAAGTCGACATTATGTTCAAAGTCGTCTGCTGCAGATTTGCTGTCTGTGGGAAAGGGTTAAGAGTTGTTTAACTAGAAGACATCTAGAGTGTTGTTCAGAGCTCTAGATAAGGGTCATTTTTCATGTTCTAAAATCCTTATTTGACATTCAAACCCTATGTTGTGGGTACTCAAAAGAATCGTCTCAGTGAGACGATTCTTTTGAGTACCCACAGCATAGAATTCTGTTGAGTCATAAGAGAAATATTGTGGGGAATAGAATGTGTTCACTCCGTCTTATCTAGTCATCTGGTGTAGTTAAAAGCTTTGTCAGAAGCAATCAAATTCATTTGGAGTACCTCAAGTCTCCATACTTTCTGGATCCCAGCTCAATTGATAAATCATTTACTAACTTTACATTGTCACAATAATGGCTGTTTCCCCGTCTAATCTGATGTCATTGATTGATCCCTCCCCATTGGTTATGTAGTTACAAAGAAGCTTGGAGACAAGCATCTGGATCACCCTGATCAGGGATCAGTCATTGGTCATAAGTTAATTACAGTGTGTCAAACTCCAGACCGAGCCGGGAACCATGGTCTTCTAATCTGATTACTATGTCTGGTGCCCAGTCTGTCTGAGTGAATGAGAAGGGATGTTTTTACTAGATTGGCAAGCCCCCA
Source organism: Serripes groenlandicus (assembly GCA_031761405.1). Classification (NCBI taxonomy): domain Eukaryota; kingdom Metazoa; phylum Mollusca; class Bivalvia; order Cardiida; family Cardiidae; genus Serripes; species Serripes groenlandicus. Next base: position 44,495,741 of record JASEVX010000014.1, read on the forward strand.
GAGGAATCTGATCAATTCTGTAGATGGCCAAGACAGATAGGGCTAAATTATTGGTCATAATAACTGAAAGCTGATTGGTCAAGAGCCATAACACTGATAGCTACGGCGACAGTTTTCTACGGATTGTCCATTCCAAGATAAAAACACGGCGGCGAAAATGCCAGTGATACGGACATCGGGTCGGGACCTGGAGACAGTGTTATTATATTCCTGCCAGGAAATGGCGATACGGGAATTGCTTAAGTGGTCATTTCGGATTAAAGTACCGCTGGTCAGAGTATCAGTCAATATTTTCGGCGACAATCTTCTGAGTTCGTTTGTCACAGAAGGCGATTGTAACGACCCTCTGAGAGCCTGGTTTCCTGTATTGTGCCAACAATTACAATAGATTGGATTACTAAACCCTTTCCCAGCTTGACTTTGGTAGCCATTACAGCAGACGACTTTTTGAAGAAAAAAACTATAGTACAAGCAGAAATCACTCTAAACAAGCCAAACTAAGTTTTTCCCCATAATGTTTTGAATCTGTTTCAATAGCTAAACAATCATTATTTAAGACATTGTTCCATATTTATGTTTTTCAAAGTCGTCTGCTGCAATATATATGCTTTCAGACGCCTTTGCAGCAGACTGCTTTTTGAAAACATAGTGACAAAAGAAGAAATTGCTCAAAACGAGCAATTTCTCCTTTTGCCACAATGTTTACCACTTTTAGTCATAGGTTTATCCATTCAATCATAGAGATTTTCTGTATTTTGACAAAATATGTTCAAAGTCGTCTGCTGTTGTCGTAGGAGGGAAAGGGTTAACTGGTCATTTTGGCTCCACAATGATCCTTCTGGGTGATTGGAGTAATCATAAAACCAGATATGTCTATAGAAAGATTCCTGTTCTTTATGAATAAAAACCCTTTTCTCAGAAACACACAACCTGAGGCACCTCTGAACCCTTTTCTCTCATACAACAATTCCGCAGCAGACGACTTTGAACATATTTTTAGTCAAAAAATGGAAAAATCTCTATAATTGAATGGATAACCTATGACTAAAAGTGGAAAACATTGTGACAAAAGGAGAAATTGATTGTTTTGAGCAATTTCTTTTTTTGTCAATATGTTTTCAAAAAGCCGTCTGCTGCAGAGGCATCAGAAAGCATCTGTGTGTGAGAAAGTGTTAATTACAGAAAACTGTCTCCCCGTCAAATCAATTATTTTTACTACATCACTCAGTTTTGCATGAACTTCATTCAGTAGACTTGTTTTTGTTTTTTATGAAGTCTTTTAATCTTTCCTTGTTTTTGTTTTTTATTAAGTCTTTTAATCTTTCCTTGTGTCGCCATTCAATTCCTTTCCTGTTATTTTTGTCTCCAAAGTATCAGTCGGGTTTTATCCATTTCCCCTATTATCTTGTCTTTTTTTTTACAACAATTCCCAGACTGGACATTCATTAACCCTTTCCCACAAACACCAAATCTGCAGCAGACGACATAAAGGCAAAAATATGGAATATATCTCCGAATGAAAATAAGGTTAGTTCTTTAATTTATTTATTGGGGTTTTACGCCGCTTTCAACATTATTTCAGTTATATCACGGTGACAGTTCATTTATTCATGATCCCTGGGTAAACAAACCAGTACTAGGCTAGAAAATGTGCCTTGCCCATGGGCACTACACCATGACCGAGGTGCCCCGACTGGGGATCGAACCCGGGACACCCGGTTTCGAAATCCCCGACGCTAACCACTCGACCACAGCGGATTCCGTTAGTTCTTTAAAAGTTAAGAGGAGAAATTTGCTCCTTTTGTGAGAATGTTTTACAGAAGTTGTCTGTATGTGGGAGAAGATTGAAGGTCTTGTCACAATTGATGTATTCTATAACAAGCGATCCGTTATATCTGGTTTGTTTGGTTTGTCTCTTTTTATGACATTTTTAACCCTTTCCCTCATACCACAATTCTGCAGCAGACGACTTTGGACGAATTTTGTCAAAACATAAAAAATCTCCATAATTAAATGGATAACCTATGACTAAAAGTGGAAAACATTGTGGCAAAAGGAGAAATTGCACGTTTTGTGCAATTTCTTCTTTTGGTCACTATGTTTTCAAAAATCCGTCTGCTGCAGAGGCATCAGAAAGCGTCTATATGAGGAAAGGTGTTAACAAAAGTGGTCTGTTCAGGTTGCAGCATCCTCGGTACCCAGGGTATGTTCAAATATATTTTACGAATAGCCTGGTTACCGAGGAGTCAGAAAAATGTGTGGGAAAGGGTTAACAATTATTCTTTATTCCCTTTCATTGTGGCTTCATTTACTTTGTTTTAACCCTTTCCCACGTACAACAAATCTGCAGCAGATGACTTTGATTTTTTTTTTCAAAAATATGGATAATTTCTCTGAATGAAAGAACATTATTATTGACCACAGTTGAAAAACATTGTGGCAATAAAGAGAAATTGCTCATTCTAAGCAATTTATTCATTTGCCCCAAATTTTTAACAAGTTGTTGGCTGCAGAAAACGTATGGTACAGGGTTCAACATTAATTTTTTCCTCTTTCATTGTGGCTCCATTTGCTTCCTTTTTAGTATTAACTTTAAGCTCTTTCGATAGACTGGGATCTATCTTTATCCTTTTGTTATCAACCAGTCTGCTTCTTCTAGAGAAAAGTATGGCCGCCAAATTGAAAGTTGGAATTAAAGAGAAAGCCAAAATTGAGTAAATTTTATCCTTCATTATACAATTTTGTTTGTACCTTCGGATGACAATGATTATCAGTTGATCTAGATGTAAAACTATATTCAGGGGAGATAATAACAAGGAAAAGATTAAATTCTTGTGATATAAGACCTTTCAGGTTAAATTAACCCTTTCCCACATATAGGCGTTATTGATGCGTTTGCATCGTGACAAAGAGAGAAATTGCTCAATGCGAGCAATTTCTCCCTTTACCACAAATTTTCAACTTCATTTGATTACAGTATTGAGTGTTCTTTAATTTATAGAGATTTTCTGTGCTTTTGCGTAAATGTTTTTAAAGTTGTCTGCTTTCGGATTTGTTTGTATATGGGAAAGGGTTAAAAGAATAGCATCTCTATACTGAGCCATCATTATTTGCTTTCGTAAAGTTCAGAACAGTCTGATCTTTGGTTTTTAGTTAACCAGCGGACTGGAAACGGTGAAGTAAACTGGTCCTTTAACCTCCCAACGACAATTCTGCAGCAGACGACTTTGAACTTTTTTTGTCAAAAAATGGAAAATCTCTATAAATAAATCGATAACCTATGCCTAAAGGTGGAAAACATTGTGACAAAAGGAGAAATTGCTCGTTTTGAGCAATTTCTTCTTTTGTCACTATGTTTTCAAAAAGCTGTCTGCTGCAGACGCATCAGAAAGCGTCTATATGAGGGAAAAGGTTAACATATTAAAAAGACTCATATCTAGAGCTATGGCTCACCCAACCACCCATATTATCAGCAGAATTGTTTCTGTTTACTCATTGATTTCTGTTTTTATCATATCCTGAGGGAAATTTATGACATTGAAATTTGAAAGAATAACAACAATATATTACAGAAATCACATTTGCTTGTTTTTAAATTGAGCACTGTTCTCCCTATTACCACAATGTTTTCAAAACTGTCCATCAAAGAAGCATAAAATGTTGTCCATATAAAATTTTCGTAAATGGATGGTGTTAAGGGCAACAAACACATTTTTCCTGCTTTCTATAATTGAAGAGTAGCCACAGACTGGCTTACTGTTGCCCTTCTGTCTGTGCTAAAAGTGGCAGTCTTCCTACTTCAAACACTGAACCCTTCACAATCTTTCCCACCACACAAAAGGATTGCAGACTTTTCTCATGATTACTACAGACAATCATCCATGTTTTTCTCACAGACTTTTTATCATTATTTATAATTCTTCTAAATCTAACTTGAGTCATCATCTCTGTTGGAGACACAGAGAGAGACACAGACACTCACTGAGGATACAATCAAAGCACTGAAAACACTGAGCAATCTTGAAATATTCACAACGCACTAACCCTCTCAATATATATAGGTCTTACCCACATGTTAACAGGGGTCCAGATAAGAAAGGGTTTTCCCCAAAATATCTTTCTTATTATCCAACCAAACCCTATGGTGTGGGTACTCAAAAGACTCGTCTTACTGAGACGATTCTTTTGAGTACCCACAACATAGGGTTAGAGGGTCAAATAAGGATTGAATAAAATTCAATATGTCGCTTATCTACAGCGCTCTTTATTCAACAAATCTGCACCAGCCGACTCTGGGCTAAAATATGGAATCCCTATGAATACAAGTATGATTACTAAGTAAAGATGATAACATTGATCTAGAACTGTTCTTGGACTATAATTCAAGAACAGTTCATGGATATTTCTTGAACAGTTCTAGAAAATTTCGCAGGGGCAACAGTGACAACAGGAGAGAACTGCTCGATCATCATGAGCATTTTCTTCTTTCTATACACTGTTTTCAAAAAGTCATCTGCTGCAAATCGCATCAGAATGCATCTTGTAATTGGGCTTCAACTTAAAGTACTTTTAACACTTTCCCATATGAAACAAATCTGCAGCAGTCAACTTTGAAATGATTGGGACCTAAGAATATTGAGATCATGTTTTCAAAGTGATCTGCTACAGATTTGATCAAAAAAAGTGGGAAAGGGTTCAATACACACCTCTTTAAGAGTTCTACCCTGGTTTATAAAAGTCTCTTTTCACAAATAAAGTAAATCCATTCAGAGACACATAATAAATCAGCACCACGCTCCAGGAACACTGGATGAATGGCACCGTAAATACGGGAGTCAACGTCTCCCAAGGAAGAATGTGAATTGGTGACGAAATGACTGATATGACAGCTTTGATACTGTTTATCAAAAGGAGGCGTTCATTGATTTCATTGGATAAAATAAAGGTCAGGACAATACTGAGAAATGTGGTATTTAAAAGTTACCATATCTCATTTGCACAAAATGTAGCCAGTTGATTATTTCTGCTAATATCCTGTTTTTTCAAAAAAACAAATAACAAAGCACTAGATAAACCACCTAAATTATTTAGGTTTTTTTAAATATTTATAAGACCTTCAAACTCTATGTAAATGTGACTTGGAAGAATTATCTCATTCAAACAATTATTGTATAATCACCCTTTCTCTTTTGCAGACACTTTTTGAACCATCTGCAGCAGAAGAACTTTGAAGACATTTATCATTTTATCACAATGTAATCAACTCTATTTAAAAAAATATTCTTTCATTTATATAATGATGTAGAAAGGGTTAAATACCAACAGCATAGGATTTTATTACATATTAACCCTTTCCCTCATATAGACGCTTTCTGACGCCTCTGCAGCAGATGGCTTTTTAAAAACATAGTAACAAAAGAAGAAATTGCACAAAACGTGCAATTTCTCCTTTTGTCACAATGTTTTCCACTTTTAGTCATAGGTTATATATCCATTCAAATATAGAGATTTTTCCATTATTTGACAAAATATGTTCAAAGTCGTCTGCTGCAGAATTGTCGTATGAGGGAAAGGGTTAAAGGGGAAATGTTGTGCTTTGAAAGACCAATGTGTAACCCTTTATTTTGAATCATAAAACCAAACAATTAAAGGAAATAATTTGAAGAAATGAGAGGAAAGGATTTTAAGGGTAAAAAATAAAATTAGAGAACCAGTCTTATCCATCAAAGCCAAACTAACTGTAAAGGAAACAAATGGAGCCACACGTAATTATTAAAGGACACAATGAAAAGAAATTAAGTCCAGTCCAGTTATGTACGGTATTTTCACAAGCGCCTCCGATCTTCTTCCAAAGTACAAACAACTATTCCAATGACTTCATGCAAGACTTGTGTAACTACATCTTGTTATGAGTTGTAGTTACAACTGTTTTATGGGAAGCCCATGATTTTTGTTACAGCATAAAAAGATTTCTTTACTTAGGAACCTGCAACCAGTATGTCTGCCTTAAACCATGTTACTGAGAAGTTCCTTGATAAAATAAAAACACTTTTACAGCTTAAGATTATCTAAAAGTCTCCTTTTGATAGACTTCAAGTATATTAACCCTTTCTCGCATTCAAAACATCTGCAAAAGACAACTTTGAAGACATTGTGTGGTAAAATCTCAGTAAATGATAGTAAATTAATTGAATAGAGTTGAAATTATTATTAGCAATTTCTCCTTTTGTCACAATGTTTTTGAAGGTCATCTGCTACCGAGGTGTCAAAATGCATCTGTATGAGAGATAGGATTATCCTATATCCCTTTTTCCTCATACCATGAATCTGTAGCAGATGACTTTGAAAAACATACCCATTTGAAGTACAATAATTGAGTTGAGTTTGAAAAGATGGTGACAAAAGGAAAAATTGCTTGTTTTGAGCAATTTCTTCTTTCGTCGACATGTTTTCAAAATTTTGGCCATCTGCTGCAGAGGCATCAGAAAGCGTCTTTATGAGCAACAGGGATATATATATACACTCAGTCTCCAATATATTAATTGGCAAAAAAGTCTGATGTGCAAACTGCCTTTACACTCAAAAAGGGGTTGTAACCCTTTTCCACTTACCAATGCATTTTTGATGTGTTGGGGGCACACAGCTTTTCAATATTACAGCGGTCCAGATAAGGCTATGTTGTGGGTACTCAAAAGAATCGTCTCACTGAGACTTTTCATATGTTGTCCTAGATATCTTCATAGTCAGCTGAATTGTTGCATGTGACAAGGGTTAATCCTTATTTAAAACCCTATGTTGCAGGTACTCAAAAAAATCATTTTAATGAAAATGTTTCGGAAAGTTTCTAATTTTTTTCTGGCAATTTTCAGGTTTAAAATTTACCCTTTTCCCGCATTAAACAAATTTGCAGCGGCCAATTATATTGAATACAATTGATAGGTTTGTGTCCACATTAGCCTGTGGCAGATGCTTCAAAATGTGCATTGTGCCTGCATGTTGGAAAGGGTTACTGTTACAGTTACTGCAGCAGACGTTGAAAACATTGTAACAAAAAAAACAATTTCTCTCTATTACAATTATTCGATTTGTTTCATGCAGATTTTTTATTACTGATTTTTGAAAGGAATATCCTGGAACCATTCAAATGTCCTTGTACTACAGGAAGAGAAAAAGATCAAAAAGGATGGAAACCAGTCATTCAGGAAGGGACAGACTGGTTGCCTGGCTTGTTTCATGATTCCATGACTGAAGAACCCATTGATCACGTTCACTCAGGAGTCTGATGGGAGCCAAGTGTCCAAGCGTCTAGTCAACATTGATCAGCAAGAGTAATTAAAGTGCCAGGTCACAGTCTGTTGTTGATTGTTAGCGATGACATGCAAAAAAGGGTCTTAATGCTATCTTATCAACAAGAAAGGAAGGCAACAGCTGGTAGGGCATGTTGAACATCTCACGCTGTCATCAAAGAGTCTGCGTAATAATATTATTGTCTCCTATTCTAGTTTGATTGATTTATTGGGATTTTACATAATTTCTACAGTTTATCAGTTTTATTAATCATGTTTAATGCCGTTTTCAACAGTATTTCAATTATGTGAACATCAGGCAGACATGGTTGGTTGGCCTCTTAGTGATTCTCTCATCATTTAAACCCCCCCACCCCCTCCCCCAAAGGAAAAATCTGCAGGAAGTAGGCAAAAAATATGAAAAATCTCTATAAAAGAAAGAACAAATTATTGTATAGTTAACCATTTCCCTCATACGGCAATTCTACAGCAGACGACTTTGAACGTATTTTGTCAAAACATAGAAAATCTCCATAATTGAATGGATAACCTATGACAAAAAGTGGAAAACATTGTGGCAAAAGGAGAAATTGCACGTTTTGTGCAATTTCTTCTTTTGTCACTATGTTTTCAAAAAGCCTTCTGCTGCAGAGGCGTCAGAAAGCATCTATATGAGGGAAAGGGTTAAACAAAACCATAATGTGGCAAAAAGGAGAAATTTATCAATATTAACAATTTACCCTAATACCACAATGTTTTTTTAATTACGTACAGCAGGTGAGTCAAAATACATTTGGACTTGAAACTACCGTTATTTTATCGTTATTTTGTTAATAAAAATTTAATCAGGTAAACAGTTAATCGATTTAGTAATAAGGATATATAACAGCCCCCTCCCACCGTTATCTGAAGATCGTTGTGTCGGCAGCCAAGTTGTCGGCCAGTGTCACAAGTGATAATATAAACCATATGGTTTGTCTCCTGCTACTATTGTAAAAATAATTTAACCCTTTCCATCATACAGTATTAAACCTGCAACAGACAACTTTGAAACATTTTAGGACAAAAATTATGGAAAATTATTTTAAAGTAGATTGAGTTGAAAACATTGTGGCAAATGGATATATTTGCTCATTATGAGCAAACTTTTCACCTATTGCCATAATAATTTCAAGTGTTGTCTATTGCAGATGCATCAGAAAAAGTCTGAATGTGGAAAAGGGTTAACCCTTCCCCACATACAAGATATCTGAAGGAGTCGACCTTGAACAAATTTCGTTAAAATGTGGAAAAATCTTTATAAAAGAAAGTATTAATTATTATTGAAAAAGAGCTAAATTATGAGTCCTTGAGATCACATTTTATGATGTCATTGATAACAAGCCTTTCCCACATATGACAAATCTGCAGCAGACACTGTGAATTATGAAAGTATATATATATGTATATATTAGTTATTGAATAGACTTTGAATCTATTTTGTCAAAATATGGAAAATCTGAATAATAATTGAATGGATAACCTATTAGACTAAAAGTGGAAAACATTGTGGCAAAAGGAGAAATTGCTCGTTTTGAGCAATTTCTTCTTGTGTCACTATGTTTTCAAAAAGCCATCTGCTGCAGAGGCGTCAGAAAGCATCTATATAAGGGAAAGGGTTAACCTTTTCCCAGATTATGTTGTGAACAAATTCTCCATTTACAACAATGTGTACAATAGTCATCTGCTGCAGATGCGGCTGCAAATTGGAAAGGGTTAACCCTTTCCCTCCCTCATACGACAATTCTGCAGCAGACAACTTTGAACGTATTTTGTCAAAACATAGAAAATCTCCATAATTGAATGGATAACCTTAGAATGACTAAAAGTGGAAAACATTGTGGCAAAAGGAGAAATTGCACGTTTTGTGCAATTTCTTCTTTTGTCACAATGTTTTCAAAAAGCTGTCTGCTGCAGAGGCGTCCGAAAGCGTCAATATGAGGGAAAGGGTTAAACAACAACAGTTAAATTATGAGACTTGAGATTGTACACAATTCTCACTCTTTGTTTAAAACAGGTGTAAATTGTTTGAGTACTATACACTATATTAACCCTTTCCCTCATAAAGACGCTTTCTGACGCCTCTGCAGCAGACAGCTTTTTGAAAACATACTGAAAAGAAGCAATTGATCAAAACAAGCATTTCTACTTTTGCCACGATGTTTTCCACTTCCAAGTCATAGGTTAGCAGTAAATTGACTTTGAAACACACAGAAATTTTCTCTATAAATAAAAGTATATAATTACTGAACAAAAGTGAAAACATTGTTGCAAAAGGAGAAATTACTTAGTTTAGAGCAAGTTTGATCTCCTTTTGCGACTTCATTTTCAAAAGTTGTCTGCTTCAGAGGCATCGTAAGGCATCAGGGTTAAAAATGTTTCTTCCAGACCATTTCGAAAGAGTACCTACAACAAAGCATACACTAAGAAGATATTGGAGGTAAAACATGGAATAACTGTTCATTGAATCCCCCTTATTGCTCCCTCATTAATTATTACACTGACAAAACTCACCCTCCTTTATCCTTTCCCTCATACAACTAATCTGCAGAAGACGACTTTGAACATACTTTGTCAAAAAAAAAAAATATATATATAATTGAATGGATAACCAGCTATGACTTAAAGTGGAAAACATTGTGGCAAAAGGAAAAATTGCTCGTTATGAGCAATTTCTTCTTTTGTCACAAAGTTTTTAAAAGTCTTTTGTTACCGTCTCGGCGTCAGAGAGCGTCTATATGTGGGAAAGGGTTTTAAACCTTAAAAAATGCCACATATCGGTACATCAAATATATATCAATATTAGGTGACTTTGAAAACATTAATTGGTACAAAAATGAGAAACATCTCTGTAAAGTGAAAGTATAATCATTTAATAGAGTTGAAACAATGACAGAAAATGAGAAATTGCTTGATCACTTATAATGAGCAACTTCTACATTTGGGAAAGGTTTCCCGTGTAAAGGGTTAATTTTTACCTGTGTAGTCACTAAACTTAATTATGCTTTCACCCTTAGCACCAATTTACATTCTTCTTGATTCGTTTTACACTCCCTTCTCGAAGGGATCATAAATTAATGCCCTATATTCTGGCTCTTAAGTACAAAGTATAAAACATCTTAAATTTTCAGCAACTTAATTAACCCTTTCCTGCATACAACAAATTAGAAGCCAACAACTTTGAGCACATTAAGCCAAATATATTGAAACTCTCGATCTATAAATGAAAGGACAATTACTAAATAAAGTTGAAAAAAAAATTGTGACAAAACGAGAGAATGCTCCTATTCAAATGAGCATTTTCTCCTATTGTCACAATATTTCCTAAAGATTTCTCTCAGAAATTGGCCACTCTGTTCCACATAGAGACATTTTCTGATGCTTTCACAGCCGACGACTTTTGAAAACATTGAGACAAAATGTGATCATAATAAGCAATTTCTACTTTTGCCAAACTGTTTTTCAACTCTATTTTGTTATCATACTTTCATTTACATATTTTTGACTTTTCAAAGTCATCAGCTGCAGTAATTAACCCTTTCCCTCAATCGACAATTCTGCAGCAGACAACTTTGAACATATTTTGTCAAAAAAATAGAAACTCTCCATAATTGAATGGATAATGACTAAAAGTGGAAAACATTGTGTCAAAAGGAGAAATTGCTAGTTTTGAGCAATTTCTTCTTTTGTCACTATGTTTTCAAAAAGCTGTCTGCTGCAGAGGCGTCAGAAAGGGTCTATATGAGGGAAAGGGTTAAGCAAGAAAGGGATAAAAGCCTTGGGGAATTGAAAATAAACACCCACATTGGGAAATTGATAGAGCTAATTTAGCCTTTTCCTTCATAAAATCAACATTTGACACCTTTAAAGTGGGCGCTTTTTGCAAATATTCTGCGAAAATAGGAGAATTCTTTTTTCGTTCTGCCGCATTACTTTCAACTTTGCATCACAATTATTCAACATTTCAAAATTTTAGAATCTAAAAGCAGACAAAAAAAATTAAATGTCAGGTAAATAAATGGTCATTATCACTTTCCGACCTATAACACATCTGTAGTAGACGACTTTTGAAAACATTGTGACAAAAGGTGAAATTGAGCAATTTTGCCTTTTGTCGCAATGTTGTTAACTGTATCTACAAATTGAACCCTCATTTATGAAAAAAATTCACATTTTTGACAAGAACTTGTCTGCAGTTTTGATGTATGTGGGAAAGGGTTAAAAAAAAAATCATTTTATTTTCATTATAATCCTAATTTTAAATGTTAAGGCCTGTAACAATGAACAATTAAACAGTAAATGTCAAAGTTTTCAACAAACTTCATCAAATATCTATGACAAAAACAATGTTCACTGCATTCACATGACTCATGTTGACTGCCAAATTTGTAAGTAATTGGACAGACGGACGGACAGACAGACAGACGGAACACAGAGAAGTGATCCCTTAGTTTTTTCCTTCAAAGACAGGCGCCACAAAAATATATTCAATTCATCAATAATATTTCCATTCAGCTAATCAATTTTCCCATGGAGCGCCTCAGCCGTTTGAAAAACAGACTGGCGCAAAGTATTAAGTTAATGTTATCTTTATGTAGCTTACACTGTGTCTATAGGTTAGTAGACACCAGTCTGCACTCCACAAGATATCCCATCAAACTAATCACTCAAATAGGGGGCCTCCCATGGGGGTGAATGCATTTTTAATTATATCTAATTACACAATTATGTGTCGTACATAACAAGACCACAGTTTTTGCCATGGAGCCATGATATTAACTCCCTTTCCCACATCAAACAAATCTGAAGCAGACGACTTTGAAAATCTAAAGGCAAAAATATAGAAAATCTATATTACATCTATGGAATCGAAAACATTGTGGCACAAGAGAAATTGCTCAATTTGAGTAATGAATTGCTCCTTGTGTCACAATGTTTCCAAAATAAGTTGGTGGTTTTAAAATGGCTAAACTCATAGAGACACAACACAGCACGACTTTAAAATAAAAATGTTGTGACAAAAGTGCAAAATGCCAAATAATTACTTTAAATGAGCAAATTTCACATTTTGCCAAAATGTTTTCAGCTCACTTCGATACTTAGTGTCATTTATGGAGAATTTACACAAACGTTTGACTAGATCTTTTCAAAGTTGTCAGCTGCAGATTTGTGGTATGCGGGAAAGGGTTATCTTATTACCTGCTGAATTCCTGCAATTAGAACCAATCCCCATCAGTTCTTTAACCCTTTGCCACATATCACAAATTTCTCCTTTTGTCACAATATTGTTTTTTTAAAGTACGTTAAAATGCGTCTGCATACTGGAATGGGTTAACCCTTTCCCTCATATAGACGCTTTCTGACGCCTCTGCAGCAGACGGCTTTTTGAAAACATAGTGACAAAAGAAGAAATTGCACAGAACGTGCAATTTCTCCTTTTGCCACAATGTTTTCCACTTTTGTCATAGGTTATCCATTCAATTATAGAGATTTTCCTCTTTTTGACAAAATAAGTTGAAAGTCGTCTGCTGCAGAATTGTCGTATGAGGGAAAGGGTTAATCAACTTTGTGTGATAATTATTTCCATCAAAACAAAACATTTGATTGTTCCATCAAATGACTGTATATCACCTGCAATATACCCTTTCCCATAATCAGCCTCCTTTTTAACTTGTCTGCAGCTATGGCAGACAACTTACAACAATATTTATTTTTTGGTTAATTTTTTTTTTTATTATACATTGATTGTGAAACAAGCTTCAGATTATGTTAATCACGCTCCACCGTCACTCGACCTCTGTACCACTGTCTTGAATCCATAACAGTGTTATTACAAAATGAGCTCAAAGTCGTCTGCTTCAGATTTGCTGTATACATAATGAGAAAGGGTTAATTGAAAAGCAAAAAAGGTATAAGGGAGAAAAAACAGGCAGGGCACATAATTGTCTGCTGACAGATATTTTTCAATCTGTTTACATATTTTGTACAATATCACTATCAGGACTAGATAAGGGGGAGTAAACTGGTCTTTTCTAACAATATTTCTCTTATTACTCAACCAAACCCTTTGCTGTGGGTGTTCAAAAGAATCGTCTCACTGAGACGATTCTTTTGAGTACCCACAACATAGGGTTTGAGCGTTGAATAAGCATTTTAGAACATTTAAAAGAAAACCTTATCTGGAGCTCTGCAACATTCAATTGATTTAGTGACGCAAGCGGTCTAGATTATAATGGTGGCACTTTCTCTCACTTATTTTGTTTAGTCTTATTGGGGATGTACGCTGTTTTCAACATTATGTTTCAGTTGTATCACTGTGACAGGTCACTTATTCATGACCCCTGGGTAAACAAACCAGTACTGTACCTTGGTCAGGGGGCACTTCACCATGACCGTGGTGACATGGGTTCAAACCCCGATGCCCAGTTCCAAATATCTAACTTATAACTGAATTAAACCCCTTTGTTGTGAGAACACAGCCGGGATTGAACCCGCTTCCTCCCACATCACAGCAGACGACTTTTGAAATCATTCTTGTAAAAGCCAAAACGACTTCATTCAATCTATTCAATAATCATACAATCATTTATTGAGATTTTCTATATTTAGGACATGCATATTATTTCAAAGTCGTAATATTTGCAAAAACGTGAAAATTCTCTATGAATGAGTTTAAATATTAACCCTTTCCCACCTGCAGACGCATTTTAACACAAAAGCAGCAGACATTTTTTGAAAACATTGAGTCCAAAGGTGAAATTGCTCATGGTGAGCAATATCTCCTTTGGCCACAAAGTTTTTAACTTTATTTAACAATTAAACTTTCTTTTATGGAGATTTTATAGGTTTTTGTCACTATGTTTTCAAAGTTAATCTGCTGCAGATTTGTCGTCTGCTGTCGATTTGTTGAATATGGGAAAGGGTTGAATATTAAATGAAGTTAAAAACCTTTTGGCACAACATTTTCAAAAGTCGTCTGCTGCAGAGGCGTCAAAAAGTGTCTATATGTGGGGAAAGCGTAAAAAGCACTTATATGAGAACAAGTAGCCCCACTTAGGGCTGTCTGCTGTATTACTTTCCTTATGAGGATGAAAGTCTGCCGTCTGTCTCTCGTCGATATGTCTTACGTGCAACAATGCAGCTTCTTTAGGTTTTTTATTCGTAGCAGAGTTCTATATATAATATAAACAAGAGGGCGGTTCTCAAGTTCTTAAACCATTCCCCACATATAACAAATCTGCAGCAGACACGTTCACAACTTTGAAATCATCTAGGCAAGACAAGGGATTTCCTTTTTTTTTTTAACCCTTTCCCTCATACAGCAATTCTGCAGCAGACGACTTTGAACGTATTTTGTCAAAACATAGAAAATCTCCATAATTGAATGGATAACCTATGACAAAAAGTGGAAAACATTGTGGCAAAAGGAGAAATTGCACGTTCTGTGCAATTTCTTCTTTTGTCACTATGTTTTCAAAAAGCCGTCTGCTGCAGAGGCGTCAGAAAGCGTCTATATCAGGGAAAGGGTTAATAGGTGACATTGCACATCAGGAGCAATGGCTGCACTTGTCATAATGTTTTCAAACGTCGTCTGCTGCAGAGGCGTACGTGAGAAAGTGTCTGTACGTGGGTTTGATCTGTAATTAATTTCTAAATTGACTGTTTGATGTATTGGGGAGTGACGCCATTTTCAACAATTTGTCATTCATGTTACAGCCGTCAGTTCAGGTACCCACCCATTTGTTTCCTTGCTTTCTTAAGCACCAGTACTCCACAAAACAGTCTTTCCAAGGAATTTGCTGCTTTTCCACACATATTGGTGGAAGAGGAATAACTATTGTGCCATTGACTTCTGTCAAAATTGTCATGTCATAGGAATGCTGGCAGAGCTGGGGTTCAAACTCACAACCCCTGGATTGACAGCCCTCTTGCTCAAACATTCAAAAGTTGTCTGCTTAGCAGAGGCATCTACGTGAGAAACGGTTAATTGATGTAGTCACCAGTCTGCTCCTTTTAATTGGGTGAAAATAATCGTAAAACAGAGATGATTTAATTGCTTTGTTTTGTTGAGTTTTCACACGTTTTCAACATTATTTATGTCATATCACGGCGACAGTTCACTTATTCATGATACCTGGGTAAACAAACCAGTACTATTTAGCTAGGAAATGTGCCTTGCCCTGTTGAAGGGCATTCCACCATGACCGTCGTGCCGCCAATGGGAATCGAACCCGGGACGCCCAGTTTCAAATCCCCAACGCTATCAACCACTCGACCGATACAGAGATTAAAACCTTTCTGGGATAATGAGAAATCATGTGTTTCAAAAATAGCGCAATGAGATATGAGAATAATTGCAAGTCTGATGAAATTGTCCCATGCCAAGTTGTCTAGTGTGCACCCACTGTACGCAGTTTCTCATGTATTTCCGTGTAGGCTTTTTTTTTTACCCTTTCACACATACAGACACTTTCTGGCGCCTCTGCAGCAAACAACATTTGAAAGGATTGTGACAAAAGCAGGAATTGCTCTTAAAGATGTTTTTCATTACTTTACTCAGTTATTATATATTCTTTCTATTATGACCCTTTTCCTCATACAACAAATCTGCAGCAGACAACTTTGAACATGTTTTTCGCAAAAAGTGGAAAATCTCTATAATTGAATGGATATAATTATAACCTATGGTCGACTAAGAGTGGAAAACATTGTGGCAAAAGAAGAAATTGCTCGTTTTGAGCAATTTCTTCTTTTGTCACTATGTTTTCAAAAAGCCGTCTGCTGGAGAGGCGTCAGAAAGCTTCTATATGAGGGAAAGGGTTAAGTTGTTCTTTCATTTATAGAAACTTTTCATATTTTTTACCACATATTTAAGTCTTCTGCTGATTCAACCCCTTGCAACTCACAAATGCATCAGTTGTACTGTTATTAAATTGTACTGATTTGTAGCAGACGACTTTTGAAATCTACGTCGGAAAAGGAGTAAAATATTTGCTCTAATCTCCTTTTGCCCAATGTTTTAATTTTTATTCATTATTTATTCTTTAAGTTCCTTTCCCACATACAACAAATATGCAGCAGATGACTTTAAAAACATCTAGACAAAAACATGGAAATTCCCCCATAAATGAAGGTGTATTATAATTATTAAAAAAGTTGAAAAACATTAAAGGCACGGTGGTTTTTAACCCTTTCCCTCATACGACAATTCTGCAGCAGACGACTTTGAACATATTTGTCAAAAATTGGAAAATCTCTATAATTGAATGGATAACCTATATGACTAAAAGTGGAAAACGTTGTGGCAAAAGGAGAAATTGCCCGTTTTGAGCAATTTCTTCTTTAGTCACTATGTTTTTAAAAAGCCGTCGGCTGCAAGTGCGCCAGAAAGCGTCTATATGAGAGAAAGGGTTAAAGTGTAAAGATAAAGTAAATAAAAGTAGTTTTGATTCATATATAATTAATAAAAAAAAGTTGAGGATTTGTAATAATCAGTAAAGTTTATGACCCGAGC
The DNA here is from genome assembly GCA_031761405.1 of Serripes groenlandicus. Lineage (NCBI taxonomy): Eukaryota > Metazoa > Mollusca > Bivalvia > Cardiida > Cardiidae > Serripes > Serripes groenlandicus. The sequence continues at coordinate 44,512,580 of JASEVX010000014.1, forward strand.
AAGAGTTAATTGAAATAAAGTACCTGATAAGGAAAGTTATATTGTATTATTGTAAGATCAACCAGATAATAATTGATGTCTTAACCTTTTCCCTCATATAGACGCTTTCTGACGCCTCTGTAGCAGACGGCTTTTTGAAAACATTATAAGTGACAAAAGAAGAAATTGCACAAAACGCGCAATTTCTCCTTTTCTCCTTTTGCCACAATGTTTTCCACTTTTTGTCATAGGTTATCCATTCAATTATGGAGATTTTCTATTTTTTTGACAAAATACGTTCAAAGTCGTCTGCTGCAGAAATGTCGTATGAGGGGAAGGGTTAACTCTTTCCCACATACAACAAGTCGACTCTGTAAGCAATGCGTAGGCTTATCCTTTTCCCACCTCAAAAGGCTTTTTGACGCATCTGCAGCAGACAATTTTGTAAACATTATGTAACAAAAGGAGAAATTGATCAATTTTAACCAGCAATTTCTCCTTTTTGACACAATCATGTTTTCAACTTTTTCCAGTAATTTATAGACTACCTTCAATTATACAGATTTTCTATATGTTTTTTCAAAGTTTTCTGTATGTGGAAAAGGGTTAACCCTTTCCAACATGTAGAACATCTGAATTTAAGCAGACGTACAAATTTGAAAACATTGATGACTATAGATAGGCAAAAATATAGAAAGTTACAGTATACATTTTAATTAAATATAAAATGAAAGTTTGAATACTGAACAGAGTTGTTAATTGTTATGAAGCCGAAGTCTATGTGGAAAAGCAGCCAGTTGCTTGGGAAGATTGTTGTGTGGAGTACTGGTGTAAGAAAACCAGGAAATGCATGAATAGGTGAACTGGCCGCTGTGATATAACTGAGAAATTGTTAAAAATGGCATTAAACCCCAATCAATCAATCAATCAATTGTTATGAAATCTGAGGATTTTAATTTGGCAAAGACTTACTGTTTAACAGCAAATTTGACTTTTCAAAACATTTTGGAGATTTTCCATGCTTGTATTGTTCTCTGCAGCAGATGGCTTTTTGAAAACATAGTGACAAAAGAAGAAATTGCACAGAACGTGCAATTTCTCCTTTTGCCACAATGTTTTCCACTTTTTGTCATAGGTTATCCATTCAATTATGGAGATTTTCTTTTCAAAACATTTTGGAGATTTTCCATGCTTGTATTGTTTTCGTGTTCGTCGATCCGCTGATTTAATGCTATGTGTGTGATTGATTGATTGGGGTTTAATGCCGTTTTCAAAAAAAATTCAGTCATATCACGGTGGCCAGTTCATATAAGCAGATATTATGTTTCTTGGCTTTCTCACACCAGTACTTCATGCAACATTCTTTCCAAGCAACTGGCTGCTTTTCCACATAGACTGAGACTAAGCCCATTGGTGGAAGATGAATGTCACAATGACTTTTGTCAAACGTCGAAAAGAATGTTGGCCGAGCTGGGGGTTCGAACTCACAACCCCTGGATTGACAGCCTGCGTCGTTACCGACTGAGCTACCAGGGCTTGTGTATGTGGGATAAGGTTTTAAGTATATTTATCAGTATTATTCTCTCACTTTGAATATGCTCACTGTTAATAAGGCTGTCAAGAGGTCCTTAAGAGCGTAATTGGACCTTGTCTATTGTTCCTCAACAATCTTTAACCCTTTCCCACGTACAGACCCTTTCTCACGCCTCTACGACAAACGACAGTCGAAAATATTGTGGAGAAAGGAGAATTAATAGCTCATCATGAGCAATTTCCCATTTTCACTATTTTAACCCTTTTCCTCACAAAATGGAAAATCTCTATAATTGAATGGATTCGGTTACCTATGACAAAAAGTGGAAAACATTGTGGCCAAAGGAGAAATTGATCGTTTTGAGCAATTTCTTCCTTTGTCACTATGTTTTCAAAACGCCGTCTTCTACAGAGGTGTCAGAAAGTGTCTGTATGAGGGAAAGGGTTAAAGAGTTTAACTTCTATAATTATAGTGGAGCTGCTGCTGATGAATTGAATGTGGGAAAATATTAATTAACCCTTTCTCTAATAACATATTTTTTAACCTTTTAGACGTTTTCAACATTTAAATTCCTCTTACAACATATTTGAAGCTGATTGAAAACATCTTGGCGAAAATATGCAAAATCTCTGTAAATGAAACTAGAACTATCACTGAAGATGATAAATACCCCCTAAACAGCACTTTGACCTACACCATAACTTAATAAGTAAAAGGGCCATAACTCTGTAAAATAACATGCAATTGTAACCCCTTTAGGATTATGCACATGTCCTCTTGGTATTTATAGAAGCTTCATGTAAAATGTTATCAAATTCCACCCAGTGGCATTGTAAGAAATAGGCCGGACAAAACATGGCTTCAGACCGGGCGACAGACAGACAGCCAGCCAGCCTGACACAGTGACTCCTATATACCCCCTCTTCTTTGAAGGGGGTATAATTAGAGTGCCCTCAAATGTTAGCATATATGTTTTCAGAGTCATCTGCCACAGATTTGTTGTATGTGGGAAAGGGTTAGATATTTCTGACATGTATACTAAGTTTCTGGTATAGAACCCAAGTACTAAGTTATTGGGGCAAAAACATGATCAAATTTCATGCACAGTCATTCTCTGGAGTTCATAAATTGAAAATGTCGAGGTTCAAAATCAGGCGAATAATATTTCATGTATTATAATTTAATGAGAAATAACAATGGATTTATAATGTCCAAATTATAAATAAACAACATTTGAAAACATTGTGGCAAAAGGACTGATATCAGATTGTGAAAGGCATAACATTATTTAACCCTTTCACACATACAGGCGCTTTCTGACGCCTCTGCAGCAGACGATTTTTGAAAACTTTGAGACAAAAGAAGAAAATTTGCTCAAAACAAGTAATTTCTCCTTTTATAGTCACAATTTTTTCACCTCTATTCAACGTTTAAAGTTCAACTATAGAGGTGAACCATATTTTTACTTAAATGTTTTCAAAGTGGTCTGCTGCAAAAATATTGTATGTGGGAAAGGGTCAAGAGCAATTTCAGTCCTTTTGCCATAATGTTTTGAAATGTAGTCTGCTGCAGCCTGCCTCAAAATGTGTCTGCAAGTGGGAAAGGGTTTACAAATCAAAGAGGAATTGCTCTAATTGACCATTCTAATTTGTCCTCAATGTAATATCACTTATTGAAACGTAACCCTTTCCCATTTATAAACGCTTTCCGACGCGTGACTGCAGCAGTAACTTTTGAAAACATTGTGGCCAAATGAGAAATACCTTAAAAGGAAAAAATGCTCACAATGTTTTTAAATTTATTTAATGACTTTTCATTTTAGATAATTATACTTTCCATATTTTTGATTAAAAGTTTTCAAAGTAGGCTAGCTGCTTCAGATTGATCGTATGTGGGAAAGTGGGATTGAATCATAGTGGTAGGCAGACGGAGGCACTCCCTTCAAAATCGTCAAATTGCTATTACAATTATAGGCAATTTCTTTTCAATCAATTCTGACAAACATTTCGGGGGGTTTGGCGTGAAACGGTTGTAACTAAAAACCTATTTTTAAAACCCTGGTGTAGGGGCAATTTTGACCCCTTTGTGAACAACTTAAATTTAGGTGCCATTGCTCAGAATGAGCAAATTGGCACCTAAATTTCCATTGTTAACCAAGAAAAATGATTTAACGCTATATAAAGACTTTATGGCGAGGTGATTACCAAGGGGTAAAAAAATACCAATTTTAGTTACAACCGTTCACACCAAGCCCTCGATTTGTGCCTGCATGTCTATGTGAAAATATAATTCAGAGGTCCAGATAGTTAGGAAGGGTTACATACAGTTCTTTTAGTCCCACAATATCTGTCTTATTATCCAATCAAACCCAGCCGAGCCCCGGTAGCTCAGTCGGTAGCGATGCGGGCTGTCAATCCAGGGGTTGTGAGTTTGTTGAATCCCGGCTCGGCCAACTTTCTTTCTGACGATTGACAAAAGTCAATGTGACATGCGTCATTCGTCTTCCACCAATGGGCTAAGTCTATGTGGAAAAGCAGCCAGTTGCTTGGGAAGATTGTTGTGTGGAGTACTGGTGTGAGAAAACCAGGAAATGCATGAGAAGATGAACTGGCTGAGTGCCATGATATAACTGAGAAATTGTTAAAAATGACGTTAAACCCCAATCAATCAATCAATCAACCAATCAAACCCAATGTTATTGGTACTCAAATTGAATTGACTCTCAAAGGGTAATACTGGGTCATTATTAGGGTTTTATAACATGCAAAAGTGTCGCCCCTGATCTAGAGCTCTGATTTATAATGCGGCTTTTGAAAACAGTGCCGATCCTGGAGTGTAATGGTACGTAAATGTGACTTTTAAACTTTTTTCATTAGTTTAACCCTTTTCCTCATACGACAATTCAGCAGCAGACGACTTTGAACGTTTTTTGTCAAAACATAGAAAATCTCCATAATTGAATGGATAACCTATGACAAAAAGTGGAAAACATTGTGGCAAAAGGAGAAATTGCACATTCTGCGCAATTTCTTCTTTGGTCACTATGTTTTCAAAAAGCCGTCTGCTGCAGAGACGTCAGAAAGTGTCTATATGAGGGAAAGGGTTAATGAGATTCTGCATATTTTTACCACAATGTTTTCAAAGTCGTCTGCTCCAGATTTTCTGTATGAGGGAAAGGGTTAACACATACTAAGACACCCCGCAGATAGACAATGACAATGCCAAATATCAGCCATTAACCCTTTCTCTCATATAGACACTTTCTGATGGCAGTCTGCAGCAGACGGCTTTTTGAAAACAGTGACAAAAGAAGAAATTACTCAAAAACAAGCAATTTCTCCTTATGCCACAATGTTTTCCGCTTTTAGTCATAGGTTATCCATTCAATTATAGAGATTTTATATGTTTTGACAAAATAAGTTCAAAGTCGTCTGCTGCATAATTGTCGTATGAGGGAAAGGGGTTCGGTTAACATGAGAGTCAATGACGAATGCCAAAAATCTGTCATTGACATTCCTTCTAAAGTCCTTTACAAACTTAAAATAATTAACCCTTTCCGACGCCTCTGCAGCAGACGACTTTTGAAAACAAAATGGCAAATGGAGAAATTGCTCATAAATGATGATGATCATTACCCACAAATTGTTTTCAACTCTGTAAAATAATTATATTTATTTATAGAGATATTCTATATTTTTGACTAGATGTTTTCAATGATTGCAACTCAATCCAACATTATAATACCCATTAAATATGGAAAATCTCAATCTATGAAAGTATAATTATTGTTTGTTTGTTTGTTTGATTGGGGTTCTACGCAGATTTCAACGTTATTTCAGTTATATCACGGCGACAGTTCACTTATTAATGATCCCTAGGTAAACAAACCAGTACTTAGGCTGGAAAATGTGCCTTGCCCATTGCAAGAGCACTTCACCATGACCTAGACGTGCCGCGACTGGTGATCGAACCCAGGAAGACCGGTTTTAAATCCCCGATGCTAACCAATCGGAATCCTGTATAATTATTGAATACAGTTATGAAAACATTGTGAAAAAACATTGAGACATTGCTCTTTACCAGCAATATCTTCTTTTTCCGCAATGTCTGCTGCAGACGGGTCAGAAAGTGTCTGCGAGTCACAGAGCTCTAGATAAACGGCGTTTTGCATGTTCTAAAAATCGTTTTTTGACCATTAAACCCTATGTTGTGGGTACTAAAAAGAATCGTCTCACTGAGACGATTCTTTTCAGTAGTCTCAACATAGGGATAAGTTGGATAATAAGAGATATTGTGGGGAAAAGGGCTGAATAACCCTCTATAATCTGGACCTCTGGCATGAAGCAAATGGCAAAGATACAAACCAGCTCTAGATATCCTTATTTGATCCTCTAACCCTATGTTGTAGGTACTGAAAGAATCGTCTCAGTGAGACGATTCTTTTTGGAACCCACAACATAGGGTTCGCTTTAATAATGAGAGAGAAATTGTGGGAACGAGAGCTGAGTACCCCTCTTTATCTGGACCAATGAAGATACATGTGAAGAATGTAGAGAGCTACAGGATGAAGGGACATTAGACTACATGTGTAACACTGACCCATTTTGTTGTTATTTTCTTTTACTAGTGCCAGTTAAATTTAAAAACAAAATGCCATTGCCATTTCAACATACTCTTTTTGACTTTCTGCTTGTTCAAGAGTTGGGACAGTGAACTTTACCCTTTCCCTCATACAACAAATCTGCAGCAGACGACCTTGAAACTATCTAGATAAAATTATGGAAAAATCTCTGAAAATGAAGGTTAATTATAATTACTGAAATATTTCTCCTTTTGCCACAATGTTTTCAAAAGACGTCTGCCGCAGCTGCGTCAAAATGCATGGGAAAGGGCTGAACCCTTTCCCTCATACAACAATTCTGCAGCAGACGACTTTGAATGTATTTTGACAAATAATAGAAAATCTCTATAATTGAATAGGTAACCTATGACTAAAAGTGGAAAACATTGTGGCAAAAGGAGAAATTGCACGTTTTGTGCAATTTCTTCTTTTGTCACTATGTTTTTTCAAAAGCCGTCTGCTGCAGAGGCGTCAGAAAGCGTCTATATGAGGGAAAGGGTTAAATATTTCAAATAACAGGTTGACATTTTATTCAATGGCTCTTCAAATTCCATATGGAGGCTGCATCTGCAGCAGACAATTTTTATTGAGCAATCTTTCATTTCGATAATGAATGACGGAGTGACGAGTGCTTATTTTGGTCGACATATTATCACAGACACATTTTTACGCATCTGCAGATATGTATACCTTTTGAAACATTTTGGCAAAGGGAGAAATTGCTCATTAAAATGAGCAATAAACTCCACTTCCTACAGCCTGTTTTCAACTCTATTCAATAATCAAACTTTCATTCATTGAGATCTTCCAAATTTGTGCCTTGATGTTTTGAAAGTCTTTATAACCCTTTCCCGCATATAGGCGCTTTCTGGCGCCTCTGCAGCAGACGGCTTTTTGAAAACATAGTGACAAAAGAAGAAATTGCTCAAAACAAGCAATTTCTCCTGTTGCCACATTATTTTTTCCACTTCGATGCAATAGCAGCGGTCGACTTTTGAAAACATTGTGGCCAAAGGTGAAATTGCATCGATGTTTTTAACAATTCAGCTATCTTTTATAATGGAGATTTTTCAGGTTTTCTTCAATATGTTTTCAAAGTCGTGTGCTGCAGATTTGTTGTATGTGGGAAAGGGTTAAATTTCCTTTTATACATGTACCTTTTCGACATACAGAGCACATTTTAACAGTCGTCTGCAGCGGAGGCATCTAAAGTTATCTATATTGATTGGGGATTAATGCCGTTTTCAACAATTGTTCAGTCATATCACTGCGGCTAGTTCACCTTTACTCATGTCTTTCCTAGCTTTCTCACACCATTACCCCACACAACATTCTTTCCAAGCAACTGGCTGCTTTTCCACATAGAATGTTAGCCAATTGGTGAAAGACGAATGACCCTTGTCACAGTGACTTTTGTCAAACGTCAGAAAATCGCTGGCCGAGCTAGGCTTCGAATACACAACCCTTGGATTGACAGCCCACGTCGCTACCGACTGTCAAAGCTACCGGATCTCGGCTTCTGCATGAGGGAAAAGGATAATTAACGCAGGAGCGCCCAATGAGAGTTTGTAGTTTTGAAATGAACAAAAAACATTTAAACCAATTTGTAACGTGATATTTAAAACCTTAGTATTTATTTCACTGGATAGTTTTCCCCCAACGGTTGTTCTTTTCGCCTTACAGGTGAATCAGGTTTCTGATCTGACTAAATGTAAGGAGCAGTCAGATATCTGTCTTTATTAAACCCTTTCACTCAAGCAGATGCTCTCTCTGTCGACACCTCGGCAGCAGAAAACTTTTGAAAACATTGTGGTATAATCTACTTTTGTTTGGCGTAACGTTTTCAACCCTTAGGTATTCAACTATTATACTTTCATATGTCGAGAGTTTTTGTATTTTTTCCTAGATATGTGTAATGTAGTAGGCTGAGGATTTGTTTATGTGGGAAAGTGTTGTCTTGAGAAATTAAATTACATGTATTATATGCTTTAACCCTTATCTACCTATAGACGCATTTTGAAGCAATAGCCAGCAGACGATTGTGAAAACATTGTTTGTTTGTTTGTTTGTTTGTTTGGAGTTTAACGCCGCTTTCAACAGCTTTGGTCATATCACGGCGGTCAGTGCACCTACCCATGTTTTCCTGGCTTTCCCACACCAGTACTTGCACAACATTCTTTCGAAGCCACTGACTACTTTCTCACATAAATCAGAGGTGAGAGGCAATGGGAAAAATCGCCCAAAAGAATGTTCGCCTCAACCGGGTATCAAACCCGTGACCTACAGATCACAAGTCAGATACGCTACCAACTGAGCTACCCGGCCGGGTCTGTGAAAACATTGTAGGCAAAGGTGAAATTGCTCATGATGACGCAATTTCTCCCTTGGCAACAATGTTTCCAACTTTATTTAACAATTAAGCTATTTTTTATGGATATTTTCAGGTTTTTGTCACTATGTTTTCCCGGTCGTCTGCTGCAGATATGTTGTATGTGTGAATTTTAGGGTTAACAGTGTGGCCGAGAAGGGTTAAACATGTCTGTTTCAGCTGATATCCATCACTCTCATTGTCCGCTTTCTGGAGCTTTAACCCTTTCCCACATACGATAAATCTGCATGAACGACAATGAACGATTGACAAAAGTCATTCGTCTTCAACGACTGAGCAACAGTCAATGTGGAAAAGCAGCCAGTTGCTTGGAAGGACTGTTGTGTGGAGTACTCCCTGTGTTAGATAGCCAGAAAAGTTACGCATGTCAGAGAAGGTGAACAGAGTGGCTTCCGTGATATGACAGAACAATTGTTGAAAAGGCATTACACCCTAATCAATCAACCTAAACAGCAACAACTGAGCAGGCTGGCTTTTGATTTTATTAACCTTCGCTGTGCACAATTAACTACTTGGCAAGCAAAAAAAAAATAGCCTCTATATATCTCCTTTTTAAATACCAATGAATTAATCCATCCATTCTTTTGCCTAGATGCTTTCAATGTCGGTTGCAGCAGATTTGGTGCAAGTCAGGAAAAGTGTTATTAAACTTAACTTCGTTATCAGTGGCCAAGTCAAGGTAAGGAAGTTCAACATATTTATTAGTGATGTCCAAGTACCGTTTATTGGACCACTCCAACATTATCACTTTCCCACATACACACAAATCTGAAGCAGAACACTTTCAAATCATCAGGAAAAAAAATATAGAAAAACTTAATAAATTTTAAGTATAATAATTGAATAGAGCTGTGAATGAGCAATTCCTCCTTAATTGCAATTATGTTTTTAACCCTTTCCCTCATACGACAATTCTGCAGCAGACGACTTTGAATGTATTTTGTCAAAAAATAGAAAATCTCTATAACTGAATGGATATTATAACCTATGACTAAAAGTGGAAAACATTGTGGCAAAAGGAGAAATTGCACGTTCTGTGCAATTTCTTCTTTTGTCACTATGTTTTCAAATAGCCGTCTGCTGCAGAGGCGTTAGAAAGCGTCTATATGAGGGAAAGGGTTAAAAGATGCCTGTTGCAGATGCATCAACATGGGTGTGTAGGTGGGAGAGGGATAAATGAAAGTATAGTTAACCCTTTCCCTCATATAGACGCTTTCTGACGCCTCTGCAGCACGTCGGCTTTTTGAAAACATTGTGACAAAAAAAGAAATTGCTCAAAACGAGCAATTTCTCCTTTTTACCACAATGTTTTCCAGTTTTAGTCGACATAGGTTATCCATTCAATTATAGAGATTTTCTATTTTTTGACAAAATATGTTCAAAGTCGCCTGCTGCAGAATGTCGTATGAGGGTAAGGGTTAATGAATACAACTGGAAACCTTGTGGAACAAGCAAATTCATGAAATTTCTATCCCCCGCTTGGAGGAAATATTGTAGGAAAATGTTGAGGTTAGGTTTAAACATGTCAGTAGACTTTTTTGTTAAATAAGGGGCCATAACTCCACCGAATAAAGTCCGCCGAAAGTGATATTCGAACTTGGCCTAGCCCTTAAGGCATTTAACGTTGTTACCAAGTTTGAAAAAAAAAGGTTCACATTTGTGGCAGTTATTGCACGGAAACAGCAAGAAACGACATTTTTTGTTAAATAAGGGGCCATAACTCCACCGAATAAAGTCCGCCGAAAGTGATATTCGAACTTGGCCTAGCCCTTAAGGCATTTAACGTTGTTACCAAGTTTGAAAAAAAAAGGTTCACATTTGTGGCAGTTATTGCACGGAAACAGCAAGAAACGACATTTTTTGTTAAATAAGGGGCCATAACTCCACCAAATAAAGTCCGCCGAAAGTGACGATCGAACTTGGCCTAGCCCTTAAGGCATTTAACGTTGTTACCAAGTTTGAAAAAAAAAGGTTCACATTTGTGGCAGTTATTGCACGGAAACGGCAAGAAACAACATATTTTGTTAAATAAGGGGCCATAACTCCACCAAATAAAGTCCGCCGAAAGTGATATTCGAACTTGGCCTAGCCGTTAAGGCATTTAACCTTGTTACCAAGTTTGAAAAGAAACGGTTCACATTTGCGGCAGTTATTGCACGGAAACGAAGTGTGACGGACGGACAGACGGACAGACGGACAGACGGACAGACAGACGGACGGACGGACAAACCGAAATTAATAACCCCCCTTTTTTTCTTCGAAAAAGCGGGGGATAAAAAGGAGAGATAGCCAATAATAGCACTAAATGTTCTCCTTTTGTCGAAATGTTTTCAAAAGTTGTCCCACTGCAGATAGGTAAAAATGTGTCCGCATATTTATATATGGGAAAGGGTCAAACTATTTTATTGATTGATTCGGGTTTTGAACACTGATTTCATAAATTTTTCAATCATATCATGACGGCCAGTTCACCTTCCCCGTGACTATCAGCCCATTGGTGGAAAAAACGACTGACACTTAATATATATGTTGCATCGCCTTTGTCAAACTTAAGTCAAGCTAAGGGATCGAACTCATAACCCCTTAATTGATATTGACAGCCCTGTGACGTCGCTTATAATCGACTGAACAACCCAGGGGCTCTGCGGGGAAAGGGTTAAAAGTCAAGCAAACAAGAGTTGTTTGACTATTAGAAGATATATATGATTATTCTGACCTTATTAAATGGCGGTTATCATCCCAAATGGTCATTCTTTATTTCATATAGCCCCCATATAACCCTTTCCTATACTTACAGCATATCTGCAGCCAATGACTTTTATCTAATAAGTTGAATGATTGATTGATTGATTGATTGATTGTTAGGTGTTTTATGCAGCTTTCAACATTTTTTCAGTTATGTCGCAGCATTTCCTTGGTAAGTAATGATACCAGTACTACTGGTCAATTTATCCTTACACCTGAGAGCTGCAGTCAGTCATAATGCTATAACCCCGCAACCCTTCAGCGCCAGGAAGGGCAGCCATATCTACTATTTATAGTCTTTTGTATAACCTGGCAGGGGATCAAACCAACAACCTCCCACACCCTTTGCAGAAGCTCTTCGACTAAACCATTGAGGCAAACGCAGATGCATTTTAAAAAAAGACCTAAAATCGTTTCATTTATGACTTTATTGGCCTCACATTAACATATTTATATCAATTTCTGTTTAAAACTGAAGTGGAATAAAAATTGAAGAGTTTTATGATAGGAGATTTGGCGGGGTCGATGGGGAGGAGAAAGAGCATTTATGTCCTCCATGTGAAATACACCACCGTAAAATTTACCCTTACATACAACCCATACAGATTACAAATATAAATTTGTTTGAATGCTTTCCACAGTTTTTCTGTCATACGTCATTGCATACAAAGGGCTTAACCCTCATACATACAGATGCATCTGGAGGGGACGTCTTTAATTTATAACTGTTTTCACAAATATTCAACGTTGTACGTCCGCAGCAGATTTGTGGGTATGTGTGAAAGGGTGAAAAATAAATAATCAAATAATGATGATCACATTCTCTTTTTCCAACAATGTATCTACCTAAAGAAAAATCAGTCATATCGCGGCAGCTCATGTATTTCCTGGCTTTCTCGCACCAGTACTCAACACAACTTTCTTTCATAGCAACTGACTGCTTTTCCACATAAGACTGTTTAGTCCATAGACTGCCAGCGCTTGTCATAGTACAGCGTCTAGGCATCATAGATAGGAATTTGTACCTTTTTCTAACATGCAGGCCTAACATTTCTTTAACCCCTTTCCCACCTGCACATGCATAACGTCGCATCTGCAGCAGATGTCAGTTTTGAAAACATCACGGTAATTAAAAGAAGACATTTGCTCATGATGAGCAATTTCTCCTTTTGCCATAATGTTTTCTACTCTATCAAAATAATAAACTATCCAAACATAATTCTTTGCACTTTCGCAGCAGATTTGGTCAACAGTTGGTGGTCTATGCAATGTGAACAGTTTAGGCCCTGATCAGGCCTTCATAAAATGTGGGGCCTGATCTGAGATAAAAACTATTTGACACTCAAGACTCTTAAGAATTTCAGCAAACATTGTAAGAAAACATGTATTTATTTTTTCAAAAGGGTTGCAGACAACAAATAAGCAGACGAGATTAACTTGGCTAATGGCGTGCAAGGATTTAAGTTCCATTTACTGGGGTATTCCATATTTCTGCAGATACATTGTTTTGTTTTTCCGGGATGAGTTATATCCAATCAGCAAGGGGGCACATAGGACTTAGAGATAAGACGGAGTGAACAGGTCTTTTCCCCACAATATCTCGCTTATTACTCAACCAAATCCTATATTGTGGGTACTCAAAAGAATCGTTGAGACGATTCTTTTGAGTACCCACAACATAGGGTTTGAATGTCAAATAAGGATTTTAGAGCATGACAAATACCCCTTATCTAGAGATCTACTGGGTATACATAAAAAGAAGGAAATGATTGCTTACTTAACTATGAATAGCTTTAGGCACCAACACAATCATAGACAATTATAAATAGAAAGTTTTGGCATTTCTAGACGATTTGTTTACAAAGCATGCAGTCCCTGTTTAGACAGGATCATGTAAACTTCCTTTCTAACTGTAATATCAGGCTGTCCGCACAATCAAAGTGGAGATGATGCTTAAAATCATTTTCCGGTGGGACTCTTAACAGAAAATACAAAAATACTTGGAAAATACAGGGAAACCATGGAAAAACCATGGAAAATAACAAGGAATTTAATGCTTAGATGCGGAAACGCTGGAAATGGTCCGAATACTCCAGGGTGTTCACAGAACCGTTCCAGCGTGTTAATGGAACTGCTCCGGGTTTTTCCGTGAAATTTCAGTGTTGTCCACTTAAATGTACTGGATTTTCCATGGAAAGTGTCAGATTATTCCAAAGTATCCCTGGAAAGTAGTCCGAATACTCCGGGGATTTTCCGGGGATTTTAGTAAGAGTCCCCTGAAAACCTACAGCCGGGCAGTTAACCCTTTCCCACATACAACAAATCTGCAGCAGATCAGTTATTATTATCGCGACGACTTCATCAGTAATTTCTCCTTTTGTCAAGATGGTTTTTTAAAATTCGTCTGTTGCATAGGCGTCAGAAAGCGTCTTGCAGAAGCATTTAATTTGCTGCATCTTGAGGGGATGACTTTTGAAAACATGTTGGCAAAAGGAGAAATTACTCATGATGCAATTTACACTTCTATATTGACGGAGCTTTTCAAATATTTTTGCCAAGATGTTTTCAAAGGCTTCAGCTGCAGGGCTTTAAATATGTGTGGGGAAAATGTTAATGACTTCAATGGATTTAAACCCTTTTTAATAAACAACAACAAATTCAGAAAGCATCTATGAAAATATCTATGTGGAAAATAGAAGGAAAGTGGATATTTTAATTGATTTGACAATTAATATATAAGTGGCATTTAATGAGCTATTTCTCCTTTTGCCACAATATTTCCAGATGTCGTCTTCTGCAGTATGCATCAAAAGAGTTTGCAGATGGTAACAAATAGTTCACCAATTTTCTAAAAATAAAAAAAAAGGGAAGAAAAAAATACACACAGAGATGTAAACCAGATCCTAAAAAATTTAAATTTACAAAAATGAATTGAAAAAAATAAATAAAAAATATTTTAAACCACAACGACCCCCGTAATTAGAGCCAATTCAATAAAGATGTATACCTGACAAAAAGCTAATATTTATTTTAACATTATAGCTCTAATCCATGACAGAGCGAAGTCAAGTGCACCGATTTCATATAACCCTTTACCCTACTTTCAGTGATACAATATGTTACGGTCTATACAAATACATTAGAAGATTGATTGATTGATTGATTGATTAATTTGGGTTTAACGCTATTTTCAACAATTTTTCAGTCATTACGACAACACGGCAACAGGTTCACCTCCTTACCGTTATGTGTTTTCTTGGCTGTGTCATAACTCTTTCAGCGCCAAAGGCAATATTCCGTTTTTTGCAAACAATACTGATTCAGGCGAGTCAGCTCCTAACAAGCTGTCTCACCTGTGAAATCAGCATTGTTTGCCTTTAAGTTATCAAAATAGTCCAAAATTGTATTATATGAGAAATAGAAACGCCCGATTTTGAACATCGAAGAGTCTACTTTAAACAATTTGGCACTAAAAGAGTTAACTACTCCACACAACATACTCTCCAAGCAACTCGCTGCTTTTCAACATAGACGTTTAGCCCATTGGTTGAAGATGTATAGCGCTTAATCGTCAGTGACTTTGGGTCAAACGTCGTCAAGAATGTAGGACGGACATGGGGCTCGAACTCACAACCCCTGCATAGACACCTAGCCCACATCGCTACCAATTGAGCTACCAGATAAGGGAGGTTTAAAAAAAATATTGTTTGACCCCAAAACCCTCGCCCGCTTGTATACAGTCTTGTTGTATGTGTAGATATAATTTTTAAGTCAGATTTGTTATGCTTTTTGGACGGTACCACTGAGGAACTGGCTTTTGTAGTATGTGTGGTATACTGAAAAGCATATATCAATTGGCTTCCTGATTTCATACAGAAATACATAGAAAACTCGGAAACCAGCCCAAAAACATCACCCAAAAAAGAAGTACCAAACATCAGGCAAGATATCCGAACTTTGAAGTAAAAACATTAAATATGGCAGCAATATTAAGTGGTTATTGAGTGATGAAAATAAAATTACATGAATTCTAGAACAATGGTTCCATCAGGTTCGAATGCATATAAAATATTTACAAGCAATGTATGCATGAATACACAAACAGTTGTTTACATTTTTTAACATTTAGATGCACCCCGAAAGATTTGTCACACGCATACTCCATAGAGAGCAAAGGTAAATCCCTCTTTCAGGTGAAGTAGCGTTGTTAATTGGTCCTAGAGAGGCTTTACAATGGATAATATTTTTGTTACCCTTAACCCTCTCCCACATACAGACGCTTTCTGACGCCTATGCAGCAGACGGCTTTTTGAAAACATAGTGACAAAAGAAGAAATTGCACAAAACGTGCAATTTCTCCTTTTGCCACAATGTTTTCCACTTTTTGTCATAGGTTATCCATTCAATTATGGAGATTTTCTATGTTTTGACAAAATACGTTCAAAGTCGTCTGCTGCAGAATTGTCGTATGAGGGAAAGGGTTATCCCTCTCAAACATACAAATAATAAATCCGCAGCTGACAACTTTGAAAACATTTCAACAACAAGTGGGCCGTAGTTGCCCCTGATCGCTCAACTGAGTTAAGCCAACGTTGCACTTAGTCAATGATAATAATAACAGTTAACCCTTTCCCACAAATTGTGGCAAAGGAAGAAATTGCTCAAAATGAGCAATTTTTCCTTTTGCCATAATTTTGTTTAACTCTTTTTAATAATTTAACTCTCATTTATGGAGATTTTTCACATTTCTGTATATAGGCTTTCAAAGCCGTCTGCTGCAGATTTGTTGTATGTGGGAAAGGGCTATTTTAAACAATGAATGAATGTATATTGTTTTACGGCGCATCAACAGCTAAGGTCATTTAGCGCGCATTTAAATTTATTTATTCATGATCCCTGGGTGAACAAACCAGTACTGGGCTAGAAAATGTGCCTTGCCCAAGAGCACTCCACCATGACCGAATTGCAGCGACTGGGGATCGAACCCGGGACACCCGGTCTCAAAATCCCCGACGCTAACCACTCGACCACAGCGGATTCCTATTTTAAACAAGTGAAGATCTTTCCCACCTGCAAATGCATTTTGACCCATCTTGCAGCAGACTATTACATTCGGATGAGCCCAAAAGGTATGTCAGACATAGAGAGCAAAGGTTTTGTTTGTTTGTTTGTTTGTTTGTTTGTTTGTTTGTTTGTTTGTTTGTTTGTTTGTTTGTTTGTTTGTTTGCTTGTTTGTATGGAGTTGTACGCTGCTTTCAACAATTGTTTAGTTATATCACTATAGACGACTTTGAACATTTTTTGTCAAAAAATAGAAAATCTCTTTAATTGAATGGATAACCTATGACAAAAAGTGGAAAACATTGTGGCAAAAGGAGAAATTGCACGTTCTGTGCAATTTCTTCTTTTGTCACTATGTTTTCAAAAAGCCGTTTATATATATATATACATAGTTTATATATTTCCTCCAGGTGAGTTACTAGTCACTACGCAGGTCCTTTTCATTTTGACAGCAGCCAGTCAGTCATTATAATAATGCCAACCCAGCAACCCAGTTGAGCACCCAGGAGGGCGGCCATTTACTACCAACCATTTTTAAAGTCTTGATGAGAGCAAAGGTAAATCCCTCATTCAGGTGAAGTAGGTTAGATAATTGATCCTAGAGAGACTTCACAATAGATAATATTTTTGTAACCCTTACATCCAATTTTCCACATGAAGTCACTGGACTTCACCTTTTCCCAGTCATACAACAATTTCTGCAGCAGCCGACTTTGAACGTCTTTTGTCAAAACATAGAAATATCTCCATAATTGAAGAGATAACCTATGACAAAAAGTGGAAAACATTATTGGCAAAAGGAGAAATTGCATGTTTTGTGCAATTTCTTCTTTTGTCACTATGTTTTCAAAAAGCTGTCTGCTGCAGAGGCGTCAGAAAGCGTCTATATGAGGGAAAGGATTAAAGAAAGGAGGGGGAGTCCATCTTTTCCTTACAAATTGTCTTTCTTATTACTCGACCAAACCCTGTTTTGTGGGTACTCAAAAAAATTGTCTTGTTGATACCATTCTTTTGAGTATATACCTACAACATAGGGTTATAGTGTCAAATAAGGATTTTAGAACATTGTAAACCAGTTACCTAGTGTCAGTTACCTTAGTGCTCTGCTTAACCCTTTCCCTCATATAGACGCTTTCTGACGCCTCTGCAGCAGACGGCTTTTTGAAAACATAGTGACAAAAGAAGAAATTACTCAACACCAGCAATTTCTCCTTTTGCCACAATGTTTTCCACTTTTAGTCATTATAAGTTATCCATTCAATTATCGAGATTTTCTATTGTTTGACAAAATATGTTCAAAATCGTCTGCTGCAAAATTGTTGTATGAGGGAAAGAGTTATATTTTAATTTATACAGTTTGTTTTTGATTGGATGGTGTTTACGTAGAGCAATTTCTCCTTTTGTTACAATGTTTTCAAACGTCTTCTGCTGCAGATGCATCAGATTAAACCCTTTCTCACTTGCAAAGTACATTTTGACATATCTCGTAGATGTCTTTATGAAAAAAATATTGTGACAAAAGGAGGGCAAATTTTCACCTTTTGAAATAGACAAACAATTGATTTAAACCATCATTTACTCAGTTTCCCACAATGTTTTAACCCTTTCCCTCATACGACAATTCTGCAGCAGACGACTTTAAATGTATTTTGTCAAAACATAGAAAATCTCCATAATTGAATGGATAACCTATGACAAAAAGTGGAAAACATTGTGACAAAAGGAGAAATTGCACGTTCTGTGCAATTTCTTCTTTTGTCACTATGTTTTCAAAAAGCCGTCTGCTGCAGAAGCGTCAGAAAGCGTCTATATGAGGGAAAGGGTTAAACAATTTGTATTGAAATTAAACTACTTAATTTCAATGAGCAATTTTGTCTTCTAATTACCACAATGTTTTCCATTCTTATTCAATAATGAATTTATACTTTCATTTATGGAGTTTATTCCATAATTTTACCTCAATTTTTCAAAGTCGTCTGCTATAAAGTTGTTGTAATATGTGGGGAAAAGGTCTAACCTAATTTACAAGAAGACTTTTACTACATAGCTCCCAGCCAAGGATATTTACAAAAATACTATCTTCTAAATACCAAAGGAATTTGCTTTTTTTTAACCCTGCATGCCTCCTTCTCCCTTTTACCACATATAGACACTTTCGGACGCCTCTGCAGCAGACGACTTTTGAAAACAATGTACCAACAGAAGAAATTGCTCAAAACAAGCAATTTCTCCTTTTTGCCACAATGTTTTCAACTTTTTAGGTAATTAATTACTTTCATTTATAAATGGGGATTTTCCATATTTTTGTCTAGGTATTTTCAAAGTAATACGTCTGCTGCAGATTTGTTGTATGTGGGAAAGGGTTGAGCAGTACAACATTGCATATAATCAACCAGGGTTCGTTTGTGTTTCAAGCCATGCAGTCTCTCAAGAAGTTGTCCCAGATCAGTAAGCGGCAGTGAGAACTTCTATTTAACCCTTTCCGACATTGAACATTTTTTGTCAAAAATAGAAAATCTCTATAACTGAATGGATAACCTATGACCAAAAGTGGAAAACATTGTGTCAAAAGGAGAAATTACACGTTTTGTGCAATTTCTTCTTTTGTCACTATGTTTTCAAAAAGCCGTCTGCTGCAGAGGCGTCAGAAAGGGTCTATATGAGGGAAAGGGTTAATATTGTCAACAAAAGTTTTACCTGAATAATCCAGTTGCCTTGCAATAGGGGTCATCCCAGTTTCCATGGAAACTGCATCATCTGGTGGTCGGTCAAGGTCATCTGTAAGTATAAACAAGGTAATATTATTAAATCACATTTGTATGTAATACATTGAGGAAGTGTTGGCAATGATTCTTTACCAATATTCAGAGGCATTTATAATAGAATCATTTGCAGTACACTTTAAAAATCTTAAAAAATCATTTTTGCAATGTTTTCATCTCCGGATACCCCTGGTTTTTTTATTTCAGGCTTGAATTTCATAATCACTATCATAGAAGCAAAGTTACAATGTTGTTTGAAGAATTTGTTTGTTTGTGTGTGTATGGTGTGTTTTAGGCATAACAAACTTGTATTTATCCCTTTCCCTCAGACGACAATTCTGCAGCAGACGACATATTTTGTCAGAAAATAGAAAATCTCTATACTTGAATGGATAACCATGACTAAAAGTGGAAAACCTTGTGGCAAAAGGAGAAATTGCTTATTTTGAGCAATTTCTTATTTTGACACTATAATGTTTCCCAAAAGGCATACGCTGCAGAGGCGTCAGAAAGCGTATATATGAGGGAAAGGGTATCACTGGTCCATTTTTCTTGACACCATAAGAGTCAGTCCTAATGCTAATAAGTCCATAAACCCTAGCTATCTAAGCTTCAAAGGTGGGCAAGTTATTTCTACAATTCTCAATATATCAGCATGACGGACAGACAGACAGACAGACGGACGATGGAGTAGTGATCCTAATATGTTTCTCTGCATAAAGCAACACCAAATTTAAGGATAAAGACTAAAAAGAAGTATGCCAAGGTTCAATGCTGTCATTTAAATAATTCTTTCCCACATACGACACATCTATTAAGCACCCGTCTTTGAAGACACATTAAAGGCAAAGTTATAGAAAATCTCTACTGTGCAAAGCTAGATAAAAATTGTTGAAATATTGAAAACGTTATGACAAAAGACAAAATGCTGGTGATGAGCAATTTCTCCTTTCATCACAATGATCTCAAAAGTCGTCTGCTTTTTTAACGTGCCTCAAATTGCGTCTGCATATGTGGGGAAGAAGGACAAAGTCACATTTCCATATATTTTCTGCTCCAGTCTGTAAATGAACCTTTTCCTAAAATTCAAACCACAATTCTGCAGCAGACGATTTTGAACATATTTTGTCAAAAAATGGAAAATCTCTATAATTGAATGGATAACCATACTATGACTAAAAGTGGAAGACATTGTGGCAAAAGGAGAAATTGCTCGGTTAGAGCAATTTCGACTTTTGTCACTATGTTTTCAAAAAGCCATCTGCTGCTGATGCGTCAGGAAAGCATCTATATATGAGGGAAAGGGTTGAATCTACATTTCACATCACCGCGGTGCAAAAGTATTGACATATTTGATATATGATAAAAACAACATGCACAGAATAACACCAGTCCCAATCAATCCAACAAGAGTCATGGAAGATAAACCAGTCTGTATTGACCCTTTCCCCACCATGCAGACTCCTTCTGACGCCAGTGCAGCAGACCAATTTTGAAACGATTGCGTCAAGATGAGAAATAATGCTCATGATGAGCAATTCCTACTTTTGCCACAAAGTTTTCAATTCTGTATCATAATTATAAAATGGATGTTTCTGGAGATTTTTCACATCCATGGTCAATCTGTTTTTTGAAAAACAATCTGTTGCAGATTTGTCTCATGTGGAAAAGAGGTTATATTAACCCTTACACTGCAGCACTGGACTAGTGTTTGATTGGCGTTCGTATTATCACAGCAACCAGTTCACCAACCCATCAATGTGTTTCCCTGGCATTCCCACAATAGTACCCCACACAACAGTCTTCATAATTAAGCAACCGGCTGCTTTTCAACACAGACCCCCCCCCCCCCCCCCCCCCCCCACGATACATTGATGGAAGATGAATGACCCTTAAGTTGCATTGACTGTTGTCAAACATCCGAAAGAATGCTGGCCTGGCTTGGGTTCTAACTCACAGCCAGGTTGATTGACTACCCAAAAATCCTACTGGGGGGGTGTTAGCTCAATGTATCTTACACCCCTATAATAATATCACATTGTAAATAAAAGACCTCTCAGTTGAGACAAGGGTAAAACAAGCCTTATAAGTTATAGTTAACGGCTCTAGATATGATGCATATTTCACAGCCCCAAGTTTTCATACGACCCTCAAACCCTATGTTGTGAGTACTCAAAAGAATCATCTCGGCGAGACGATTCTATTGAGTACCCACAACATAGGATTTGAGGGTCATATAACAGAGATATTGTGGGTATAAGACCCTGTTTATCCCTCCCAATCTAGGTCTCTGTTATATGCAATGCAGTGCATGATGGATCAATAGGAATTGGTGCCAAAATGCTTGAGACCTACTGAATAACAAATACTCCTTATCTCAGAGGACTCTGTAAGGAAGAGTAAACAAGTCTCGTTTCCACCATATCTCTGTCGGCATTCATTTAAATCCTATGCTGTGGGTACTCAAAATAATTGTCTCACTGAGACGATACTTTTGAGTACCCGCAACATAGGGTTTGGAGGTCAAATAAGGATTTCAGAACATGAAAAACGCCCCTTAACTAGAGCACTGCCTATATCACCGAGACAACCCTAGTTCAACCCACTGCATCGATGCATCCTTTTGGTGCTTATAATGACATAGGAAAATTGGCCAGAAATCTAGAAAACAACAGTAAATTTACAACAGTGGTCTGTTTTAATTTGCTCCAGGCATTACGTATCGCTATTATAATTCATTGAAACCTATGTTGTTGGCACTTAAAAGAATCTGTTGTCTCACTTAATACCCTCAACATCGGTTTTTGAGGTCAAATAGGGGGCTCCAAGAACATGAAAATGTGACTACCTTTATCTGTAACTGTGATTGCACTTTGGAAAGAAAACCCCTTCCAACCTTTTCTTGAAGAATTTGTTAAGTGTGTTAGGCCTCTTTTAACAAATGTTAAGTAATATATATCGGGTGTTTTCCAGGTAATTAACCAGTAAAACATGTATGAGTTCAGTTATCCTGATACCAGCAATCAATTGTCACGCAAATATGGGCACCATTGCAAGGAGTCTCAATGATGCCATTTCCAACTTTATTCCAATTATATCACGCCGACAGTTCACAAAATATTAATGCTCTCACGGGTTAACCCTTTCCCTCATATAGACGCTTTCAGACGCCTCTGCAGCAGACGGCTTTTTGAAAACATAGTGACAAAAGAAGAAATTGCACAAAACGTGCAATTTCTCCTTTTGCCACACTGTTTTCCACTTTTAGTCATAGGTTATCCATTCAATTATGGAGATTTTCTATTTTTTGACAAAAAATGTTCAAAGTCGTCTGCTGCAGAATTGTCGTATGAGGGAAAGGGTTAAACAAACCAGTACTATAGGCTAGGAAATGTGCCTTGCTCAAGGGTAATTTCTACCAGGACCGCCCCGACTCCGGATCCAACCCGAGACACCCAGTTCCAAATCCCTGACTCTAACCACTCAGACAGGGCGGATTTACGCCCAGAAAGAAAAGCCCTACTACCACTATTGATGCTTTAACCCTTTCCCTTATATAGACGCTTTTTGACGCCTCTGCAGTAGACGGCTTTTTAAAAACATAGTGACAAAAGAAGAAATTTCTCCTTTTGACGCAACGTTTTCCACTTTTTGTCGTAGGTTAATCCATTCAATTGTGGAGATTTTCTATGTTTTGACAAAATATGTCCAAAGTCGTCTGCTGCAGAATTGTCGTATGAGGGAAAGGGTTAAGAAGAAACATTATTGGTTCATTTCTTTTTTGGCAGATCTAGATCAGACTGTACAAATGGGGCCATTACTCTGTCAAAACAACATCCAACTGGAATATGCCATCTGGTATTGCACATTATCCTCTTCCAGGTATTCAAACTTTCTAGCAAATTTCATTGAATTCCACTTGGTGATTGCTGAGAAACAACAGACAGACCGCTTCATGGGCAACAGACAGACGACAGGTGGATGAAGGACCACATAATAATATTATAGCCCACCATGCCCATGGGCACTTTGTAATCGGGTGAGCTGAATACATTGTGGGAAAGGGTTTCAAGGGTTTGGGGCGAGGGTGTTAAACCAATCTGACTACTACAGGACTGCCATAATGTCTACAATTTTCTCATCATTAATGATTAACCACTAGCCTGTCTATACCCACCATCAACGTGTTACCCTTCACAGCAGTGGACTGAGACAAGGGGAGTAGACTGCTCTTTTCCCCACAATATCTCTCTTAATACTCAACCAAACCCTATGTTGTGGGTACTCAAAAGAATCGTCTTGCTGAGACGTTTCTTTTGAGTACCAACAACATAGGGTTTGAGGGTCATATGAGGATTCAGGGATGAGAAAGACTCTTCTTGCTAAAAAGGAGTAAACTGCTCTTTTCACAACAATATCTCTCTTAATACTCAATCAAACTGTATGTTGTGAGTCTTCAAAAGTATCCTCTGGTTGAGACACCTCTTTTGAGTACACACAACATAGGGTTTGAGTGTTATGTAAGGATTTGGGGATGTGAAATACTCTTGGTATCTAGAGCTATGCCTCACAGTGTAGTTCAATTTACCCTTTTCCCACATACAGCAGTATTTTGATGCTTTTGTTTTATTGTGGTTTTGTGTCGTTTTCAACATTATTTCAATTATATCACGGTGAAAGTTCACTTATTCATGACCCCTGGTTAAAAAAAAAAGTACTAGGCTAGGAAATGTGCCTTGCCTAAGTGCACTCCACCTTGACAGTCACTATTTTAATGCTTCTGCAACAGAAAACCTTTGAAAACATTGTGGCAATTAAGGGGAAATTGCTCATGTTCCATAAAATGCTATGCAGTGGATTCATCGTATGTGGGGAAAGGTAAAACATGTTTCTTCCTTATCACTTTCCCACATACAACAAACCTGCAGACTAGCGGACTTCGAAAACATCTACTCTAGGCGAAAACAGGGAAAATCTCTTAAAATGACATTATAATTATCAAATTATGAGCAATTTCACCTTCATTCAGTAATTCTGCCTTTTCTCACTATGTTTTAAAATGTTTCTAATGAGAGTTAGGTCCTTGTTATTGAAAAGGTAAACTTTTCCCACATACAACAAATCTGCAGCAGACAACTTGAAACATTTAAGAGGGCCATGATGGCCCTGGATCGCTCACCTGATAAAAAAAAATTCTTCACTTTAGCTTTACAAGCCCCACCCCCTGTCGGCCATAGTTTTTGACCAATCAACTTGGCTTGAAAGAATCTGATAGAGAGTCACCCTAGGAACATTTCAACAACATTATTTGAAAATCGGCCTGACACTTTCGGAGAAGAAGATTTTTTAAGTTTTCACTTTAGCCATATAAGGCAAAATAGCCCCGCCCCCCCCTGGCGGCCATGTTTTTCAACCAATCAACATGGCTTGAAGGAATCTGATAGAGGGTCATCCAAGGAACATTTCTACAAAATTATTCGAAAATCTGCCAACCAGTTTGGGAGAAGAAGAATTTTGAAGTTTTTTTCATTTCGTTGCCATGGAAACCAGAATTCTGCATGGATCTCAAAAATTTAAAGGAAATCTGGTGAGGTCATTGAGAGGATGCTTTCTGTGAAGTTTCATCCCAATTGACCCACTGGTTACTGAGGAGAAGAAGTTGACGCACGACGCACGCCGGACAAAAGGTGATCACAATAACTCACCTTGAGCAAAGCTCAGGTGAGCTAAAAACACAAGTGTTAGTCATTTGGAAAGTTACAATTATTGAATTAAGTTAGTTTGATCATTATGAGCGATTTCACCCTTTGCCATTATGTTTTCAAAAGCGTCAGAAAACTTGGAGATACATTCTGACACACTACAGAAGAGGACTTTTGAAAACATTGTGACAAAACGAGCAATTTCTTCTTTTGCCACAATGTTTTCAACCATTTTTCAGTTATTATATAATTAACCATCATTTCTAGAATTTTTCCATATCCTGAGAAGAAGTTTTCAAAGTCGTCTGCTGCAGATTTGTTGTATGTGGGAAGGGGTTAACCCTTTTCTGACGCCTCTGCAGCCGATGGCTTTTTGAAAACATAGTGACAAAAGAAGAAATTGCTCAAAACGAGCAATTTCTCCTTTTGCCACAATGTTTTCCACTTTTAGTCATAGGTTTATCCATTCAATTATAGAGATTTTCTATTTTTTGACAAAAAATGTTCAAAGTCGTCTGCTGCAGAATTGTCGTATGAGGGAAAGGGTTAAAGCAGACGGCTTTTTGAAAACATAGTGACAAAAAAAGAAATTGCACAGAACGTGCAATTTCTCCTTTTGCCACAATGTTTTCCACTTTTTGTCATAGGTTATCCATTCAATTATGGAGATTTTCTATTTTTTGACAAAATATGTTAGGTTAATGTAAAGCCACAATACTAGACAGTATGACGCAGCACACACTGGTTAAAGGGTTGAATGGATAGGCCATAAGGAGCCAGTATTTCATACCCTCAGGACCTGAGAGAGCTCCAGATAATGGGCACTTTTACGAAATCCATATTTGTCACTCAAACCCTATGTTGTGGGTACTCAAAAGAATAGTCCCAGTGAGGCGATTCTTTTGAGTACCTGCAACATAGGTTTGGTTGGGTATTCAGAGAAATATTTTGGGAAATGACCCGCAGTTCACTCTCTCTTATCGGGTCCTCTGTGTCTTAACTGTAATGTTTTACTTTCTCCCACAAGAAATTTAAAATCTGCAGCACATACATCTTTGATAATATCTTGGCAAAACAGTAGAAAAAATCTCTATAAATGAAGGTATTACCGTTGAAATAAGTTGACAACATTGTGGCAAAAGAAGAAATTGATTATTTGAACCCTTAATCCCACAACAAATCGGAAGCCGATGTCTTTCATAACATCTTCAGATCTGATCTAGGCAATAATGTTTAAAATCTCTATCAATGAAGGTATATTAACCCTTTCCCTCATACGACAATTCTGCAGCAGACGACTTTGAACATATTTTGTCAAAACATTGAAAATCTTTATAATTGAATGGATAACCTATGACTAAAAGTTGAAAACATTGTGGCAAAAGGAGAAATTGCTCAACGTTTTCAAAAGTCGTCTGTTGCTATTGCGTAAAAATGTGCCAATGATTTCAAAGCCGTCTTAAAGTGGATTCGTTGTATGTGGTTAAAAGGTTGGAACAATTCACCAGGAAAACGTCTGAGCAGGGTTTGGCCAAGCAAATCAAAATGTCACTTATCAAAATCTGAATGCTACAAATAGGTAAAGTCATTAACCCTTTCCCACATATAACAAATCTGCAGCAGACAAGATTGAAAATATTTCAACAAAATCTAGCAAATCTCTATAAATGAAACTCATGTATTATTGAAGAGATTTGAAAACAATGTGGCAAAAGGAGAAATGGAAAATTACTAGTTATGACAACGTCGTCTGCTGCAGATGTGTTTATATTGTGGGAAAGATTTAACCCTTTCCCACATGCAGACGCATTTTAACGCATCATAGCTGCAGACGACTTTTGAAAACATTGTGGCCAAAGGTGAAGTTGCTCATGATGAGCAAGCAATTTCTCCTGTTGCCACAATGTTTTCTACTTTATTTAACAATTACTGCTATCTTTTAAGGAGATTTTTCATGCTTTTGTCAATATGATTTTTAAAGTCGTCTGCTGCAGATTTGTTGTATGTGGGAAAGGGTTAATACTAATTCTGTGATGTACTTTAAAGCTCACCTGTGAATTTTGCCTTTTCTATAAAATCTGCAAGCCCTATATTTGTAATTTCCAGGTCTGAAACAGAAGAGATGCAAATGTGAGCATTGATTTAAAATAATTGAACCCTTCAACCTACAAAACAAACCTGCAGCAGACCAATTTGAAATGATCCCAGCAAGCAAACGTGGGGAATGTCTCTTTTACCAAAAGTTTACTCATTAAATAGAATTGACAACATTGTGACAAACAGAGAAATTGGTCATTATGAGCAATTTCTTCTTTTTTCACAATGATTTTAAAAGTATCTGCTGCAGAGGCATCAGAAAGCATCTATATGTGGGAAAGGGTTAAACCTTGCCCTCGCAATCATAGGACAGTTCTGCAGCAGATGACTTTGAACATATTTTGTCACTATGTTTTCAAAAAGCGGCTTCAGAAAGCATCTATATGTGGGAAAGGGTTTAAAGAAGTCCCAATACAAGCAATTTTTAATTACTTTATAAAAAGTTCAAGACCAAATGAATGATTCTTGAATGTACGTTTCGTTCCAAACATCCTTTCCAAACTGCCGATGCATTATATAAACAGAGATTTTCCGTTTCGCCTGGAGGTATTTCAAGTCGTCTGCTGCACAGATTTGCTGTGTGTGGGCAAGGGTTAAATGACGCCACACTAATTGCTGCTTGTATAAATAATATAAGTAATAAGGCACCAAAACATGTCTGCAACTGGTGGAATTGGTAGACCCTTTCCCACTTACAGGCACATTTTGGTGCATCTTGCAAACAACATTATGGCAATAAAGAAATGGTTCATCATGGATGATTTCTCCCCCTGTCACACTGTTTTCAACCCTTTTCATTCAGTACACACATTCATTTAACCCTTTCCCTCATACGACAATTCTGCAGCAGACGACTTTGAACGTATTTTGTCAGATGGATAACCTATGACTAAAAGTGGAAAACATTGTGACAAAAGGAGAAATTGCACGTTCTGTGCAATTTCTTCTTTTGTCACTATGTTTTCAAAACGCCGTCTGCTTTAACCCTTTCCCTCATACGACAATTCTGCAGCAGACGACTTTGAACGTATTTTGTCAGATGGATAACCTATGACTTAAAGTGGAAAAACATTGTGGCAAAAGGAGAAATTGCACGTTCTGTGCAATTTCTTCTTTTGTCACTATGTTTTCAAAACGCCGTCTGCTTTAACCCTTTTCCCTCATACGACAATTCTGCAGCAGACGACTTTGAACGTATTTTGTCAAAACATAGAAAATCTCCATAATTGAATGGATAACCTATGACAAAAAGTGGAAAACATTGTGGCAAAAGGAGAAATTGCACGTTCTGTGCAATTTCTTCTTTTGTCACTATGTTTTCAAAACGCCGTCTGCTTTAACCCTTTCCCTCATACGACAATTCTGCAGCAGACGACTTTGAACGTATTTTGTCAGATGGATAACCTATGACTAAAAGTGGAAAACATTGTGACAAAAGGAGAAATTGCACGTTCTGTGCAATTTCTTCTTTTGTCACTATGTTTTCAAAACGCCGTCTGCTTTAACCCTTTCCCTCATACGACAATTCTGCAGCAGACGACTTTGAACGTATTTTGTCAGATGGATAACCTATGACTAAAAGTGGAAAACATTGTGACAAAAGGAGAAATTGCACGTTCTGTGCAATTTCTTCTTTTGTCACTATGTTTTCAAAACGCCGTCTGCTTTAACCCTTTCCCTCATACGACAATTCTGCAGCAGACGACTTTGAACGTATTTTGTCAAAAAATGGAAAAATCTCTATAATTGAATGGATAACTCGTTTTGAGCAATTTCTACTTTTGTCGCCATGTTTTCAAAAAGCCATCTGCTGCAGAGGCGTCAGAAAGCGTCTGTACGAGGGAAAGGGTTAAAGAGATTTTCAGGGTTTTTTGCCAAGATTAATTAAACCATTTCCCACATACCAACACCTCCGTAACAGCCATGACTTTGGAAAATATTGTGGCAAAAGGAGAAACTGATCAGTATGAGCAATTTCTTAATTTGCCACAATTTTTTCAACTTCATTCAAGTGTACATTCATGTAAAGAGATGTAAAGAGATTATTGCCATTTTTTTGTCAAATCGTCTGCTGCAGAATTGTTGTCTGTGGCAAAGGGTTAAAGTCGTCTGCTGTAGGTTTGTTGTATGTGAAAAAAAAAGGGTTCATAAATACTCCAACTAAATACATAAACATGTATTTTTTCTTCAAATTTTTGTCCATTCTTTTAAAAAAAAATAATACCAAAACACCAAACACCAGACTAAATCTAGTTGATTTTCGAGTTTGTGATCCGATTCATACAGAAGATTACTATTGTAATCAAGAGACCTGCTGTCTCACA
This sequence comes from Serripes groenlandicus, assembly GCA_031761405.1. Taxonomy (NCBI): domain Eukaryota; kingdom Metazoa; phylum Mollusca; class Bivalvia; order Cardiida; family Cardiidae; genus Serripes; species Serripes groenlandicus. The sequence goes on from JASEVX010000014.1 coordinate 44,541,794, forward strand.
CGGATGAAAAGCTCAAGATCGTTAACGTTGATAAAGGCTTTAGCCCTCATACCTCATACAGTAAACTTGTTCCTACATGCACAAGCGTTTTTACACAACGGAAGCAGATGAATTTCGAAAGCTATTGAGACTAGCTTTTTAATTTTTTCATCATTTTTGCCACAATACATGTTTTCAACTAAGATCCTAAATGACGATGTCAGTGACACTTTATTTCTTGCAGATCTTTGAAGATTTCAACAAAGCCGTCTGCTGCAGATTTGTAGTATGTGGGAAAAGGGTTAGGTCCTAGTCATACTACTAACAGATCTGTGTGACACAGCTTTACGGCCAGATGATAATCTCTCCCTACCAGTAAAGTGTTCACCAATTTCAACATCTCTTAACCCTTTCCCTATTATGACAATTCTGCAGCAGACGACTTCGAACATATTTTGTCAAATAATAGAAAATCTCTATAATTGAATGGATAACCTATGACTAGAAGTGAAAAACATTGTGGCAAAAAAAGAAATTGCTCGTTCTGAGCAATTTCTTCTTTTGTCACTATATTTTCAAAAAGCCGTCTGCTGCATCAGAAAGCGTCTATATGAGGGAAGAGGGTTAATTTTATATTTCAAAGACTTCCTGTAACTTTCAGGATCAACAATAATATAGATTATGATGTATTTCATATTTAAAAAAACACTTATTTGTCACTTTCAAACCCCTTGATGTCAGCTAATCAAAAGTTTCATTGGTTTTTTTTCGTCGTCGTTCTTTAACATTATTTCAGTTTTATCAAAGCCACGGGTTCACTTATTCATGATTCCTGGGTAAACAAACAAGTACTTAAGGCTGAAGAAATGAGACACTAAAGAGCAAAAGGACACTTCACCATGATGGCCACAACTGGGTATCAAACCCTGGATGCCCTGTCTCAAATCCCCTAACCTGATGCAGCCACAGCGGACTCCATTATAGCTTAACCCTTTTACTCATATAGACGCTTTCTGACGCCTCTGCAGCAGACGGCTTTTTGAAAACGTGGTGACAAAAGAAGAAATTGCTCAAAACGAGCAATTTCTCCTTTGGCCACAATGTTTTCCACTTTTAGTCATAGGTTACTTATCCATTCAATTATAGAGATTTTCTATTTTTATTCAGTCGTCTGCTGCAGAATTGTCGTATGAGGGAAAGGGTTAAACCCTTTCCCACAATACAGACACTTTATTATGTCATGTTTTGAAAACATTGTGGCGAAAGTAGAGATTGATCATGAAGTCAAAGAACATAACAATTTCTCCCTTTATGGCAAAGGGATTACTTGCACATTACCAATTTCTCCTTCTGCCACAATGTTTACAAAGCGTTGCAGAGAAGTCAGAAAGCATCTATTTATGCGGGAAAGGGTTAAGAAATAATAGTTTCAATATTGTTGTCTGTTATTGTGGCGTCAAAACGTCTGCATCAGGTGAAACAGCTAACCCTTTCCAACATACAACACATCTGCAGCAGACGATTTTGAAATCAGTTAGCAAAAACATGGAAGCTTCAATCTTTACAATATGAAAGTATAATTATTGAACAGAGTTGAAAACATTGTGACAAAAGCCGAAATTGCTCATGAGGAGCAATTTCTTCAATCGTCACAATGTTTTCAAAAAGTGAGTCGTCGGCTGCAAAGGCATCAGTTACGTGCCTGCATGTGGAAGAGGGATAATTAAGTACAAGTAATAGTGAAGTTCAAGTAATATGAAGTTTTCACCTTTGAAGTACATGTACATATATTAATTTAAAAAGTTAATTAATAATAATGACAATAACATTAATTAAGTCATATTCTAATACTTCATGGGCATCTATAATTTAAATGTTAATGAATTTTAGTAGATTTCAGTTTAAATGACTTTAACTCTTTCAGCGCCACAGGCAATTTTGAGGCTTTTGCAAACAATGCAGATTCAGGTGAGTCAGCTCGTAACGTAACCTGAAATCAGCATTGTTTGCCTTTTAGTTACCAAAATTATCCAAAACTTTCATAAATGGAGAAATGGACACACCCGATTTTGAACATAAACAATTCGGCGCTGAAAGAGTTAAGCGGAAACTTCTTGATAACCGTTTTTTTAGGTTTGACTCATTCAACTGGAATACAGGGGTATACAGCTCTTTTCCCAAAAATATATAATATATCTCTTACTGTTTAACCAAACCCTATGATGGGGGTACTCAAAGATCCTCATTGAGTTCGATTGTTTGATGTTTTATCCCACTTTAAAAAAATCAGTTATATATCACAGCGTTTCCTGCATGGGTAATTAAGTTACCAGTACAACTGGTCCATTTATCCTAACACCAGTCACTCAAAGCCTGGGTCAGTCGTAATGCCTGAATCCCTCAATCCTCAGTGTACCAAGGACTGCAGCCATTGTAACTACCATTTTTAAAGCCTTTGGTTTATATCATAAATGACGTCGCCGGAGTGTAATAAAGCCATTGAATAAATTGCGTATTCAACTAGCAATTCTACGTAACGTGACATCATAACGTAACGTTTAGCGTTGTAAATACGCTCGCTTTATAGCGACTATTATATGGATATAGCGCTGTAAACTATAATTAGTATTTATGATATAAAAAGAACATTTCATTCGTGGTCATTCAATACGAAATTTATCGTTTAATAAATTCCGTATTGAATGACCACTCATGTAATATCCTCTATATATTGACCTGGCCAGGGATCAAACCAAAGACCTCCCACACCAGAGCGAGGCTGACACTCTAACACTCATACAACACCATTGGTTTTAGAACATGTAATAACTAGAGACAGCTGAGCTCTAGATAACGGGCGTTTTGCATACATGTTCTAAAATCCTTATTTGATCCACTAACCCTATGTTGTGGGTACTCAAAAGAATCGTCTCAGTGAGACGATTCTTTTGAGTACCCACAACATAGGGTTAGAAGTGAGACGATTCTTTTGAGTACCCACAATATAGGATTTGCTTTAATAATAAGAGAGAAATTGTGGGGTAAAAGAGCTGAATATCCCTCCTTTATCTAGACCTCCGTAGAGAGCATACACACAGAGAGTATCCACAACATAGGACTCGTGGGTGGTCAAAAGGCTTACTGTAGTATACTCCCTCTCTTTCACCCTTTCCAAGATCCAACACACAACCAATTTTCAGCAGGCTATTTTGTAAATATCTTGGCCAAAATATGAAGTCTCCTTTTCTCATTTCTTTTACATAGACACAATTTGTTTTGTTTCATAAAATCAATTTTCCGATAAAATATCCCCCCCCCCCCCCCGCTTGTTTTTGAATCCTAGATTGGACACTGCAACAACAACACAGGGTTTGGTGTAAGGAGTTGTTAAATTGTTTGGGATTTGAAAAATCCTGCATTTATCCTGAGCCTATAACAGTGGTACAGGTAACATAGAAATGTTTTAACCTCCACATTAGGCCATTTGGAAAGATTTTATTGGTTTCTCGTCCTTAAATATTTAACTTTCTCCCAATTTCACATACAACAAAGGAACAATTATAAATGCAGCAAAGATTTCAGATTTAGAAAAACAGCATACTGGTACAATGTAAGACACGGAAAGCAAGAGAAAGTCGTTGACAATTCTCGATTCTAGAAAAAAAACTGTGAGTTTAACTAACCCGCTGCTGATGACTGATGAAAACATTCAGTCAAAAATATGATAATTCTCAATTAATAAATTAAGAGAACAATTATTGAATAAAGTTGAAATCATTGTGGCAAAAGGAGATATGGCTCCTTTTTGTCACAATGTTTTCAAAACATGTCTGCTGCAGAGGTTTCAGAATGCTCCTGTATACATGTGTTTAAATCGGACCTAAAGAGCAATTTCTTCTTTTGCCAGTGGTTTGCATGTTAATTCAATAACTTTTCTTATGTCTAATAACCCTTTCTTACTTGCAGACGCATTCCAACTCATTTGCAGCAGACGACTTTGAAAACATTGTGACAAAAGGAACAAGATGTGTTTGTGAAACACTGATGCCGCCGAATGGCAACATCTAGGTCAAAGGTCAAGGTCGCAAGGTCAAACATTTTGGTACTGACAGAAAGGTCATGTCACAAGGAATACACATGTGAAATATGGTAGCCGTACCTGTTATGGTTCAAAAGTAGTGTTCAAGGTTAAAGTTTTTTTCGACAGACAGACAGACCAAACACTAGATGCCCACCGAATCGGTGATTCTGGGGGCATAAAAATTGCTCATGATGAGCAATTTTCCCTCTCCCCACAATTTTTTAAACTATGTTCAAAGATTAAACTTTAATTTTTGGACATATTTCACATTTCAAGTCGTCTCCTGCTGATATGGGAAGCGGATAAAGAGAATCACCATATTTTTTTTTGTTTAGATGTTTTTTAAAGTCATCTGCTGCTGAATTGTTGTATGTGGGAAAGGGTAAATGGATTCTCAAAAAAATCACCTCAATGAGAACTTTTAAAAACCGGAAAAAATAATAAGGAAATAAATTATAAAAGAAAATATAATTATTGAATATTTATATATAGAAAGGAAAATATTGGGGCAATAAGGAAAGAATTGATCAAATTATAAGCAATTAACCCCTCTGCCTCATTTTTCTCAAAAGTAGTCTGCTGCAGATGCATCAAATGCATCTTCAAGTTGCCAAGGGTTTTAGTATGAGCGAATGATTAACTGCCGGCAATGATGAGTAAGTGGGACTGATAGGGTGATTGATTCAGATTGGGGTTTACCCCCGTTTTCAACAACTTTTCAATCATGTCACGGCGGCCAGTTCACCTACTCAGGCATCTCCTGGCTTTCTCACACCAGTACTCCCCACAACCTATTTTCCAAGCAACTAACTGCTTTTCCACATAGAATGTTGTTAGCCCATAAGTGGAAAACCAATGATGCTTGTCACACAGACTTTTGTCAAACGTCGGAAAGAATATTGGCCGAGCTGGAGTTCAAACTAATAACCCCTGGGTTGACAGCCCGCATCGCTACCGGGGCTGAGCAAGACTTAGTGAGAAAAGAGATGAAGTAAGTTGGTTAGGGGGAACGTGAAAACAACAATATTATAAGTCCGGCCTTTAACTGGTTTAACACTACACGGCAGACTTTAGTTGTTATGTTCCTGGCGCCATCAACTGAACATAGGTATTTAAGGGAAGAAATTTTCTAATTATCTGATTTTAACCCTTCTCTGTGTACGAATTACGAATCCCCCCTTTTTTATTCTAAAAAAAAAAAATACTTGTAAAGTTTAATAAATTCTCCTTTTCCCAACAAATATTTTATTATCTTCCATTGTTTGAAATGGGTGATTATATACCTATTCTATCAGAAATTTACAATTGTTTCTATCAACATTTTCACAAGTCAGAAAACGATTGAAAAACATATATATCTCATAATAACTAAATAAGGGGGCTTATAATCATGTTGTTAACCCTTTCCCACATACAGCAAATCTGCAGCAGACGATTTTTTTTTTTTAGTAAACCGTATGCAAACCCTTTAAATAAAAAGACATTTATTGAAAAAAAGATGAAAACATTGTGCTAAATGGAGAAATTGCTCATTTTTAGCAATTTCTCCATTTACCACAATGTTTTCAATAATCATCTGCTGTAGAGGTGTCAGAAAGTGTCTATAGGTGGGAAAAGGGTTAAAACCTAATATCAACTCAAAACCTTATGTTGTGGGTAATGTAACTCAAAAGAATTGTCTTGATGAGACTATTATTTTGACTACCCACAACATCATGTTTTACTGAGTTATAAGAGAGCTACATGTAGACCCTTTTACTCATCTGGAATATACCAATGGAATTGGGTAGAAAAGAGTAAAACCCTTTCCCGAATACAGCAAACCTGCAGCAGACGACTTTGAAACCATATCTAACAAAAGTATGAAAACTTCCCAAAAATCATAAATGAAAGAATAAATATTGTCAGAACTGAGTTAAAATAACTGTGGCAAAAGGAGAAATTGTTCTTTGACTTCATGATCAATCTCTCCTTTCGCCACAATGTTTTCAAAAGATGACATAATAAAGTGTGTGTATTGTGGGAAAGGGTTTAAAAGCTATGAGACTACTCAGGGGTCTATGATTTGGAAAAAAACATGCTTTTTTTGTATTTTTCTATCATTGACATGGAGCTGGATTAACGCCAGTATTGAGTTGCGAGACTTCAACATATAGTTCTACGATTATTCTTTTTGTTTAAGTGTTGTTTTTTAACCCTTTCCCACATACAACAAATCTGCAGCAGACGACATTGAAAACATTAACTCTTTCCCACATACAACAAATCTGCAGCAGCCGACTCTGAACATATTTCGTCAAAAAATAGAAAATCTCTATAATTGAATGGATAACCTATGACTAAAAGTGGAAAACATTGTGTCAAAAGAAGAAATTGGTCATTTTGAGCAATTTCTTCTTTTGTCACTATGTTTTCAAAAAACGTCATCTACTGTCGAGGCGTCAGGAATTGTCTATATGTGGGAAAGAGTTACTTAGAGTTGTTTTTTAATCCTTTCCCACAGATGTAGTTGAAAACATTAAGGCAAAAAAGGGAGACAGCTTTGTAAATGAAAGACAAATTATTGAAAAGATTGAGACATTTTTAAGTAGTCTGCAGCAGATTTGATGTATGTGGGAATGTTAATGTTTTTGTACCTTAAATATTTATACTTGAAAAACTTCAGTATCTTTTCTTTCTTTTTTTAAATAATTTTATTTCTTTAATATTTTAACTTTTGCCAAATTTGGAAAAACATTTTTAAACAAGTAACTGTAGGATTGCAAGCAATACCATAATCCCCTACCGGTTTGCACGTTTTGACTTATTAATATTCTAAGTCCAAAAAGGGGCATAACTCATAAAAAAATTGACGAAATCCCATGAAACGCGAACTTGATCTGTGACACATGATTACAAAGCCATATACAAAATTTCAGCTCAATATCTCAATGCATGTAGAAAAAAAGTGCGGAAAACTGATTTGTCAATATTCTAAGTCCAAAAAGGGGCATAACTCATAAAAAAATTGACGAAATCCCATGAAACGCGAACTTGATCTGTGACACATGATTACAAAGCCATATACAAAATTTCAGCTCAATATCTCAATGCATGTAGAAAAAAAGTGCGGAAAACTGATTTGTCAATATTCTAAGTCCAAAAAGGGGCATAACTCATAAAAAAATTGACGAAATCCCATGAAACGCGAACTTGATCTGTGACACATGATTACAAAGCCATATACAAAATTTCAGCTCAATATCTCAATGCATGTAGAAAAAAAGTGCGGAAAACTGATTTGTCGGACTGACTGACAGATGGACTGACTGACAGACCGACTGACAGATGGACGGAGTGCAAACCTAATAGTCCCCTTCGGCACGCGGTAGGGGACTAAAAAGAAGTACAACAGGGGTACCAACAACATGGGGTTTTGATGAGTAATAATAGAGAGACCAGTTAACTCCCCTTTGAACTCTGAATAACCCAAATATCTGTCTCTTTCTCTGACTTTTGACAAGTTCTAGTATTATTATTATTACACATATGATCAGTCTAGGAGCTCTAGATAAGAGTATTTCACATCCCAAAATCATTAATTGACCCTCAAACCCTGTGTTGTGGGTACTCTAAAGAATCATCTCACGATGATTCATTTGAGTACCCACAACATAGCGGTTTAGTGGAGTCATACGAGAGATATGGATGGGAAAAGATCAGTCACTCCTCCTTATCTAGTCCTCTGAATCCAAGTTTCTGTCTCTGTCTCTGATTTTTGACAAATTCTAATATTATTCTTGCACATATGATTATGGCCTAGGTTTTCAAGCTTTTTGGAGAAGATTCAGTTATCCCTTTCCCTCATACGACAATTCTGCAGTAGACGACTTTGAACGTATTTTGTCAAAACATAGAAAATCTCCATAATTGAATGGATAACCTATGACTAAACGTGGAAAACATTGTGGCAAAAGGAGAAATTGCACGTTTTGTGCAATTTCTTCTTTTGTCACTATGTTTTCAAAAAGCTGTCTGTTGCAGAGGCGTCAGAAAGCGTCTATGTGAGGGAAAGGGTTAATGATTGATCGTATTTAACATCCATATCAACTATATTTCAATGATACCACGCAGTCAGTTCAACGTATCTGTAGTCTATGTGGAAAAGCAGCCAGTTGCTTGGGAAGATTGTTGTGTGGAGTACTGGTGTGTGAAAACCAGGAAACATATGAGTAGGTGAACTGGCCGACGTGATATGACTGAGAAATTGTTAAAAACGGCGTTAAACCCCAATCAATCAACGTATCTGTGTTTCCCTAATGCTTACTCACACCTGTATACCATACAGCATTCTTCCTTGGGAACTGGCTCCTTTCTCACACCTGTATACCATACAGCATTCTTCCTTGGGAACTGGCTCCTTTCTCACACCTGTATACCATACAGCATTCTTCCTTGGGAACTGGCTCCTTTTTCACACCTGTATACCATACAGCATTCTTCCTTGGGAACTGGCTCCTTTCTCACACGTATAGACTATTTAACCATTTGTGGAAGACAACTGACAGTAATGACTGGAAGGAATTAGTGCCCAAACCAGGGTTCAAACTCAAGACAGTGACCCATGGATTGATAACCTATGGCATAATTTCCAATGGTAGTATCGCGTACGAGACCAAGAAAAGACTGCCTGTAGTCATGTTCTATGCTGTTAATAAAGGCTGTTTAAATCTTAAACCCTTTTCCACTTACAACAAAACTGCTGCAGACAACTTTATAAACAAATATTTATGCAAGTCAAGTATTGATATAATGAGCAATTTATTATTTTCCAAAATAACAGTCTGACCTGTGTTTAAAGACCACCCATTGGAAGAGAACAATCTGGTCTTTGTTCACAGGTGGTCTTTAATTACAGGATCATTTATGCAGAAACTTAAACTAATTGGGAAATTAAAAGTGTGGTTGCTATAGACAGGGAATTGCTATACAAAGGTGGTCTTTCAGCACAGGTTTGCCTGTATTAATCAAAAGTTGTTTGAACTCTTGATGCAGATGAGCCAAAATTCGTCTGCAAGTGGGAAAGGGTAATATATCTTTATATGTGCATAGAATATGATAGGCCACGGAACAGAAGCAAGCAGCAGAAAAAGTGTTTACCCTATCGCTCATACAGACACCAGTGTTTTTTCTTAACCCTTTTCCTCATACGACAATTCTGCAGCGAAAGACTTTGAACATATTTTGTCAAAAACTGGAAAATCTCAATAATTGAATGGATAACGTAGGACTTGAAGTGGAAAACATTGTGGCAAAAGGAGAAATTGCACGTTTTGTGCAATTTCTTCTTTTGTCACTATGTTTTCAAAAAGCTGTCTGCTACAGAGGCGTCAGAAAGCGTCTATATGAGGGAAAGGGTAAACCCAAATTGGGCCTCATTCACAATCAAAAGACACTTCTTTTTTCACAAATGTAGGCCTAAATTTCACAAAATCTGCCTTTTATCACATTTTACATGTTACTATTTTCACAATTGAAAGGCCCCTGGCCACAAAACAGCGAGAAAATACACTGAGACACTTTCCGATACTTCTGCAGCAGAAGATTTATGCACTTTACATTGTGGAGTAACGGTAAGGAGAAATTGTCATAATTTGCCAATATGTTTTCAACTTTATTTAAAGGATGTTCATTCATTCAAAAGGTTAAAATTATATTAACTAAATGTTTTAAAAGTCATCTGCTGCAGATTTGTTATATATGTGGCCGGGAAAGGGTTAAATTCTAACCTTTCTGGAATCTTATCATGAGTTCAACCATAATTTTCATATTCTTTTGAGTACCCACAACATAGGCTTTTTATGAGTGCTAAGCGAGATATCATATAAGAAAGACCAGTTTACTCCTCCTTATATTGTCTTCTGAGCACAGCATAATTATGATACATGTAGGGTTGGTTAGCTGAGCAGCTGAGATGAGAATTGAACCCTTTCATCTCACATGGACACATTTTGACACATGACGACTTTGATGAGCAATTCCTCCTCTTGCCACATTGACTTCAACTCTTATCAAAAAATAAAACCTTTGAATCATTTTCTGGAGAGTCAGACTGTCTTTGTTTATAATGTAGACGTTACCATGCAACAATAATTTTAACCCTTTCCTTCATATAGACGCTTTCTGACGCCTCTTCAGCAGACGGCTTTTTTAAACAAGAGGGCCATGATGGCCCTATATCGCTCACCTGATTTAATAGAACTTCAATAGTTTTCAAAGTTTTTACTCTTTTTAGGGAAAACAAGCTCCGCCCCCTGGCGGCCATGTTTTTCAACGGATCAAAAATATTTAAACAATCTTGGTAAAGGGTGCCCCAAGGAACATTTGTGCAAAATAATTTTTAAATCGGGCCAGTACTTTTGGACAAGAAGATTTTTAAAGTTTTAACAATGCACATATAAGGAAAACAAGCTCCGCCCCCTGGCCGCCATGTTTTTCAACGGATTGGAAATATTTGTACAATCTTGGTAAAGGGTGCCCCAAGGAACATTTGTGCAAAATAATTTTTAAATCGGGCCAGTTCTTTTGGACAAGAAGATTGTTAAAGTTTTAACAATGCACATATAAGGAAAACTAGCTCCGCCCCCTGGCGGCCATGCTTTTCAACGGATCGGAAATATTTGAACAATCTTGGTAAAGGGTGCCCTAAGGAACATTTGTGCAAAATAATTTTCAAATTGGGCCAGTACTTTTGGACAAGAAGATTTTTAAAGTTTTAACAATGCACATATAAGGAAAACAAGCTCCCCCCCCCCTGGCGGCCATGTTTTTCAACGGATCAAAAATATTTGAACAATCTTGGTAAAGGGTGCACCAAGGAACATTTGTGCAAAATTATTTTCAAATCGGCCCAGTACTTTTGGACAAGAAGATTTTACAAAGTTTTAACAATGCACATATAGGGAAAACAGGCTCCGCCCCCTGGCGGCCATGTTTTTCAACGGATTGGAAATATTTGAACAATCTTGGTAAAGAGTGTCCCAAGGAACATTTGTGCAAAATAATTTTCAAATCGGGCCAGTACTTTTGGACAAGAAGATTTTTAAAGTTTTAACAATGCACATGTAAGGAAAATAAGCTCCGCCCCCCTGGCGGCCATGTTTTTCAACGAATTGGAAATATTTGAACAATCTTGGTAGAGGGTACCTCAAGGAACATTTGTGTAAAATAATTTTCAAATCGGGCCAGTACTTTTGGACAAGAAGATTTTTTAAAATTTGGCAATTTTTCCCTTTTCTGATGCCGCAGCAACCAAAGTTCTACTTGGAATTAATTTCTTTGAACAACTTTGAAAGAGGACTACCTAAGGACCATTCCTGTGAAGTTATTTTGAAATCTGTTCATTGGTTTAGTAGGAGAAGTCATTTGTAGAAAATTGTTAACAGACGCCGCCGACGACGACGACGACGACGACGGATGCCGGACGGTGAGTGATCACAAAAGCTCACCTTGCACTTCGTGCTTAGGTGAGCTAAAAACATAGTGACAAAAGAAGTAATTGCACAAAACGTGCAATTTCTCCTTTTGCCACAATGTTTTCCACTTTTTGTCATAGGTTATCCATTCAATTATGGAGATTTTTCTATTTTTTGACAAAATACGTTCAAAGTGGTCTGCTGCAGAATTGTCATACGAGGGAAAGGGTTAAGAGTCTTCAACATTAGGGATTGATTCCAGTCTAACTGGAAGTATGTCATCAAATTCACACAGCAAATCTTTATTACAAAACATGCTAATTAAGTGTCATCTCTGTTCTAACCTCCATTTAATTAATACAGCTATGTATTTCACAAAACATATTAACCCTTATCCTCTTATAATCAACCTTCGACCTGAGGACTAGATAAGAGGGAGTGAACAATGTCTTTTAAATTACCCACAATATTTTTCTTATTACTCAACCAAATCCTATTGTGTTGTCTTTAGAGTACCCACAACATAGGGTTTGAATGTCAAATAAGTATTTTAGAACATCTATCTATCTAGAGCTTTGCATATGTAGGGTTTAATTGAGTATAAATGAGAGAGATATTGTGGGGAAAAGACAAGTTTACTCCCCTGATCGTATAGAGTCCCCTGCGTATGAGAGACTGATGACCGGTTATGTCATGTGTGTGGAAAAGTCCCAGATGTTACCCGCTTCGACATCATTAGATTCAAACCCGGGACCTTTTTGAACTTGTGATGGATGACCCGAAAAGCTTTAGGGTTCGAATCTGTGATGTTTATAAAGCACCATAAAAGATCAATTGTCCCAATAAGGAGGGGTTAACAGCTCTTTTCCCCAAATGTCTCTCTTAATCTTATTATCCAACCAAATCCTATGTTGTGGGTACTCAAAAGATTTGTCTCATTGAGAGGTTTCTTTTGAGTACCCACAACATAGGTTTAGCGGATAAAACAAGGATTTTAAAACACTCCTTTTCTATAGCTCTGTTGTTGAAAACTTAAAATATGCCCCTTTTATTGTTTTCATTCGTCCAGGTTTTTACTGTTTTGTCCTGGTTGATACAGACAGTCTCACACACCTCTGCATTTAAGACAATATGTTTACTATATTTTAGTCACAATTTCTTCTAGCTCAATTCACACAATAATTTCAATATTTCCAACGTACTGTAGATACATCAACGTCATCTGCAACAGAGAAAGCGTTCAATAGGCTACAGCTGTAGAATATTGATGTATATTTCATATTTCTTAAATCTTAATTTGATCCTCAAAGTTAACCCTTTCCCTCATATAGACGCTTTCAGACGCCTCTGCAGCAGACGGCTTTTTGAAAACATAGTGACAAAAGAAGAAATTGCACAAAACGTGCAATTTCTCCTTTTGCCACAATGTTTTCCACTTTTAGTCATAGGTTATCCATTCAATTATAGAGATTTTCTAATTGTTGACGAAATATGTTCAAAATTGTCTGCTGCAGAATTGTCGTAATTAAAGGAAAGGATACAACCCTATGTTGTGAATATGATCAGTCTGTCATTCATTATTCAAATGATTATTCTCCCTGAGACAATTCATTTGAGAACTTAACCCTTTCCCTCATACGACAATTCTGAAGCAGACGACTTTGAACGTATTTTGTCAAAACATAGAAAATCTCCATAATTGAATGGATAACCTATGACAAAAAGTGGAAAACATTGTGGCAAAAGGAGAAATTGCACGTTCTGTGCAATTTCTTCTTTTGTCACTATGTTTTCAAAAAGCTGTCTGCTGCAGAGGCGTCAGAAAGCGTCTATATGAGGGAAAGGGTTAAGTTACTGAACCATAGCATACAGTGGGGTTTGCTTGGGCAGAGCTCTCGATATAGATAAGGGGCTTTTTGCATGTTCTCAAACCTTGTTTGACCTAATAACCCTATTTTGTGGGTACTCAAAAGAATCGTCTCATTGAAATGATTCTTTTGAGTACCCACATCATAGGGTTTGGTTGGATGATAAGAGAGATATTGTGGGGAAAGGAGCTGTTTTAACCAGTTATCTCCACCTTTCAAATTACCTGGCTGTGTTATGAGACTCCAATGGTACGGGTTACAACAGTCGTACGCTGGGTCATTCTCACTTTGACAGCAAGGTAGACGCTTCATATCCGCCGCACTCGCCAGCTCTGGCCATCGCCACATTTTACAACACAGCACTAGCGACGACATTGTTTTTTTACCGAGTCTATTGTCTCCCTTTGGAAGTAGCACACACTCCCCTTCCTCCCCACCCTTCGACTCGATACTGTCAATCAGGGCTTCGAGCTGTTTCTCTTTTAAACGTTTTAACATGGCGTGCGCTACCGACTTAAGCTCCAGTTCGTCTGAGCTTTCAGTCTGACTCCCGGTTTCATTCTGGCATCGAAGTCTCCACAGCCGGCGCACGAGGGTGGATCTCCGCGATTTAAACATACACCACCATTTTATCATATGAACATCGAGACATAGGATCGGTGTTTTCGGACTGAAGAGGAAATCATGTCACATCAATCTGATCTTGGGGCACAATGAATAAATGCAGAAAAACACGTCAATCTCGGAATTGCTTTAAAGCAAATTCTACTAACATCAATAAGTACACTGTTGAGATAATTAAAATGTGTTTTGATAAAAATCTGGCGTTGATGTATTGTAATATCACTTTCCAATTTGTATTATTAACTTTATTTTCCAATTAATTAAATAAATTTCTCACAGAGAGATGTAAAAATTGATGAAATCTAGTTTTACATCAAAAAAGTGTTTTCACATATGAATACTTATTGACAACAGACGTTTATAAATCCATAATCCACTTGAAATTGTTCGGATGAACCTTTTGATGTAAGTGTGTTCATTCCGCTATCATAACATACTAATTAAGCCCACCTATTTTTATACACCTTTATAAAAATTAACCCCAGTCGCCTTAAAGCCTGAACAACGTGTGTTTCACTTTTAACCGGTTACTATTGCCTGCATAAATTAATACCATGATGAAGAATAATGCAGAAGCAGTTCACATGTAACGGTGTATTCCCCATTTTAAACTTTTGGTGCCGTTCAGTCGGCTAAACATCGCTCCTTAATTTTTTCTCGTGACCTATTAAAAAGCCGAACACAAACATGTACACAAAATCGCTTTACGAAGCGGTAGGGGCAAATATAGTAGGTCAAAATTTACACGGAAAAAACACTGACGTTGGGAATAAAATCCGGTGAATTGAAGCAAAAATATCCACTGTATTCAACCATTAATAACACAATAATTCACAAATTTAATGCCGTTCAAACCATCAAAAAGTTTTCAGTTAATATTTCCCAAATATCTACTCGATCCGACTATCTGTTTCAGTTAAGGGGAACAATCCATGTTTATTTTGGGCCTACAGGTTAAACGCCAAAATGCTATTTACTCAATGTACACGGCAAAGATTCCCTTTATTGTCATTTTTTAGTTCCAAATCATTTATTGCTGCTCATAAAATAACAAGATGCGATTGTGGCGTACAAAACACACTAAATACACAGCTTCGTTCGTGTGTTGAAAACTCACATATTAACCTGAAATCCCATGTTAAAATGGATTGACCCGAACAGGTCGCCAATAATGACGTTTGATTGGCTGCAAGGGGTCACGTGGGCGGTCTAGACAGATTGGCGCGTCCCGACTTCGTTCGTCCCGATTAAATCGCTGTAAATATAGCATAGAGCGCATTCTTTCTCTTCGGTTTGTTTAGTAAAAACAAATTTTATGTAAAACAAGAGAACGCTTGGTTATGACAGCACAAAAAGTTCTCCATTTTTTTTTTCGTTTCAATTTTTTGTTTTTGAATCTATAACTTTTTCTCAACTACATTATTGTTCATGATAGATCTTTCTTGCTACGGCACTTTTCGGAAGAACACATTTTGTACGAGAGCGGTATTTGACAGATCAAACAGTTTTCTTTTTCTTTTGCAACTTATTATTAATATAGTTTGATCTATTTATTAATGTATGTACTTATTCAGAATATATATCGTCCGTTTTACAATCTACAACGTTTTCCTTAATTAATAGCCTATGTGGCGATTTTGAATCGTGTGAATGCTCAACGCAGTAATGTTTAACCCTTTCCTACATACAACAAAGCTGCAGTAGACGACGTTTGAAAACACATTAACAAAAAAAATGAAAAATATCTGTAAATGAACGTATGCTAATTAAACAGAGGTAAAATACTGTGGAAAAATGAGAAATTGCTATTATGAGCAATTTCTACTTTTGTCACTATATTTTTCAAAAAGTCATCTTCTGTAGAGGCGTTAAAATGTGCCTGTGTGAGAAAAGGGATATATGATAGTAGCACCGGTACGGGTATGACTACAGTTCTGTGTTAACCCTTTCCCTTATACAACACACCCGCATCAGCCTATTTTGAAAAATACCTCGGCAAAATATGGAAACTCTTTAGAAATAAACGTATGCATAGTTGATTGATTGATTGATTGATTGGGGTTTAACGCCGTTTTTAACAATTTCTCAGTTATATCACGGCAGCCAGTTCACATATTCATGCATTTCCTGTTTTTTTTCACACCAGTACTCCACACAACAATTTTCCCAAGCAACTGGCTGCTTTTCCATGTAGACTTATAGCCCATTGGTGGAAGACGAATGACGCATGTCGCATTGACTTTTGTCAATCTTCGGAAAGAAAGTTGGCCGAGCAGGGATTCGAACTCACAACCCCTGGATTGACAGCCCGCATCGCTACCAACTGAGCTACCGGGGCTCGGCCGTATGCATAGTGCATAGAGTTAAAAGCATTGATTGATAGAGGCTTAACGACGTTTTCGACACTCTTTTAGTCATATCAAGGCGGCCAGTTCGCATATATATTCTCATGTGTTTCCTAGCTTTCTCACACCAGTACTCCACACAACATACTTTCCAAGCAACTTGCTGCTTTTCCACATAGCCTGTTAGCCCATTGGTTGAAGACGAATGACGCTTGTTATAATGACTTTTGTCAAACGTAGGAAAGAATGTTTGCCGAACAGGGGGGGATTCAACTCACAACCCCTTGATTGATATCCCGCGTCGCTACCGAATGAGCTGTTGAAAACATTGTTTCAAAAGGGGGAAATTGTTCACCATTTAGAACTACAATTCTTTGTTAACCATTTCCCACATACAACTTTAGAAAGTAGAGTTGAAAACATTGTAACAAAAGGGGAAATTGTTTCACCATGTAGAACTACATTTCTATGTTAATCCTTTCCCTCATACAAAACACTCGCAGCAGCCAATTTTGAAAAATACCTCGGCAAAATATGGAAACTCTTTAGAAATAAACGTATGAATACTGAATGAATTTGAAAACATTGTTAAAAAAGCGGATATTGTTTACTATGTATAAATACATTCTATGTTAAATCTTTCCCTCTTACAACACACATACAGCAGCCAATTTTGGAGAAAAAACAATCGGCAAAATATGGAAACTCCTTAGAAATAAACGTATGCATCTATAGTAAATAGAGTTGAAAACATTGTAACAATAATGGCAAATTCCTCA
The DNA here is from genome assembly GCA_031761405.1 of Serripes groenlandicus. Classification (NCBI taxonomy): domain Eukaryota; kingdom Metazoa; phylum Mollusca; class Bivalvia; order Cardiida; family Cardiidae; genus Serripes; species Serripes groenlandicus. The sequence goes on from JASEVX010000014.1 coordinate 44,558,924, forward strand.
TCATGTAGTATAAATACATTCTATGTTTAACCCTTTCCCACATACAAAACACTCGCAGCAGCTAAAATTCAGGAAAATACCTCGGCAAAATATGGAAACTCTTTAGCAATAAACGTATGAATACTGAATAAATTTGAAAACATTGTTAAAAAAGCGGATATTGTTTGCCATGTATAAATACATTCTATGTTAAACCTTCCCTTATACAACAGACATGCACCAGCCAGTTTTGGGGAAAAAAAACTCGGCAAAATATTTATTTATTTTTATTGTGGTTTTACGCCGCTTACAACAATATTTCAGTTATATCACGTCGACAGTTCACTTATTCATGATCCCTGGGTAAACAAACCAGTACTATAGGCTACAGTACAGCACTTGTGCCCAGGGGCGCTCCACCACGACCGTAGTGCCGCGACTGGGGATCGAACCCGCGACACCCGGTTTCGAAATCCCAAACGCTTAAACACTCGACCACAGCGGATTCGGTCAAATATGAAAACTCTTAAGAAATAAACGTACGCATAGTGAATCGAGTTGAAATTAATGTTACAAAAAGGGGAAATTTCTCACCATCGATGAGCAATTTTTCCGTTTTAAAATTGAAAAATGTTCTTAAAAATCGTCTACTGTAGACGCGTTAAATTACCGCCGCGCGGTAGAGCGAGTTCGATACCCGTACCGGGTCACACCAAATTCTATTTTTTAAAAAAGGGTTATAATATGGATTACCCTTCATCAGGGGCGTAGCTCCCTTTAGGCACTGTACGAGCCTACACATTTTTTCTAAAAATGCCCCCAAAATGCAGCTGCGGCGATACACATCTGCGTAATGTATCGACCAGATCAGCCTGCGCTGTCCGCGCAGACTGATCCGGCCGACACATTCCGTCTAAAGATGGATAGATGGAGTAGTGATTCCTGAAACAGAAAAATCCACAGGAGGCGAAAAGTGTATATCCGGGTACGCCTGTGTGGCATGCTTAGGCTGATCCGGGTCGATACTTTACGCAGAGTTCACAATGTTGATTTTCTCACGAGACGGCCTACACATTGATTATTGCCAAGCTACGTCCCTGTTCATGGCGCTCAGGCTTGTTGGGGTAAGTTTAACGACATACTTGCTGGTGTCAGGATAATTGGACCGGTAGTTAACTAGCGAGTAAAACGCCCTCCATTTTTAACTAACAATATATATATATATATTGTTCTTCTGTTCATTTTGTATATAAATATAAAACTGAATAAAAAAAAATGTTTATTAAACTAAAGGAATCCGCTGTGGTCGAGTGGTTAGCGTCGGGGATTGCGAAACCGGATGGTCCGGGTTCGATCCCTAGTCGCGGCACTACGGTCATGGTGGAGTGCCCTTGGGGCAAGGCACATTTGCTAGCCTAGTACTGGTTTGTTTACCCAGGGATCATGAATAAGTGAACTGTCGCCGTGATATAACTGAAATATTGTTGAAAGCGGCGTAAAACCCCAATAAATAAATACATTATTAAACTAAACGCCCTGGTATAACTGTTGAAAACGACATTAACCCTTTCACTCATACGACAATTCTGCAGGAGACGATTTTGAACATATTTTGTCAAAAAGTAGAAAGTCTCTCTAATTGAAAGGATAACCTATGACTAAAGTGGAAAACATTTTGGCAAAAGGAGAAATTGCTCGTTTTGAGCAATTTCTTCTGTTGTCACTATGTTTTCAAAAGCCGTCTGCTGCAGAGGCGTCCGAAAGTGTCTATATGAGGGAAAGGGTCAAGGGTATCTATACTTAAATCAAACGAAAAGGTGTTTATTTTATTGATTGAGTGGAGCATTACACCTTTCAACAACGTTTCAGTTATACCAAGGCGGCCAGTTTACTTACTCTTGGATTTCTGGCTTTCTCGCACCAGTACTCCACACAACATACTTTTCAAGCAACTGGCTGCTTTTCGACATAGACTGTTAGCCCTTAAAGCGGAAAGGGAATCAATGCATTATGCTTCTCGTTGATTTCGAGGAATGGCCGCCGTGGCACAGTGATTAGCGCGGTGGTATACTTGGAAGCGGGTTCAATCCGTGCTCGCTGCGGTCATCGTGGATGGTGTGCTCATCGGCAAAGCACACTTTCTAGCCCAGTACTGGTTTGTTTATTCAGGGATCACGAATACGTGTAGTGTAACCGTGATATGACTGAAATCATGTTAAATAAATCATGAAGGAAATAGCGGCGTGTTACTCAAATGCACAAATCAAATGAATCGAAGCATTAACTGTATTCGTAGATGCTTTGATTGCTTGATTTATTGGTTGAATTATTGATTGAATAGTTGATTGCTTGGTTAATTGATTGATTGATTGATTGGTTGATTAATAATTAATTAATTAATTAATTGATCAGTTGATTGCTTGGTTAATTGATTGATTGATTGATTGATTAATTAATTAATTAATTGATTGATTGATTAATTGATTGATTAATTGATTAATTGATTAATTAATTGATTAATTAATTGTTTGATTTATTGATTAATTGATTGATTGATTGATTGATTAATTGATTAATTGATTGATTGATTGGGGTTAAACGCCGTTTTCAAAAAAAAGATTACGTCATATCAAGGAGGCCCGTTTACCAACCAATGTCGCTTGGGACGATTGTTGTGTGGAGTACTGGTGTGAGGAAACCACGAAATGCAGGAGTAGGTGAACTGGCCGCCGTGATTTAACTGAGAAATTGTTAAAAACGGCGTTAAACCCCAATCAATCAATCAATCAATCAATCAATTACCAACCAATGTCTATTTCTGACTATTTTACACCAGTTCTCCACAAAATAGTTGTTCAGAGCTACCGGCTTCTTGTCCACATACGTTGTTAGCCCATTAACGGAAGATGAATGACGCTTGTCAGACTGACTTTTGTCAAACGTCGGAAAGAACTTTGACCGAGCTGAGGTTTAAAATCACCACCCCAGGATTGATGGCCCGCAAAGTCGCCAGAGGCGCGAAACATTGTAGGACATGTGTTCTACAAGAGTAAGGATTCTCATCAACGTTAACCCTTTTTACATACATAGGCGCTTTCTGACGCCTCTGCAGCAGACGGCTTTGTGAAAACACAGTGACAAAAGAAGAAATTGCTCAAAACGAGCTATTTCCCCTTTTGTCACAATTATTTCCACTTTTATTTATAGGTTATCCATTCAATTATAGAGTTTTTCGTAAAATCTCAAATTTGTTCAAAAAATGGTCGTATGAGGAGAAAGGGTTTAAAAACATGTAACATTATCATTTCAGGTCGTAGAGCAGAAGTATGTCATTTTCTCATTTTGCCAGAATGTTTTCAACACTTTGCCATTACAATATTTTCATTTACAGACAATTTTTTAACATATTTGCTGAGATTGTATCAATGTGGTCGGCTGTAACTAGCTGTTTGTGGGAACTAGGAGTATGCTTTTTCATATACAGTAAATCTGCAACCGACGATTCTTAAAACATTACACGTAGACAATTTGATAATCTCAATCAATGAAAGTTTAAACTATTTTAAAGAGTTGGAAACATTGTGGCAAAATGAGAAATGGCTCATTATATAAGAACAAATTCTCTTTATGTCCGAATGTTTTCCAATGTCTCTTGGAGTTGCGTCAAAATGTGTCTGCCAGTTATTTTAAACATTATTTATTTTACACCGATTGCGAAGCAAGCTTTCAGCTTATTTTAATCACGCTCAATGTTTGCTTCCTTCAGACTTAACCAGTACTCGCGCCGTCTGTGTGGAAAAATCCCCAAGTCTGGACCCGCTCATCACGGGACTCGAACCAGGGACCTTTGATACGATAAACCGACGCTTTACCTCTGCACCACTGTCTGCAAGTTTGAAATTGTTTACGATAAGGATCATTTGTAAACAATTGAGATGTAGATTTTTTTTGAGACACCAATTTATTACGTTCATCTGTGTGTATACCACTCAAGTATATTGACCCTGGTTTGATCATAGTTCGATCCCCGACCGGGTCATACAAAATACTTTAAAAATTGTAGAAATGGATTTTTCCTCCTTGGCGCTCAAGTGTATGTGTCAATCATTACGACGGACTGTAATGTGTGAGGATAAATGGACCAGTAGTACATTTAAAGGGACTGAATCCCATATGAGAAAAAAGCGAAAAAAAAAAAAGAAAATTGTTAAAAATTGCTATTACTTTGATGTTTTTGCATGTAAGGCATTGAGATTTGCTGACTGATGTACTACAATATATGTACACTATTAATATTGCGGAGAATTTCGTTATTTTGCATTGAAAAATCTACTGGGTTAGTAACCCAGTAAATCTAAAAATATCGCTGTATATTTATCACGGGATCACTACAACCGAATTGACAATCTTCTTCCCAGAGTTGTTGTTCCTTACACTCACGCATACATGAATGTAATGAGTCGATAGTGTTAGAGAATGCCGAATTGAATCAACAAATTCAAATGAGCAAGAGGAAATTCCACGGTATTTTTAAACGGGAAAACACGGAGCGGACGTTTTTTTAACTGCTTATTTCCTATGAAATAACGAAAAACAAGACCTGTACGACCTTCTACAACATTCCGTTACATATATATCGACGTATTGTGGATTAATTAGAATAAGTATAAAATATAACGATTTTGGACCATTATGGTGTTCAGTCCCTTTAACCTACCCAGGAAACGCCCTCATTTGAATGAAAACTTGCTGAAAGCGCCGTATACATATGAGCTGACAAAAAGTAAACAAATTGTCAATTTGTCAATTTGTGTTTGTTTTATTAGGGTTTACCACCATTTTCAGTTATACCATGGCGACAGTTCACCATTTTTAACATTAATTCAGTTATACCATAGTGAAAGTTCACCATTTTCAACATTAATTCAGTTACACCACGGTCACAGTTCACCATTTTCAACATTAATTCAGTTAAACCAGGTCACAGTTCACCATTTTCAACATTAATTCAGTTATACCACGGCCACAGTTCACTTATTCATGCTCCCTCGGTAATCAAATCAGTACCGTATATACTTTAGGAAACACGCCTTGCCAAAGGACACTCCACCTTGACCGCCGCGACTTGGGATCGAATCCGGAACGCCTGGTTCCAAATCCCGGACGCTAACAAATCGACCAGGGTGGCGGTAGTCCAGGTTTCTGTACCCGAATTCAATTTTATATTTTGACAGTTCAAATCCTTTACTTAATGCAGTATGGATTATTGTGCTATAAATAAATGATATATGCTTACTTTTTGAGACATTACAAAAATGTGTACGTTTAATTTCGTTACAAATCTGCAACTATAAAGACATTTGCATTTTAGCTGTCTGAATGTTTCTCTCTCTCTCCGTGTCTCAGTGCCTAAGCATGCCGCGCAGGCTAAGCCGGACACAAACTTTTCGCCTCCCGTGGATTTTCTGTTTCAGGAATCATTACTCTATACCTCTATACCCCTGAGACGGAATGTGTTGGCCCGGATTAGCCTGCGCGGATGGCGCAGGCTAATCTGGGTCGATACATTACGCTTAGTTCATTATGTTGGTTTTCTCGTAATTCGGCTCATTTTGAGACTATTGCAACTGGATAGTCTTAAGCATCTCACATTTCTGAACAGCGTGGGTTCCGATCAGCTCGCACATCCGCCTCGTCTTATCAGAATCTACACAAGTTAACATAATTATGTTAACACGCCAATACAAGTAATGTGTGAACAGTTGTGTAGATTTAGATCAGAATAGGTCGATCTGGATCTGCACTGTTCTGAAACGCCAACTTGTATATACCTTTTTACCATGGACGGGTCAACATAATTTTAAAATGGCGTTAACCTTAATACAAGGTCTAACATTCTGTAGTTTTTGTCGAAAGATACATATACAATTAAATTACTCCATTTCCAATATACAAACGTTTTCTGATTCTTCGGCAGCAGACGACTTTTGAAATCATTGTGGTAAATGGAGAAATTGCTCAATATGAGCAATTTTTGTTTTTGCCACAATCCTTCAACTCTAATAAATATTAATGCTTTCTTTTACAGAGATTTGTGAACCTTTTGGCCAAGATGATTTCCAAGTCGTCTGCTACAGATTCTCTTGTATGAGGGAAAGGTTTAGAATCTGCGAATGCAGAGAGTATCCACAACACATCTGGGTGGTCAAAAGGCTTGCTGTACTCCTCCTCTTTTACCCTTTCCAAGATCCAACACACAACCAATTTTAACCCTTTCCATCATACGACAATTATGCAGCAGACGACTTTGAACATATTTAGTCAATAAAAAGAAAATCTATATAATTGAATGGACAACCTATGACTAAAAGTGGAAAACATTGTGGCAAAAGGAGAAATTGCTCGTTTTGAGCAATTTCTTCTTTTGTCACTATGTTTTCAAAAAGCCGTCTGCTGCAGAGGCGTCAGAAATCGTCTATTTGAGGGAAATGGGTTAAAAATGTGCACAGATGCATTAACCCCTTCCCTCTTACAGACATCTTCTGACGCATCTGCAGCAAGCGACTTTTGGAAACGACGTGAGAAATGTCTCCTTTTGCAACGATGTTTTCAACTTTATTCAATAATTATTTTGTTCACCATAATTGAGCCGTCCCGCGAGAAATCATTGTGGACTCTGCGTAAAGTATCGACCCGGATCAGCCTAAGCATGCCGCGCAGGCTTTACTTGGATAGGTACTTTTCGCCTCCAGAGGATTTTCTGTTTCAGGAATAACTACTCTATACAACTATCCCCCTAAGACGGAATGTGTCGGCCCTGATTAGCCTGATCCGGGTCGATACATTACGCAGAGACTAAAGCGTTGGTTTTCTCGCCGGACAGCTCCAGCTCATATGTGTTTACTGCATGTTTTCAAATATGTCTAATGCAGATTATTGTCTTTGTGGGACATGATTAACACCCCTTTTCCAGACGCAACTAATTGAAAACGCTGTGGGAAAGGGTCAAGACTCTAAATCGCCAGACGTTGCTGATATGTCAAAGTTTGGCCAATCCAAAATTGTAGTAATTCATCTGGGGATTGTTTACAAAAAACCAAAACCAAACAAAAACACCGCATGATGAACTGTTAGGAAAGTTATGGAGAATGGCGAAATTACTGGTTATGAGCAATTTCACCTAATGCCAGAAATTTCAAAATTGTCTGCTGCAGATGCGTCAAAATACGTCTTCAAGTGGGAAACGGGTAATTACAACACTTTGCTGTGTTTGCCGCCAACCTTGTTTTTTTGTTTGTAGATTAAACGTTCCCATCAACACGTTTTCCCACAATAAAACGATTTCAACCGGAAATAGAATAATGTGTGTTGGTAATATTATATTACTGCATTCGAAACCTTTTCCTCGCTACAAAGTCATGCTACTATACAAAAGAGATTTATTATAGGCCAACTCCTATCAATGACATAACCGCCTCGATGGTGTAGATAGAGGTCGAGCGTCCGGTTCGGGTGCGGGAGGTCTCGTGTTCGATCCCCGGTCGGATCATTCTAAAGAATTTAAAAATGATAGCAATGGCTGCCCTCTTTGGAGATCAGTGTTACGGGGTTAGCATACGACCGACTGGCTGTTGTCAGGATAAATGAACCAGTAGTACTGGTAACTTACCTAAAGGAATCGCCGTGATATAACTGAAAAACTGTTGAAAACGGCCTAAAGCACTAAACAATCAATCAATCAATCAATCAATCGATTGGCAAATCGATTTGTTATACCCCTAAACACGAATTATGAGATTAATCAGTATATAAGCCGTCCCGCGAGAAAACCAGCATTATTGCCTCTAAGTAAAGTATCGATCCAGATCAGCCGGCGCAGTCCGCGTAGACGGATCCAGGCCGACACATTCCGTCTCAAGGGGATAGAGGTATAGAGTAATGATTCCTGAAACAGAAAATCCACAGGAGGAGAAATTTTTCTATCCGGGTTAGCTCGGCGGAATGCTTAGGCGGTGAACAATAGAAATTTATTATAGACCGACTCCTATAGCTATGACAAACATCGATGTATTTTGTTGGTTTTTTTACGCCGTTTCCGACATTGTTTCAGTTATATCACGGCGACAGTTCACTTATTCACGATCCCCGGATCAATAAACCAGTATCCCCAGTCGCGGCACTACGGTCATGGTGGAGTGCCCTTGGGCAAGGCACATTTTCTAGCCTAGTACTGGTTTGTTTACCCAGGGATCATGAATAATTCAATTTAATTGCGCGCTAAATGACCTTAGCTGTCGATGCGCCATAAAACAACAATATACATTCATTATCATTGCACAACAAACAATATGCGTCCCAAAACAAACCAGATTTACCGGCGTGCAAAACAGTTTCATAAAAAGCATTTATAAACATAACATAATTGAAAATGTTTCCTTATATAAACCCTTGTGTGTTTGTACATGTTTAAATATGTGCGTACATGCAAACAATTACGTTTTAATGCCAACATTTTTTATATGGGAATTTTTCTGACTGATATTTACGCGCATTCCATAACATATTGAGTGCTTCTGCACTTCTTTGTTATAAACGCGTCATATCAGGTTGAGAAAAAAGATCGTATTAAAAGATTATTTGTAAATAAATAATATTTTATGTTTCATATACGATTTATGTAATTCCTCGTAATTGACTTTATTTAAAAAACAGTTGTCATTTTAGCGCTTTCTAATACGCTTACCTATACATTATAGAAATCTCTCAGTGCCTTATAACCTTGCGAGAGTATGCCATTTGAATTGACGGAACTACTTTTTTCTCCATGTTGTTGACCGAATTTATGAGAATGTTGAGTCTCAGAGCGAGCAACAACGCGACATGTTAAACAATGCAATAAAGATGATCTGTGCATCTTAATCTGTGATAACACATTGAACAGGCCTACATTTAATGACGTGAACCAACACAAGTCACTGTTTATATTAAAATAATAGTTGCAGTGATGTTAAAATCTTATTGCGCCATTGAGTATAATAAAAATGATTATATGGCCCCAAGGAAACCCATTAGTAAATGTCAGATCTAAAAGAATGTAAAAATGATTAATATATATATCACTTGTTGAGAACAAGGGAAACAACATATGATTGAAAGCACGTACATTGGCGAGCTTTACTTCCCTTTACAAGTGATGTCATTTCAAAAGAATACACACATACTTATTTTTCTACACGTATGCAAGAAACTGTACTTAACTGTAGATATATCGTTTTTTAGATAGTATATGCTTTATCTTCTTTCTGTCTCGAATGATTTTGATAGTAATAACTATTGTGAATGATCGTGCTTGTATGGCTATAATCAGGATTCTTCAAATCAGGTTTAGAAGGGAGGAACACGAGAATGAAACTAGATTTTCATATTTCCACATTGTCCTTTTTTGCGTTATGTCTGACGGCATAGAATAAACAAATATTATAATGTTACGAATAACAGACAATAAGAGTAGTTCTTATTATATAGTAATAATGTACGTCGCCTGTTTTCATCCTCAAAAAAGATCTAGCCATCTTGTAAAAACACAAGTTGTCGATCGAGTCGACCCGTTTTGACTGAATTGTTTCTATTCGCCGATAAGCGATATCAAACATAATCTCCTTTCCAACTGGCTTCCATTCAATTAATATCCGCGATATATTGACAAATGAAATAATTTCAATCCTTTGCATTTAAAAGATATGGTAAAAATACACTGTATATTTCTTTAGCGAGGCCTTCCAAGCAAATTCATCAAGGGCCGGATGAATTTCATCCGCGCAAATAATTTGGTTCGACCCAGCCGGGAATCGAACCCACGACTCCCCGCACCCGAAGCGGACGCTCTAACACTACACAAAAACCGCGGTAGTTTATATATCCGAGATCTTATGTTAAGCCACGCCCATCGTCATGCGCCGCAAAAAAACCCGACAATTAATATCATTAAAAACTATCCGGTTCTCATGCATCACATGGCTTTTGTTTGTGATGCAGAAACCGTTTTCGGTAATCGTGTGTACCGGACAGAACATGTCGATTATTTTTTAATTGGCTAGGCATCTAATATACATATCGAATGATCTATGAATTGTACCTCAAGCCCATTGGTATAATAATTAAAACAGTTTCATAAAGCATCCTGTTCATGTATTATTTTATTATTTTCAGCGGGATACAGGATCCGAGATCGTATTTTAAGCCACGCCCATCGTCATGCATCACAAACAAACCGACAATTAATATCGTTAAAAACTACCGGGTTCTCATGCCTCACATGGCTTTTGTTTGTGATACAGAAACCGTGTTCGGCAATCGAGTGTACCGGATTATTGATTGTTTGATTGGGGTTTACAGCCATTTTCAACAATTTGGCAGTAAAATCACGGCAGCTAGTTCACCTACTCATGTGCTTCCTACTTTATCCCACACCAGTACTCCATACAACATACTTAACAAGCAACTGGCTGCAGGGGCGTAGTTTGGCACTAATCAATGTGTAGGGTTGATCTAGGGGGGGGGGGGGAGGGTCCGGGGACATACCCCCTTTGAAAATCTATATCGCCGCAGCTGCGTTTTGGGGCATTTTGAGAAAAAATGTGTAGGTACGTGCCTACACTGCCTAAAGGAAGCTACGCCCCTGAGCTGCTTGTCCATATAGACTGTTAGCCCATTGGTGGAAAACGAATGACGCTTGTTACAGTGACTTTGGTCAAACACATGACCCCTGGATTGACTTCCCACGTCGCTACCGACTTAGCTACTGGGGCTCGGCAAAGCACGAATGCACGATGAATGAATTACTGAATGAATGAATGAGCAAACGGATGAACGAACGAACGAATGAACGAACGAACGAACGAACGAATGAATGAATGAATGAATGAATGAATGAATGCATGAATGAATGAATGAATGAATGAATGAATGAATGAATGAATGAATGAATGAATGAATGAATGAATGAATGAATGAATGAATGAATGAATGCATGCATGAATGTAAACAAAAGAATGAATGAATTAAATTAATATTAATGAATGAAGAAAGAAAGAAACGAACAAACAAACGAGCCGAAGAACAAAGGGACTAACAAACCAACGAAAATACAAGAAACAAACAAACAAACAAATAAATAAATATAATTATGTTGACGACTACATTTTCTTTAAGAGTCGTAAAGAATTATTTTAGATTTTACCCTTTACGTGTTTTTTTATACGTCAAACATTACATAAACAGATATATCATAGCGCCCCACTCCTTTCTCGTATAGCGATTGCAACCTTCTTCCTGTTGCACACGACTTTTGATTACTCAGCGACAGACGACATTTAAAATTTGAAAACTGTGTGAAAAGGCGCGTTTTCCTGTGACGCCGTTTACTAATGTTGTAAATAAAGTAAAATTTCGAGCGGCGCTCAGCGAAAATCAACAGTTAGGCATTTGCGACCAGTGTAGATCCAAATGTGCCAACTGTACACACACCGAATAAATCTACACTGGTCCCAAGTTTCTTCAGACCAATTTTCCTGTGTCGAATCTCGTTTTATTTACGCAATATTTAATCTCTGTATCACGTGACTCACGGGCACGGGCGCGACGGACTTTATGACGCATGCGCCGTAAACGACTTTTCGTCGCCAACAAGTGTCTTGTTGATTCACGTTTGATTGATCTGAAACTGTGTTAATACTGCGTTGTATTTAGTTACCTATGTGTACTATATAGTATCGCGTCATCTAAGTGTAGCGAATATACAATAGCATCTCCTGTTTGGTTGATTGATAGATTAATTGATTGATTGAGGGTTTGACTGATTGATTGATTGATTGATTGATTGATTGATTGATTGATTGATTGATGGATGGATTGATTGAGGGATAGACTGATTGACCGATTTATTGATTGACCGATTTATTGATTGATTGAGGGATAGACTGATTGACTGATTGATTGATTGATTGAGGGATTGAATGAATGACAATGAATGAATGAAATCATTCATGAAGGATTGACTGATTGGATGAATGAATGTATGATTTAATTGATTAATGAATAATTGTTTAATTGAATAAATGAACGAAAATTATTGTTTGATTTAATTGATTAATGAATGAATGAAAATGATTGTATGATTTAAATGATTAATGATTGATTAATGAATGATTGATTAATGAATGATTGATTAATGAATGATTGATTAATGAATGATTGGTTAATTGGATGAATTAATGAAAATGATTGTATGCATGAATGCATGAATGCATGAATGCACGAATGCACGAATGAATGAATGAATGAATGAATGAATGAATGAATGAATGAATGAATGAATGAATGAATTCATAAATGTATGATTTAATTGATTAATTAATTAATAATTGATTGATTGGGTTTTAACTCCGTTTTCAATATTTGTTCAAGACATATAACGGCGGCAAGTTCTTCCTTACATATTGTTCCTCAGGGGCTTTTCTCATCCCTGTACTTCAAGTATTTCCAGGCAACTGGCTGCTTTTCCACAAAGACTGTTTGCCTATTGGTGGAAGACGAGTAATGCCTGCCGCATTGACGTCGGACATAATGTCACAAACCCTGGATTGAAAGCCGACTGGAGTGACCGGGACTTGACGCAGCTCCTGTTTGGTAGCTGCCAGGTGGATTTGCTTCGTCAACTAACGCAACATTTGAATGATTGATTGATTGATTGGGGTTTAACGCTGTTTTTAACAATTTCTCAGTTATATCACGGCGGCCAGTTCACTTACTCATACATTTCCTGGTTTTCTCACACCAGTACTCCACACAACAATCTTCCCAAGCAACTGGCTGCTTTTCCACATAGTCTTAGCCCAGCGGTGGAAGAAGAATGACGCATTTCGCATTGACTTTTGTCAATCGTCGGAAAGAAAGTTGGCCGAGCCGGGATTCGAACTCGCAACCCCTGGATTGACAGCCCAAGTCGCTACCGACTGAGCTACCGGGGCTCGGCTCAAAATTTGAATGAACGCCTGTTTATCGATTGTATTCATCTATATATTTGAGCCGTTCCACGAGAAAATCCACATTATGGACTCTGCGTAATGTATCGACCCAGATTAGCCAGCGCAGTCCGCGCAGGCTAATCCGAGCCGACACATTCCGTCTCAGGGGTATAGAGAAATGATTCATGAAACAGAAAATCCAGTGGAGGGCGAAACGTGTCTGTCCGGGCTAGCCTGCGCGGAATGGTAATGCTGATCCGCGTCGATACTTTACGCAGAGTCATCAATGTTGATGTTTTTTTCGCGGGACGGTTCATCTGACCGAAACAATTCGATACTTTACGCAACATAAAATATTGGTTTTCTCGTGGAACGGCTCATTTTTAAATTTACTTACGTATACAACTTCCGTAAACAAAATTAAGTCACATGTTTTCTGCGTGAAATAGTGAAAAAGCATACGGGGGGGAGCAGGATCGGAACACGTGACTCACGTGACATTGCAATTGTATGAGGCATGCGCCGGAAGGAGTTTGTCGTCGCCAATTATTACAGGTTGATTGATCAGAACGTGTGAGAGAGAATCTCGTGTAGTTGTCGTAACCGACACTTGTTGGTTAACCCTTTTACCACATACAGACGCTTTCTGACGCCTCTGCAGCAGACGGCTGCTTTGAAAATATAGTGACAAAAGAAGAAATTGCTCAAAACGAGCAATTTCTTCTTTTGACACAATGTTTTCCACTTTTAGTGATAGGTTATTCATTCAATTATAGAGATTTTTCTTTTTCTGGACAAACTGTGTTCAAAGTCGTCTGCTGCAGAATTGTCGTATGAGGGAAAAAGTAACTACACGAGATTCTCTCACACGTTCTGATCAATCAACCTGTAATAATTGGCGATCGTTTTGAAATTTGCCTGCTGCAGTTTTGTTGTATGTTGGAAATAGTGTCATACGACAATTCTGCAGCAGACGACTGTGAACATATCTCTATAATTGAATGCATAACCTATGACTAAAAGTGGAAAACATTGTGTCAAAAGGAGAAATTGCTCGGTTTGAGCAAACTATGTTTTCAAAAAAAGCCGTAAAGGGTTAATAGGAACAATTTCTCCTTTTAGATTAGTTTTAACTTTTTTTTCCAGTTATATCACGGCGTTTCCTGGGTAAGTTATCAGTACTACTGGTCCATTTATCCTGACACCAGCCAGTCAGTCGTTATGCTAACTCTGCAACCCTGAGCGCAAAGGAGGGCAGCACTTATCTACTGCCATTTTTAAAGTCTTTGGTATGACCTGAATAAACTTGTACACACAACGCTGGTGTATATATATATGTAAGTTTACGCATAGCGAATTGCTTTGATCAGATGAGCCGTCCCGCGCGAAAACCAACAGTGTGGACTCTGCGTAAAGTATCGTCCCGGATCAGTTTAAGCATGCCGCGCAGGCTTACACGGATAGACACTTGTCGCCTCCTGTGGATTTTCTGTTTCAGGTATCATTACTCTATCCCCCTAAGACGGAATGTGTCGGCTCGGATCAGTCTAGGCTGATCTGGGTCGATACAAAACGCAGAGGCCATAATGTTGGTTTTCTCGCGGGACGGCTCAGATTTCAATGAGATTGATAATGGTGTTTAACCGAGTAATTAAGGTTATCCTGACTCAAGTAAGTGCGCCAGTTATAATTTTATCCAAGCGACACTGAGCCCAATGGAGGGAAGCGAGTTATAACAGTTTAAAAGCCTTCGGTATGATACGACCGGACGTACGTTGGCCAAAACGTCGGTCCACCAACCCGACCGGGAAACGAAACCCGATCTCTCGATGTCGACACTAGTTTGCTTTATATTTCTGTTTCAACATATTTTCCATTATTTTACGACGTAATGAGTGTCGCCAATGTCATCAACTCGGCAACACCCTCTGGATGAATACTCGAGCGATATACTTTATATCTAGGAATTAAAAGAAATACAAATGGTAAGCTCAGTATACATATATAGGATCCATCATGAGTTTTCTTTGGAGATCAAGATTTCTTAAATGAGTCTAGAAAAAGATGGTTATTAACCGAGCCTCTTGGCGAGGTTAATAACTCTCTTTTTCGAGACGAATTTAAGAAATCTTCTCCAAAGTAAAACGAGTGATGAATTCTTTTTATCACCTAAACAGTGTGTTTTAATGAAAAATATTGACAACATCAAAACAAAGACCGAATAACATATTCTTCATAAGAACTTGTGATTCACCGCATAAAAAAGTAGTCCTCATCATTTTTGAATAAGAAGAAAAAAACAACAATGTTTTAAACAATTAAGACTCGTTATTTATTCAAAATAACGTATTATTGCATTTTTCAATGTGTAAAATTTAACAACTTAACAATAAACATAATAAAGATAAAGGTCAAAATGACGTCATCAGTAGTCGCGTGTATGACGTGTTTTTGTTATCACACATGTTGGATATCGTTGTTTCGTGATTTGTTCTCAACTTGAAAATAAGGGTATTTATGTGATAACTATATATACATGATAACTGGGATAAATTATTAAAAAACAAAAAGACTGAGTGGTCATTAATATATAATTTCAATGAAACTTTGTATGACAATATAATTTAACAGTTCAAGTACAAGTTAATACACAAAATCATCCCGCCGAAAGAAGTGCGTTTCAAATGGAAAATGTCTTCTGCTCCTTGTTGCAATATCTGTAATTTGACAGAATCTTACGAACGCTTATTTATAAGATGTCCGATAGTAACAGCAACTTGGTTAAAATTACACAATTTGCTCCTTTTGTGTTGAATAGACAAAAATGTATGCTGCAAACAGTAGTAATGGGATATAAACTATCCCAATCCAATTATTATTATCTTAATGTCATACTCGCTTTGTATTGTTTCTGCATATATAAAGCATATTTCCTTAGCGATAACAGAACAAAATCGTATGACATATATAGACTTTTTTAAACAAGAATTTAACTATCTTTGGAAAGTGACCGAAAACAAATCTTCGAACGACTATTTCCTCACCAGGTTTCACGATAACCTTTAATCATGCAGCAATACCCTAACTACAAAATATAGCATCGGTTTAGTGTATTAAAACAAACCCTCACTCAATCAACACTCAGACAGTCACTCAATCGTCACTCACTCACTCATACACCCACTCGATTGATTCACCCACGAGCTTTTTATATATATATTTTATTTTAAGCTCGTTCAATACATCATATGCAAAGTTTACATTGTATTTTGCTCATTTTATCTTTCTATAGGTCTTTCGCTTTTTTCCCCACTAGATTGATAGTATTGTGAGACATTATATAAAAAGTCCTTTTCCAAATACAGATGATGTGATGGGGGCTTACCAGCTAGTTCACGGCAGTAAGTTCACGGCAGTATGTTCACAGTGACCTGCCCATGTGTTTCAGTTTTTTCTCACACCAGAACTCCAGTCTTTCCAAGCAACTGGATGCTTTTTTACTTTAAACATTTTTTTATTGCCCACACAATATTCATACAGAATAACATTTAGATTTACAAATATACATGTTATTGGCAAACGGATCTGGCCACAAGTTCTCACAACTTAGATATGACCATCCCCTTTAATAATTACACACCTTTTTATTTTGTCTCTAAATAAGGGTTCGATTTTAATAAATTGTTTGTATCTATTTTTTGGAGAAAAACATATCCTGTTACCCAACTTTTCCGGGTTAAAGTGTCACACGAGCACAACCATACCCAAAAGCAGGATAAAGTTGGGCACGCCTAACACAAAACAGGCTGCTATTTACAGCAGACGACTTAAAATAACATCTAGGTAAACATATGGAATCTCTGTAAAAATGAAAGTATACTTATTGAGTTAATACAGTTAACCCAAAACATGGACATGTCAAACTTATCATAACAACATAGGAAGAGGAGCACGAGTACATTTATTTACACTCATTTCAAAAATCATACTACAACTAGTGATTTTGTATCCCAGGTACATGACATTGATGTATGAGCCGTACCAATATAAAACCAACATTACGGACTTTGCGTAATGTATCGATTCAGATCAGCATGCGCAGTCCGCGCAGGCTCATCCGGGCCGACACATTCCGATTCAGGGGGATAGAGGTAAAGAGTACTGATTCCTGAAGCGGAAAATCCACATGAGGCGAACAGTATACTTACCGGGTTAGCCTGCGCGACATGCTTGGGCTGATCCGGGTCGATACATTACGCAGGGTCCATACTGTTGGTTTTCTCGTGGAACGGCTCACATGCTGAAGGATAAAACGACCAGTATATAGTACTGGAGATTTACCCAGAAAACACCGTGATATACGACCAGTATATAGTACTGGAGATTTACCCAGAAAACACCGTGATATACGACCAGTATATAGTACTGGAGATTTACCCAGAAAACACCGTGATATACGACCAGTATATATAGTACTGGTGATTTACCCAGAAAACACCGTGATATACGACCAGTATATATAGTACTGGTGATTTACCCAGAAAACACCGTGAAATACGACCAGTATATATAGTACTGGTGATTTACCCAGAAAACACCGTGATATACGACCAGTATATAGTACTGGAGATTTACCCAGAAAACACCGTGATATACGACCAGTATATAGTACTGGTGATTTACCCAGAAAACACCGTGATATACGACCAGTATATAGTACTGGTGATTTACCCAGAAAACACCGTGATATACGACCAGTATATAGTACTGGAGATTTACCCAGAAAACACCGTGATATACGACCAGTATATAGTACTGGAGATTTACCCAGAAAACACCGTGATATACTGAAAACAAAGTGTTGAACGTGGCGTAATACACCAAACAATAATCAAATAAATTATGTTAAAACATAGCCATATTTAGTATTTATGTTGTAATGCAAAGGATGGATGGTGTATAGACTGTGTGACTTCGAACACTTTATGATTAACCCTTTTCCTCAACATCTCTAGACCACAGTATCATCTAGACAAAAACACTGAACATCTCTTTATATATAGGTATAATTATTAAAAAATAAAAAATAAAAACATTGTGGAAAAAGGAGAAATTGCTCGTTTTGAGCAATTTCTACTTTTGTCACAATGTTTCTAAAAGTCGTCTGATACACAGAGGCGTCAGAAAGTGTCAACACGTGGGAAAAGGGTTAATATCGAGTGAGAAATGTGTCGCACTTTTAGTGTTTGTTGATCGTTAATAACGTCGGGACTTTCTGACGGTGCAGTCAGTGTTGACACCTTCATCAATTTAACCCTTTCCCACGTACAGACGCCTCTGTTTTTCTTGTTTTTCCGAAATATTTTCTTCAACTTTTGACTTTTGAAATAATTCTGTCAAAAGAAGATATAGCTCCTAATGGGCAATTTCTTGTTTTCCCGAAATCATTTCAACTTTTGACTTTTGAAATAATTCTGTCAGACTACTTCTGTCAAAAGATTTATTGATTGGGGTTTAACGCCGTTTTCAACAATTTTTCAGCCATATCACGGCGGCAAGTTCAACTACTCATATGTTTCCTGGGTTTCTCACACCAGTACTCTACACAACATATTTTCCAAGCAACTGGCTACTTTTCCACATAGACTGTTAAACAGCCCATTGGTGAAAGACGAATGACGCAGGTCACAGTGACTTTTGTCAAACCTCTGAAAGAATGTTGGCCGAGATGGGATTCGAACTCACAACCCCCGGATTGACAGCCCGCGTCGCTACCGACTGAGCTACCAGGGCTTTCAAAAAGAAATATTTTCTTGTTTTCCCCGAAATCTTTTCAACTTTATTCAATATATTTACCTTCATTTTAAGACAAAAAAAAGTGTTCTTATGGATATGTTTTTTCTACTTATTTACAACGTATGACATAACATGAAAACACAGAAGCAAATATTAGGTAAATTCAGCAATGATTATCAAAGATAATTATATTTTTCTATACCACCCAAACCGAGGTTTTTCGGCTGAATCGGCCATCACATGTTTTACTGTGTCAAATGTTCATAGAAATGATCAAACTTAATATTTATGCACTATTCTCAGACTTTTTAGGCAACCAGTATCATCATTTTCCACCAGTTTGACTGTACCCAAACATGTTTGCAGACCACACAAAATTGACCTGTCATATATTTGGACTCTGAAGCTCCTTTAGACACTTTCTTTGCCTTCAGAGATCTGGTTTTGTGTAAATTTACAGAGTATGATATGAAATGAAAGCAAAATAGAAAATATCAGGACAATTAGGTAATTATTTTCAAAGACATTTTAAATGTCCTATGCCGCCCAAACCAAGGTATTGCGACTTGAGTCCGGCAAGTTGTCTGCGCTCGCGCGTTATACAGGTCTCCAAGATAAAAGAAAAAAAAAAGTCACATGGTCATGCATTGCATTATGCAAGAAAGAACTCACCAGGCGTAAATGGTTACCGTCATTTTGGACCTAATCGGGCCCGGACAAAACCGGTGTTTAGCATTCTCTACTTTCACTTTCAAACAAGGTCAAAATACTAAATGTGATCAAAAATCAATCATTTCCAGTGCATCCGATACACATTTACAATGCATTTAAACTCAATGTCATATATGCAATGCATTCTGGTGATGGTATTCACTCATTTCTACGCAAACAAAGTATTTTTAGGGACTATTTGGGTCACGTAGATCAGCATGACAGCGGATGTATTTGGCGTAATTTGACCTATAGAGATATAGCTTCCGTATTTTTTTAACTATATGTTTTCAAGGTCGTCTGCTGCAGATCTAGAAAAACTATTTTTGATTATTTTTTTTCCTTTGGTTTTACGTCGTTTTCAACATTATTTCCGTTATATCACGGCGATAGTTCGCTTATTTATGACCCCCGAGAAGACAATCCAGTACTTGGCAGGGACGTGACCACGGGCACTCCATTATGATACTCTTCTGATAAAGAGTTGTTTAGAATATAAATTACATTTTCTCTAAGTAAAGAAATGATTACAGAATAAGTGTCCGTTGAGCGATTATAATGTCGAGACTTGGTGACGATGTAGTGACTGTTTAAAATTCAGAAATTTAACCCTTCCCCACGTACAACAAACCTGCAGCAGACGAAATTCGAAAACATATAAAAGCAAGAATATTGAAAATCCCTTTAAATGAAAGTATAATTTATGAATATAGTTGAAAACATTGATTGGCGAACAGAGACATTGCTCATTAGGAGCAATTTCACATTTTGCCACAATTATTCAAAACGACGTAAGGGCGCCCACAAGGTGTCTACACAGATACATATCAAGGGCTTGGCGTGAAACGGTTGTAACTAAAATTGGTATTTTTTTTACCAAGGTTATTTACCTCGCCATAAAGTCTTTATAAGCGTTAAATAATTTTTTCTTGGTAAACAATGGAAATTTAGTGCCAAATTTGCATTGTTTACAAAAGGGTCAAAATTGCCACTAATCCAGGGTTTTCAAAATAGGTTTTGAGTTAAAACCGTTTCACGCCAAGCCCTCGGTATGTAAGGGTTAATAGTCGTCCGCTTAAAAAAAAAACCGTCTGGAGAAAAAGACATTAAAATCATCCGTGAAAAATACAGAGTGGAGTAGTGGTAATAGCGCCCGTCCTGTGGGCGGGAAGTCGCGTGTTCGATCACCCCCCCCCCCCCCCCGACTTGGTCACAGCAATGGCTTTAAACATTTCCTACTTTTAGCCTCAGGATTGTTGGGTTGGCGTTACGTTACGACTGACTCTATCGTCTCATAGTAAATCAGCACGCACTATACTGTTAATTTACAACGGGAGTGATTGATTGGGGTTTAACGCCGTTTTTAACAATTTCTCAGTTATATCACGGCGGCCAGTTCTCCTACTCAATGCATTTCCTGGTTTTCTCACACCAGTACTCCACACTACAATCTTCCCAAGCAACTGGCTGCTTTTCCACATAGACTTAGCCCATTGGTGGAAGACGAATGACGCATGTCGCATTGACTTTTGTCAATCGTCGGAAAGAAAGTTGGCCGAGCCGGGATTCGAACTCACAACCCCTGGATTGACAGCTCGCGTTGCTACCGACTTTACAACGGGAACGTTGTTATATAACTGAACTTGTTTGTAACTTGTTTGTAACTTGTTTGTAACTTGTTTTGTAACTTGTTTGTAACTTGTTTGTAACTTGTTTGTAAGCGGACTAAAACACCATATAAGCAGAGTTGACAAATATTTAAAAATATCCATTTGTATATGAGTAAATGGACCAGCACTATACTGTTAATTTACAATGCATGGGAACATCGTGAAAGTGTTTTGTAAGCGGGCGAAAACACCATATTAACAGAGTTGACAAATATTTAAAACCATCCATTCGTATATGAGTAAATGAACCAGCACTTTACTGTTAATTTACCCATGGGAACGTCGTGAAATTGTTTGTAAGCTGTCCAAACCACCACATAAACAGAGTTGACAAATATCTATTGTTTTCTTTATACATATAAATAAGTATAGAAATCCGTCACAAACGTCAATATTTATTACATTCTCTGAAACAAACAACATTTTTTTACAGAATCCTCCTCATTTTGTTTTCATTACTGTGTGTCGCACCTGAGAGTGCGTTGACTGATTACTACTACGCCGCGCGATCAAGGACGATGATGCACGTTAACCCTTTCCCTCATATAGAAGCTTTCTGACGCCTCTGCAGCAGACGGCTTTTTAAAAAAAAACATAGTGACAAAAGAAGAAATTGCTCAAAACGAGCAATTTCTCCTTTTTGCCACAATATTTTCCCCTTTTAGTCATAGGTTATCCATTCAATTTCAATAGAAATTTTCTATTTTTTTGACAAAATGTGCTCAAGGTCGTCTGCTGCAGAATTGTCGTATGAGGGAAAGGGTTAATGCATGCTGTTGTTTAAATTCGAATAGCCTCTGACTTTATGGTGTCATGATATGCATTTGGCGATAATCCTTTCCCACATACAGTAAACTTATTGAGACTGCGTGGTTTCTAACAGGAATGAACCCTGGTTGATTATGCAATGTTGTACAGCTTAACCCTTTCCCACATACAACAAATCTGCAGACGTACAACTTTGAAAACATGGAAAATCTCTTTAATTTCTGAAAAAAAAAAAATGAGTTGAAAACAGTGTGGCAAAAGGAAAAATTGCTCATTATGATCTGTTTCCAAAATGCCTCTGCTGCAGATGCGTCAGATTGATTGATTAATTGATTGATTGATTGATTGATTGATTGATTGATTGATTGATTGATTGATTGATTGGAGTTTAACGCCGTTTTTAACAATTTATCAGTTATATCACGGCGGCCAGTTCACCTACTCATGCATTTCCTGGTTTTCTCACACCAGTACTTCACACAACAATCTTCCCAAGCAACTGGCTGCTTTTCCACAAGGTCTTAGCCCATTGGTGGAAGACGAATGACGCATGTCGCATTGACTTTTGTCAATCGTCGGAAAGAAAGTTGGCCGAGCCGGGATTGGAACTCACAACCCCTGGATTGACAGCCCGCGTCGCTACCGACTGAGCTACCGGGGCTCCGCGCAGATGCGTCAGAATGTGTATATACGTGGGAAAGGGTTAATTAAGTGAGGTCTCGTGGGATTTGTTATCGTTTGCGCCGCGTTTAGCCAGTTTAGATCGCAATGCATCTGCGGAAGTGCAAGACAGTGGTGCAGAGGTAGAGCGTCGGCCACTCGTACCGAAAGCCCCCCGGTTTCGAGTCCCGTGATGAGCGGGTTCTGACTTTGGGATTTTTACACACAAACGGCGCGAATACTGGCTAAGTCTCCAGGAAGCAGACATCGAGAGTGATTGATATAAGCTGAAAGCTTGTTTCGCAATCGATGTTTAATAATTATGTTTAAACTAATGCATCTGTGAATACACAGTCGGTCTGTACGTGTACGTACGTGTACGTACAATCTCACAAGAGCCTTCACTGTTCGTCTGCATGAGAGTTAGTCTCAGATGGATCTTTGGAAAAGGGCGTCTCGGATCCGACCCCTGCACGAGGCGGTCATGTTGGAAATCTCATGGGCAATTCACATGTTCTAGCCTAGTACTGGTTGGTTTACCATCATGATTGAATAAGTGAAATAACTGAACTATTGTTAAAATGAAGTGAAAGCACTAAAAAATCTTGTCATGCTATTTTACTTCTAGGTATGTAATAATTTACTAACGATTAAGAAAGCGTTGTACATAATTTGGTACACCTTGTTTAAGTATAGGCAGTATAGATGTCCCGAGTCCAAATGCATTTGCGTACAGAGAAGAATCACGGGATCGATCACCGGCCAGGTCATACCAATACTTTACTCAAAGTACTGAAAGTACTGAAAGTAGATTCGTGATCGGTTAAAAGGAGATGCAGAAGTGCATATATAAATATTTATCTAAAACAAAATCACAGACGAGTAATGATGCATCAGGCCAGAATGAAATATTTCCAAGATCATAACTTTTTGTTGGTCTTGTGAAAATTAATTGAACCGAACCCCGATTATAATATTCGGTCCACATACTACACATATTTAATTATCATATTATGCAATAGCTCTACGGAAATCCCAACATGTACATTCTCTTCCTATTTATTGACTGTGATGAACTAACTGATGCATTCAGAGTATGCACTCTATTAATATAATTTATTAATGTTTGATCTCCAAAACAGAGAGCAAGCGTGGCCCTGAATCGATCACCTGAGTGATAGCTATGTAGCATACGTATAAGTACTTATATTAGAGACAATTTTAATCAAGATCGTGAATGAAACTGCAAGGAGTGGACACTGTAAATTAAACTTATCAATAAAGTATCATTCCCGTGAAGTTTGGTTGATATCAGTCCAATGGTTTGGAATGAGATTTTATTTAAGGCTTAAAGTTCATTTTGTCCATATTCTGATGCAGCATGGAAGCTATCTATTCAAACCAATCAATGTGTCTTGAACAAATTACAAATGATAAATGTTTCATGAAATCAGACAAGAACATGAACAGAAAGGGAAATATTAAGTGTTGTCATTTTGCACATTTTCTGATGCCATCTGGCTACCATGTTTTTCTACCAATTAATACAGATTATGCAAATCATGTAGAGGGTCAAACAAGGAACATTTGTACTAGATTATCTTGGAATCTGACCAGCGGATTCTGGGAAGAAGAATTTTAGAAATAATGCATTTTACTCCCTTCCTTCTCCCGCAGCACGTCGGGGATTTCGAATCCGGGTGTCCCGGGTTCGATCCCCAGTCGCGGCACTACGGTCATGGTGGAGTGCCCTTGGGCAAGGCACATTTTCTAGCCTAGTACTGGTTTGTTTACCCAGGGATCATGAATAATTAAATTTAATTGCGCGCTAAATGACCTTAGCTGTCGATGCGCCATAAAACAAAAGAAATGTTGGAACAGATTTGAAAGAGGACCACCAAAAAACTTTCTGGGAAGTTAAACATTTCAGATATCATTTGAAGCTAAAAGTTCAATTAATCCCTTTTCTGATGCCGCCTGGTAACTATGACTTCCAACAAGTCAATATGGCTTAAACAATTATAAAGAGGGTCGCCGAGGGAACAAATAAGACAAACACTTTCATAGAGTCTTAGAATGTTGTCATTTTGCCTTTTTCTGATGCCGCCTCACTCCTCTGTTTTCATCCAACTTATATGGCCTAAACAATTTCTTTAATATTTGGCATTTTACTTCCTTTCTCAGATGCCGCACAAACAAGAGTTTACACATATCTTTGAACATAATTAAAAAAGGACCGCCACAAGAATAGTTCTTGATTTTGTGTCCAGTGGATAAGGATGAGATGTTATTTGCTGTTCAGTTACCCCCGTTTTAGATGCCATCTGGTTTCTACGACTTTCAACCAATCAATAAGACTTAAAACATGTAGAGGGTCACTGATTGAACAGTTCTGTTAAATTATCTTGAAATCAGACGAGCACTTTCATAAGAATGTAGTTTTTAAAACTTGTCATTTTGCTCCCTTTCTTATGGCGCCTGAGTACCGTGTTTAACAACCAATCTATATTATTATTTGTGTAGAGAGTTATCCAATGATAACATTATACCACATTATATTGTTATTAGAGACACTAATTCAGAGTAGAATATTTGCTCATTCAGAGAAGATCATATTTAAAAAATGGGCAAATTTCTACTTTTTCAGAAGGAATATTACTTTTTCTTTTACTAGAGAAAACAAAGCAGGGTTCAACATTAACTCGACTGGACCAGCAAATGAATGTTATCAATGATGGAATATACCAAGAAAGGATTATTTTTGGCAAATCTTCAATATGTAGTGTATATTTGGATTGATATTCAAATTAACAGTAAAACACAAATTATACAGTACTTTTTTCTGATTCCAAATTAGAACATCCGGAAATTGGTCTAAACTATTGTCGTAAATGTTGGGATACCGAATTAATCGGATAACTACAAATCTAGCATTCGTGTGTACACACTTGAATCAAACAATTTGTTTTACTTTAGATAAGACTAATGTTGCGTAAACATGCAGATAAAAAACAAGATTACAAATTGAAATTGATTTTTACTACGAATTTTAAAATAGAATATATCGGCTGCATAAAACAATTTTATATGTAGTGTATATTTGGATTGATATTCAAATTAACAGTAAAACACAAATTATACAGTACTTTTTCTGATTCCAAGTTAGAACATACCGGAAATTATTCTAAAGTATTGTCGTAATTTTTGGGATCCCAATTAAATTGGCTCTATAAATAGACACGGATTCGAGAAGAGAATCGGCAGTCAATATTTTGTCGTCCGTGAAATCTATCCTTTTGATTTGTTTGACAACACATTTAGGCAGATATTGACGGAATTAGAACACGACCATTCGGTCTTGCCAGATGCGAATGTAGCTAGACCGGACCAATGAACTATTAGTGAATGTCGCTCGGTCGTGCGTTAATGTCGAAACCTGCAAAGGGCACAAACATATGATATATACACATTCAGAGACTTGTAATTGTATTTGATTACCAAGAAGAAGCGGAAAGTATTTTACATATTTGACTTTTGCTTATGTTTGCATTTCGTAATTCAGTCTATAATTGTTTGCACTATGTTTTAGGGTGTTCTGGGGGCATTTACATCACGTGACTTCAAAATACCACTTGTAACTATAGTAGATTTTGCTATCGCACAAATCTGCTATAAATGGTACTAATGTCTACCCTCCTTGGCGCGCAGGGTTGCTGGGTTAGCATACGGACTGACTGTTTGGTGTCAGGATAAATAGACCAGTAGTACTGGTAACTGACCCAGGAAACGCCGTGATATAACTGAACCATTGTTAAAAGCGACGTAAAACACCAAACAACCGCCTATATCTCATCTAGAAGTGATGTGTCCAGTCCAATGACACAGGTTCTTATAGCATATACGTACAGTGAAGACTCGGGTTAGACTGCATATCGACACAGTCTCATAAGGTCCTTCACTATCCGCCTATATCTCCTCTAGAAGTGAGTCAGCCTAACGACACAGGTTCTTATCGCATATACGTACAGTGAGGACTCGGGTGAGACTGCACTCAAAACAGTCTCACAAAGTCCGTCACTGTCCACCTATATCTTATATAGAAGTGAGTCAGTCTTATGACAAAGGGTCTTTTCGCATTAATGTACAGTGAAGACTCAAGTGAGACTGCACATCGACACAGTTTCACAAAGTCCTTCACTCTCCGTCCATATCTCATCTAGAAGTGAGTCAGTATAATGACACAGGGTCTTATCGCATCTACCTACACTGAAGACTCGAGTGAGACTGCACATCGACACAGTCTCACAAAGTCCTTCACTCTCCGTCCATATCTCATCTAGAAGTGAGTCAGTCTAATGACACAGGATCTTATCGCATCTACCTACACTGAAGACTCGAGTGAGACTGCACAGCGAAACAGTCTCACAAAGTCCTTCGTACACTCTCACCAGAGTCTTCACTTTCATCATGTGTGTAGTATATATCGATATGATACAAGACACTAGCATTTTATCTTCAATAACGTTGTATGTGATTTATGAGATCCCGTTACGAAGATGAAGGACAGCAATTTGTTTTCTAGCATTAGCGTATAGCGATGAATCAGGCGAGTTGGGGGTCTTACAGTATCTGCGCACAGTGAAGACCCGGGTCTGTACAGTTAGTGTATAATCGATGTAACTCTCGATTTAAAAAAAAAATTGAACTGTATAGTTTCGTGGGTGTTACTATCATATCCCTCGTGGGACTCCGTTACGGATACCTTTATTATATATCTCGTTGCGTTCTATGTTTGTTTGCACGATGTGTTATGCCGCTTTCAACAGACATCTCATCCTGACACTAGCGTATTGATCAGTCGTGTAATGTTATCCCGGCAACACCGGGCGCTGAGGAGGGAAGCAATGATACCGCTGTTAAAGTCTAATGTGTGACCTAACGGGGACGAACCTTGGTCGTCCGCTTCCAATGCGGACGCTCTTACCACTCAACCATGGTCTAGTGTTCCTTGTAAACCACGAGTAAAGTATTAAGGATGCGTATTGTTAAATATGTGTTCAATGTAAACCACGAGTAACGTATTAATGATGCGTATTGTTGAATATGTGTTCCATGAAAACTACGAGTAACGTATTAAGGATGCGTATTGTTAAAGATGTGTTCCGTGTAAACCATGAGTAACGTATTAAGGATGCGTATTGTTAAATATGTGTTCCGTGTAAACCACGAGTAACGTATTAATGATGCGTATTGTTAAATATGTGTTCCATGTAAACCACGAGTAACGTATTAATGATGCGTATTGTTAACTATGTGTTCCATGTAAACCACGAGTAACGTATTAATGATGCGTATTGTTAAATATGTGTTCAATGTAAACCACGAGTAACGTATTAATGATGCGTATTGTTAACTATGTGTTCCATGTAAACCACGAGTAACGTATTAAGGATACGTATTGTTAAATATGTGTTCAATGTAAACCACGAGTAACGTATTAATGGTGCGTATTGTTAAAGATGTGTACTATGTAAACAACGAGTAACGTATTAAGGATGCGTATTGTTAACTATGTGTTCCATGTAAACCACGAGTAACGTATTAATGATGCGTATTGTTAACTATGTGTTCCATGTAAACCACGAGTAACGTATTAAGGATGCGTATTGTTAAATATGTGTTCCATGTAAACCACGAGTAACGTATTAAGGATGCGTATTGTTAAATATGTGTTCCGTGTAAACCACGAGTAACGTATTAATGATGCGTATTGTTAAAGATGTGTACTATGTAAACAACGAGTAACGTATTAAGGATGCGTATTGTTAAATATGTGTTCCATGTAAACCACGAGTAACGTATTAAGGATTCGTATTGTTAAATATGTGTACTATGTAAACAACGAGTAACGTATTAAGGATGCGTATTGTTAAATATGTGTTCAATGTAAACCACGAGTAACGTATTAATGGTGCGTATTGTTAAAGATGTGTACCATGTAAACCACGAGTAACGTATTAATGATGCGTATTGTTAACTATGTGTTCCATGTAAACCACGAGTAACGTATTAAGGATGCGTATTGTTAAATATGTGTTCCATGTAAACCACGAGTAACGTATTAAGGATGCGTATTGTTAAATATGTGTTCCGTGTAAACCACGAGTAACGTATTAATGATGCGTATTGTTAAAGATGTGTACTATGTAAACAACGAGTAACGTATTAAGGATGCGTATTGTTAAATATGTGTTCCATGTAAACCACGAGTAACGTATTAAGGATTCGTATTGTTAAATATGTGTACTATGTAAACAACGAGTAACGTATTAAGGATGCGTATTGTTAAATATGTGTTCCATGTAAACCACGAGTAACGTATTAAGGATGCGTATTGTTAAATATGTGTTCCGTGTAAACCACGAGTAACGTATTAATGATGCGTATTGTTAAAGATGTGTACTATGTAAACAACGAGTAACGTATTAAGGATGCGTATTGTTAAATATGTGTTCCATGTAAACCACGAGTAACGTATTAAGGATTCGTATTGTTAAATATGTGTTCCGTGTAAACAACGAGTAACGTATTAATGATGCGTATTGTTAAATATGTGTACTATGTAAACAACGAGTAACGTATTAATGATGCGTATTGTTAAAGATGTGTACCATGTAAACCACGAGTAACGTATTAATGATGCGTATTGTTAACTATGTGTTCCATGTAAACCACGAGTAACGTATTAAGGATGGGTATTGTTAAATATGTGTTCCATGTAAACCACGAGTAACGTATTAAGGATGCGTATTGTTAAATATGTGTTCCATGTAAACCACGAGTAACGTATTAATGATGCGTATTGTTAAATATGTGTACTATGTAAACCACGAGTAACGTATTAATGATGCGTATTGTTAAATATGTGTTCCATGTAAACCACGAGTAACGTATTAATGATGCGTATTGTTAAATATGGTTCCATGTAAACCACAAGTAACGTATTAAGGATGCGTATTGTTAAATATGTGTTCCATGTAAACCACGAGTAACGTATTAATGATGCGTTTTGTTAAATATGTGTTCCATGTAAACCACGAGTAACGTATTAAGGATGCGTATTGTTAAAGATGTGTTCCATGTAAACCACGAGTAACGTATTAAGGATTCGTATTGTTAAATATGTGTTCCATGTAAATCACGAGTAACGTATTAAGGATGCGTATTGTTAAAGATGTGTTCGATGTAAACCACGAGTAACGTATTAAGGATTCGTATTGTTAAAGATGTGTTCCATGTAAACCACGAGTTACGTATTAAGGATGCGTATTGTTAAATATGTGTCTAATGATCCAGTTTACATCATCTAAATGAAAAACGTTTGAAAGTCTTTTCAGCCAATGCACAGTTTGGTCTCCGTCTACGCTTGTCTTATATAATTTTGCTTGCATAAAAACCCGTCAGAGGTAAAAAAATAAATAAAAGTGGAAATATTTGAAGATTTGATTAGAAAATCTCTTTAATTGAATGGATAACCTATGACTAAAAGTGGAAAACATTGTGGCAAAGGAGAAATTGCTCGTTTTGAAAAAGCCGTCTGTTACAGAGGCGTCGGAAAGCGTCTATATGAGGCAAAGGGTAACACTTGAACTCTGGAAGAGGTTCGAAAGATTATGAAAATCCCGAAAATATATATAATTACTTTTGGTGCCTCTACAGCAAGTGACTCTTGAAAAAAAAATCCGATGGGAGAGGAGACATTTTTCAAAACTTAGTAATTCCTCCACTTCACATAATGTTATTTTTTTTTTATCTCGAACACGTAAATAACTCGAAATCATTTATCGGTCACTCTCGAGTTCGAGTTATCGCGAGTCCACTGTACTTTTAATATACAATTTACCTGAGGTATATTTATATGCAGTCGACGCTCAATCGACAAATCAGTCGAAAAGGAACGTTTGCGAAATCTTCTTGAGCCCTGCAACATTAACAACAGAAAAAACTCCAAAGGGCAATATTTCAGCGGAGTAAAAACATTGTAGAAACTTCAAAAAAAATGTTTATTGTGGGCAATTTCTACTTTTTTCCCAATATAAATAGTTTTACGAAATTCAAAAGACAAAGTGTCCATCTTTTACACTATAAGGGAAATAACTCTTGTAAACAAAATCGTGTAAATTGCAATATCTTTGTATTAGTTATTCCCCTTCAAATAAGTCGTGATAGGGGTTGGTTTGTCACATTCTTAAATCCTTCTTCGACCCAATCGAGAGGTTTTAATTCGATTTCCCACAATAAAGGGGGGTTTGGTAAACTAACAAGATGGTTTTTTGAGGCAAAAAATACTTGTTTATTTATTTCTCCTTAGTTAGGCTTCTGGGAATATGATTTACAATATAAACCTACGCTCTCATACGCATATAGGATATGTATGGTGCTAAGCGTCGCTTTCAACACATTTCAATTTATATCACGGCGTATCCTGAGTGCGTTACCAGTACTAATGGTCCATTTATCCTGATACCAGGGAGTCAGTCGTAATGTATATCACGACGTTTCCTGGGTAAGTTACCGGTACTACTGGTCCATTTATCCTGACACCAGGGAGTCAGTCGTAATGTATATCACGACGTTTCCTGGGTAAGTTACCGGTACTACTGGTCCATTTATCCTGACACCAGGGAGTCAGTCGTTATGTATATCACGACGTTTCCTGGGTAAGTTACCGGTACTACTGGTCCATTTATCCTGACACCAGGGAGTCAGTCGTAATGTATATCACGACGTTTCCTGGGTAAGTTACCGGTACTACTGGTCCATTTATCCTGATACCAGGGAGTCAGTCGTAATGTATATCACGACGTTTCCTGGGTAAGTTACCGGTACTACTGGTCCATTTATCCTGACACCAGGGAGTCAGTCGTAATGTATATCACGACGTTTCCTGGGTAAGTTACCGGTACTACTGGTCCATTTATCCTGACACAAGGGAGTCAGTCGTAATGTATATCACGACGTTTCCTGGGTAAGTTACCGGTACTACTGGTCCATTTATCCTGACACCAGGGAGTCAGCCGTAATGTATATCACGACGTTTCCTGGGTAAGTTACCGGTACTACTGGTCCATTTATCCTGACACCAAGGATTCAGTCGCTATGTATATCACGACGTTTCCTGGGTAAGTTACCGGTACTACTGGTCCATTTATCCTGACACCAGGGATTCAGTCGTTATGTATATCACGGCTAATCCTGAGTGCGTTACCAGTACTACTGGTCCCTTCATCCTGACACCAACGGGTCAGTCGTTATCCCAACCCCACTAACCTGGGCACCAAGGAGGAAAACCCATTACTACCATTTATAAAGTATCTGGCAGGAGCGTAGCTTTGCAATACTCAATGTGTAGGCCGTCTTGTGAGAAAATCAACATTGTGGACTCACTACTCTATACATCTATCCCCCTTAGACGGAATGTGTCGGCCGGATCAGTCTGCGCGGACAGCGCAGGCTGATCCGGTCGATACATTACGCAGATGTCTATCGCCGTAGCTGCATTTTGGGGGCATTTTGAGAAAAAATGTGTAGGCACGTGCCTACAGTGCCTAAAGGGAGCCACGCCCCCTGTCTGGTATAACCCGGTCGTGGATCGAATCAGCGACCTTGTGTACCCGAGGTGGACGATCTACCACTACAACACCGAGGCGGTCCTACTCATTGGTTACCAATGTCATAGTGGCATTGATGCACGAACAATGGCACACATCCGGCAATGGTTGTTATATGAGTTACCTAGAGTCTCCGAAGGTATACACACACCCCTTGTCAATAACAAGGTACTGTAACATATTAAGTCAATGTGTGACGGACGGTCAGACAGACAGACAGACATACATACAGAAGGGCCTTACTGGCGCTTTACAACAGCACTTAAACGATGTATCGGTAGTTTCGCACGAAACAGGCTTAACCCTTTCCCACACACAAACGCCTCTGCAGCAGATGTCTGTGGAAAACATTGTGTCAAAAGAAGAACTTCTTTTGCAAAATATGTTCAACTCTGTAAAATAACTTAACTTTCGTTAATAGAGATTTTGGGTACTTATGTCAAGATTATTTCAAAATGGAGCGTTGCAGATATAATGTATGAAGGAACGTGTTAACTACCATAACCGTAATGCACGAAGCCCAATATAATATTGAACCAACGCATGAGAATCGTACAGGTTGGCATTTCTGAACAGTGAAGTCCGTCGTGTACACATGCAATTTTTGTTAAGCTCACCTGAGCACACAGTGCTCAAGGCAAGTTATTGTGATCGCCCTATGTCCTATGTTTGTCGTGCGTCCGTCAAGATCACTTTTAGTAACCAGTAAGTAGGTCAATTGGGATGTACTTCGCAGCAAGCATCCTCTCAATGTACCCTCCGGAATTCCTTCAATAATTTTGGATACATACATAATTCTGGTTTCCATGGCAACCAAACGAAACAAACAAAATTCCTCTTCCAAAAACTGGCCAAATAACATGTCTGCCAGGGGGCGGTGCTGTTTAACCTTATATGGCTAAAGTGAAAACTTTAAAAATCTTCTTCTCCAAAAGTATCTGGCCGATTTCCAAATTAGCTTTTTGTAGAAATGTCACTAGGGTGACCCTCTATCAGATTCCTTCAAGCCATATTGATTGGTTAAAAAACATGGCCACCAGAGGACGGGGCTGTTTTGCCTTATATGGTTATAGTGAAATATTTTAAAATCTTCTTCTACAAATGTATCTGTGGCAAATTTCAAAACAAATTGTAGAAATGTTCCTTCGGTAACCATCTATAAGATTACTTCTAGCATGTTGGTTGGTATTTTTTTATTATTATTGTGGTAAGCATCCCAATCACATTGCATAATTTAGGTGAGCGATCCAGGGCCATCATGGCCTCTTGTTTCATGATCTACACAAGTTAACGGAACCTGCTGATACACTTGTGTAAGTTATATATGAACAGTTGATTGATTTGGGTTAAACGCCGTTTTCAACAATTTTGTCAGTCATATCACGGCCTCCAATTCACCTACTCATGTGTGTCATGGCTTTCTCACACCAATACTCCTCCAAGCAACGGGCTGCTGTTCCACGTATCCATGTGTCCACTGGTGGAAGACGAATGACGCTTGTCACAGTGACTTTTGTCCAATGTCGGAAATAATGTTTGCCGAGCTGGGCTTCGAACTCACAACCCCTGGATTGACAGCCCGCGTCGCTACCGACTGAGCCACCAGGGCTCGGCATATGGACAGTGTATATATTAACGAGAATGTGAGGTTGTTCACACAAACGAACTTGTACATTTTCCCCAGTGACGGTCTTATATAATTGTAAACCAAGTATGTCACAAGCAAAGTGTGACAGACAGACAGACAGACAGACACACACGGACGAATGAACGGACAATAATTAGAAAGAGTTTACAATAATGTATTCATAGACTTAGTTCAAAACGGGTTTAACCTCAAAAGAAGGTTTTGCATTTAGTCTATGTATATATAATTGTTAAGTCTTGTATGCCGTATAACACACTTCAATGTACATTTTGTATGAAGTCCAAGATTGGCATATGTACTTGTTAAGTCTTATAACCCAGTATGTTAAAGAGACAGAACGTTTTAACATATGTAGTAACAGCAGTTTTATATATATGAAGAAATATTACGATATGAACAACTAAAAGAAGCTGGGATATCTATAAATACAAACGGTTAAATTCAATAACCGTTTTGAATAATGTCTATGTATGTAATTATAAAGTCATGTTAGCCTTATATCACCGTATGTTAACGTGTGAACGACATACTGACAGACAGAAGGAATGACTCACATACAAAGTTACAATATGACATAACAACAGTTATGTATGAAGGAAACTTGCGATATGTAAAGCTCAATAATCAGATATGTCAATGTGTGCCAGACAGACGGACGGACGGACAGTCAGTGAATCAGTCAGTCAGTTAGTCAGAACGAGTTAAATTTAATAGTTACAACCATGTTGCATGACGGAAAGCTTACGCTATGAATAATTGCAATGATACCGGCATATGAATAATTGCAATGATACCGGCATATGTATAAATGCAAGTTAAATCAAGCTGTCCCGGGACAACATGCAAGATGTTACATCCACATCGATTCGTTTAAGGATGGTCGCTACGGATCCATCTATTTTCATCGCCATACTTCCCCAGAGGTCTAGATAAGGGGCAATTGTCATGTTCTTAAATCTTTATTTGATACTCAAACCCCATGTTGTGGGTACTAAAAATAATCGTCTCAATGATGCGATTCTTTTGAGTACCCACAACATAGGGTTAGGTTGAGTAATAAGAGAGATATTGTGGGAAAAAGACTGATTTAAAAATAATGAACGTAATGTTTAATATGAGAAAAATATTGGAAAATCCCACACAGGACCGTGTTACTATAAATAACCTCTCTATATCGTTCATTTACTATAACAATAACGTATTTTTATATAATACCGTATAGAGAGGCTTTTTATAGTAACACTGTCCTGTGTGGAATTTTCCAAATGTTCTCACACGAAAACATTACGGTCAGTATTACTATAGCAGAACTAATTTTCATGCAATGTTTTTTTTAAAGCAGACGGCTGTACAGATATTCGATCTGGTAACATGATGAATTAATGAGTGTTTGAACTCATCCAAATGTGTAGAGATATCGAATTTAACCTGCGCGCAAAACTTCGCCGACCAACCTTAATAACTAAATAATTAATACAAACAAGATACGTTACCCTTATAACTGTTGTAGAATGAAGTGTATCTTATAGTACGTTTTGGATTATATTTATTATTTATTTTAAAGAGATAATATAAGATATAAGTTAAACAAAGTAAGTTAATAATTCTCTTCATACTCACGAAATCTTCTTACCCTCCTACATATGTTTTATTTACTATGGAAGGGTATTAACGCATAAATTGCATCTTTCCTTCGTACATTACAACTTGCATTCGTACATTTACATCTTGCATTCGTACATTCACATCTTGCTTTGTGACATTAACATCTTGCTTTGTGACTTGCACATCATGCTTTGTACATCTTGCGTTGAGACATGCACATTTTGCTTTGTACATCTTGCGTTGTGACATGCACATATTGCTTTGTGACATTCACATCTTGCTTTGTGACTTGCACATCATGCTTTGTACATCTTGCGTTGAGACATGCACATTTTGCTTTGTACATCTTGCGTTGTGACATGCACATCTTGCTTTGTGACATTCACATCTTGCTTTGTGACATTCACATCTTGCTTTGTGACTTGCACATCATGCTTTGTACATCTTGCGTTGTGACATGCACATCTTGCTTTGTGACATGCACATCTTGCTTTATGTCTTGCTATGTGATATGCACATATTGCGATAAATATTGTCTGTTATTCTCGTTATTTAACACCATCAATTAATATTTATTTGATGAGATGAATTCATGTTTATATTCTAATTTCAATAACGCCTTCCTCTTTACGAATGACAAATGTCAGTGTGCATAGCAGTAACAATGACGAATAGCCGAATGTAGAAAGCCGAATGTAAACAGCATAATACAAAAGGCATAATACGATGCGAAACCTGGTGTAATAATGACGCAACAACTAAATTATGCTACAGTAGTAGTATGCTAACAAGTGGCGCTACGTGTGTGTTGTCGGCAATTTCCGTAAATGACTCTCAAATATACTTTGAAGATACACATAAGTTGAGTCCCTTTATAATAAATTTTCCATTTTCCTGGACGGAGAATTATGGAGGATCGAAGGTTAGTACACAATATGAAAAACTATATAGTAACGCTTTTTATAGAAAATTCATATATAGGCCTAATGTATTATGCATATAAAGCATATAACTATACTTTTTATCTCGTTAGAGGAGCGCAGCTTGGTCACTCAACGACCTGTCTTCGTCCGTCGTCCGTCCGTCGTCCGTCAACATTTTGCTTCAAACGACATCTCCTCCTTAACCGCTTAGCCAATTTTGATAAAACTTTACAGGGATGTTTCTTGGGTGGTCCCATTTCAAAGTTGTTCAAAGAATTGAATTCCAGTTGGAATTCTGGTTGCCATGGCAACGGAGAGGAAAAACTTAAAAAATCTTCTTCTCCAAAACTGCTTGATGAATTTCAAAATGTTTTTGGCTTAGATGTTCCTTTGGTGCCTGTCTACCAAGATTGTTCAAATTATTTGGATCCGTAAAAAAACATGGCTGCCAGGGGCGGGGCTAATTTTCCTTATATGTCTATATTGAAAATTTAAAATATCTTCTTCTCCAAAACTACTGGCTGATTTTCAAAATGTTTTGG
This sequence comes from Serripes groenlandicus, assembly GCA_031761405.1. Lineage (NCBI taxonomy): Eukaryota > Metazoa > Mollusca > Bivalvia > Cardiida > Cardiidae > Serripes > Serripes groenlandicus. The sequence goes on from JASEVX010000014.1 coordinate 44,595,922, forward strand.
TACAGATGTTCATTGGGAAACCCTCTACCAAGATTGTTCAAATTATTTGGATCCGTGAAAAAACATGACTGCTAGGGGAGGGGCTAGTTTTCTTTATATGTTTATAGTGAAAACTTAAAAAATCTTCTTCTCCAAAACTACTTGTTGTATTTCAAAATATTTTGGCACAGATGTTCCTTAGGTGACCCTCTACCAAGATTGTTCATTTTTTTTGATCCGTGAAAAAACATGGCTGCCAAGGGCGGGGCTAGTTTTCCTTATATGTCTATAGTGAAAACTTAAAAAATCTTCTTCCCCAAAACTATTGGTTCTATTTCAAAATATTTTGGCGCAGATGTTCCTCTACCAAGATTGTTCATTTTTTTTGGATCCGTGAAAAAACATGGCTGCCAAGGGCGAGGCTAGTTTTCCTTATATGTCTATAGTGAAAACTTAAAAAATCTTCTTCCCCAAAACTATTGGTTGTATTTCAAAATATTTTGGCGCAGATGTTCCTCTACCAAGATTGTTCATTTTTTTTGGATCCGTGAAAAAACATGGCTGCCAAGGGCGAGGCTAGTTTTCCTTATATGTCTATAGTGAAAACTTAAAAAATCTTCTTCCCAAAAACTATTGGTTGTATTTCAAAATATTTTGGCGCAGATGTTCCTTGGGAGACCCTCTACCAAGATTGTTCAAATTGTTTGGATCCGTGAAAAAACATGGCTGCAAAGGGCGGGGCTAGTTTTCCTTATATGTCTAAATTGAAAACTTAAAAAATATTCTTCTTCAAAACAACTGGCTGAATTTCAAAATGTTTTGGCATAGATGTTCCTCTACCAAGATTGTTCAAATTATTTGGATCCGTAAAAAAACATGGCTGCCAGGGGCGGGGCTAGTTTTCCTATATTTATATTCATTAATGCAAGTCTACTAATGAATAAAATCAACTAGCCCTAAGGTGAGCGATCCAGGGCCATCATGGCCCTTTTGTTTTTCAAGTTATCACCTGGACATGCTTTGATCTACCGACAGATGGGCCGGCTGACCTACAAGTGCAAAACAATATACCCCCTCTAATTCAAAGGAAGCCATAATGAGTATATTTTGTTATATGTTTTTTATGTTCTGTTCTGTGACATGTTCTATTATTTGTTTACAGTTAAACGATGAATCGCCTATCTAGCGAAGAATTTGAAATAAGGCTAAAACATTAAAATGTAAATGTACGGAAGCAAGATGTGCATGTCACAACGCAAGATGTAAAAAGCATGATGTGCAAGTCACAAAGCAAGATGTGAATGTCACAAAGCAAGATGTGCATGTCACAACGCAAGATGTACAAAGCAAGATGTGCATGTCACAACGCAAGATGTACAAAGCATGATGTGCAAGTCACAAAGCAAGATGTGAATGTCACAAAGCAAGATGTGCATGTCACAACGCAAGATGTACAAAGCAAGATGTGCATGTCACAACGCAAGATGTACAAAGCACGATGTGCAAGTCACAAAGCAAGATGTGAATGTCACAAAGCAAGATGTGAATGTACGAATGCAAGATGTAAATGTACGAATGCAAGTTGTAATGTACGAAGGAAAGATGTAATTTATGCGTTAATACCCTTCCATAATTTACCCTACTTCATTTCTTCGTTTCCTTCGTAATCGTCGTCATCGTTGCGTTATTTCTTGGTAATCGATCTTTATGTTATTTCCGCTTCGTACTGGTCGTCATCTTTGCGTTTTGCTTTTGTAATCGTTGACTTTTTTGACCATTTTCTTCGTAATCTTCATCATGTAGTCCTATGCGTTTTGACCTTTATAATCCTAGTCATATATGCGTTTTTCCCTCGATGTCGTCGTACTCTTTGCTTTTTTCCTTCGTAGTCCTCGTCATTTTTACGTTATTTCTTGATAATCTTCGTCTTTGCATTTCCCCTTCGTACTGGTCGTCATTTTTGTGTTTTCTACTTGATTTGCGTTTTGACCTTCGTGATCTTCGTCATATTTGCGTTTTTTCGTCGTTAACATCGTATTTACCTTTGTAATCGTCATCACCTTTGCGATATCCCCTTCGCAATCGTCGTCATGTATGCGTTTCCTTCGTAATCTTCATCATATATACGATTTTACCTGCTCAATCTTCGTCATATATGCGTTTTATGCTTCGAAATCGTCGTCTTCTTTGCGTTTTGACCTTCGTAACCGTCGTTAGCATTGCTTTTCCCCCTTCATTTTCACCGGCTTTGCGTTTTCTTTCGTCATTGCTGTCAACTTTGCGTTTTCCCTTCCGTTATCGTCATCGTCTTTGCGTTTTTCCCTTCCTTATCGTCGTCGTATTTTCTTTCAAACTGATTAAAAACGTCCTAAAATTAATCTCTTTCTCCATTGCATACGACATGATATGAGCGTACAACAGGTTTCTTTTGAAAACAATGCGAAAACAGGACTAATGTCTACTTTTCTGGGTCCAAAGCATATGATAGTTGTGTTTGCATATTCGAAGAAAATGAAATTGTAAGGTATTGCTTTAAAAGTATGGTACACAAATATGAGCCGATCCACGAGTAAACCTACAAATGTGGACTCTGCGTAAATGTTCGACCCGGATCAGCCTGAGCCATGCCTTGCAGACTAACCCGGACAAACATATTAACGTTTGGCGCGTGTTTTTCTGTTTCAAAGGAGTTCTAAATCAAATCTGCCTTGGCCGAATGGTAAGTGTCGGAGATTTGGAACCAGGAGTCACAGGTTCGATCAAAAAGCGCCGCACATAAATTATGATAGAATGCCCTTGGGCAAGGTACATTTTCTTGCATAGTACTGGTTTGTGTAGCCAGGGATCACGAACAAGTGAATTGGTGCCGTGATATAACTGAAATAATCTTAAAACGCCTCAAGACAAAAATAAAAAATTCCAAGGGAGGTAATTCATGATAATTTTATTCTTCTAAATAACTAAGGGAGGTAATTTGTATTTTTTGATGATGTTTTTTAAATCTAATTTATGCAAAAACGAGCACATGTTCCCCGTAGCTTTTTTCTTACATTTCATTAAGCAAATGTTCACCTATCTATTTAAGTAATGTACATAATTAGAGATGGTAAATATTGCGTTTTTCATAAAAAAATAAACTTTGCCCACTTTTTCCATGGCAACAGAGCAATATTCGGAATTTCTAACATTATTTTTCCGAATATTTCAACGATGTCAACATGTTGATTAGTTTAAGCAAAATCCGTGACCATCCGTGCCATGGTTATCCACACACTCTATGTTCAGCATCCAGGGACGTAGATATCTACGTCCCTGCAGTATCAAATAAAAAATTCCAGTTCGCCCCATACATATAAACAATGAATTTGAACTCAGTATCACATGGTCATTTTATAGATTATTTGTCTGTATCACCTTGCCCACTTATGTATTTGGTATATTTTGACATTTATGAATAATTTTGACTGTAAACTGTAATAATAGAAAAAACGTCTATATAGTCATTTGCATTTTTATAATCCTTTCAGTATGTAAACGTTTCGAAGGAGACGACGTCTGAAAACATTTTGGAAAAAGGAGAAATTTGGGACTTCTTTTGTTGCAATGTATTCAAATCTAGTCTATCATTGTACTTATTTGACATAGATTTTTCTATATTTTTTACTGCATGTTTTCAAATTTGTCTGTTACGTATTTGTTATATGTGGGCAAGAGTTAGTTTGTCTATAACAACTACATGCGTCATTTTAGTATTTTAAAACATGAAGTTGTCGAGATGTCGTGTAAATATTATGAAATATCTAAATGATACATACACACCGTTTATCAAGAATTGCCTCCCTTGAGTGTTACCCGCCATATTTCAAAATGGTGAGATTTTTTTTTACCAAACGTATTTTCTAGAATGTTTAACTTGTGTTTAGGTACGTCATGTAGTTAGCGCCGTTTTACCAGAGAAGACAATTATTTAACCGCCCATCCATTCTGTGTGGCTGTCGTGTCTGTCTAGAAAACTGGAGTACATACATGCAGAAGTGAAAAGCTAGGATCATCCCGAGTTGTCATCGAGTGCCCAGTTTCAGTGACCTTAATATTTGTGTCTATATATTGTACTTAATGGAGCAAACACACACGATAACAGACTATTTACTTTTAATTTAGCTTATTTGGCTACAATTCACACAATTTATTTTTACATTGCATTGTATTTATAATGGTTTTACAGGGAAAGCAGCCATTTGTTATTAATAATATTTTTTTTTTATATAAACAAATTGATTTTTGATCATACTGCAACTATCAAATTGTTAATGGTGAACAAGTACAACATTTAAAGGTAAGATGGTTGTGAACTTTAGAGCACATGATTAAAGTGTGGTGACCAATCCAAAAAACATTACTGTGTTACAGACATAAAGTATAGCGTTCAGTAACAACATATATGAAACTTTAAAATGAGACTTTTTGGTGGAGCTTGACAGATAGGGGAGAATTGGTATTTCAAGATTGTTTCCACTAGGTTATTTGAAATACTCAAATACTTTGCATTTATGTATTTTATCCATATTTACAAAAGATTCAAAAGCTATTGACAGAAATATGTTTACACTTAAATGATGCCATAGAACTCTTCAAATTGAAGATAGCGTGCAAAATAAAAAAGGTCACCGATTTGGGTCCCTCACTGAGACAGGGCAGTTAATGACATATATTGTAACTTGTACCGGGTCCTTTACTGAGTTGAAGCCATCGCGGGTCACTCAACCAGGCACTCACTCAAACGGCGATGCTTTACTGGTCCACTCTACCAACGTCACTATAGAGCAAGGCTGTAGAAGAGTTGTAACTATACACACATGCACTTCTGTTACTCATCTTCAATTCTTTAGTTTTTTGTATTTTTCAATAAACTGTTTCTTTCAATTTTTCAAATTATTTTCTCAAAGAATGTCAGGCGATGTGATAATTCTGATGATAAATCATGTGTTGATGTGTTGATGAATTGCTTACATTTTGTGATCCATGCTTTTCAGGGTATAAACAATGAAACCCAAACTGTCTGAATGGCAACCACTTGATCTGATAGACAGAGAAGCTGTAACGCCCCTGCGTTCTTTTAACAGTCGTTCGGCGGTCGGGGATCACCGATATTACAGTCTGGACCAGGAGAATAACGCGGTGTGCGTAACAGACTCGGATGATGATCAGGATAACCGGTCCGAATCATCAGAGATTGAATATTTGTGTACAAGTAAGTAAAGATCTACCAGGGCTATTGTGCTTTCCTCTATATAAGCCTTAAGGTGTCAGTTTCAAATTGGACAAAAGTCAGTCTATTGTGATACCCCCCTCGACGGTCATCGTCTGCTGTCATCTGTGTCATCGCATAACTCAAAAACTGTTCAATATTTTCAAATGAAACTTGGTACACATGTTTCTTAACCCTTTCCCTCATACAACACTATGTTTTCAAATAGCCTTCTACTGCAGAGGCATCAGAAAGCGTCTATATGAGGGAAAGGGTTAATGAACAATACACATGTTTGTACCAAGTCACATAACTTGCCCAAGTTGGCTTTGATAATTATTCAGTAATGCCCCCTTTTTCGACTTGGAACAGAATCTGATGAGCGTTGGTGTCGGCTACATGGCACTCTTGTTCCAAATTATCATGAAAGAATTTCCCTAAATTACAGAACAGAAATGCAACTGTGGACTTTCTATTTTATGGAAATGTGTTAAAAGCTACTTTGTTTCATTTCACAATTGAGCGACCTCTCACACCTGAGGTAGATATGCTCTACCACTACACAATCAAGACAGTAGACAATTGCAGATAATGATTGGACTGCACATCTATGATATCTTGTATCAGGTCTATGTGTATACACTACCCTATCACTCAATAGAAGTAATTTTATCTTTCAACTCTATTAAATAAAATTATATCATTCTTTTTTTAGAGGTTTTCCACATATTTCAAAGTCATCCGCTGTAGAATTGATGTATGAAAAAGGGGAAAGGGATATATATGCATGTGTTCTTTCTTTATCAGATAGAATAATACAATGAAAATTAATTTGCCAGTAAACGTCATATATCTAAAGTTTTGTCTCCAGGTCACATTAACTAATTAAATTGATAAGTAATATTTATATGTAACTTAAAATTACAAAGGTTTGCTCATTACTTTTGGATGACCCTGAAGACCATGAGGCCGTGCATGGGAAAAGGTACAAGTTGGTGTTATGTAGGTAGCGTGAAATGGTTGTAACTAAAAACCTATTTTGAAAACCCTGGTTTAGGTCCTTTTTTTCCACCCTTTGTAAACAATGCAAATTTAGGTGCCATTGCTCAGAACGACTTTTGGTACCTAAATATCCATTGTGTACCAAGAAAAATGATTTAACGCTTATAAAGACTTTATGGCATGTGATTAACCTTGGTAAAAAAAATACCAATTTTAGTTACAACCGTTTCACGCCAAGCCCTCAATATAATACATAAGATATTCATACAGGATGGTTATCTTTATTCCATGGGACTTCGGTAAATAACTAAATACTATTTACTGACTGTAATGGCTAGCATATAACAACTGACTATGACTAGTGGCCAGCATGCATTATACATGTCATGTAGGCGAGGCCTGTGTATGCAGTTGTACTCAAAGGGGTGTGGCTTATCAGGCATTGCAGGGCCTTTTTCCAAAAATTGGGAAGAGGACTTAGCCTTTCATTTTGGGAAATTTTAGCGTGATTGGGGAAAATTAGACATATATGACATATGGCTATATAAATAGTCCTTTTTACAATAACTTAAGACTTTTGCTTTATATAATGCAATAAAACAATCATATTACCTTAAACAAGACAAATATATCTGTTAATAGCGTTACCCAAATGATTATTCCACTTCACTTTTTTGTTTTTTAGATTTTTGAAAATATTTTTTTCCAATTGGGAAAAATACATTGTTTTTTCAATTGGTAAGCCATCGAAGTTCGGCCCCAGTTATAAAGGGCAAAAAAGCCCTGCATTGGTATCAAATACACAACAGTTGACTTGTTCGAACAATCAGAGAACTAGATAAGGGGGAGGTAACTGATCTTTTCCGTACAATAACTCTCTTATTACTCAACAAAACCTTATGTTGTAGTTACTCTAAAGAATCATTTCATTTAGACCCTGCTTAGGTAGAAAATTACATGTATGTGAAGGTATTCTGATGCAAATCATGATATAATTTCACAGCTATCAACCTAAAATTGACCAAACTATCAGATGTTGTTGTTTTAACGAGGGACATTTGAGAGACGTCTAAAAAGTGACGTCAGTGGTATACTTTTATGTCTCGTAGTTTCAAAACTGTTTTAGATATGAAAAAAGTAATAACAGAATCTTATTGGGCATATGCTGTATTATGGTGATGCAAAATTTCTTGAGGAAACTCGAATAATTTTGTCCTTAAGCTCGACTTTTTTAGTGCTTGACAATAAATCAAAACTTTTTGAAGTAAAAGACTAAACAAGAGTTACCCTCTTTTGTCTAAGATTGGGGTCATCATGGTCACAGTATTCCAAGTTTCACAGTAATATCCTAAAGGGTTAGTCAATTCATGGATTTTACCAAGATGTACATGTACTTGCCAAGTTGAAAAATGGCAATTATTCTGACAAAAGATGTACATGTACTTGCCAAGTTGAAAAATGGCAATAATTCTGACAAAAACCTTGACAGAGTTAACTTATGTACTCTTGTCTGTTAACGAAGGTAATGATGGTTAATACGTAAATGTAAGTGTAATATGAGTATAGGTGCTACCTATTTCGGGTAGACATTTATTAACTTTTGTGATCGGTAAATAATAGCCACTCGCTTGCAGCACGATCAGTTATTAGTCCAGGTATTTACATCAATTACGAGTCCTACCGACCTAAGTAAAGAAAATAAAAATCAGCATCAGGTTAAGCTTGTATTTAACTTTAAAATATAGCCAAGATTTTAAATCCATGAAATTATGATGACAGGTACAACAAATAATCAACTTGCCCTTCATAAAGTACAAATAAAACAATTCCATAATTTATGGAACGTCAAACTAACGTTTCCTATAATTTCTGTCGTTTTCCTTTTGGTTATTTATTCATCATTTGCGTTACGCTAATAGAACGACGTCATATGTCAGGAATAGCAATTAATACGGTATAGCAAAGTTTTGCAAAGTTTATACACATTACCTATTGATGGGAAACATCGCCGGCTTACCCGTGTAAGCTATTTCTCGAATGGTTTTTTTAAAAAAATGGGGCGGTACGAAAAACTCTTTAAGTCGAAAAAGGGCCATAATTCTTACAAAAACCTTGAGAGAGTTATGTACTCTTGTTTGTTGATGGAGGTAATGATGATGAAGAAATATTGTAAGTGTATAAGCTATATCTCTAAGGGTTTTTAAATAGAAATGGGGTGGTAAGAAAATCTTAAGTTGAAAAAGGGCCATAATTCTTACGTAAACCTTGAGAGAGTTATGCACTCTTGTATGTTGATGGAGGTAATGATGATGAAGAAGTATTGTAAGTGTATAAGCTATATCTCTAAGGGTTTTTAAATAGAAATGGGGTGGTAAGAAAATCTTAAGTTGAAAAAAGGCCATAATTCTTACGTAAACCTTGAGAGAGTTATGTACTCTTGTATGTTGATGGAGGTTATGATGATGAAGAAGTATTGTAAGTGTATAAGCTATATCTCTAAGGGTTTTTAAATAGAAATGGGGTGGTAAGAAAATCTTAAGTTGAAAAAAGGCCATAATTCTTACATAAACCTTGACAGAGTTATGTACTCTTGTATGATGATAGAGGTAATGATGATGAAGAAGTATTGTAAGTTTCAAAGCAATATCTATAATAAAATGTTATGAACAAAAGTGAGGTGGTACAAAAAACTTAACCAAGGTGTACATTTAATATTTAGGATGGTTTTTGCAGAGTGGGACTGACCTTTGTATATAGGACAAATGAGACAAGTTTAACCCTTTCCCAGATACAACAAATCTGCAGCAGACGACTTTGAAAACATCTAGTCCAAAACATGAAAAAAGGAGAAATTGCTTGTTTTGAGCAATTTCTCCTTTTGTCACAAAGTTTTCAAAAATATTCCAGCCTTATGACCATTATTGACCTGTTCACGCATACAGACATATTGTGATGCTGAACATTTTTGAAAATATAATGGGAATAGGAGAAATTGCTCTGGATGAGCATTTTTGGACGGTACCCCTAAGGGTACTGTCTATTGTCATGTGCATTTTGAGAAATCGTACAACAGTTGGCTCCCCGACTATAAACAGAACGACAGTGTAAAGCTGGGAGCCGAAAAAGAGGGATTTTTTTAACCGTCAACAAAAAAGTAGTGTCAATTATCAGGCAATAAAACTGCATTTTCGAAAACCTTGGTGAATCAAGATATCTGAATATTGAAAAAAGACTGTAAAAAGGAAGCATTAGTGGTTGAAAGTTGAAGTAGAACGTTTACAATATTGAGTTGAAGTTTGAATAAATATATTCATAATTAATGTATGAATATATACCAATTTCACGTGACATTTTGATATTTCTTGTTGATCAGGAAGTGGTTTCGTGGATGTTTGGTAGTATTAACAATATGCCTAACCCCCCTAACTCTAAACGCTTCGATGAAAAACTATCTCCCAACTAATTATCTAGCCGATCGATTCATTTTACTGAAAGAAGATGGTAAGGAACGACAACTCTGCGAAGGAGAACTTGCAACTTCCGTTCAAAATGAAAGTAGAAATCTGACAAGCTGCGCTGACGATAGATTGTTATTGTTTTTGTGGAGGAAAGACACATGACGTTTTATATTGAGGAAGACTGACACGAAAGAAATGTATGCACGCCTAAAATGTTCATTTAGTCATCAATACGTAAAACGTTCGAGGTAGGTCTGTCAATTAAACTGTAATTTGGAGTGGAAAACTTTTTATGCCCCCACGGAATCTCCGATTCGGGGGGCATATAGTTTTTGGCCTGTCTGTTGGTCTGTTGGTCTGTCTGTCTGCACCAAAAAAACTTTAACCTTGGCCATTACTTTTGAACCATAACAGGTACGGCTACCATATTTCACATGTGTATTCCTTGTGACATGACCTTTCTGTTAGTACCAACATTTTTGACCTTGCGACCTTGACCTTTGACCTAGAGGTTGCCATTCTCGAAAAAAACTTTAACCTTGGCCATTACTTTTGAACCATAACAGATACGGCTACCATATTTCACATGTGTATTCCTTGTGACATGACCTTTCTGTCAGTACCAACATTTTTGACCTTGCGACCTTGACCTTTGACCTAGATGTTGCCATACTAAAAAAAAACTTTAACCTTGGCCATTTCTTTTGAACCATAACAGGTACGGCTACCATATTTCACATGTGTATTCCTTGTGACATGACCTTTCTGTCAGTACCAACATTTTTTACCTTGCGACCTTGACCTTTGACCTAGATGTTGCCATTCTCGAAAAAAAACTTTAACCTTGGCCATTACTTTTAACCATAACAGATACGGCTACCATATTTCACATGTGTATTCCTTGTGACATGACCTTTCTGTCAGTACCAACATTTTTGACCTTGCGACCTTGACCTTTGACCTAGATGTTGCCATTCTCGAAAAAAACTTTAACCTTGGCCATTACTTATGAACCATAACAGATACGGCTACCATATTTCACATGTGTATTCCTTGTGACATGACCTTTCTGTCAGTACCAACATGTTTCACCTTGCGACCTTGACTTTGACCTAGATGTTGCCTTTCTCGAAAAAAACTTTAACCTTGGCCATTTCTTTTGAACCATAACAGGTATGGCTACCATATTTCACATGTGTATTCCTTGTGACATGACCTTTCTGTCAGTACCTTGCGACCTTGACCTTGACCTAGATGTTGCCATTCTCGAAAAAAACTTTAACCTTTGCCATTACTTTTGAACCATAACAGGTATGGCTACCATATTTCACATGTCAGTACCAACATTTTTGACCTTGCGACCTTGACCTTTGACCTAGATGTTGCCATTCTCGAAAAAAACTTTAACCTTGGCCATTACTTTTGAACCATAACAGATACGGCTACCATATTTCACATGTGTATTCCTTGTGACATGACCTTTCTGTCAGTACCAACATTTTTGACCTTGCGACCTTTACCTTTGACCTAGATGTTGCCATTCTCAAATTTTTTTTAACCTTCCCCACTTCTTTTGAACAATAACAGGTAATGCTACCATATTTCACATGTGTATACCTTGCGACCTTGACCTTTGACCTAGATGTTGCCATTGGGGGGCATCAGTGTTTCACAAACACATCTTGTTTATTTTTATTTTCGCCCTGTGCTGTATCGTAACCGGATATGAAAATAAGCTCACATGTATTTCATGTACACGTATGTCTGAAATAGCCCAATTCCTGTAGACATTCGCTTGTACGTTTTATCATCTGACATCTGTTAATTATTTAAAAAGGGTGGCATATGAAGAAAAATAAAAAATAATAAATGAAGGACTTCGTACATATATTCAGAGACATATATATACATTATATATTTCTATTTAGGTCTCTGATATATTGTACAAGTGTATAATCGTTCTTGTATGTATACACTATTTAGGCTCATTTAAGGACTTAGGAGACAAAAGTGGTTAAGTGATGTGAAAACTGCTTTCAAACTTAAGTGTGTACAATTATTTGTATTGAATGATGATATTATGTATGCAGGTTTTATTATTGAAAAGTATGAAGAAATACAATATATATTTATAAATGAATTTTCCAGATTTTGTCTATACTTAGATAGAGCATATGCATGATGCTTTGCCAAAAATGTTATTCAATTAACGCACAAAAACACATATCATAATATGATACATAGGCTCCTCTGAGTCTTCACTGGATACAGATGCATTATAACCCCAAATAACTTAATGCAGATCAATAATTGTAAAGTATCTATTATAAACGGACTATTTTATTATTCAAATCATAGCATACGTATATATTGATAAAAAATGGTTTTGCGCAGACATGTATACAACTATACACATCTTGATTTTATTTTTATTGTGCAATCAGTAACTATGTATTTTTGTTTCGTTTCAGATCATGGAAATGTTGACAGGTTATATAATGCACAATACGCAACATTACTTGTGAAGAAGATTCATAATGTCAGTGTATGGGATATTTTTACAACCAACCTTTATGTATTGGAAAAGTGGGGTATATTAACTGTTGTTTCCGGTTTGGTTTTTAGTTGAATCAGAGAAATAAAAGACAAATGGCAAGTCGTGGACGCAACAAGACGGGTAGAAAACAAAAACAAAACGATGTTAATGCCATTCTTCAAAGCTGGTAAAAGCAGCGAGTCGTTGTGACAAGTATTCTGGATGAAAGTGTTTATTCTGTAAAGGTAACTCGGAAAACAATAACGGAATGGAAGAACAAATATCTGGGCGACATGTAAACGACACAAATATGAATCAAGGATGCACAATGTGATCTGTTTTTGTTTACTATAATACAGGAAGATAACTGTAATTAACTAATTACTATGAACAAGACATTGAAGTAAATAATTTTGAGCTATAATACAGAGATGACACTTCTACATGATAACTAACATTAAGTAGATCATTTTGAACTACATATTGTGTCACACAGGGGGATCATTTTGTTTTATTAAATGACCAAAGATGTAAAATTTGAAAGTTAAACTGTAAGTTAACTAGCATTTATCAACAGTAAGAGGCATGAGTAAAAAGCATTGTGACAAAAGGAGAAATTGCTTGTATGGAGCAATTTCTTCCTCTGCTTCCATGTTTTCAAAAAGCCGTCTGCTGCAGAGGCGTCAGAAAGTGTCTATTTGAGGGAAAGGGTGATTGAAATATTATAATTAGCTCCACTGGCTGAGAGCCAGTCGAGCTTATGTCATGGCGAATTGTCCGTCGTGCATGCGTTAACTTTTTGCTTCAAACAACTTCTTCTCCCTAACCACTTGGCCAATTGAAATGAAACTTCCTAGGAAGCGTCCTCTCAATGTCCTCTCCTTAATTCCTTCATATTTTTTGGATCCATGCAAAATTCTGGTTTCCATGGCAACCGAAAGAAAAAAATAGTGAAAACTTAAAAAAATCTTCTCCGAGGAAAGTGTCAGGTCGATTTTCTAATAATTTTGTAGAAATGTTCCTTGGGTGACCCTCTATCGGATTCCTTCAAGCCAAGTTGATTGGACGAAAAACATAGTCGCCAGGGGGGCAGGGCTATTTTGCTGTATGTGGCTATAATGAAAACTTAAAATATCTTTACCTCAAAAAGTGTTTGGCAAATTTTCAAATAATTTTGTAGAAATGTTCCTTGGGAGACCCTCTATCAGATTCCTTCAAGCCATGTTGATTAGTCGAATTTTTTATTGATCACAAAAGGAAAAAGCACATTATGAGATTTTCTGTTGCATCATTATTGTCTACAGCCTATATACATTCAAAGGTCAGTTTACTATATTTTTCTATGTATATTCAAGTTGATATGTACTCATCATGCAACAGAATTTTCATTGACAAAATATGTCCCCAATTTTTCAATTGTTGAACATAGTAATGGGAAGAAAAGTTTGAATATTTTAACAAAACTGTACATTTTGACCTGTTGATTTTTTTTCCAAACTTCAAGGATTGGAAGAAATAATTGAACGGAAACAATATCACAGGCTCTTTTTAAAAAAACTTTACCCAAATTTAAACCAATCTACAGCAGACAACTTTGAAAATATCTTTGCAAGCTCACTTTGGTACAGCATGTTTCCTATTTTATTACTCAGTTTACCGTAGCTCAGTCAGTAGAGACACAGGCTGTTAATCCAGGGGTTGTGAGTTCGAACCTTAGCTTGGCCTACATTCCTTCTGACATTTGACGTGACTACCACCAATGGGCTTTCAGACTATGTGGAAAAGCAGCCAGTTGCTTGGAAAGAATGTAGTGTGAAGTACTGGTATGAGAAAGCCAAGAAACATACGAGTAGTTGAACTGGCTGCCATGATTTGACTGAAAGATTGATGAAAATGGTGTTGAACCCCAATTAATCAATCAAACTATTTTATTACCTAATACTTTGAGACTTGGAAAACTTCCTCATCTAATACCCTTCTTCTCATTGTATACTAAATATGCTGAGTGTAGCCTATTTTTTCGGGTAAAAAGTATAAATTTTGATGTATTTTGGTTGTATAAGAGAATTGGACATTGTTGGTTAAGTTACAGGTCAATTTGACAGAAAATCCACAGGTAAAATGTGTCTATCCTTGTAAGCCTGTGTGGCATTCTTAGGCTGATCGGGATCAATACTTTACGCAGAGTCCACAATGTTGGTTTGCTCACAGGACTGCTCAAATTAAAGGAAAATCTATTTAACCCTTTCCCTCATACGACAATTCTGCAGCAGATGACTTTGAACATATTTTGTCAACATATAGAAAATCTCTATAATTGAATGGATTTATATAACCTATGACTAAAAGTTGAAAACATTGTGGCAAAAGGAGAAATTGCTCGTTTTGAGCAATTTATTCTTTTGTCAGTATGTTTTCAAAAAGGCGTCTGCTGTAGAGGCGTCAGAAGGCGTCTATTTGAGGGAAAGGGTTAGCACTCTGGAAGCCGCATGTTTTAAATGAGCATGTTGAAACTTCCTCAGAATATTTGCTTGTATGATATCTAGCCTAAGTTTGAATATGTGTCAGATCCAGTAAAGAACTAGGTCACTTAGTCAAACACACAAAAATGTTGTTAACACTATAGACACTGCATTTTTGTATTGAGCAGTTTGAAACCTTGTCAGAAAGTTTGTCTTGATGATAGGCCAATTTCAAATATTGGTTATTTTGGATAAAACATTAGGGCACTAAGCCAAGTAGGAGGAAAATCTTGTTAAGACTTTGGAAGCTGCACTTTTAGCACATTTTCTAGCCTAGTACTGGTTTGTTTACCCAGGGATCATGAATAATTAAAATTTAATTGCGCGCTAAATGACCTTAGCTGTCGATGCGCCATAAAACAATATACATTCATTCATTCATTCATTGATCAAATTTAAGAAAAGATTTGTTAATGCTCTGGAAGCCATGTTTTTAACTCTAGCATGATGAAACTTTACCAGAATGTTTATCTTGATGATATCTAGGCTAAGTTCGAATATGGTCTGGTTAAAAACTAGGTCACTAGGCCAATATTGAGAAATATCTTGTAAACACTCTGATCACCACATTTCTCTCAAATGTTCCTTGGGGGACTCTTTACTAAGAGTGTTAAATTTATGTTGATTCTTTAGATACTATAGATAATAAATAGCTTTGCTGCTGGTACTATTTTACCCTTTCTACACTACAGACACATGTTGTCTAATCTTCAACAGATGGATGGTATGAGCAATTTCGACAGTTTTCTCGATGTTTTCCTCACACGTCAATACTTTTAGTTTCATCAATACAGATTTACCAATATCTTTAGTTAAACATTTTCAAATCATCTGCTGTAGAGTTTATCCATGTGATAAATTACCTATCACAAATGTGTTTGTTTATCTAACTGTATCTACGTCTACAGTTCAAGAGTTTAATTATAGATCTCTGGAAATAAGGTTAACCCTGTCTTAAATAAATATTTGAACTGTATGCATTTCTACTTTTTTGTTTACATTTTTTGAAATTATGTGACTTGTTTTGTAACTTTCCAAAAAATGGAACAGTTGACCATCTTTTTTCCCCCCATACAATGGGTACCGTCCCACAGCACTTTCAGTGCTTTGATTCTCCTTTGGCCATCATGTGTTCAACTATATTTAATAATATTGCTAACATTTGTAGACAGAAATTCCTTATTTTTGACCAGATATTTTACAGTCTATGCCTTATATTTGTTGTGTGTGGGAAAGAGTTAAACAACAATTAGTAAAAATGAAATCCTGGCAAATAAATACATACTAATGTTTACGATATAAAGATATAATAATATTGACAGTTTCTTCATTGTATTGAAGAAAATTATAACCTGAGGCCACAAACCTGTTATCTGGTCAAATCTGTGTGGTTTATTTCAATCTGTGTGAAATGTTGTCCTTTAGTTAACCCTTTTCCCTGATATAGACACTTTCTGACGCCTCTGCAGCAGACGGCTTTTTGAAAACATAGTGACAAAAGAAGAAATTGCTCAAAACGAGCAATTTCTTCTTTTGCCACATGTTTTCCACTTTTAGTCATAGGTTATCCATTCAACTATAGAGATTTTCTGTCTTTTGACAAAATATGTTAAAAGTCGTCTGCTGCAGAATGTCGTATGAGGGAAAGGGTTAATGAGTCATATAACCCTGGGATGTTCATACCATTTCACACGTGCAGACTCATTTTGCCGCATCTGCAGCAGAAAACAAATTTTGAAAACATTACATTGTGGCAAAAGGAAAAATTGCTCATTTTGAACACTCCTTCCTTTTGCCACTATATTTTAAACTCGATTTGAGGGAGGTGGAGAGAAAATTGAGAATGAGAGAGATAGAGAAAATGAGAGGGGGGGTGGAAGAGAGAGAGAGACACACACATACAGAGAGTGAGAGAGAGAGAGTGAGTCAGCGAGAGAGAGAGAGAAAGAGAGAGAGAGAGAGATGAGAGAGAGAGAGAGAGAGAGAGAGAGACAAGAGAGAGAGAGGCAAAGAGAGAATCAGAGAGAGAGAGTTAGTATGAACTTGGCACAAAGTTAAAAAAAGAAAGGTAAATAAAAAGGAAAAATTGATTGTCATCAAGTTCTCCTTTTCTTTGATATGATTTCAAAATTCATCTCATGCAGAGGTTTTTATAATTAGAACATTTTATTTGCATAAGTCCGGCTTTGTTATTAAAATCTTTATATATCATCATAAAAGAAAGATTATGTTATGACTAATGATATTCATGCCTAGAAGTTTAACCCTTTTCCACATACAACAAATCTGCAGGAGACATCTATGAAAACATCTAGGCAAAAATATTCAATGTATCTCTCAAAAATGAAAGTATTAATTTTAAATATAGTTGAAATATAGTAAGTTGGAACATTGTGGCGAAAGCAGAAATTGCTTGTTATGCGCAATTTCTACTTTCACACCAATAATTTCAATAGCAGTCTGCCACAGATTCAAAATGCATCTGTCAGTTGGAAAGTGTTAATATATTTATACCCAGTGTACACATTGATGCAGTTAGAAAGAGCTTTTCATGCAGGCCGAGCCCCGGTAGCTCAGTCGGTAGCGACGTGGGCTGTCAATCGAGGGGTTGTGAGTTCGAATCCCAGCTCGGTCAACTTTCTTTCCGACGATTGACAAAAGTCAATGCGACATGCTTCATTCGTCTTCCACCAATGGGCTAAGTCTATGTGGAAAAGCAGCCAGTTGCTTGGGAAGATTGTTGTGTGGAGTATACTGGTGTGAGAAAACCAGGAAATGCATGAATAGGTGAACTGGCCGCCGTGATATAACTGAGAAATTGTTGAAAACGGCGTTAAACCACAATCAATCAATCTTTTCATGCAGATGGGCAGCAGTTTTTGAAAACATAGTGATAAAAGAAAAAATTGCTCAAAACAAGCAATTTCTCCTTTGCCAATGTTTTCCACTTTTAGTCATAGGTTATCCATTCAATTATAGAGATTTTCTATCTTTTGACAAAATATGTTCAAAGTCATCTGCTGCAGAATTGTCGTATGAGGGAAAGGGTTAATAATCACACTTTCTTCAATTAAAGAGATTTTCCATTTTTTTACCTACAAGTTTACAATGTCATTTGCTGCAGATATAGTGTATGATGGAAAGGATTGAGAAAGGTTATAAATACTGACTTTTCAAATGTCATGCATAGGTAATCCACTCTCCTGACTTCATTGTTTGGATTGGTGTGAATGGAATATGTACAGTAAGTTATGAATGTTTTATTTAACACCTTCCCACATACACATATATTTTGTCAAAAAATAGAAAATCTCTATAATTGAATGGATAACCTATGACTAAAAGCGGAAAACCTTGTGGCAAAAGGAGAAATTGCTTGTTTGAGCAATTTCCTCCTTTTGTCACTATGTTTTCAAAATGATGTCTGCTGCAGAGGCGTAAAAAATATATTATATGAGGGACAGGGTTAAGTGTCAGTACTGGAGTTCTGTTTTTTTTACCAAGGAAACACCGTTAGTTATCTGACGGAAAGACTGTTGAAAGTTGCGTAAAACACCATGCAAACAATTTATTTATTTATTTATTGGGGTTTTACACCGCTTTTAACATTATTTCAGTTATATCACGACGACAGTTCACTTATTCATGATCCCTGGGTAAACTAACCAGTACTAGGCTAGAAAATGTACCTTGCCCAAGGGCACTCCACCATGACCGTAGTGCCGCCATGCAAACAAACAAAATGAGATAAACTATGTGCATTTTGAGATTTTATATTGTTATATTTATATATATTGTTATATTTATATATATTGTTATATTTATATATACATGTATGTATTTTTCTTCATCCTTCTAATGCTGTAGATATACAATGTTTTCAAATCTGTTCAATAAACGTATAGAATAATTTAATTAAAGAGATTTTCACAATTCTTTATAATCAAAGACCTTTAATGCAGATTGTTGTATGTGGGAAAAGGTAAAAGTTTTTGCTTTTGAAATTATTATTAGCAAAGAGCAGAATAAATGTTAAATGGTAGATTACGTTTCGACAGGATTTTGCTCTTGAAAAATCTTAATCTTGAAATCTTGAAAGATTCAAAATAGTTTATTTTTTATGGGGTTTTTCCCCTCACCCCTTACAGTTACCTTTATTAATATTTTCAATGGTTTTCGCATAGATCTGCTGCAGATTTATTGTATTTGGGAAAATGTTAAACACTTATAGTTGCCTTCCCCTTTGACTTAACTCTTTCCCCCATACAACAATTCTGCAGCAGACGACTTTGAACATATTTTGCCAAAAAAATAGAAAATCTCTATAATTGAATTGATAACCTATGACTAAAAGTGGAAAACAGTGTTGCAAAAGGAGAAAATTTGCTCATTTTGAGCGATTTCTTCTTTTGTCACTGCTTTCAAAAAGCTGTCTGCTGCAGAGGCGTCAGAAAGCGTCTATATGAGGGAAAGGGTTAAAGCTCATTGGTGGAAGAGGAAAGATGCTTGTCACAATGGCTTTTGTAAAACCAATGTGGCAAGAGAAATTGCTCATCATGAGCAATTTCTCCATTTGCCACTAAAGTTTCAAAAGTCTCCTGCTGCAAGTGCATCCAAAAGCGTATGTATACATTGTATATCTACAGCATTAATCCTTTCCCTCATATAGACGCTTTCTGACGCCTCTGCAGCAGACGGCTTTTTGAAAACATAGTGACCAAAGAAGAAATTGCACAGAACGTGCAATTTCTCCTTTTGCCACCATGTTTTCCACTTTTTGTCATAGGTTATCCATTCAATTATGGAGATTTTCTATCAAAATATGTTCAAAGTCGTCTGCTGCAGAATTGTTGTATGAGGGAAAGAGTTAAGTCAATAAAGGGGTAGAAATGTTAAAACAGGATGTCAGTTGACCTAATGCAGGGTAGAGCTTTATTTTAACTTGTTAAAATAATTTTTCTACGCTCCAGTGAAGTTTACAATATATACATACAGAAAGATCCGCATTTATTTTTATACATTGTATACATATATTATACACAAATTGACTGTTTATGTGTGTCTGTGGTTTTGGATATTTTTGATGTGTCAAAATGTTTTGGTGAGATGTACATAGTTTGTTGTCTCAGTGATGTGTATAGTTATGTCGTTTTAAAGAACTGTAATAATGTTGTATGACTGTCGCGGGAGTTTGTGTCGATTTTTTGTGTTTATTGGATGGATTTAAAGATAAAACTGTTGTATGAACTGTCAAAATTTTAGTGTCTATATAAGTAAACATTTTAGAAATCATTCTCTCTTAAACATTTCCTGCATGCAGATATGTTTTGACACATCGGCAGTAGGTGAATTTTAAAAAACCCATTGATTAGCTATTTTCTCATTTTGCCGCAATGTTTTCCTATTTATTAATAAAATGTTCTTTTTATTAAGAGAATTTCAATGTTTTTGACTAGATATTTCAAAGCGGTCCACTGTAGATTTGTTGTATGTGGGAAAGGGTTAAAGAACTATTTAAAAATTATGGAAAATCTCTGCTAGGGAAATCTATTTTCTCCTTTACCACAATGTTTACAATTTTATTGAACAATTGTTCTTTCATTTTTTCCATGCTTGTTTAATATTACTAAATGTTTTCAAAAGAGTCTGCTTCAGATTTGTTGTATGTGGGAAAGGGTCAAAGAACTATTTAGTGTTGTATGACTATTGCAGTAGTTGTTTAGCTATTTTGTGTTTTTTTTTATTTATTTGAATGTAGGAATCCGCTGTGGTCGAGTGGTTAGCGTCGGGGATTTCGAAACCGGATGTCCCGGGTTCGATCCTCAGTCGCGGCACTACGGTCATGGTGAAGTGCCCTTGGGCAAGGTACATTTTCTAGCCTAGTACTGGTTTGTTTACCCAGGGATCATGAATAAGTGAACTGTCGCCGTGATATAACTTAAATATTGTTGAAAGCGGCGTAAAACCCCAATAAATAAATTAATTGAATGTAAAGCTGTAATATAAGCTGTTATAAGTTTTAGTGTTGAAGTGTTATATTTAATCCTTTAGACATCATTCTCTCTTAAACCTTTCCCACATACACTAAATCTTGCAGCAGGTGTCTTTGAAACCAGCGTCGAGTCCCGGTAGCTCAGTCTGTAACGACGCGGGCTGTCAATCCAGGGGTTGTGAGTTTGAATCCTGGCTCGGCCAACTTTCTTTCCGAGGATTGACAAAAGTCAATGCGACATGCGTCATTCCTCTTCCACCAATGGGCTAAATCTATGTGGAAAAGCAGCCAGTTGCTTGGGAAGATTGTTGTGTGGAGTACTGGTGTGAGAAAACCAGGAAATGCATGAGTAGGTGAACTGGCCGCCGTGATATAACTGAGAAATTGTTAAAAACGGCGTTTAACCCCAATCAATCAATCAATCAATTGAAACCAGCTAGGCAATATCATGGAAAATATCTAATAGGAAAAGTTTACTTACTGAAAAGACACTAATGACTATAAGAAGTTTAAACTGTTATAAAATTGCGTTGAAAAGGAGAAATTGTTCATTATGCCACAATGCTTTCAAAAGTTGTTGCAGTTGTGCTAAAAAGTTAAAACAGTAAAAAAAAAGTGGCGAAAAGGAGAAATTGTTCATTATGCCACAATGCTTTTAAAAGTTGTCTGCTGCAGATGTGTTAAAAAGCATTTTCGTTAAAGAACAGTATATTGTTGTTACATACATAACATGACTATTAAAGGAATTTGGTAGTTCTTGAAGATTTTTTGTGGAGTACTAGTCCGAGAGAGCCAGGAAATGCATAGGCTAATATGTCAACCGACTGCCTTCATATGACTGAATAATTGTTGAAAACGCCATTACACCCAATCAATCGATTAATCAATAATTCAATAAATCAATCAAACCCCTAGCATGGCCTATATGACCATGCTTTAACCCTTTCCCAAACATATGCTTTCTGACGCTTCTGCAGCAGATGACTTTTGAAATCATTGCGACAAAAGGAGAAATTGCTCAAAACAAGCAATTTCTCACGTGGCCACAATGTTTTCAACTTTTTACTGTAATTATACCTTCATTTTTCGTTTTTCGTTTACCATGCTATTGCCTAGATGATTTAAAAGTTGTCTGCTGCAGATTTGTTGTATGTGGTAAAAGGTTAACCCTTTCCCTCTTACGACAATTCTGCAGTAGACGACTTTGAAAATATTTTGACAAAAAATAGAAAATCTCTATAATTGAATGGATAACCTATGACTAAAAGTGGAAAACATTGTGGCAGAAGGAGAAATTTCTTCTTTTGTCACTATGTTTTCAAAAAGCCGTCTGCTGCAGAGGCGTCAGAAAGCGTCTATATGAGGGTAAAGGGTTAAGTTTGACCATTTTGGCAACTGCATGGTTTATTATGGATATATAGTTTTAACTGTTATTGTTGTCAATGATCATGGCAAGTATATTGTGATTAGGAGTTTTATGATTGCATGTTTACATTTGATGATTTATGGTCACAGTACAGAATGATGTTTACTGGATGATCATAGTTTTAACCCTTTACCAGAAAGCAGCCGATGTAAAATAAATGTTTAAACTAACCCTTTACAGGATGCAACAAATTCATGGACGATGACTTTGGACTGCCTGAGCTAGATAAGAATATTGAAACTTACTAAAAAATAATAATTTAATTATTGAAAAGAGCTAAATAATTATAAACATTGGAAAATCTCTGAAAATGATAATTTAATTATTGAAAAGAGCTGAATAATTATATACATTGGAAAATCTCTGAAAATGATCGTTTAATTTTTGAAAAGAGCTAAATAATTATATACATTGGAAAATCTCTGAAAATGATAATTATGTCTCCCCCTGTATACAGGGGAGATATATTGTTTTTGTCCTGGGCGTCTGTCTGTCTGTCTGTCCGTCTGTCCGAAATCGTGTCCGCTCCATATCTCCAAGACGGCTTGAAGGATTTTCATGAAACTTGGCTCACATGTTCACCTCATCAAGGCGACGTGCAGAACCCGCGTCTCGACAATATAGGGTCAAGGTCAAGGTCACGCTTGAAGGTCAAAGGTTTGAGGCTTTATTTCGTGTCCGCTCCATATCTCCCAGACGGCTTGAAGGATTTTCATGAAACTTGGGTCACATGTTCACCTCATCAAGGCGACGTGCAGAACCCGCGTCTCGACAATATAGGGTCAAGGTCAAGGTCACACTTGAAGGTCAAAGGTTTGAGGCTTTATTTCGTGTCCGCTCCATATCTCCGAGACGGCTTGAAGGATTTTCATGAAACTTGGGTCACATGTTCACCTCATCAAGGCGACGTGCAGAACCTGCGTCTCGACAATATAGGGTCAAGGTCAAGGTCACGCTTGAATGTCAAAGGTTTGAGGCTTTATTTCGTGTCCGCTCCATATCTCCCAGACGGCTTGAAGGATTTTCATGAAACTTGGGTCACATGTTTACCTCATCAAGGCGACGTGCAGAACCCGCGTCTCGACAATATAGGGTCAATGTCAAGGTCACGCTTGAAGGTCAAACGTTTGAGGCTTTATTTCGTGTCCGCTCCATATCTGTCCCAAATTTATAGGTTGGAATGTTTTGAGAGATTTTGACAGATATTTGAGGGGAGACATCTGTTTTTTGCAAAAACAATTCTAGTTTTAATATTGAAAAGAGCTGAATAATTATATACATTGGAAAATCTCTGAAAATGATCGTTTAATTTTTGAAAAGAGCTAAATAATTATATACATTGGAAAATCTCTGAAAATGATAATTTTAATATTGAAAAGAGTTGAATGATTATATACATTGGAAAATCTCTGAAAATGATAATTTTAATATTGAAAAGAGCTGAATAACGAGAAATCGCCACAATGTTTTCAAAAGTCTTCCGCTGCAGATGCGTCAAAATGCATCTATATTGGAAAGGATTAAACTAGGTTTGAAAATATCTGGAATATTGAAGGAAATGGACAATATTGGACCCAGAGATGTCAAATGTCAAGCCGTCTGGTGTAGTGATAGCTAGGGCATTCATGTTGGTTGCGGGATGTTGCTAGTTTGAATCCTGTCCTGGTCATTCTAAAAACTTTTAAAATGGTAGTAATGGATTTCCCTCCTTTATGCTCATGCACGATTGCAGGATAAGCAATTTACAACTGACTCGCTGATGCCAGGATGACCAAAAGTACTGGTAACTTTTACCCAGGAAAAGCTGCGATATAACTAAAATTGTTGAAAGCGGCATAAAAAATACCCAACAAACAAATGCACAGTCATCATGCATTTTAAGGCACCTGCAACAGATAACATTTTTTTACCTTCATGTATGTTTTCGAAGTTTTGTCTGCTGCATTTTTGTAATAGGTTGGAAAGAATTCACCCTTTCCCACATACAGCAAATCTAGAGCAGACGACTTTGAAGACGTCTTGCCAAAAATGTGAAAAATCTCAATAAATGAGAGTTCGATAATAATATAGAGTTGAAAACTTTGTGGCAAAAGGAGAAATTGCCTCTGTTTTCAATTATATTCAATAAATAACTTTTATTTGTAGAGAATTTTTCATGGATTTATATAATTATATTGTTTTTATAGTCATCAGGAATCTGTCGCGGCCAAATGGTTATATAGGTTTGGGGATTTGGATCCGGGCGTCCTTGGTTCAATCCCCAGCCGCGGCGCTGAGGTCATGGTGGAGTGCTCCTGGACAAGGCACATTCCATAGCCGACTACTGGTTTGTTTACCCAGAGATCATGAATAAGTGAACTGTCACCGCGATATAACTGAAATAATGTTAAAAAAGGGTTTAAAAACCCCAAAACAAAGTCGTTATCATTCCATAAAGACCTACAGACTCTCCCTACTGTCACAACACTGAAGTCATCCTCGGTACCCAGGCTTTTCATAAAATATTTGATACCCATGCCAAATTGGCTAGCGAAACTTCGTAAAGCAATTTGCACCACGATTTCCCCCGTAACTACACTGTAATTTTTGTATTGCATGAGGTTTGTGTCATGCGGCCAATCAAGCGGCTGCATTTCACCTCAGAAATTATTCATGAGTACGAGATTTTTACAGCCAATTTGCCCAGGGTATCATATATTTTATGAATAGCCCCAGGGTACCGAGGATGCACTGAAGTGGGCATGGAATTGTTTCGAAACTTTGGTATTAACCTTTTCCCTCATGTAGACGCTTTCTGGCGCCTCTGCAGCAGACGGCTTTTTGAAAACATAGTGACAAAAGAAGAAATTGCACAAAACGTGCAATTTCTCCTTTTGCCACAATGTTTTCCACTTTTTGTCATAGGTTATCCATTCAATTATAGAGATTTTCTATGTTTTGACAAAATACGTTCAAAGTCGTCTGCTGCAGAATTGTCGTATGGGGGGAAGGGTTAACTTCTTTTTAGTAGGGTGTGCTTTACTATTTTACCTGGTTAACCTTTTTTCCACATCTTCAGCAGACGACTTTGAAAACAGCTAGGCAAAAGTATGGAAAATCTCTACAAATGATGATTTAGTTATTGAATCTAAGAGGTGAAAACATTGTGGCAAATGGAGAAATTGCTCATTATGAACAATTTCTCCCATGTGCCACATTGTTTTCAAAAGTCCTCTGCTGCAGATGTGTCAAAACGCGTCTGCAGGTTGGAAAAGGTTAAAACCTTTGTAGAGGCATTTTAAAGTTTCTACTCCAGATATAGGTTATGAAAACATTACAGCAAAGGTGTGAATTGCCCATAATGAGCTTTGGAATTACTGTATGTGAATGTTATTTCTGAAAATCTGAGATATTACCGCAATACGCCCTTAAACCGAAATCAATAAAATCAATAATTCATAAATCTCTTTAATAATACAAAGTACATATTTGAAAACCGCATGAAGATAAAAGATGAAGATAAAAAAGAATATTAATAGATATTAAAATGTAATAATTGTAACATCAATATCAAATGAGCCAGTAATTCTTAACCCTTTCCCTCATACGACAATTCTGCAGCAGACGACTTTGAACGTATTTTGTCAAAACATAGAAAATCTCCATAATTGAATGGATAATCTATGACTAAAAGTGGAAAACATTGTGGCAAAAGGAGAAATTGCACGTTTTGTGCAATTTCTCCTTTTGTCACTATGTTTTCAAAAAGGCGTAGCCCCCTTTCCACCATGCAGACACTTTCTGACAGCTTTGCAGCAGTTGAACACTGTCTCCTTTGCCACAATGTTTTCAAATCTTTTCAAGTATTAAAATTTCATTTGCAGAGATTTTCCTTAGTTTTGCCTGGACGTTTTCAAAGTCGTCTGATGCAGATTTGTTGTATGTACGAATGTAAGAGTTAATCCTTTCCCACATACAACAAATCTGCAGCAGACAACAAATTGCAAAAATATTAAAAGTCCCTTTAAATGAAACTGTGAAGGATTAACCCTCATACGACAATTATGCAGCAGACGACTTTGAACATATTTTGTCAAAACATAGAAAATCTCCATAATTGAATGGATAACCTATGACAAAAAGTGGAAAACATTGTGGCAAAAGGAGAAATTGCCCGTTTTGAGCAATTTCTTCTTTTGTCACTATGTTTTCAAAAAGCTGTCCGCTGCAGAGGCGTTAGAAAGCGTCTATAATATGAGGGAAAGGGTTAACAGAGTTGAAATCATTGTGGCGATATGAGAAATTGTTCATTATGAGCCATTTCTTCTTTTTTTGCCACAATGTTAACAAAAGTCTTCTGCTGCAAAGGCATCAGAAAGCATCTGTATGTGGGAAAGGGTTATAACCAAAATATAGTACATTTAATTAACCCCTTTCCCACTTGCAGAGGCAATTTGACTATCTGCAGCAGGCATCTTCTGAAGATATTGTGAAATAATGAGCAATAATTTCTCCTTTTGCCATGTTTATTATTATTATACTTTCAATTGTATTTATGCTTAGATTCAAAATTTGTCTGCTGCAGATTTATCTTACGTGGAAACTGGTTAATTGAATATGATACTATTTCCTACATACAAACAATTTGCAGCAGACAACTAAAATAATCTTATTGTGTTGAAAACATTGTGTTATCCCTTACCCTCATATAGACGCTTTCTGACGCCTCTGCAGCAGACGGCTTTTTGAAAACATAGTGACAAAAGAAGAAATTGCACAAGATGTGCAATTTCTTCTTTTGCCACAATGTTTTCCACTTTTAGTCATAGGTTATCCATTCAATTTAAAGATTTTCTATGTTTTGACAAAATATGTTCAAAGTTGTCTGCTGCAGAATTGTCGTATGGGGGAAAGGTTTAAGCAGGAGAAATTGCTATTACTTTTGCAATTTCTCTTTTTGCCACTATATTTTCATTAGTCGTCTGCAGGTGGGAAAGGGTTCAACTCTACGTGATATTTATCCTTCTATATTGCAAGATGTTACACATTTTGTCTCAGATGTAAGAAACCCTTTCCCACATGTATACAACAGATCTGCAGCAGACGACCTTGAAAACATTCTAGTCAAAAACATGAATATAATCTCTTTGAAATGAAAAATCCTTTTGCCACAATGCTTTCAAACGTGGTCTGCTGCAGATACATTCAATTTATTATGTGTCTGCAAGAGGAAAAGAGTTAACCCTTTCCCTCATACGGCAATTCTGCAGCAGACGACTTTAAACGTAATTTGTCAAAACATAGAAAATCTCCATAATTGAATGGATGACAAAAAACGAAAAAACATTGTGGCAAAAGGAGAAATTGCATGTTTTGTGCAATTTCTTCTTTTGTCACTATGTTTTCAAAAAGCCGTCTGCTGCAGAGGCGTCAGAAAGCGTTTATAGGAGGGAAAAGAGTTAAAAACAGCCTGCTTTATTAAAAAATATTGAATCCAGAGTATACAATGATAGATAGTCGTACATCAAATCGTGTTATTACCCTTTCCCCACATGTAAACGATTTCTGCCCCCTCTGCAGCAAACGACTTTTGAAAACATTGTGTGACAAAAGAAGAATTAAATTGCTCAAAATGATTTTCAGTAAACACACCCTCGATCATTTATAGGGATTTTCTATACTTTTGTCCGCATGTGTCCAAAGTCTTCTGCTGTGCAGATTTGTTGTACGTGGGAGAGGGATGATAGTGACTGTTGAAAGGTCAGCACGAAGCCAGCTGTTTCACCAGAGTATACCATTATGATGTGCTTTAATATCTCGATCAACTCTTTCCCACATACCCAGACTGCAGTAAGGTCAGCACGAAGCCAGCTGTTTCGCCAAAGTTTTTCATTATGATGTGCTTTAATATCTCTATCAACTCTTTCCCACATACCCAGAGGTCCAGATTCTAAAGGAGCTTTATTCAGCTCTTTTTTCCACAATTTCTCTCTTATTATTAACGCGAACCCTATGTTGTGGGTACTCAAAAGAATCTAGAGCTCTGCATACAGATACGAATTTGACACATCTGCAGCAGACGACTATTGAAAACACTGACAAAAACGAGATTTTTTTTTCAACGTGACTGATTAAGTTTCCACATTTTGCCACAATGTATCCTCAACTCTTTTCAATAACATTACTTTAACATTTATTGAAATCTTCCATATTTTTGGCTAGATCTTCTTGATGTGATATCTGCCTTTGATTTGTGGGAAAGGTTGTAATGGGTGTTATCATAATTTTTTTCCCAGTTGTCTGCTTTGATATAACTGAGGGGAATCTGCCGTGGCCTAGTGGTTAGCTTCGGGGAATCGGAACCGGGCACCCCGGGTTCCATCCCTAGTCGTGGTGCAGTGGTCATGGTGGAGTGCCCTTGGGCAAGGCACATTTCTTTGAAACCTGGTGTCCTGGGTTCGATCCCCAGTTGCGGCACAGGGATCATGAATAAGTGAACTGTTGCTGTGATGTAACTGAAATAATGTTGAAAATGGCATAAAAAATTAAATATAAAAAAACATTGTGGCAAAAGGAGAAATTGCTCGTTTTGAGCAATTTCTGCTTTTGTCAATATGTTTTCAAAAAGCTGACCGCTGCAAAAGCGTCATAAAGCGTCTATATTAGGGAAAGGGTCAACCTTTTGCCTATTACAGACTGGCCTGTGACTCTAAAAAAATATTTATGGCACTCAGGATTCACACAAATCAGGTTCCGGTATTCAAAGGGTTAAAGTCATAACTGAAGAAGAAATGTCTTATTTTGATGCTTATTTAATTACATTGTGGGAAAAGTTTAAATTTCTTCTTTTTAACCCCACAATGTTTTCAAAAAATGTCTGCTGAAAATGGTTTAAAATTTTGCCTGCACAAGAGAACGGAATTCGCAATATATATTTGTGCAGTGTCATTATTTCAGAAAATGACAGTACATTATTACATAAGTGTTGCTGCCTGAGGGATCGCATTATGGCATTATCTTATCATTTACCATAATAAAGCATTAATTCAATTCTTAACCCTTTCCCACATACAACACATCTGCAACAGACGACTTTGAAAATGTCTACTTAAAATATGGTAAATCTCTATAATTGTAGGTATAATTACTGAAAAAGTTGAAATCATTGTGGCAAAAGTAGAAATTGCTCGTTTTGAGCAATATCTCGTTTTGTCACGATGTTTTCAAAAGTCATCTGCTGCAGATGCGTCAAAATGCGTCTATAGGTGGGAAAGGGTTTTCATTTACCGTAATGATATTTTTATGATTGTCAAACCCTTTCAACGCTGAACTTTTAAAATGGACTTGCCAAGCTTTGCATTAATCTTCGACCAGTCCATAGAAAATTCTAGTTATTTAACCCTTTCCCTCATATAGATGCTTTCTGACGCCTCTGCAGCAGACGGCTTTTTGAAAACATAGTGAAAAAAGTAGAAATTGCACAAAATGTGCAATTTCTCCTTTTGCCACAATGTTTTCCACTTTTTGTCATAGTTATCCATTCATTTATGGAGTTTTTATTTTTTGACAAAATACGTTCAAAGTCGTCTGCTGCAGAATTGCCGTATGAGGAAAAGGGATAAAGATAAAAAATGTTGAGTTGATCGATGGAACAGCCAAAAGTAAAGAAAAAAACGTGCAATTTCTCCTTTTGCCACAATGTTTTCCACTTTTTAGCTCGACTATTCGAAGAATATGAGAGCTTTACTACTCGCCCCGGCGTCGGCGTCTCCGTCGGCGTCCGGTTTAAGTTTTAGGGCAAGTTGGCATTTTCATTCATAAGTATTTGTGCTAGGGCTTTAATATTTGGAATATAGTTACATCTTATACCTTTCTTCACATTGAATGCTGAAGATGCTGATTGAGACCTTCTTTTTGGGGTAAAAAACCTGATTTACGGTGGTTTATTTAGTTTTAGGGCAAGTTGGAATTCTTTTTTTTTTCTCAATAATTACTTATGCTAGGGCTTTTATATTTGGAATATAATTACATCTAATACCTGTCTTCATATTGTATGCTGAAGATTCTGAGTGAGACCTTCTTTTTGGGGTAAAAGACGTGATTTTGGGTGGTTAAAGTTTTAGGGCAAGTTGGCACTTTCATTTAATTTTTTATTTTTTCTCAATAAGTATTTGTGCTACGGCTTTAATATTTGGAATGTAGTTACATCTTATACCTTTCTTCACATTGAATGCTGAAGATGCTGAATGAGACCTTCTTTTTGGGGTAAAAAACCTGATTTACGGTGGTTTAAGTTTTAGGGTAAGTTGGAATTTTTTTTCTCTCAATAATTACTTATGCTAGGGCTTTTATATTTGGAATATAATTACATCTAATACCTGTCTTCATATTGTATGCTGAAGATTCTGAGTGAGACCTTCTTTTTGGGGTAAAAGACGTGATTTTGGGTGGTTAAAGTTTTAGGGCAAGTTGGCACTTTCATTTAATTTTTTAATTTTTCTCAATAAGTATTTGTGCTACGGCTTTAATATTTGGAATGTAGTTACATCTTATACCTTTCTTCACATTGAATGCTGAAGATGCTGAATGAGACCTTCTTTTTGGGGTAAAAAACCTGATTTACGGTGGTTTAAGTTTTAGGGCAAGTTGGAATTTTTTTTTTTTTTTTTTTTCTCTCAATAATTACTTATGCTAGGGCTAGAGACCTTCTTTTTGGGGTAAAAAACCTGATTTACGGTGGTTTATTTAGTTTTAGGGCAAGTTGGAATTCTTTTTTTTTTCTCAATAATTACTTATGCTAGGGCTTTTATATTTGGAATATAATTACATCTAATACCTGTCTTCATATTGTATGCTGAAGATTCTGAGTGAGACCTTCTTTTTGGGGTAAAAGACGTGATTTTGGGTGGTTAAAGTTTTAGGGCAAGTTGGCACTTTCATTTAATTTTTTAATTTTTCTCAATAAGTATTTGTGCTACGGCTTTAATATTTGGAATGTAGTTACATCTTATACCTTTCTTCACATTGAATGCTGAAGATGCTGAATGAGACCTTCTTTTTGGGGTAAAAAACCTGATTTACGGTGGTTTAAGTTTTAGGGCAAGTTGGATTTTTTTTTTTTTTTTTTTTCTCTCAATAATTACTTATGCTAGGGCTTTTATATTTGGAATATAATTACATCTAATACCTGTCTTCATATTGTATGCTGAAGATTCTGAGTGTGACCTTCTTTTTGGGGTAAAAGACGTGATTTTGGGTGGTTAAAGTTTTAGGGCAAGTTGGCCTTTTCATTTAATTTTTTAATTTTTCTCAATAAGTATTTGTGCTACGGCTTTAATATTTGGAATGTAGTTACATCTTATACCTTTCTTCACATTGAATGCTGAAGATGCTGAGTGTGATCGTCTTTTTGGGGTAAAAAACATGATTTTGGGTGGTTAAAGTTTTAGGGCAAGTTGGCATTTTCATTTAATTTTTTAATTTTTCTCAATAAGTACTTGTGTTAGGGCTTTCATATTTGGAATATAATTACATATAATACCTTTCTTCACATTGTATGTTGAAGATGCGGAGTGTGACTTTTTGGGAATAAATAACATGATTTTTGTTTGATTTTAAGAATTTTAGATAAATTCATAATTTTTGGTTACATTCCTTTCTAATTGTGATCATTCATTTATCAAATATAATTCTTCAACATATCAAACGGGTTTTGCATGATGTCAAACATTTGGTAAACCTTTTTTTAAGGTTTTGCTATTTTTGGACTCGGTCAGTTTTAACATTTGCTTTTAGCTCAACGTTAAAAGTTTCATTATTCAAATCACTTCATACTTCACACATTTGTTAAGGACCATAGTACAATTAGGTTAGATAACTCCATTGTATCCTAAATATGGAGTAATGGCCCTTGAATTACTTAGAAAATTTTGCCACAATGTTTTCTAGTTTTTGTCATAGGTTATCCATTCAATTATGGAGATTTTCTACGTTTTGACAAAATATGTTCAAAGTCGTCTGCTGCAGAATTGCCATATGAGGGAAAGGGTTAATAGTACTTAAGTGCAATATAATCAAGTAGTGCTTTATGTGAATAAGCGGCAAATAGTCGAGCGCGCTGTCCTCCGACAGCTCTTGTTGTCATAGTTATCCATTCAATTATGGAGATTTTTTATTTTTTGACAAAATACGTTCAAAGTCGTCTGCTGCAGAATTGCCGTATGAGGAAAAGGGATAAAGATAAAAAATGTTGAGTTGATCGATGGAGCAGCCAAAAGTAAAGAGCCTCACAGTCAGACAGTGTTGATGACAGAGATGTTCTGACTCTATACTGGAGGCATAGGCTGCTTAACCCTTTCCCTCATACGACAATTCTGCAGCAGACGACTTTGGACATATTTTGTCAAAAAATGGATAATCTCTATAACTGAATGGATAACCTAAAAGTGGAAAACATTGTGGTAAAAGGAGAAATTGCTCGTTTTGAGCAATTTCTTCTTTTGTCACTATGTTTTCAAAAAGCCGTCTGCTGCAGAGGTGTCAGAAAGCATCTATATGAGATAAAGGGTTAAAGATAGTTCGAAAACATTTTGTAGTTATAACATTTTGTAGATATATAAATATAAATAAGTCGGATTTTGAAAACATCAAGGAAAAAGGAAAAATAGGTTAGATCTGCGTTTGTTTGCTCGCAGACTGACCAGGGTCTTTCATGTTGACATAATATTATTAGCTTGTCTGTTATTCGGAAAAACAAATCAAGGTTAATGTGATACCCTTGGTGTCGGCATCCGCGTCGCTGTCACATAACTTTAGCCCTTTCCCTCATACGACAATTCTGCAGCAGACATAGAAAATCTCCATAATTGAATGGATAACCTATGACTAAAAGTGGAAAACATTGTGGCAAAAGGAGAAATAGCACGTTTTGTGCAATTTCTTCTTTTGTCACTATGTTTTCAAAAAGCCGTCTGCTGCAGAGGCGTCAGAAAGCGTCTATATGAGGGAAAGGGTTAACCTTACCTCATAACTCAAAAATAATTTCACATGTTCAAATGAAACATAGTACACATGTTCCTAGAATCAATACGCATGTCTTTACCTAGTGACATTACTCTGGCTTTACTAATTATTCAGTTATGCCCCTTTTTTTGACTTAGAAATTCATACAAAGCAATTAAACATATTCAAATGAAAATTAATGCACAGGTTTCTATAAACAATATGCATGTCTACACCAAGTAACATAACTCCTGGCTTTAATATTTATTCAGAATTACCCCTTTTTCGACTAAGAAAAAAAGACCATGCAGCGTTGGCATTCACTCCGCGGCGCTCTTGTATAATATAGATGCACAATCATCCCTGAGAATGGTTTTGAATAAATGCTTTTGCTAGAATGCGAGAGTATCTTAACCCTTTCCCTCATATGACAATTCTGCAGCAGGCGACTTTGATTTATTTATTTATTGGGGTTTTACGCCGCATTCAACATTATTTCAGTTATATCATGGCGACAGTTCACTTATTCATGATCCCTGGGTAAACAAACCAGTACTAGGCTAGAAAAATGTGCCTTGCCCAAGGGCACTCCCCCATGACCGTAGTGCCGCGACTGGGGATCGATCCCGGGACACCCGGTTTCGGAATCACCAACGCTAACCACTCGACCACAGCGGATTCCAGACGACTTTGAACGTATTTTGTCAAAACATGGAAAATCTCCAATAATTGAATGGATAACCTATGACTAAAAGTGGAAAACATTGTGGCAAAAGAAGAAATTGCATGTTTTGTGCAACTTCTTCTTTTGTCACTATGTTTTCAAAAAAGCCGTCTGCTGCAGAGGCGTCCGAAAGCGTTCATATGAGGGAAAGGGTTAAATGTTTTGTTAACCTTCTCTCAAGAAAAGACCCATTTTGACGTGTCTGCGGCAGATAGCTTGAGAAAACATTGTAACAAAAGGAGAATTACATTACTCATAATGAGCACTTATAGTTATTCTTTTTGCACAATGTTTTCAACCTGATTCAATAATGATACTTATATTTAAGGAGATTTTCAATATTTTGGCCTAGATGTTTTTGCTGCAGATTGGGTATTCCGTAGAGAATTTTAACTTTGTGATCTAACCAAGTTCCTTTGTCAATTGAAAAGTGTGTCACTATTTTTCTGATCTCTTAAGATGCTTTAAGTACTTGACAATGTAGTTTATTTTAATGTTTATGATCACAAACTTAGGAGACCTGTAGATATTTGTTGGAAAGGACTATTGCATATTTGTTTGTATATATGAGGTTAACGCATGAACGCATGAACTTTATGCAGCTGGAAGTCAAGTGTGCAAGAACTGTAACTCTACCATCCTTGAATGATTGATTTATTTCCCTTTCCAACATTTATTAAATCTGCAGCAAATGACTTTAAAAACATGGAACATATTTATGAATGAAAGTCTAAATATTGAAAAAAGTTTTAAACAATATGACAAAAGGAGAAAATGAACAATATGAGTAAATTTTTCCTTTTGTCACATTGTTTTCCAAAGTTGTCTGTAACAGATGTGTTAAAATACATCTGCATAACTGTCTTGATTTTTGGTTTATTTTCACTTATTTTTTGCAATCATTTTTGTTTTGCTTCATTTAACCTTTCCCATAATATGCAAACACCGTTTTAACACATCGACAGAAGAGACAATTTAAAAAAAAAAATTGACATGAGCAATGTCTCCTTTTGCAACATTGTTTAACTTGGTTGAATAATTATATCAAAATTAAAAAAAAAGTGTCATATATTCTATCTCAGATGTTTCCCCTTCTGCCGATGTGTCAATACACAAATTATGCATGTGGGAAATTAAGGGTGTACTGTATCTTACTTTCAGTTTTATTTCAATCTGCTTTTTCTAGGTTTTGGTTTGAACGCGTGAGAGCATGCTGTTGATGTCACAGTATTATTACAAACATAATATCAAGAACTGTAACTTTGAAGTCTCCGCAACAGAATGAATTGAGATCGCACACCTCTAAATGTGTTAAATTTGACCTCTTATGTGACCTATTTGACCTTGAAATGAAACTTTGACCTTTTATGTGATCTATTTGACCTTGAAATGAAACTTTGACCTTTTATGTGATCTATTTGACCTTGAAATGAAACTGACCTTAAATATGATCTATTTCACCTTGAAATGAAACTTTGAATCATGACTACTAGTTCGGAAAAAAGTGAAATCCTATCGAATATAGTTACGCAAGAAAGTAACGGAGATCCCAGTTCCCCAGAAAATCGGGCTAGGAACAGGATGGTTGCGGAGGGTTATAAATACAGTGCCTTGACTAATAATGGGCACTCGGATGTGTTAGGTAAATCTGTTTGTTTATTAACTTGTATCGTGTTCAATGTTGCTTTCAACAATTTAGCAGTTATATCACGGTATAATTAAATTAAATAATTCGGTTAAATTACCTGCAGTATACTTCAGGTCAATTTATCCTGATAACAGCAAATTAGTTATAATGTTAATCTCACTAACTGGAGCGCCATGGAGGTAAAAAGGTATATATCTGTTGTTAAATTTGCAAAACAAATGTTATCACGTCTTACCTTGCAGATATAGATGACCACTGTCTTGTGGTAACAGTATAAAGTTAATGAAAGGGAATAATTCTAAATGATTATTATATACCCAGAAAACGAAGTTTCAGGGGGTTATATTAGTAGTGAAGTTGTCAGTGGGCCAGTCCATTGGAGAGTCTGTTTGTTTTCAAAGTTCACACCGTAGTCATACAGATGCTTTCTTACGCCTCTGCAGCAGACGACTCTTAAAATTATTGTGACAAAAGGAGAAATTATGAGCAATTTCAACTTTTGCCACAATATTTTCAACTGCATTCTAAAACAATAACTTAACTCTTTCAGCGCCAAAGGCAATATTGAGGATTTTGCAAACAATACTGATTCAGGCGAGTCAGCTCGTAACGTGCTGTCTCACCTGAAATCAGCATTGTTTGCGTTTTACTCATCAAAATAGTCCAAAACTTTGATTACATGAGAAATGGAGACGCCCGATCTTGAATACGGAAGTGTCTACTTTAAACAATTCAGCGCTGAAAAAGTTAAAAAAGTTATTATCCATATTTGTCTCCAGTTGGTTTTAAAGTCGTCTGCAGCCCGGCCGGGTAGCTCAATTGGTAGCGTATCTGACTCGTGATCTGGAGGTCACGGGTTCGATACCCGGTTGCGGCGCGTTCTTTCGGGCGATGTTTTCCATTGCCTCTCACCTCTGATCTATGTGAGAAAGTAGTCAGTGGCTTCGAAAGAATGTTGTGTAAGTACTGGTGTGGGAAAGCCAGGAAAACATGGGTAGGTGCACTGACCGCCGTGATATGACCAAAGCTGTTGAAAGCGGCGTTAAACTCCAAACAAACAAACAAACAAACAAAAAAGTCGTCTGCTGCAGATTTGTTGCATGCGGGAAAGGGTTAAATTTCTTGTGAATACATTAAATGTCGAATGAATGGAGCCAAAAGTCATATTGAAATTTCAATAGTTTATGCCTTCGTTTCAATTTCAAAACATGTAGTTATATATATAATCTATAGAAAATATAAAATTTAGATATTTGGAAAAGTAATTGGCGATACAGAGGTCAACAGCTCCTTTCCCAACATTATCGCTCTTAACCCTTTCCCTCATACGACAATTCTGCAGCAGACGGCTTTAAACATATTTTGTCAAAACATAGAATTTCTCTATAATTGAATGGATAACCTATGACTAAAAGTGGAAAACATTGTGTCAAAAGGAAAAATTTCTCATTTTGAGCAATTTCTTCTTTTGTCACTATTTCAAAAACCGTCTGCTACAGAGGCGTCAGAAAGCGTCTATATGAGGGAAAGGGTTAATACTCAACTAAACCCTATGTCCTTGGTGCTCGAAAGAATTGTCTAAGTTAGACGATTCTTTTGAGTACCCACAACATAGGGTTTGAGGATCAAAACAAGAAATTTAGAATATGGAATACTCATCTTATATATATATATCAGAGGGATAATCATGAAAATGATTAAGTGGAATGAATTGCAGATTTTTGCCAATCCACAGGAAAAAGTAGTCTTCAAAGTTTTGCAACCAGGAATGAACCAAGTCGACCTTTGCCCCTGTGACTTTGAAAACATCCAGGTGTAAATGTTAAGAGTCTCTATAAATGATAGTAGAATATTTGAATAGAGTTGAAATCATTGTGGCAAAAGGAGAATTTGCTCTTTATAAGCATTTAGTCCTTTTTGCCACCAGCTTGGTCAACATTCTTTCCGGCGTTTGACAAAAGTCACTGTGACTAGCGCCATTTGGCTTCGACCAATGGGCTAACAGTCTATTTGAAAAAGCAGCCAGTTGCTTGCTACTTAATGTATGTTGTGTGGAGTACTGGTGTGAGAAAACTAGGAAACACATGAGAAGGGGAACTGGCCGTTGTGATATGACTGAAACATTGTTGAAAACAGCGTTATGTCCTATTCAATCAATCAATCTTTTTGCCATAATATTTTAAAAAGGCGTAGGCTGTACAATCGCAAAAATGTGTCTGTATATGGGGAAGGATTAACCCTTTCCCTCATACGACAATTCTGCAGCAGACGACTTTGAACATATTTTGTCAAATAATGGAAATTCTCTATAATTGAATGGATAACCTATGACTAAAAGTAGAAAACATTGTGACAAAAGGAGAAATTGCACGTTTTGTGCAATTTCTTCTTTTGTTACTATATTTTCAAAAAGCCATCTGCTGCAGAGGCGTCAGAAAGCGTCTATATGAGGGAAAGGGTTAACAGCGAATTTTATTACTGGATGACTGTTCACCATATGAAACGGTGAGTCTGTACGTATATATATATTTAACTGTCATTTAGGAAATAGATTTCACTTTTGTGTGATATATACTGGATCTTACATCACGATTTGGATATCAGGTGTTTAGTAATTAATCACGAAGACCGAACAGAAATTGTTGATTGTGTTAGAATTAGGAAATAGATTTCATTTGGTGTGATATAACGGATCTTACATCACGATTTGGAGTTCAGGTGTGTAGTAGTTAATCACGAAGACCAAACTAAAAGAGAATTTGTCAATATATAGTATTAGAATTCTAAATAATCCGCTGAGTAACATGTAATACATAGTTTAGAGGTCCTCTTCATCTAAACATACAAACTATACCCCCAAACTATAATAAATTTCTTATCCTGAGAAATGATACTCAAGAATCTGATTGGTCAAAAGAAAATTCATTCTCCAAACTGACCAATAAGAACATATTAATTGAATGGATAACCTATGACTAAAAGTGGAAAACATTGTGTCAAACGGAGAAATTGCTCGTTTTGAGTAATTTCTTCTTTAGTCACTATGTTTTCAAAAAGTCGTCTGCTGCAGAGGCATCTATATGAGGGAAAGGGTTAAACTCAAATATTCTCTTTTACTTGTAGCGGTCATGGTAGGTAGCCCTTGGACAAGGGAATATTTCATAGTCTAGAACTGGTTAAAACTTAAAAAACGTTCGGGTTCGATCCCCAGTCGCGGCACTACGGTCATGGTGGAGTACCCTTGGGCAAGGCACATTTTCTAGCCTAGTACTGGTTTGTTTACCCAGGGATCATGAATAAGTGAACTGTTGCCGTGATATAACTGAAATAATGTTGAAAGTGGCGTAAAACTCCAATAAATGAATAAAAAACGTTAAAGGTGCTGAACTCCAGAAAATAGATATTATATTCAAAGCTTTAAGACTTCAAAAGTTGCCTTGAAATATTAGAATCATACTTCTGTGATAAAATTAGAGTAATAATTTCAATTTCCAGAACAATAAATATATCTAGATCACCATCTGGAGTTCAGCACCTTCAAAAAATTGGCATAAAACTGGCGTAAAACTCAAATATAATCAATTAATTGTATACCAAATAGTACTGGTTTGTTAACCCAGCGCTAGTGAATAAGTGTGTTATGGCCTTGATATAACTGCAATAATGTTGAAAGTGGTGCAAAACTCAAATAGTCTCTATTGCTTGCAGATCCAATAGAAGATGCGGCGACAAAAACAAGCCGACGACGATGGCAGAAATTCCTGATGATACTCGTCCTGGCGGTGATATTAATAACTTGTCTGGTAGTCGTCATAGTGATACAACACGTAAGGGGAGTCCGAATGGAAGAGGAGGTATGAAAATTATTCTAGAAACTCTCTTTTCGCACATGTATACATACAACAAATCTGCTATCAAAATTTAATTATTTTTTGGGCACTAATTTTAATATTAATAAAAAAATACCCCCCGACTGCCTTATGTAAAAAGCTCTTAGTTGCTCCTTCCTTCTTTCAAACACCCCTCGTATGAGAGTACATGTATAACTATTGGATAAGTTGAAATAATTCTGAAAAAAATGAGAAATCACATTTTCAGAAGTCTTCTGCTGCGGATGGGTCAAAATGTGTCTAAATGCGGGAAAAGTTTGACTCTTCCCATCATCTTAAATCCTTATCTATATGCAGACACATTTTGCTCAATCTGCGGAGAACAGCTTTTGAAAACTGTGTTACAAAAACGGAGAAATTGCTCATAATGCAAAATGTTCAGTATGCACCCCTTCGAAGAAGAGGGGGTATATTGCTTTGCACATGTCAATCGGTGGGTCCCTCTAGATAATAAGTTGACCTATAGTATTCACACTTGGCAGGAAGGTTTGGCTTGACCAGTAGATGACCCCTATTGAGTTTGAAGTCATCCATTTAAAGGTCAAGGTCACTGTGGCCTTGAGAAAACAAATGTTGTCCGATTGATAAATGGATAATAATTGGACTTACAGTATTCCAACTTGGAAGAGAGGTTGGGCATGACTAGTAGATGACCATCTAATTTGATTATGAGGTTATCCAGTCAAAGGTCAGGGTCACAGTGGCATCGATCACACAAATGTTGTCAGATTAATAAATGGATA
The DNA here is from genome assembly GCA_031761405.1 of Serripes groenlandicus. Lineage (NCBI taxonomy): Eukaryota > Metazoa > Mollusca > Bivalvia > Cardiida > Cardiidae > Serripes > Serripes groenlandicus. Next base: position 44,636,070 of record JASEVX010000014.1, read on the forward strand.
ATAATTGGACCTACAGTATTCAAACTTGGCAGGGAGGTTGGGCATGACTAGTAGATGACCATCTAATTTGATTATGTGGTCGTCCATTCAAAAGTCAAGGTCACATTGGCGTTGAGCACACAACTGTTGTCCGATTGATAAATGGATAATAATTTGACCTACAGTAATCAAACTTGGAAGGGAGGTTGGGCATGAGCAGTAGATGACAACCTATTGATTATATGAGATCATCCAGTCAAAGGTCAGGGTCACAGTGACTATGAACACCAAAAGCTTGTCAGATTGATCAGACATGACAAATAAGCTCCTATTTCAAGTCATGCATATTTAAACCCCCCGCAAACAAAGTTTTGGGGGGGGGGGGGGGGGGGGGGGGGGAGGGGTATATAGGATGTGGGTTTATGTGGGCCAAAATGCAAACATGGGTCAAATCTGGCTGATCTGGAGCCCTTTTTTTTTATAAGCATGCCAGGCCGCTGTGGGCCTTTAAATCCTTTCCCTCATATAGACACTTTCTGACGCCTCTGCAGCAGACAGCTTTTTGAAAACAAAACGTGCAATTTCTACTTTTGCCACAATGTTTTCCACTTTTAGTCATAGGTTATCCATTCAATTATGGAGATTTTCTATGTTTTGACAAAATACGATCAAAGTTGTCTGCTGCCGAATTGTCGTATGAGGGAAAGGGTTAAAGGACGGCTTTTTGAAAACATAGTGACAAAAGAAGAAATTGCACAAAACGTGCAATTTCTCCTATTGCCACAATGTTTTCCACTTTTTGTCATAGGTTATCCATTCAATTATGGAGATTTTCTATTTTTTGACAAAATATGGAAAGGGATAGTTAACAAACATCTCTTGGTAGAGTATTATTTATAGAGATTTTACATATTTTTTAAAGCTTTACACTCGTCATAAAATGAGAAGGGTTTTTGTCTTTTGAAGAAAACAATATATCTTTACACCAAATGCCATTCCTTAACCCAGCGTTCCCTCATTCAACATAACAGGAGAAGAAATCTTTGAATTCTTCTTCCGGGCAATAATTTGGAAAATCTCTTTAACCCTATCCCTAATATAGACACTTTCTGAAGCAGACGGCTTTTCGAAAACATGGATACAATAAAATTGCTCAAAAATTCTCCTTTTGTCACCATGTTTTCAACTCTATTTCCGAACAATATCGGGTATGTTTTTCAAGTTGTCTGCTGCAGAAGTGTTGTATGCGGGAAAGGCCGACTAGGGCTGTCAATCCAAGGGTTGTGAGTTCGAATTCCAGCTTGGCCAACTTTCTTTCTGAGGATTGAAAAAAGTCAATGCGACATGCGTCATTCGTCTTCCACATATGGGCTAAGTCTATGTGGAAAAAGCAGCCAGTTGCTTGGGAAGATTGTTGTGTGGAGTACTGGTGTGAGAAAACCAGGAAATGCATGAGTAGGTGAACTGGCCGCCGTGATATAACTGAGAAATTGTTAAAAACGGCGTAAAACCCCAATCAATGAATGTGGGAAAGGGGTAAATGAAAGCATTTACTTTTTTTACCACAATTTTATTAGAAATTGTCTGCTGCTTACATGTCATAAAATGTCAACTTGTGGGAAATGTAAATCCCATGGCCATCAGAGAAATGGTTTAGATGAGCCAAAAATAATTAGATTGGTTAGAATTTGTTTCTTGTTTTCCATTTCAGAAAGTTTGTACAACCCCAGACTGCGTCACCGGCGCAGCCTATATCCTTAACAAAATGGACCAGTCTATAAACCCATGTGACGACTTTTACCAGTTTTCCTGCGGTTCTTGGATAAAAGATACGCCGATACCTCCGTCAAAGTCAAAATACGGATCATTCCAGAAAATAAACGAAGAAATAGAAACCATTATGAAAGAGGTGAGGGCATATGCCTGTTTACTTAACTCTTTCCCTCTTATAAACACTTTCTGACGCCTCTGCAGCAGAAGGCTTTTTGAAAACATAGTGACAAAAGAAGAAATTGCTCAAAATGAGCAATTTCTCCTTTTGCCCGACTTTTTTCCACGTTTAGTCATAGGTTATCCATTCAATTATAGAGATTTTTCTACTTTTGGATATGACGCTCGCCAAGGCTTGCAGAATATCTTCTTAGTAAACTCATTTATTAAAAGTGATAATTAATAAACATATAAAAATATCCTCTATTTATTGTACCCTGACTTATGTAAGTACCATTTCTGGCAAGCTATATATATATATAGTTGCACAGACTGATGGATGTCTGAAATGTGATAATTTTCATTACATTCTTTATTTCCCAGATAATGGACTCCAACCCCGATACACTCAAAGGTGTGAAGTCCACAGCAGTTCATAAGGCCTCCACATATTATCAAATGTGTATGGATGAAAAACAGATAGAAACTGATGGTATTAGACCAGCTCTTGAGGTAAAAATGTTGAATGATCGATGTATACTCTTGAGGTAAAAATGTTGAATAATCGATGTATGCTCTTGAGGTAAAAATGTTGAATGATCTATGTATGCTCTTGAGGTAAAAAATTTGAATGGTCTATGTATGCTCTTGAGGTAAAAATGTTGAATGATCTATGTATGCTCTTGAGGTAAAAATGTTGAATGATCTATGTATGCTCTTGAAGTAAAAATTTGGAATGATCTATGTATGCTCTTGAGGTAAAAATGTTGAATGATCTATGTATGCTCTTGAAGTAAAAATGTTGAATGATCGATGTATGCTTTTGAGGTAAAAATGTTGAATGATCGATGTATGCTCTTGAGGTAAAAATGTTGAACGGTCTATGTATGCTCTTGAGGTAAACATGTTGAATGATCAATGACTGTGTGCTCTTGAGGTAAACATGTTGAATGATCAATGTGTGCTCTTGAGGTAAAATGTTGAATGGTCTATGTATGCTCTTGAGGTAAACATGTTGAATGATCAATGTATGCTCTTGAGGTAAAAATGTTGAATGGTCTATGTATGCTCTTGAGGTAAAAATGTTGAATGATCGATGTATGCTCTTGAGGTAAAAATGTTGAACGGTGCTCTTGATGAGAAAATGTTGAATGATCGATGTATGCTCTTGAGGTAAAATGTTGAATGGTCTATGTATGCTCTTGAGGTAAAAATGTTGAATGGTCTATGTATGCTCTTGAGGTAAAATGTTGAATGGTCTATGTATGCTCTTGAGGTAAAAATGTTGAACGGTGCTCTTGAGGTGAAAATGTTGAATGGTCTATGTATGCTCTTGAGGTAAAAATGTTGAATGGTCTATGTATGCTCTTGAGGTAAACATGTTGAATGATCGATGTAAGCTCTTGAGGTAAAAATGATGAAAGATCTATGTAAGCTCTTGAGGTAAAAATGTTGAATGATCGATGTATGCTCTTGAGGTAAAACTGTTGATGATGTATGCTCTTCAAAAGTCAACCTGAGAATGTTTTGACAAGTGATCTTGTAAAGATCACCCTTTCCTATGCCACAAAATCTGCTACAGTCAACTTTGAAAAGGTCTAGGCAAAACGACTACCAATTTTGAGGGTACCACTTATCAAATTTTAATTATTTTTTAGGCACAAGTTTTGATTTTAATTACGGCATTAATTCCCACGGCCGGGCCGACACATTCCGCGTCTCAGGGGGAAAAGAGGTATAGAGTTATGATTCCTGAAACAGAAAATTCACAGGAGGCGAAAAGTGTTTGTCAGGGTTAGCCTGCGCGGCATGCCAAGGCTGATCCTGATCGAGTCCACAAGGGAACGGCTCAGATGTAGGTAAACAGACAGTGAATGAAAATGGCATGAAACTCGAAACAATCTGATTATCTTTTCTATTTTAAGCTGATACAGGAGGTAGGAAGCTGGCCACTTACGTCGGATGAAACCTCGGGGACGTTTAACACGGACGCGTGGAACGTTCAGGACGCCATTTTGTTGACGCATCAACGAGGATTCTATCCCCTGTTTTATGTCGGTGTTGCAGTAGATTCTAAAAATAACTCGGAGTTTATTTTAGAGGTAGGGTTTTTGGAAATTTTCAAAAGAAAAATATTTTTAACTTTTAAGGCTCTTTAACCCTTTCCCTCATATAGATGCTTTCTGACGCCTCTGCAGTAGACGGCTTTTTGAAAACATAGTGACAAAAGAAGAAATTGCACAAAACGTGCAATTTCTCCTTTTGCCACAATGTTTCCTACCTTTAGTCATAGGTTATCCATTCAATTATGGAGATTTTCTATGTTTTGACAAAATACGTTCAAAGTCGTCTGCTGCAGAATTGTCGTATGTGGGAAAGGGTTAACTGTTTCCCACATACAATAAACTGAAGCTGAGGTCTTTGAAAACATCTCATGATCATGACATAGCTATGGAAACGCTCTATAAATGAAAGAATAATTATTGAATAAAGATCATAACATTATTGTCATAATTGTTCTTAATCCTTTCCCACATACAGAAAATCTGCAGCAGACGACTTTAAAATAAATCTAGGCAAAAACACAGGAAATCTCTATAAATCAATGTATAATTATTGAATAGAGTTGACAACATTTTAGTTAACGGAGAAATCGCTTATTATACCCCCAAAAAACAAAGTTTTGGGGGGGTATATAGGAGTCACTGTGTCGGTCGGTCGGTCGGTCGGTCGGTCGGTCGGTTGGTCGGTCGGTCGGTCGGAAGCCATATCTTGTCCGGACCATATCTTAACAATGCAACATAGGATTTGAACGAAACTTCATAGGATGATACAACACATTGAGAGGAAGTGCGGTGTACAGGAACCATAACTCTATTTTATCTAAATACAGAGTTATTGCCCTTTGTTACTTTTTCTTGTCCGGAGAATTACTTAATAACTAACAGATGGAATCTAATAAAACTACATACAATGGTAGAGCATAATGAGAGGAAGTGCAGTGAACAAGAACCATAACTCTAATTTACATAATTACATAGTTATTGCCCTTTGTTACTTTTTCTTATTCGTAGAGTCTTGTCCAGAGCATAACTTTAAAACAAATTGTTGGAATTTAATAAAACTTCACAGGATGATACAACACATTGAGAGGAAGTGCGGTGTACAGGAACCATAACTCTATTTTATCTAAATACAGAGTTATTGCCCTTTGTTACTTTTTCTTGTCCGGAGAATTACTTAATAACTAACAGATGGAATCTAATAAAACTGCATACAATGGTAGAGCATACTCAGAGAAAGTGCAGTGTACAAGAACCATAACTCTAATTTACATAATTACATAGTTATTGCCCTTTGTTACTTTTTCTTATTCGTAGAGTCTTGTCCAGAGCATTACTTTAAAACAAATTGTTGGAATTTAATAAAACGTCATAGGATGATACAACACATTGAGAGGAAGTACGGTGTACAGGAACCATAACTCTATTTTATCTAAATAAAGAGTTATTGCCCTTTGTTACTTTTTCTTGTCCGGAGAATTACTTAATAACTAACAGATGGAATCTAATAAAACTGCATACAATGGTAGAGCATAATCAGAGGAAGTGCAGTGTACAAGAACCATAACTCTAATTTAAATATTTACAGAGTTATTGCCCTTTGTTACTTTTTCTTGTTCGTAGAGTCTTGTCCGGAGCATAACTTTAAAACTAATTCTTGGATTTTATTTAAACTTCATAGGATGATACAACACATTGAGAGGAAGTGCGGTGTACAGGAACCATAATTCTATTTTATATAAATACAGAGTTATTGCCCTTTGTTACTTTTTCTTGTCCGGAGAATTACTTAATAACTATCAGATGGAATCTAATAAAACTACATACAATGGTAGAGCATAATGAGAGGAAGTGCAGTGTATAACAACCATAACTCTAATTTACATAATTACAGACTTATTGCCCTTTGTTACTTTTTCTTATTCATAGAGTCTTGTCCAGAGCATAACTTTAAAACAAATTGTTGGAATTTAATAAAACTTCATAGGATGATACAACACATTGAGAGGAAGTGCGGTGTACAGGAACCATAACTCTATTTTATCTAAATAAAGAGTTATTGCCCTTTGTTACTTTTTCTTGTCCGGAGAATTACTTAATAACTAACAGATGGAATCTAATAAAACTGCATACAATGGTAGAGCATAATGAGAGGAAGTGCAGTGTACAAGAACCATAACTCTAATTTAAATATTTACAGAGTTATTGCCCTTTGTTACTTTTTCTTGTTCGTAGAGTCTTGTCCGGAGCATAACTTTAAAACTAATTCTTGGAATTTATTTAAACTTCATAGGATGATACAACACATTGAGAGGAAGTGCGGTGTACAGGAACCATAACTCTATTTTATATAAATACAGAGTTATTGCCCTTTGTTACTTTTTCTTGTCAGGAGAATTACTTAATAACTATCAGATGGAATCTAATAAAACTGCATACAATGGTACAGCATAATGAGAGGAAGTGCAGTGTATAAGAACCATAACTCTAATTTACATAATTACAGACTTATTGCCCTTTGTTACTTTTTCTTATCCGTAGAGTCTTGTCCAGAGCATAACTTTAAAACAAATTGTTGGAATTTAATAAAACTTCATAGGATGATACAACACATTGAGAGGAAGTGCGGTGTATTTTGTTGGTCGGTCGGAAGCCATATTTTGAGTCAAGGTGCTGTTTTGGGGGTATTTATCATCTTCAGTGATAGTTCTAGTTTTGAGCTATTTTTCCGTTTGTCCCACTGTTTTCAAAAGACTGCTATTGCAGAGGCGTCGGAAAGCGTCTTTATGTGGGAAAGGGTTGAGTCAACTGCTGTCGAGGTGTCAGAGAGCGTCTGTATGTGGGAAAGGGTTAACTTGACTTTCTTTTTGAAGCAGCTTTCCAGTATAATCATTTTTGTTGTTTATATATTAAATTACCATTGAAGTTTGCCACTAAAATCTTTCCCTTGTAAAACTTGCCTGTGAACAACAAGCTCTTACTGCCACACACTGTTTGTTCCATTCAAGTAGATCACACTAGGGATAGAGTTTCTGTATCAAAAATTCATTGATTAACCCTTTCCCTCATACGACAATTCTGCAGCAGACGACTTTGAACGTATTTTGTCAAAACATAGATCTCTATAATTGAGTGGATAACCTATGACAAAAAGTGGAAAACATTGTTGCAAAAGGAGAAATTGCACGTTCTGTGCAATTTCTTCTTTTGTCACTATGTTTTCAAAAAGCCGTCTGCTACAGAGGCGTCAGAAAGCGTCTATATGAGGGAAAGGGTTAATTGATTTTTAGGTGTTTCATGCCCCTTTCAATAATTTTTCATCTATATCAGAACGTTTCCCTTGGTAGATCACATTCGTGATAGAGTTTCTGTATAAAAAGTTCAATCTTTCAATGATTGATTGTTAGGTGTTTTATGCCGATTTCAACAATTTCTCAATTATATCACGTTTCCCTTGGAAAATTACACTCATGACAAGAGTTTCTGTATCAAAAAATCAATAGTTGATTTATAGGTGTTTTACCCTGTTTTCAACAATTTTCCAGTTATATCACAATGTGTCCTGGGTAAGTTACCAGTACTACTGTCCCATTTATCCTGACATTTATCCTGACACCAGTCAGTCAGTCGTAATGCTAACCCCGCAACCCTGAGTGCCAAGGAGGCCCCCCCCATTACTACCATTTTGATAGTCTTTGGTACGACCTGGCCGGGGATTGAACCAACAACACCTCGAACCCGAGGCGAACACTGCAATACCAATACATCTCCGAGTAGGTCAAAAGTGTAACCCTTTCCCTAAAACGACAATTCTGCAGCAGACGACTTTAAACATATATATATCGCTATGCTTTCAAAAAGCTGTGCTGTAGAGGCGTCAGAAAGCGTCTATATGAAGGAAAGGGTTAATGGTATATAAATTCAACATTTTCATACATTTAACCCTTTCCCACTTACAAACAATCTGCAGCAGACGACTTTTGATCACATCAAGGCAAACACACAGAAAATGTCTTTAAATGATGATATATATATACAGAAAAAGTTGTAAACATTGTGGCAATAGTTGTCCCAACCCTGGTCTGACGCCTCTACAGCAGACAGCTTTTCGAAAACATAGTGACAAAAGAAGAAATTGCTCAGAACTAGCAATATGCTCAAAGTCGTCTGCTGCAGAATTGTTATCTGAGGGAAAGGGTTTAAAAAGATTTGCCTTTCAAATTCAGATTGATCAGTCCGGCTTGACACTCAGCGACGCCAAGGAGTATTTTAAAAATGACACGAAATACCAGTCGCTGAAAGACGCATATTTTGGCTACAGCAAAGATTTCGTAACGCTGCTTGGTGCAACAGAAAATGTTGATAAACAGCTAAATGATCTCTATGCCTTTGAACAAAAGTTAGCCCTGGTAAGTTTACAGAGGTCTATATAAAGGGGTGTTTTGCATGTTGTAACAATCTTATTTGACCATTTAACCCCATGTTGTGGGTATTCAAAAGAATCGTCTCAGTTAAACGATTCTTTTGAGTACCCACAACATAGGATTTGCTTGGATAATACAAGAGATATTGATGGGAAAACAGCTTTTTACCCCTTCCTATCTGGACCTCTGAAGTTAGTTGTGAATGTTGTTTTTATTACGGTTTGTCTCTCTCAATCCATGGTTGTGAGTTACCGCCAGATTGTCTTTTCCAACGTTATTTCAGTAATATTATCGGATTCAGCTCACCCTATATTTCCTGGCACCTTCAAGCAAGTTATCCACCACTACATTCTTTCAAGGCAACTAGCAACCGTCCTGAATAGACTTTCAGTCCATTGGCTCATCACAATGATACACTCAGATGGAAAGCCCTCATTATTATCGACTGTGCTTTCATGGAAAAGGGCATCCACTGCCTGTATTTCAACTGTATATTGACTGTACATATGCACTGTATATCCACTTTATATTTACTATATATCTACTGTATATCTACTGTATTTCAACTGTATATTGACTGTTTATATGCACTGTATATTGACTGTATATATGCACTTTATAACTACCGTATATCCACTTTATATTTACTGTATATCTACTGTATATCTACTGTATTTCAACTGTATATTAACTGTTTATATGCACTGTATATTGACTGTTTATATGCACTGTATATTGACTGTTTATATGCACTGTATATTGACTGTTTATATGCTCTGTATATATTGACTGTTTATATGCACTGTATAATTTTTATCTACTGTATATCTTCTGTATATCTAATGTATATCTACTCTTTATCCACTTTATATCTACTGTATATCCCATATTGTTTATTAACTAAATATCTACTGTATTATTAAAGTATATCTACAATATATCGAGTATATATTTACTGTATCTACTGTATATTTACTTCATATCTACAGTATAGTTAATATATTTATCTACTGCATACCTACTGTATATTAACTGTGTATCCTATTTATATTTACTGCATATCTAATGTATATCTATTATATATCTACTGTAAATCTACTGTATATACCTGTATATCTACTGTATATTTAATGTATATTTGCTATATATCTAGTGTATATAACTGTATATCTACTGTATATCTACTGTAGATTTAATGTATATTTACTGTACATCTAGTGTATATTTACTGTATATCTACAGTATATTTAATGTATATCTACTGTATATTTGCTGTATATTTAATGTATATTTACTGTTGTCTATTATTTATCTACTGTATATTTAATGTATATTAACTGTATATGAACTGTTTATTTCAGATCCAGGTTCCAAGGGCAGAGGTCTTAGATCCAGTAGCAAGTTACAACAAAATGAGTCTCAAAGAGTTCCAAGAAACTTATGTCGGAAGTTGGGTAAGCAGGCTATGCAGTATTCATTGCAAATTGATATGGAATAAAAGTTAAACCCTTTTCCATGTGAAGATAAGTTACTTCCACGACAGTATCATTCCTATATCTGAAAGGGACAGGCTGACAACTTAAACCTTTTTCCTAAATGCATATGCGCTTTGATGCGTGTACAGCATACTAATTTTGAAACATTGTGGCAAAAGGAGAACTTCCTCGTAATGTTTACCACAATGTGTACAGATCTATTTAATGATTATATTTTTAGCTCGACTAGGCTAGCTATACTACTCGCCTCGGCGTCAGCATTGGCGTCGGCGTTGGTGTCACACCTTGATTAAGGTTTTTGTACCAATTCACTTTTTTTCAAAACCATTAGAGATATTGCTTCGAAACTTACAACACTTATTCACCATCAGTACCTTCATTAACAGACTTCATTAACAGACAGGAGTACATAACTCTGTCAAGATTTTTGTAAGAATTATAGCCCTTTTTAGCTCACCTAAGCTTTGCTCAAGGTGAGTTATTGTGATCGCCTTTTGTCCGGCGTCCGTCGTCCGTCGTGCGTTGTCCGTCAACTTCTTCTCCTCAGTAACCAGTGGGTCAATTGGGATGAAACTTCACAGAAAGCATCCTCTCAATGACCTCACCAGAATTCCTTCAAATTTTTGGGATCCATGCAAAATTCTGGTTTCCATGGCAACGAAACCGAAAAAACTTCAAAATTCTTCTTCTCCCAAATTGGTTGGCAGATTTTCAAATAATTTTGTAGAAATGTTCCTTGGATGACCCTCTATCAGATTCCTTCAAGCCGTGTTGATTGGTCGAAAAACATGGCCGCCTGGGGGGGCGGGGCTATTTTGCCTTATATGGCTATAGTGAAAACTTAAAAAATCTTCTCCTCCGAAAGTGTAAGGCCGATTTTCAAATAATTTTGTAGAAATGTTCCTTGGGTGACCCTCTATCAGATTCCTTCAAGCCATGTTGATTGGTCGAAAAACATGGCCGCCAGGGGGGGCGGGGCTATTTTGCCTTATATGGCTATGGTGCAAACTTAAAAAATCTTCTCCTCCAAAAGTGTCAGGCCGATTTTCAAATAATTTTGTAGAAATGTTCCTTGGGTGATCCTCTATCAGATTCCTTCAAGCCATGTTGATTGGTCAAAAAACATGGCCGCCAGGGGGCGGGGCTATTTTGACTTTTATGGCTATTATGAAAACTTAAAAAATCTTCTCCTCCATAAGTGTCAGGCCGATTTTCAAATAATTTTGTAGAAATGTTCCTTGGGTGACCCTCTATCAGATTCCTTCAACCCATGTTGATTGGTCGAAAAACATGGCCACCAGGGGGGGGGCGGGCTATTTTGCCTTATATGGCTATAGTGCAAACTTAAAAAATCTTCTTCTCCAAAAGTGTCGGCTCGGTTTTCAAATAATTTTGTAGAAATGTTCCTTGGATGACCCACTTTCAGATTCCTTCAAGCCATGTTGATTGGTCAAAAAACATGGCCGCCAGTAGGCAGGGCTATTTTGCATTATATGGCTATAGTGAAAACTTAAAAAATCTTCTCCTCCAAAAATATCTGGCCGATTTTCAAATAATTTTGTAGAAATGTTCCTAGGGTGACCCTCTATCAGATTCCTTCAAGCCAAGTTGATTGGTCGGAAACTATGGCTGCCAGGGGGCGAGGCTTATATAGCTAAAGTGAAAAAAAAAAAAAAAATTCAGGTGAGCGATTCAAGGGCCATCATGGCCCTCTTGTTTACTTAGAATTCTGGTTAAGTTTTTTGTACCAATTCACTTTTTTTCAAAACAATTAGAGATATTGCTTCGAAACTTACAACACTTGTTCATTATCATAATCTCCCGTAACAAACAAGAGAACATAATTCTGTCCATGTTTTTGTAAGGTTTATGGCCCTTTTCAACTTAGAATTTTGGTTAAGTTCTTTGTACCAATTTTTTCAAAACCATTAGGGATATAGCTTTAACACTTACAAAAATCTTTTTTATCAAAGGTTTTTGTAAGAATTATGGCCCTTTTTCAACTTATAAATTACTTTGCTTATAAATAATATGATAAAGTAAATATGTTTTCTGTACCACCCAAAAACGTTTTGTTTTATTGGCAAGCATAAAAAGGTCGAGCGTGTAGTCCTCCGACAGCTGTTGTTAACCCTTTCTCTCCTATCAACGCTTTCTGACGCCTCTGCAGCAGACGGCTTTTTGAAATCATAGTGACAAAAGAAGAAATTGCACAAAACGTGCAATTTCTCCTTTTGACACAATGTTTTCCACTTTTAGTCATAGGTTATCCATTCAATTATGGAGATTTTCTATGTTTTGACAAAATACGTTCAAAGTCGTCTGCTGCAGAATTGTCGTATGCGGGAAAGGGTTAATAATAAAGATTAACCAGATTTCCACCGTTTCTATTTGTGGGAAAGGCTTATTATTATATAGTAGGTAAAAGCCCAGCAAAACAATACCGATTTAGTTCTAATACAGTCGTATTGTATGTGTAACCCAGCTGAAAGTGTTTTTCCCCACCAGTGCTCGAACTCGGGACCTCTTGTCCCGGAGACGAACACTTTACTGTGTCGCTTTATAAGCTAGCTTCACAGCAAAGCAATACATGTATAAGTATCCCCTTTCTACAAACAGATAGCTACATATTGTCTATCTATGGGACAGACCACTCTACTACATACTCCCCCTCTATATGAGGATTATTCCTCGATTGCTTCAATTAACGTCAAGGAACCCGCTGTGGTCGAGTGGTTAGCATCGGGGATTTCGAAACCGAGGGCCCTGGTTCAATCCCCGGTCGCGGCACCTCGGGCATGGTGGATTGCCCTTGGGCAAGGCACATTTTTTAGCCTAGTTCTGGTTTGTGTACCCAATGATCATGAATAAGTGATCTGTTGCCGTGATATAACTGAAATAATGTTGAAAGCAGTGTAAAACCCCAATAAATAAGTAAAAATCAATTAACGTCAACTACTACTCGATCTCGCATCACTGCGTGTTATTTTCGGTGCTTGCCAAATGTAACCAAGCTGAAAGGGCACAACCAGACGGACCAGAGGTAAATACTCTACCACGTCGTTATAAAAGCTAACTCTATAGCAAGGCAGTATAAGTATCCCCTTAAACAAACACATTGCTACATATTGTCTATCTATTGGCCAGACCAATCTACTACATAAATGGATAATTGATGAGATAGAAATGAAATGTGCAAAAAATAAGCAGAAATGGTTTTACTAGGTAACAATTAACCACAACTAACCTCATCACATTTCCTTTCACACTATTTAAGTGTATACATGTAGTTTCATTGTTAACCCTTACCTACCTGCAGACACATTTTTATGCATTTGTCTCAGATGACGTTTGAAAACATTGTGACAGAAGAAGAAATGGCTCAAAACGAGCATTTTCTCCTTCTGCCACAATATTTTCAACTCTCTTCACTTTTTAGTCCCCTACCGGCGTGCCGAAGGGGACTATTAGGTTTGCACTCCGTCCATCTGTCAGTCAGTCTGTCAGTCAGTCTGTCAGTCAGTCCATCTGTCAGTCCATCTGTCAGTCCATCTGTCAGTCAGTCCGACAAATCAGTTTTCCGCACTTTTTTTCTACATGCATTTAGATATTGAGCTGAAATTTTGTATATGGCTTTGTAATCATGTGTCACAGATCAAGTTCGCGTTTCATGGGATTTCGTCAATTTTTTTATGAGTTATGCCCTTTTTTGGACTTAGAATATTAATAAATCAGTTTTCCGCACTTTTTTTCTACATACATTGAGATATTGAGCTGAAATTTTGTATATGGCTTTGTAATCATGTGTCACAGATCAAGTTCGCGTTTCATGGGATTTCGTAGGGGATTATGGTATTGCTTGCAATCCTACAGTTATTAAACTTACCTTTATAGAGATTTTTCCATATTTTTCCCAGATGTTTTCAAAGTTGTCTGTTGCAGATTTGCTGTATGTGGGAAAGTGTTAAGATAATGATCAATTTTTACGACAGAATGCATTTAGCATATTTAATTTTTCTACCAATAAACCTGGTAGAGTCTCTTTAAAGATCACTATGATAAATACAGGACATAATTTATTTATTTGTTTGATGATGAAAATTGATGTCATTTGCTGTAACAGGCCAAATATTTGCATCTCATTATCTGACAAAAATTTGAATCGCATTATCTACAATTTTTCACACTGGGAGTGTCAAAATCCCATTACATAAATATCATATGACACTGCTAGTTTGGTTTCGACTCGTACACTCAAGTCTTTGTTACAACGCGGAAACCAAGCAATGAAAATGATGTCACGTCAGTGGTTTGAAGTTATAATGTTAGTCACTTTGGCGCCAAAACTGGCAAATTACACGTAGAAATATGGTAAACGTTATTTCCTTTCGAAATACGCCTCATTAATCACTTTATGTGATAAATAGAATATCTCATTTGTGTTTATTTATTATCACTTTTGATAAAGTTTTTAACTAACTATGACGCTTTCCAAGACTCGCGACATATCATCTTAGTAAACCCGTTTATTAACCCTTTCCCTCTTAAAGGCGCTTTTTGACGCCTCTACAGCAGACAGCTTTTTGAAAACATAGTGACAAAAGAAGAAATTGCACAAAGCGTGTAATTTCTCCTTTTGGCACAATGTTTTCCACTTTTTGTCATAGGTTATCCATTCAAATATGGAGATTTTCTATGTTTTGACAAAATACGTTCAAAGTAGTCTGCTGCAGAATTGTCTTATGAGGGAAAGGGTTAAAAGTGATAATAAGTAAACTCTCATAAATATCCTCTATGTACCAGTATAATTGTAGTTTTCATTTTTGCCATCCTTGCCAGTGAGACACATAGGGATCACTTCTCTGTTGTCTGTCAGTCCGTCCGTCAGTCCGTCTGTCATTTCATCACACTTTCACATAGTGGCAGGTGACAGGCATATTCTTTTTAAACACTCCTTTTAAAGAAATTAAGAAATGGCTTTCCCCCCTGTGTCACTTTGGATTGTGGGTTTAGTATTATGACTGACCTGCTGGTTTCAGGATAAATGGACCGGGATTACTGGTCATGTACCCAAGATACACCAGTTATTAACCCTTTCCCTCATATAGATGCTTTCTGACGCCTCTGCAGCAGACGGCTTTTTGACGAAGAAGAAATTGCTCATAGGTTATCACTTCAATTAAAGAGATTTTCTATTTTTTGACAAAATATGTTCAAAGTCGTCTGCTGCAGAGTTGTCGTATGAGGGAAAGGGTTAAAAGTGGCATAAAACACCAAACAAACCTATAAACCTCTCTTTTCAGATCGATATGGTACAGTATGTGAATGGTCTATACAAAGAGATCCAGATAATTCCAGACAGTGTCAGCATCGTTCTGACTACACCAGCCTATTTCACTAAACTCCAAAAGGTTCTGGCTGAAACAGATAAAAGGTAAGTTGATCAGGAGGATTAAATTGGTCTTTACTCTTTATTTAAACCCTTTCCCTCATATAGACGCTTTCTGACGGCTTTTTGAAAACATAGTGACAAAAGAAGAAATTGCTCAAAACGAGCAATTTCTCCTTTTTATGCCCCCACGGAATCTCCGATTCGGGGGGCATATAGTTTTTGGCCTGTCTGTCTGTCTGTCTGTTGGTCTGCACGTCTGTCTGCACAAAAAAAACTTTAACCTTGGCCATTACTTTTGAACCATAACAGGTACGGCTACCATATTTCACATGTGTATTCCTTGTGACATGACCTTTCTGTCAGTACCAACATTTTTGACCTTGCGACCTTGACCTTTGACCTAGATGTTGCCATTCTCGAAAAAAACTTTAACCTTGGCCATTACTTTTGAACCATAACAGGTACGGCTACCATATTTCACATGTGTATTCCTTGTGACATGACCTTTCTGTCAGTACCAACATTTTTGACCTTGCGACCTTGACCTTTGACCTAGATGTAGTTTTTGGCCTGTCTGCACGAAAAAAACTTTAACCTTGGCCATTACTTTTGAACCATAACAGATACAGCTACCATATTTCACATGTGTATTCCTTGTGACATGACCTTTCTGTCAGTACCAACATTTTTGACCTTGCGACCTTGACCTTTGACCTAGATGTTGCCATTCTCGAAAAAAACTTTAACCTTGGCCATTTCTTTTGAACCATAACAGGTAAGGCTACCATATTTCACATGTGTATACCTTGTGACATGACCTTTCTGTCAGTACCAACATTTTTCACCTTGCGACCTTGACCTTTGACCTAGATGTTGCCATTCTCGAAAAAAACTTTAACCTTGACCACTACTTTTGAACCATAACAGGTACGGCTACCATATTTCACATGTGTATTCCTTGTGACATGACCTTTCTGTCAGTACCAACATTTTTGACCTGGCGACCTTGACCTTTGACCTAGATGCCCTTGGGGGCATCAGTGTTTCACAAACACATCTTGTTCCACAATGTTTTCCACTTTTAGTCATAGGTTATCCATTCAATTATAGAGATTTTCTATTTTTTGACAAAATATGTTCAAAGTCGTCCGTTGCAGAATTGTTGTATGAGGGAAAGGGTGAAACACATTTCTTTATTATCTATATCCCTGTCTACTATATTTTTCTTCAGGAAAGCATCAACAAGTTCAGGATCCTAGCATGAGACAAACAAATTGTGATTGATCTCTGCAGGAAACATGTTTAAAACCTTTTGATAGTTCACTCTTTCTTCTTTTTGAGTGGTGGGATTCACTATTTAATAATAATCGTTTATATGTGAAACATATTTGACCCAAGTAATTATCTGGAGCTCTGTTAAATTACAGAACACTGACATACTACATTGTACTAATTGACAGAACACTGGCTAGGCAAATTACCTTATATTATTTTACAAAACAAGTTTTGACTACATTGTTACAGAACACTGACTATTGAAGTACATGGTATGACATTACAGAACATTGACTAAATACATCGAATTGATTTACAGAACACTGGCTAACTACATTATATTGATTAACAGAACACTGACTAACTACATTATATTGATTAACAGAACACTGACTAACTACATTATATTGATTAACAGAACACTGACTAACTACATTATATTGATTTACAGAACACTGACTAACTACATTGTATTAATTTACAGAACGCTGGCTAACTATATTGTATGGCATGTTGTACAGGGGTTGGGAGGATATCTACCTAAATCTTTCTCGGACGCATCACTCCAGTTAGATAAGGCAGAATCGGGGATAAAAGGTCAGTATCATTCAGAAGCTTGTGATATATCTAAAATGCTGTTGAGAGTGGCATTAAACACCATTAACCCTTTCCCTCATACGACAATTCTGCAGCAGACGACTTTGAACGTATTTTGTCAAAACATAGAAAATCTCCATAATTGAATGGATAACCTATGACAAAAAGTGGAAAACATTGTGGCAAAAGGAGAAATTGCACGTTCTGTGCAATTTCTTCTTTTGTCACTATGTTTTCAAAAAGCCGTCTGCTGCAGAGGCGTCAGAAAGCGTCTATATGAGGGAAAGGGTTAAAACAAACACATCAGAAACTTGTGATGTGCTACTATTCCACACGGACCACGAACCCCACGAATTGTAAATTTTAAGATTCGTGAGGATTCGTGGAATTTTGCAAATTTTCTGGTCCAATTTGTGACGCTCTACGATCAAGTTATGATACAGGTACGATATAGTTACGAATATTAGTGGGATTCGGCTGGATTCGCATATGAATATTGTCAAGAATTTACTACGATTTACAAGAATCTATTAGGAATACTGCACCAACATTAGAAATCAGTAGTTACGAATCAGTTAAGAATACGCCAAATGCATACATGTACGAATATAAATGAATTCATGACTATTCTTGACAATTGTATGGATTTTCCCTCACGATAGGTATAAAAACGCCCCCACTCCTCCTTGCGTGTATTCTAGTGATTCATGACAGATTCTTAGCCGATTTGTGGTCAAGCCACGAATTCACGAATCCCCGAATGAGTTAAGAATACCTACAAATACAATTAAGATGCCTAAGAATGCACTACAAATTTGTTACAAATTAACTACGATTTTTTTGAGTCAGGAGTTCGTGACCAAAACTTTTAACAGCTCAAAATTTTTGCCACTAATTCCGGATTACTCAAGAATTACAAGAACTGACTATGAATATATACAAATCAGTTAAGAACTTCACAAACTTATTATGATTCAACTACGAATCCTAAAATTTATCGATTCATGGGATTCGTGGTCTATGTGGAACAGTGCCAATATATCTAAAATCCTGTTGAAAATGGCATTAGATACCATTAAAACAAAAACAACAGAAGCTTGTGATATATCTTAAATACTGTTGAATGTGTCATTAACGTTCCCATCTGCAGACGCAGTTCGATGGAATAGCAGCAGACGACTTTTGAAACATTTTTACCGGAGGTTAGAGTGTCAGGCTTTGGAGCAGAATTTCAGAGTTTGATTACCAGTTAATTCATACCAAAGACTTTAAAAATAAAAGTACTGACTTCCTTATTTTGTGATCTGTGACAGGGTTGTGGGGATATCATTACAACGGATGTATTGCGCAAGGTTAAATGATACCGGTAGTGGTAATGTAATGCCTTGATAAAAAAGCAGCCAGTTGCTTGGAGAGTATGTTATGTGGTGTACTGGTGTGAGAAATAGAGGATATTTGTTTGTTTTGAGTGGATATGGAATATATCTCATTGAGAAGTGATACAATTGAATATTTTTACGAGCGCGTAGCACGAGTGAAAATATTAAAATTGTATCACTTCGAGTTGAAATATATTCCATATACACTCAAAACAAACAAATTTTCTTTTTATTTAATGATAATTGATGACGAAAAATTAATATACCTATTACGTATTTCTTTATATACATGTATATATAAAACGTGTGTACTATAACATGACTGAAAACTAGGAAAATGACGTTATGTCAGCGGTTTGACGTCATAACGTTAATCCCTTTGGCGCCATACCTATATAACTCACAGTGTGGGTGATATGGATTTTATCTCACTGATAGAACTCAGTATCGTTTAGCATTGAATAAAACTGAAGAACTGTTGAAAGGGACATACAAACATCATTAAAAAAAACCCACCTAAAGCAGAAATTAAAATTGAAAACATTATGACAAATGGAGAAATTGCTTATAATGAGCAATTTCACCTTTTGCAACAATGTTTTTTCGAAAGTTATCTGCTGCAGGTGCATTCAAATGGGCACAGTTAAGAATTATTTATATAAGCAAAGAAGGTAAAATGTCTCAATTTGTTCATAAATTAAATTTTCCGATAACTTTCCCACCCTTGTTTTCAAATTCTAGAGTAGATATATGTGGGACAGGGTTAGTTATCGCCTACCTTTGAACTTTTCCAGAATACGATGTGCATTGGAAGAGATGCATGGGAAAGACTAAGTCACTCTTTGGATTTGCTTTCGGTGCCCTGTACATTGAGAAGAACTTTGCGGAGGAAAATAAAAAAGAGGTACTGCATACAAATCATGAGCTTCCTTAATCCTTTCCCTCATCCAACAGACGCATTCTGAGGCCAAGATGCAGCAGACTACCCTTGAAAATATGTTGGCAAAACAGCAATATCTCCATTTGCCAAAATGTTTTTTCAGTTATTAACCCTTTCCCTCATATAGACGCTTTCTGACGCCTCTGCAGCAGACGGCTTTGTGAAAACATAGTGACAAAAGAAGAAATTGCACAAAACGTGCAATTTCTCCTTTTGCCACAATTTTTTCTACTTTTTGTCATAGGTCATCCATTCAACTATGGAGATTTTCTATGTTTTGCCAAATTACGTTCAAAGTCGTCTGCTGCAGAATTGTCGTATGAGGGAAAGGGTTAAACCTTCATTTATAGAGATTTTTCGGTTGTTTGTGAACATGCTTTTCGAGTCCTCTCCTGGAGGTTTGCTGTATGTGGGAAAGGTTTTTATCCTTTTCCTCATCATACAGATGCATTATGACGCCTAGATGCAGCAGAAAACGTAATGAGCGATTTCTTCTTTTGTCACCAGTGTTTTAAATTCTTTTTCAATATATTAATATTATTTATTTATAGAAATATTCAATATTTTTTCTGTAGATGTTTTCAAAATTGCTGTCTGCAAATTTATTGTATGTGGTTAAATTTTTTTTTTTTGGTCAGGTAAAAATATAAGTGAAGAATTAAACAGATAGATCAAGGTATGGAAACCCAAACTTTACATATGGGCATAAATATTTACAACTGTTGCTCATAACGAGCAATCAGCAGACGACTTCAAAAACATCTCGGCAAAAGTATGGTAAAACTGTAATTGATTGTATCAGTATTGAATATACTGTTAAACCTGTGCTAAAGACCACCATGGAATAGCAAATCTTGGAATTTGGAATCTCTATAATAAATTGAATGGATAACCTATGACTAAAGGTGGAAAACATTGTGTCAAAAGGAGAATTTGCTTGTCTATATTGTCGTATGAGGGAAAGGATTAAGACTGATGCATAAAATGATACTGGTAGTACTGGTAAATTACTTAGGAAACACCAAGATATAACTGAAATACTGTTGAAAAATTACATGAAACCCCACTTAATCAAACCATCTTTATTTATAAGGGATGTCGGCAATTAATTGGTTACTCAGTTAACCGTATGTTATTTGAATATGTTAATTCAAGTAACTAAGTACATGTACTCGGGAAAAAAGATAATATATATTATACACAGTTGTGTTTCACCTTTTGTTCTTTTCAATTTGTCACACGTAACTAACCAGAGGTTAATTATTCACACCTCGGTCGGGAGTGTTTACATAACTGTGAAAACAGCCGCACTCGATTTTATTACTGACCGTTTGTTTGTGTAGTGTTAATCGTATAATTGTGGCTGATCTAACGATTAATTAGAGGACAGTTTGTTTCTTTTTAAAAAACTTTGATGTCTTATACAAGGCAGAAACTATGTGATAATGACTTATTAATTATATTAGGCATTTGTTTTGATAATACAAATAATTGAAATGACTGTGATCAATTTGATTTTTTATATTTGTAAATTTATTTACCAACACAATTAGAAGATTTAAAGAGTAGTTTGAAAGTTTTAACACGTTTTCGCCAGAGTTGGTATGTAAAGATATGCGGCTATGCCTTCTTTCATTCAACATATTATAAATCGAATAAATATTCGTTAAAAAAATATCTTCTGAATATTGCCATAATGCGGTTCCCTATAACGACGATCTGGTCTGATTTTTACATGACCTGGAAATGCGAGTTTAAACAACAACAACAACAATAACCCGGAATCAAGTGAATATTGATTGTCTATGAATCTATACAGTTAACTGATTTACCGGTTTCAAAATTATACGATTAACCGGTTAGTAATATCGGTAACTGTTAATATTTATTATTTATCAAATTTTAATTTTTTATTTGACATATTGACTCACATTAGCCAACACATATTGTATTCAGTAATGTAAGGCCTCCGGCCCATTATATATAATTTACATGTACATAATAAATTCATTGCATGGAAATTATAAACTTTTTGAAGATATTCAAATATAGAAATAATTAGTATACAAGACATACTCTATGATTTAATAAGAGACCTGTTCATTTAAAAGAAATTTTCTGGTTTTCTGGTATGAAGCTTTAAGAACCTCATTCATTAGAAACCTCAACAATGTTTTACGTTTATATGGTTATGAACCAGTTAACAAAGAAACATATATTATTACATATAGGGCGTATTTGGGCGTATTTGGGTATGTAACGTGTACCGGCGTTAAGCCACCGCGGGTCACCCATCCAGGTACTAACCGCGATGAACGTTGCTTAACTTTACAAAAAGGTCAACCATTCTACCAACGTCGCTATAAAAGTGATATTTATATTTATAACCCGTTCCCGTTACATTTCTCCCTATTTTCTCTTGACTTCGACCCGAAGTCACACAACTGAACACAACCAGTATACCAGAGCTGATTCTATGTAACATGACTGGGAACCACTGGGGTCCGGGGATGATGGGGATATCAACCCAAAAATCCAACCGCTGCCACCATTTTGTAATGTGTATCGGCGTTAAGCCACCGCGGATCACCCATCCAGGTACTAACTACCAACCAAGATGAAAGTTGCTTAACTTTACGAAAAGGTCAACCACTCTACCAACGACGCTATAAAAGCGGGCTTCTATGACAAGGCCGTAAAAGTGATATTTATACCTATAACCCGTTCCTGTTACAGGTATATAGGACGTGTATTTGAATGTATTTGGATTATAGTTGGTGTATTTGGATGTATTTGGGTATATTGTGTGTATTTGGGTGTTTCATGTTACCGATAAGGACATCACTCATTAGAAACCTCAACAACTTCAATTGGATGGACAATGATACACCATACAAATAAACAAGCTAAATTTAAACACTCAAATTTCTTCTTTTCTTTCGGACAGGTCGACTCCCTGTTTGAAGCAATTAGGACATCTTTCATTAGAAACCTTGACAACGTGGATTGGATGGACGGTAAAACAAGAGACTATGCTAAGGAGAAGGCCGAAGCGATAACGAAGATGCTGGGATATCCTGACTATATTGCGGACCCAGCTCTACTCGATCAGCATTACGAAAATGTATGTTGTCTCGGTATTTATCCCTTTACCACATACAATAAATATACGTGTAGCTTAAGACTTTATATGACTTATAAAAATATTTAGTAAATAAATCAGAAATTCTCTATAAATGAATGAACACTTATTGAATAAAGTTGAAGGCATTGTCAAAAAAGGAGCATTTAATCATTATTGAATACAGTTGAACATTTTATAAGTAGTTTCACCTTTTGCCACAATGTTTTCAAAAGCTTCAAATATGTCTGCATGGTGAAAAAGGGATGAATTTATATTTTTTGACAGTGGCCAACTGTGTTGAATGTTGACAAAAAGGAATGTAATCTTTCTTTAGTTTAAACTTATTTATTATACATTGATTGCGAAACAAGCTTTCAGGTTATATTAATCACGCTCGATGTCTGCTTCAGTGAGACTTAACCAGTACTCATGCCGTTTGTGTGGTAAAATTAAAATCCCAAAGTCAGAACCCGCTCAACGCGGGACTCGAACCTGGGACGTTTGGTATGGGAGGCCGACACTCTACATCTGCACCACTGTCTTACACTAATTTATCTTTGAACATTGGTGCAGTGGCGGATTATCAGCCTCTCCAAGCAAACAGGTGTGGGAGGTCGCGGGTTCAATCCACATTCGGGTCGTACCAATGACTTTAAAAAATGGAAGTAATGGCTGCCCTCCTTAGTACTCAGGGTTTCAGGGTTAGCATAACGACTGACTGTCTGGTGTCAGGATAAACCGACCAATAATACCGGTAAATTACCCAGGAAACGCCGTGATATAACTGAAAAATTGTTGAAAGTGGAATAAAGCACCAAACAGTCAATCGATCAATCAATCTCCTACAAAAGGTCCTGTTCTCAAATCCTGTAAATAGCAGTTTCTGCCTTTCATTTTTTTTCCGATGCAAACACCACTGTGCTGGTTAAGATTCCATTAAGCAGACATCGAGAGTGATCAATGTGAGCTGAAGGATTGTTTCACAGTTGATGTAAAATATATAGGTTTAAACTTATGAAACACAGTTATGATGGCAAAATTGATGACATTTCGTATATGTGTCCTATCTCTGATACTGGCCTTTGCAGGGGGACTCTTGAGGATCACTTCTTTGTCATCTGTGTGTCTGTCATCTGTTTGTCTGTCATCTGTTTGTCTCTGTCATCTGTTTGTCTGCTATCTGTTTGTCTGCTTGTCTGCTGTCTGTTATCTGTTTGTCTGTTATCCATTTGTCTGCTATCTGTTTGTCTGCTATTTGTTTGTCTGTTATCTGTTTGTCTGCTATCCATTTGTCTGTGTCATCTGTTTTTCTGTTATCAGTTTGTCTGTGTCATCTGTTATCTGTTTGTTGTGTCATCTGTTTGTCTTTTATCTGTTTGTCTGTCATCTGTTTCTCTTTGACATCTGTTTGTCTGTGTCTTCTGTTTGTCTGCTATCTGTTATATGTTTGTTGGTGTCATCTGTTTGTCTGTTATCTGTCGGTGGTATCCATGTGTCTGTTATCTGTTTGGCGGTGTCATCTGTTTGGCGATGTTGTCTGTTTGTCTGTGTTATCAGTTTGTCTGTTATCTGTTAGTCTCTTTTGTCTGTCATCTGTTTATCTCTGTCATCTGTTTGTCTGGCATCTGTCATCTGTTTTCTTTGTCAGACTTTCATGGATGTTCAGGCTGATCTTGGTTAACATGGTCATAAATTTGCTTGAACCCTTTTCTCCTTTACATCAAACCTGCAGCAGACGACTTTGAAAAGATCTATGCAGGAATATGGAAAAGCATTAAAATTAAAGTTTTATTGTTACATAGAGTTAAAAAATATTGTTATATTGATATATATGAGTAATTTCACCTTTTGTCATAATGTTTTCAAAAGTTGTTTGCTATTGTCGCGCCAAAATGCCTCTGCAAGGGCTCAATTATTCCATAACATAACATGCAAATGTTCTTCAACCCTTTCGCAGACATGGACGCTTTCTGATGCCTCTGCAGCAGATGACTTGAAACATTGTGCCAAATATTTCCAACTTTTTCAGTAATTTTATCTTCAATTTTTAAAAATGTGCCTTATTTCTACGTAGATGCTTTTAAAGTCGTCTGCTGCAGATTTGTTGTTTGTGGGAAAGGGTTGGAGTGACACAGAGCAGGATGAGGGATGATTGACCCTTTCCCACATACAACAAAACTGCTGCAGACGACTTTGAAAACATAGTGACAAAAACCTGAAAAATCTCCATAAAAGATATCTTAATTGTTAAATAAAGTTGAAAACTTTGTGGCCAAAGGAGAAATTGCTCATCATGGGGAATTTCACCTTTGTCCACAATGTTTTCAAAAGTCGTCTGTTGCTATTGCATCAAAATGCGTCTGCAGGTGGGTAAGGGTTAACTTGTTTCTTTCAGAGGTCCAGATAAGGAGGAAGTATTCAGCTCTTATTCCCACGTTATCTCTCTTATTATCAAAACAAAACCTAAGATGTGGTTACTCAAAAGCATCCTCTCATTGACACAATTATTTTAAGTACCCACAATATAGGGTTAGATGTTCAAATAAGAATTTTAGAACATGCAAAACGTCCCTTATCCCTGTTCTTTTTTCTACTGTAGTTCACTCTGATCGAAGGAAAGTTTTTTGAAAGTAAACTGGCTACCATAAGATACCTAAAGGAGAAGAATTTACGGAAACTTGGCAACCTCCCTGACAGAACTGAGTAAGTTTATTTGTCTGTCTGTCCATGTGACCGTCTCACTGTATATTTGACCTGCACTTAATGCTTTCCTACATATAGATATGTTTTTACTCATCTGCAGAGTGTCTGTCTGTGTGACCGTCTCACTGTTTTCCTGTATATTTAACTTGCACTTAACACTTCCCCACATATAGACGCTTTCTGACGCCTCTGCAGCAGACGGCTATTTGAAAACATAGTGACAAAAGATGAAATTGCACAAAACGTGCAATTTCTCCTTTTGCCACAATGTTTTCCACTTTTTGTCATAGGTTATCCATTCAATTATTGAGATATTCTATTTTTTGACAAAATACGTTCAAAGTCGTCTGCTGCAGAATTGTTGTATGAGGGAAAGGGTTAACACTTCCCCACATATAGACATATCTTCACTCATCTACACCAGACTAGTTTTGAAGACATTGTGACAAAGGAGAAAATTGCTCATTATTTTTTAACCGTAATTATTAATTATTCCTTCATATTGAGAGAGCTTCCATATTTTTGACTAGATGCATTTTCAAAATTGTCTTTTGCAGAATTCTGGTATGTTTCTACATGTAGATGTATTTAAACGCCACGTCAGTAGCCAACATTTTAAAACAATGTGGCAAAAGGAGAAATTGATCATTTCTACTTGAATGACACGAGTGTGGACATCTTATAACCCTTTCCTAAATACAACAAATCTCCAGTAGACATTATTTATATTTAGGAATTATTATTGAATAAATTTGAAAACATCATGATCAATTTCTTCTTTTGCCACAATGTTTTCAAAAGTCATCTACTGAAGATGCATCGGAAATCTTCTGTATTAGGGAAGGGTTGAATATTCATATTAAAATGAAAATAAGAGGTCAGTCAAATCTGAATAGTAATGGGTGACACACATTACTAACTATGGGTGACATACATGTACCAAATTGATCAGTCAACCAATTAATATATAAACAAATGATCAGTCAACCAATTAGTCTTATCAACAGCAAAATAAATCACTTAACAAATATTTCTTTCTATCAAAATCAATCAATCAATCTGTTTACAGATGGTATATGGTTTCAATAGAGGTTAATGTGTATTAATAAATTAAAAAATAAATCCATCAGTAAATCAATTTATTCATTATTTTTCTTTTTACAGATGGGATATGGTACCAACAGAGGTAAATGCCTATTACAGTATTGCTTTCAACCAAATCGTCTTTCCAGCTGGAATTCTACGAGCACCTCTGTTTAACATGGACAAACCAAAGTAAGCAGGGTTATATTCTAATTTCCATTTTACTCTACCACCTTTGTTTAACATGGACAAACCTAAGTAAGAAGGGTCTCATACCTTAAACTCTAGACCATATTGACCTGATCCTGAACAGCGAACAAAGATTGATAGATTAGTGTTTTACATTGTATTCAGCAAATTTTCGAAAAAAAATAGTTGGGCTATTGTTACAGGGCTCTATTGTGATAGCCGTCTTCTGCGTCGTCACAGAACTTTAATCTTACCTCATAACTCAAAAACTATTCAACATTTTCAAATGAAACTTGTTACACATGTTTTGAGGAGCAATATGCATTTCTATACCAAGGCACAAAACTCTGTCTTTAATAATTATTCAGTAATGCCCCTTTTTCGACTTGGAAAAAAACAGATAATAGACTGTTAACCCATTAGCGGAAGACAAATGACACTGATCACAATGACCTTCATCAAATGTTGGTAAAATTGTTGGTCCAGCTGGGAGTTCCAACTAAAACACCTGGATTGACAGCTTGCAAGGCCACCGTCGCTCAGCCTTGAACAAAGATGTATTATGTAATTTTTCATTTACCCGAAATTTTCATAAAGTTTGTGATTTGTTCTATGAAATGCGTGTGGAGAGATACATGATGTGCCATAAGTTTATTTTTTATAAGAATTCAAGATTGTCTTATCTCTTTACCACTTGCAGACACATTTGTAGCAAATGTTTTTGGAAAACATTGTTCCAATGGAGTGCATTTTGATGTGTTTGCAGCAGACGATGTGCCATTGCTTGTTTTGCCACAATGATTTCAATAATCTTTTGCTTTAGGTGCACCAGAATGGGTCTACAAAAACGGAAATGTAAACTGATGAAAGTATATATACAAGGGACATTCGGAAAATTTTGAGAAAACATCCATTTAACAATGTTCCATTGAGAAATCTTTATGAAAGTTATATTTTTTGTATTCGCAACCCTAAATTTCTTGATTACACTGCAGTATATTGTAATCAATGATTAGTTGTCCCAACCCTGGATTTTTTTTTTTCATCTCAAAATTTAAGTAAATCTTATACTTATGAATATATAATATATGTTTGCAGGTCTTTCAACTTTGGTTCATTTGGTATGATCTGCGGGCATGAATTGACACATGGTTTCGATAACAAAGGTAAAATTGATTGATTAGGATGTAATGCCATTTTCAACAGTAGAATAATTATATAACGTTGCCATCCAGTTCACCTATCCATGTTTCCTGACTCAAGTCAACATTAATCGCAAACAATATTTTACCCCATTTGTGGAAGATCCTTTAACCCTTTCCCACATACAGCAAATCTGCAGCAGAGGACGTTAAATATATATGAAAAAATGTGAAAAATCTCTATAAATGAAAGTTTAATTATGAAATAGACTTGAAAACATTGTGACAAAAGAGAAATTATTCATTATGAGCAATTTCTCCATTTGTCACATTGTTTTCAAAAGTCGTCTGCTGCAGAGGAATCAGAAAGCTTCTGTATAAGGGAAGGGTTAACCCTCACCAACCTGAAGACTCCTCTTCAATAAACAACTTTTGAAAAGAAGGTAGAAATGATTATTGAGCAGGGAATTGAAATGACCTATTCACTAACATGAGAATGATTTATATAAGTTGTAAGGACTTGTTTCTCAATTGAATTAATTAACCCTTTTCCCACATACAGATGCTTTCTGACGCCTCTCCAGCAGACAACATTGTGACAAAGGAAAAAATTGCTTAAAACGAGCAATTTCCCTTTTTGCCACACTGTTCACAACTTTTTAGCTCAACCTTTCGAAGAAAAGGCTAGCTATACTACTCGCCTCGGCGTCGGCGTTGGTGTCACACCTTGGTTAAGGTTTTTGTACCAATTTCCTTTTTAGCTCACCTGAGCTTTGCTCAAGGTGAGTTATTGTGATCGCCTTTTGTCCGTCGTGCGTCGTCCGTCGTGCGTCAACTTCTTCTCCTCAGTAACCAGTGGGTCAATTTGGATAAAACTTCACAGAAAGCATCCTCTCGATGACCTCACCAGAATTCCTTCAAATTTTTGGGATCCATGCAAAATTCTGGTTTCCATGGCAACGAAACCGAAAAAACTTCAAAATTCTTCTTCTCCCGAATTGGTTGGCAGATTTTCAAATAATTTTGTAGAAATGTTCCTTGGATGACCCTCTATCAGATTCCTACAAGCCGTGTTGATTGGTCGAAAAACATGGCCGCCAGGGGGGCGGGGCTATTTTGCCTTATATGGCTATAGTGAAAACTTAAAAAATCTTCTCCTCCGAAAGTGTAAGGCCGATTTTAAAATAATTTTGTAGAAATGTTCCTTGGGTGACCCTCTATCAGATTCCTTCAAGCCATGTTGATTGGTCGAAAAACATGGCCGCCAGGGGGGGGGGCGGGGCTATTTTGCCTTATATGGCTATAGTGCAAACTTAAAAAATCTTCTCCTCCAAAAGTGTCAGGCTGATTTTCAAATAATTTTGTAGAAATGTTCCTTGGGTGATCCTCTATCAGATTCCTTCAAGCCATGTTGATTGGTCAAAAAACATGGCCGCCAGGGGGCGGGGCTATTTTGCCTTTTATGGCTATAATGAACACTTAAAAAATCTTCTCCTCCATAAGTGTCAGGCCGAATTTCAAATAATTTTGTAGAAATGTTCCTTGGGTGACCCTCTATCAGATTCCTTCAAGCAATGTTGATTGGTCGAAAAACATGGCCGCCAGGGGGCGGGCTATTTTGCCTTATATGGCCAAAGTGAAAACTTAAAAAATCTTCAACATCTTCTCCTCAGTAACCAGTGGGTCAATTGGGATGAAACTTCACAGAAAGCATCCTCTTAATGACCTCACCAGAATTCCTTCAAATTTTAGGGATCCATGCAGAATTCTGGTTTCCATGGCAACGAAACGAACAAAAGTTCAAAATTCTTCTTCTCCCAAACTGGTTGGCAGATTTTCAAATAATTTTGTAGAAATGTTCCTTGGATGACCCTCTACCAGATTCCTTCAAGCCATGTTGATTGGTCAAAAAACACGGCCGCCAGGGGGGCGGGGCTATTTTGCCTTATATGGCTATAGTGAAAACTTAAAAAATCTTCTCCTCCGAAAGTGTCAGGCTGATTTTCAAATGATTTTGTAGAAATGTTCCTTGGGTGACCCTCTATCAGATTCCTTCAAGCTATGTTGATTGGTCGAAAAACATGGCCGCCAGGGGGGGCGGGGCTATTTTGCCTTATATGGCTATAGTGCAAACTTAAAAAATCTTCTTCTCCAAAAGTGTCGGCCCGATTTTCAAATAATTTTGTAGAAATGTTCCTTGGATGACCCACTTTCAGATTCCTTCAAGCCATGTTGATTGGTCAAAAAACATGGCCGCCAGTAGGCAGGGCTATTTTGCATTATATGGCTATAGTGAAAACTTAAAAAATCTTCTCCTCCAAAAGTATCTGGCCGATTTTCAAATAATTTTGTAGAAATGTTCCTAGGGTGACCCTCTATCAGATTCCTTCAAACCAAGTTGATTGGTCGGAAACTATGGCTGTCAGGGGGCGAGGCTTATATAGCTAAAGTGAAAAATAAATAAAAAATCAGGTGAGCGATTCAAGGGCCATCACGGCCCTCTTGTTTTAAGAATTATGGCTCTTTTTCTACTTAGAAGTTTTTCGTACCACTCCACTATTTCCAAAACCATTAGTGATTTAGCTTATACATTTACAATACTTGTTTATCATCATTACCTCCATCAACAGACAAGGGTTCATAATTCTGTCAAGTCTTGTTAAAGAATTATGGCCCTTTTTCAATTTATAATTTTGGTTAAGTTATTCATACCAAATCAATTTCTTTCAAAACAATTATAGATATAGCTTAAACACTTACAAAAATCTTTTTATCATCATTACCTCCACCAACAGCCAATAGTGCATAATTCAGTAAAGGTTTTTGTAAGAATTATGACTCTTTTTCGACTTATAAAGTACTTTGCTTATAAATAAAATGATAAAGTACTTGGTTATGTTTTCTCCATCACCCCAAAAAATTTGTTTTTATTGGCAAGCACAAAAGAGTCGAGCGTGCTGTCCTCCGACAGCTCTTGTTTCAGTTATTCTATCCTCAATTATAGATATTTTCCATGTTTTTTTGCCTAGATGTTTAAAAGGTGTCTGTTGCAGATTTATTGTATGTTGGAAAGGGTTAAGATGTATGTGTTTAAACTAAATCTAAAGTAATCACTCTCAAAAGTGAATTTGTTAATCATTTCCCACCTGCAGAACAATTTCGATGCATTTTGCAGCAGAGGAGCTTAGAAAACATTATGGCACAAGTAGAAAATGCTCAGTATAACCATGACAGTGGTGCAGAGGTAGAGCTTCCGCCTCTTATACCAAAGGTCCCGGGTTCGAGTCCCCTGATGAGCGGGTTCTGCATTTGAGTGTTCTGGTTAAGTCTCCAGGATCCGGGCATGATTAATATAAGCTGAAAGCTTATTTTGCAATTGATGTAAAATAAATAAGTTTAAACTAACGACCAATTTCCCTTCTTGCCACAATGCTTTCAACTATATCCAATTACTAAACTTCCCTTTATAGAGGTTTTCCATATTCTTAAGTCGTCTGCTGTCGATTTTTTTTGTATGTGGGAAAGGTTTTTAAAGAAGTGTTTTACTGTTCAATATTTACCAGGTAGAAATTTTGACAAGAAGGGCAACATGAACATCTGGTGGTCCAACTCCTCGAAGAACAGCTTTACCGAGAAAAGTCAGTGTTTCATTGACTTCTATGGCGACTACGAGGAACAAGGAACACATGTAAGTTATTAGCAGAGTTAGATGGTCTGTTTTATATGGGTTTTACACCGCTTTCAACATTATTTCAGTTATATCACGGCGATCCCTGGGTTAACAAACCAGTACTAGGCTAGAAAATGTGCCTTGCCCAAGGGCACTCCACCATGCCCGTCGTGACCAAACCGTATGAGTTACATCAGTGGTTAGTTGATACAAAACAATGTAAAGTATAACTCAGTTTTTTTTACCAGGCTGATCAACACCTGACGTTGAAGTTATATCCCTTTAACCCTTTCCCTCATAAAGACGCTTTTTGACACCTCTGCAGCAGACAGCGTCTTGAAAACATAGTGGCAAAAGAAGAAATTGCTCAAAACAATGTTTTCCACTTTTAGTCATAGGTTATCCATTCAATTATAGGGATTTTCTATTTTTTGACAAAATATATTCAAAGACGTCTGTCGCAGAATTGTTGGATGAGGGAAAGGGTTTACAGTGTTGTATGTGATTTAAAATGTACAAAAGTTACTTTATTAAAATGCAAAAGATCTTATTATTACTGTATTGTTTAGTATATAATATAAATCGTAATTTTATACGTCAATTTCGGTGAGAGTAGAGTCAATTTCGATCGAATTCGGTATGAGGTAGATTTTGGTGAATCTAGGGACCCCTTTCCAATGAACGAGATAAAATTGATAATCTTTATGACTAGCAATAGCATCATTTGTCTTTCACCAAAAATGACTACGGTATGTGGGAATAATGTTGCGCGAAGGACTTGTGCAAGAAATCCAGGAAACACAAATTGGGTTGTCTGGCCACAGTCATATAACCCTTAACCCTTTCCCTCATACAACAATTTTGCAGCAGACGACTTTGAACATATTTTGAAAACAAATAGAAAATCTCTATAATTGAATGGATAATCTATGACTAAAAGTGGAAAACATTGTGGTAAAAGAAGAAATTGCTTGTTTTGAGCATTTTCTTCTTTTGTCACTATGTTTTCAAAAAGCCGTCTGTTGCAGAGGCGTCAGAAAGATTCTATATGAGGGAAAGGGATAACTGAAATACGATTAAAAAATGGCATTAAACTCCAATTTATTAATCGATCAACGCTACATTTGTTGATTTCCTCCAGGGTCGGAAACTATAAAACTCTCAGAAAGTGCTCTGATCTCAGAGATATTCTCTTTGTACCAAATTAGACTTCAGATAGGTCAATTTGGAAAACTAATTTGACCCATCAGAGCCTTGACCTCAAATTGTAAATGCTTATTAAAAAGTTTTCATAATTTTGGAGCCAGAAGAATTATTTTTAATTAAAATGATTTTTATAAATTTAAGCTGGATGGTAAATTG
This sequence comes from Serripes groenlandicus, assembly GCA_031761405.1. Classification (NCBI taxonomy): domain Eukaryota; kingdom Metazoa; phylum Mollusca; class Bivalvia; order Cardiida; family Cardiidae; genus Serripes; species Serripes groenlandicus. The sequence continues at coordinate 44,668,817 of JASEVX010000014.1, forward strand.
ACGTTATCTGAGAACATAGCTGACAACGGAGGGATGAAGATGGCTTACCTCGCCTACGAGCATTGGTCAGCGTCAAACAATGGAGAAGACTCGTTCAAACTTCCAGGAATAATATATACACCGAGTCAGCTGTTCTTTATAGGGATGGCACAGGTACCGATCAACATATGACGTTTTTTGTTTACCATTTCCCACATATAACAAATCTGCAGCAGACGACTTTGAAAACATTGCGACAAAAGCCTGGAAAATCTCCATAAAAGATAGCTTAATTGTTATATAAAGTTGAAAACATTGTGGCCTAAGGGGTAATTGCTCATCATAAGTAATTTAACCTTTGACCACAACATTTTCTGCGGCTATTGCGTCAAAAAGTGCCTGCAGGTGGGAAAGGGTTAACCTTATTTAACTGTTTCCCACATATAGACGCTTTCTGATGTGTCTGCTATAGATGATTTTTGAAAACATTGTGACAAAAGGAGAATTTGCTCAATTTCAAGTAATTTCTCCATTTGCCACAATGTATTCAACTATTTAAGTAATCATACCTTATTTTATAGAGATTTTCCATGTTTTTTGACTGAATAATGTTTTCACAAACGTCTGCTGCAGATTTTTTGTATGTGGGACAGGGTTAAAAACAGCTGCATGAAATACATAATTTTGTTATATAGCCTGTTTGTCCACCATACTTTCACTTACAGATATGAGCCGTCCTGCGAAAAAAAAAGAAAATGTAATGTATCGATCCGGATCAGGCTAAGCATGAAGCGCAGGCTTACCTGGATAGACACTATTCGCCTCCTGTAGATTTTCTGTTTCAGGAATCATTACTCTATAACTGTATTCCCCTGAGACGGAATGTGTCGGCCTGGATCAGTCTGCGCAGGCTGAGTTGGCTGCGCAGGCTGGGTTGATACATTACGATTAGGCCATAATGTTCGCTTTCTCGCGGGATGACTCATATATTGGGTTTTCTCTCAAGCAATCTTGTTAATCCTTTACCACAAACAACAATAAAACAAATCTGCAGCAGACCACTTCAAAAACATATGGTTAGACATAAGGTTAATCTCTATAAATAAAAGTGTAATCATTTGAAAGAATTGAAAATATTGTGTCAAAAGAAACAATTGATCATCATAAGCAATTTCTCCTTTTGCTACAGTGTTTTCAAAAGTTGTCTGCTGTAGAGACGTCATAAGTACAACCGCATGTGGGAAAGGGTTAAATTAGGTTTCATGCAGCACATTTATATTTTAATATTTTTAGTTACAGTTGACATAATGTAACCGAACCATCTAGACAAGAATAGTTTTTTGCCAAATTAAAATGGGCTCCATTTTAATCCTGACAGATTTCAACATTCTTCTAAATAATGCCATTCAGTGCTCTGAAGCATCTGTCACAGTGTGTACAGTCTGCAACTACAAATACTCATTCACAGCTAGACCGAACCTATTCTGACATTCAAAAAAACATTAATACTGGTGTGCATTAATTTGAGAGTTACTTCTCGAACCACAACCCTATTTGTTCATCATGCAGTTTGGATCAGTAATGACTTAAATATATTTCCAAGACTATGTTTTGTACACAAATACGTCCCATAATTCTGTAGTAACTTACAACATTGAACTTGCTATTTCCTATAGAGAAAAAGTGATAAATTTGTGAAATATATAATGATTGGTTAACAGGCATCGATCGGCATATCTCATTTGGTTGTCCATGAACATGTCTGAGCTCATGATCTTGACATATTGTGATGTTCATCTTTCCGATTAACCCTTTCCCTCATATAAACGCTTTCTGACGCCTCTGCAGCAGACGGCTTTTTGAAAACATAGTAACAAAAGAAGAAATTGCACAAAACGTGCAATTTCTCCTTTTGTCACAATATTTTCCACTTTTAGTCATAGGTTATCCATTCAATTATAGAGATTTTTCATTATTTGACAAAGTATGTTCAAAGTCGTCTGCTGAAGAATTGTCGTATGAGGGAAAGGGTTAAAGATCTTCCTTATCATGTATATGTGTATGATTTATTTCCACATGGTAAATCTTGTTTTCATACTTAAAAAATAGCAGTTACTTAAGTTTTCGAAATATTTATTCATTCCAAATTTGAAGACTTTTTATGAAAAAATAAGTAAAGGGAATAGAATAGAATAGAATAGAATCAGACAAGCATCCCACATCTGAGCTTCCTTGTTAAAGTCTTTAGTGTGACCAGGTGGGGGATCCAACCTGCAACCTCTTGCACCCAAGACCAACTCTCTAACACCACACCATCGAGGCTTCAATGCTTGGAAACGAGGTTTAACTAAAGTTTCTCCCACATACAACAAATCTGCAGCTGATGATCTCAAGAACATTAAGATAGAAAAAATGATATCTGTCTATTAAAAAAAATATCATTATTGAATTGTGTTTGAAACATTGTAGTAAGAAGAGACGCAATCGCTCATTATAGGTGATTTCTTTTCTCTTGCAACAAGGTTTTCACTAGTCAATGTCCTCTTTGGGGGAAGGGTATTTCAGTTACATCACGTCACATTAATAGGTTCAAATTACCATTTGTTAATTTCTCTCACCAGTATCAAGCACAATATTCTTTCGAGAAAACTTGCTGCTTTTGCCTCATAAACCTTTCAGCTCATTGATCAAGATGATTGACTTGATTGTATTGGGTTTTGCTAATGGTCAGATTTTCTTTTAACTACTTTCTTTTTTTTATTCTATATATTTCAGCTTTGGTGTTCGAGTTACACACCAGAATATCTACAAAACGCAATATTAACTGATGTACATTCCATAGCCAAATACAGGTAAGTAGATATCTACAAAACGCAATATTAACTGATGTACATTCCATAGCCAAATACAGGTAAGTAGATATCTACAAAACGCAATTATAGCTGATGTACTTTCCATAGCCAAATGCAGTAAAGTAGATATCTACAAAATGCAATATTAGGGGGATGTACTTTCCATAGCCAAATACAGGTAGGTAGATATGAGCAGTGCTCCAGGAAAACCAACCTTAGCATTTTCCCACATACAGAGGCGTTCTGCACTTTCTACAGCAGATTCGTTTTTAAAACATTGTGGCAAAAGGAGAAATTGCTCATGATTAACACTTTCTCCTTTTGTCACAATGTTTTTAATTCAATTCACTAACTATAAATTCACTTATTGAAAATCTCTAAGTATACTATAATTTCACTTAGAGAGATTTTCCATATATTTGCCTATATGGGTTTAAAGTTGTTCTTTGCAGATTTGTATTATGTGGAAAAAGTTCAGCCCAATGTCAGGAAAATGTCTTGCTCGCGGTTCTATGCTAAAGGATCCAAACAGAAAGGCTTTAACGAAAGTTTCTTAAAACTTTCCATGATTATTTTGAAAATAATGCAAAGCCATTTCAGACTGCAGATCTGGATCTAGACCGGTAGTAAATGCCTCCAACTGGTTATTGTAGAACGTCAAAATATACATTAAATGGAGGCAACAGTTTATGCAGGGACGTAGATGTCCCTGGTTTATGGAGTACTATTTGTCGTAAATAGAAGCAAATAAAATGTCGCCCATTGTTCACATTATACGTAATTGAACTAAATCTACTTAACCTTTTCCCACATACACACGCTATTTGACGCCTCTGCAGCTCATAATGAGCAACATCTTCTTTTGCCACAAGGTTTTCAACTCTTTTCAATGATTCAAGTTTCCCTTAATGATATTTTTCATAGTTTTGCCTAGATATTTTCTAAGTCATTTGCTGCAAATTGGTTGTATGTGGGAAAAGTTAACATCAATTTATTTAATTATTTCAGGGTTCTTGCGTCCATGTCCAACTCCTACAAGTTTTCCGAAGCCTACAACTGTCCAAAGAATTCTCCGATGAACCCGGAACACAAATGTTCTGTATGGTGATCTAGTATAGGTTTAGAAATTGTAATTGTGGGCTTCATCCAAAACTGTTGTAGCTACATGTTGTCACAATATGTAGATACTTCTGTTTTGTATGATGCCATTGATATACTCTATCTTGATCACAAATGTTCTGTATGGTGATCTACGATAGTTTTAGAAATTTAAATTGTGAGCTTCAGGCAAAACTGTTCTAGCTACATTTCCCCCCCCCAAAATGTAGTTACTTCTGTCTTGTATGAAGCCAATAAAATACTCTATCTTGAACACAAAGTGTTCTGGTATGGTGATCTATTATAGGTTTAGAAATATTCAATTACATGCAAAACGGTTGTAACAACATCCTGTGATACCGTTTTGTTTGAAACCCAATGAAATACTCTTTTTCTGATCACAAATAATCTGTATTATTGATCTGCAATATGTTTTAAAATACTCTTTCTTGAACACAAATCTTCTTTTTGATTGTCTAGAATGTGTTTTATCTCTATTTGAAACGTTATTGCTCTGTTTGGTTATCTACAAAGGTTGTGAAATACACTATCTTTAACACAGATGTTCTGTTTTTTGGTTATATGCATATATTGCCTATTATTTTGACTTAGAAATTCTGGTTAAAGTTTTGCGTGTAACAATATTAATATCTCCATATCTCAGTTACTACTTGATGCGTTTAATTGAAACTTTATACAATTCTTACCAACTATTACTCCAATGAAATACTAATAGTGCGATTGTGTGGGGTCTATGAGTGTATGTTACTACTTGCCAGTATATACCTTATCCTAACATTTACACAAAATTATATATAAGGGACAGGGCTACAGCAATTTTAAGATTGAAATCGGTCCAGACCGGCACATTTTCGGTTTTCCGGAGGCCTGTTAAGGGATCAGTTGCCTTTTGTGAACAGTATAGATCCAAATGCGCATGTGCATCCACAAAGTCTGACCAAGATTTACATTGTTCATACTTTATGAAATTACTTACATTTTTTTAGAATCTTATCCGTTCAAGTAGTTTGTTTGGGATAACAGATATATAGAAGATATTTCATGAGTGTCACTTTTATTAAACAAGTTAACTAAGATGATATGCTAAGTTAAAGAGTTTATTAAAACTGATAATACATAAACATGAATGAGATATTCTATTTATCACATAGAGTAATTCATGAGGCTTATTTTAACAAAATGTACTTGACATTTGCCGTTTTTGGCACCAAAGTGACTAACGTTATATCGCCAAACTGCTGACGTGACGTCATTTTCATTGTTTGGATTCCGCGTTGAAACAAAGACGTGAGGGTAAGACTGGAAACCAAACAAGTAGTGTTATGTAGTATGATTTTTATGTTATTGCATTTTGACACTCCAAGAGAGGGCTTTATGTGATATATTGGAATTATCACATGTTTGAGTTATCTAGAATCCACTGTATTTTCGGTCATATCATTAGTACACAACACAACACTGGATTTATTTGGATTATATCCGTATACGGTCAATGTCTCATTGTATGTCATAATGATATATACAACTTTGTGCAAAGGTCAGGATCAGGTCAATATTGTCAAGCAATATGTGTATTACTAATTCAACGGTAATTATAATTATATTATTGGGTAACCTGTGCATTTTATCACCCTAATTGAAGTGCCTTCCACTTAGATATGTAATTGAGTTCACTCGCGGAATGTGAATTTAGATCTTTAAAGTTAAAGGTCAAATTTAGTTCACTCGCGCAATTTGAATATAGATATTTAATATTATAGGTCAAATTCAATTTCAATTGAGTCATTTGTATTAGACCTTCAATGTTTTAAATAAAAAATTTAATTCACTCGAGCAATTTGGATTTAGATCTTTTATATTTTATGTCAAATTTAATTCATTTGCGCAATGTGAGTTTAAATCTTCAATGGTTAATGTCAAATTTAATTCACTCGCGCAATTTGGATTATTTACTTCTTTAATATTATATATCAAATTTTATTCACTCGAGCAATTCGGATTTAAATCTTAAATATTTAAGGTCAAATTTAATTCACTCGCGCAATTTGAACTCATATCTTAAATGTTGTAGTTCAAATTTTAACTCACTAGCGCAATATACATTTAGATGTTCGATATTAAAGGTCAAATTTAATTCACTGCGCAATGTGAAATGTGAAGTTCAATATTTCGTTCAGGCCACTTGTTTTTATTTTGCAACCTGTTGATCAATAAATGACGCATAGTATATTATATAATATTGAATTTTACACCGTCTTATTTTATTTCTCTTCGCTTGACAACGGCCTTTTGATCCAGCGTTCCAGTCACGTAAACGCGGTTTAAAAACTTTGGATCTTTGGTTCTCGTTCCCCTCGGCCAAGTTCTCTTCAAAATACCCATTGACCCCACCAATGACATCGTTTATCTGTTTATTATCAGTTATATTATACAGTTAGTATATGGCAAGGTCTAGAAGCCTATTGATTGTAAATGGGCAAAGGCGGTGTCATTTGGCAAAGGCCAAATACGGAGACAAGGACAAATTACACTTAGTTCTCTGGTACATAACATTAATAACAATTTGATAAAGGCAAGGACAAATAACCTTTCTGGTACATAACATCAAGGTCATTGGCCATATTTTTAGCCATATTTTTAAATTTAATACAGAGGGGATGCATCCGCATAGCGGTTCCCTTGTTTAAATATGTTTAACGGTTTACAATGTTATAAAGAACAAATCTTCTCTTAATGCATATACCCGCTGATTTCCCAGTACAAATACAAGAAGATTGTCATGTGCAAATCAAGCAGGACAGCTTTAAATTCCGTATTTTAACTAGGTTAAATACGGTTTCCAAATATGGTAATGGTACGTCACTGAAATATGATGTAACGTCATTGAAATATGAGGTCACGTCATTGAAATATGATTTCACCTCATTCAAAATGTGGTAGTGGGGCGGGATTCACAAGTCTTTCACGAATTGCCCATGTTTTGTCTTAAATTTAATACCGAGGGGATGCATCCGCTTTGCGGTGCCCTTGTTTAAATATGTTGAACGGTTTACAATGTTATAAAGAACAAATCTTCCCTTAATGCATATACCCGCTGATTTCCCAGTGCAAATACAAGAAGATTGTCATGTGCAAATCAAGCAGGACAGCTTTTAATTTCGTATTTTAACTAGGTTAAATACGGTTTCCAAATATGGTAATGGTACGTCACTGAAATATGATGTAACGTCATTGAAATATGATGTTACGTCATTGAAATATGATTTCACCTCATTCAAAATATGGTAGTGGGGCGGGATTCACAAGTCTTTCACGAATTTTATTTTTTGTTTGAATTGTGATATTTCGTTTTTGAAAATTAAATACCAAATTTGTATTTTTGCCCATGTTTTGTCTGAAAAGGTATACTAGGTATATGATTATGAGGACATTATGTTGCAGTATCGAGAAATGGCTTTGTATTGTCTACTCGAGGGCGTAGTATATCAATTGTCCACGCCCTTCGTAGTACAATACAAAAGCCAGTACCTACTGCAACATAACCTTTCCTATGTATTGATTGATCCAGGTCAATTGGACTTGCAACACCGGTCGTCACAAACAAATCATGACTTCGGCACTTGGCCATACGAAGTAATTTAACTGAACTATGGTTGAAAAACGACAATGGATATATCTTTAATATTTAATTACTACTTAATTTAACCCTTTCTCACATACAACAAATCTGCAGCAGTCCAAACTATAGAAAATCTCTATAAGTTATAGTATGATTATTGGATAGAAATTGAAATCATCGTGGTAAATGGATGTGGGAAAGGGTTAAACGTCTACACTTTTAAAACGAACATATATTATTCCATAATACATATATTATTCCATAATACATACTTCCTTGTACACAGCAAAGGTACATGTAGGATGTACGTTGCTATCGACAACACAACGACAATGGATATTATTAGATTTAATTGTATTAAACCGTCCACAACTTTGAAAAGAACATGAGTCATGCATTAATGCATAATTCCTTCGATCCAGCTGAGGTATGATGTCACACGAGTGTATACTCCAGGTTTTTGGGCCTTACCACACTCGTCACCCCAGGACACGACACCGGCAACCTCCCAGGCCTCGTTTCGTTTACACACAAGCGGGCCGCCACCGTCACCCTGAAAAACAAAGTACCTTTTCCAGCTTTCCAATTTGAAACAAATCTATAGCAGATGACTGAAAATAGCCATGCGTTATATCTATGGCTTCATGCAAAACGGTTTGTAACTACATTTTGTGACACGAATATTGAATACGGTCTAAATCAATCTCGTTAAAATCAGACAAAAATACTTCGCTGAACGTATATATGGGATCTGACGACACCGCATAAAAGGTCGTCTCGAATTGACCCTACACTTTTAGATATTTTTTCAATCGGAACACTCGACATTCACCGCTTTTCTATCTCCCCTGTTGATACCTATCGATTTTATAGGCGAACGTTTGATTGGCTGACGAAAAGGTCAATCTGAGACACCCTGTAATAGCCAGTCATTAGCTCTGTACGGGCGATTGCTACTGAAACGAAATTTTGGTCGGGTGTCTAAATCGTCATCATTTAAATGAACCCGTTATATTAAGGATAAAGCCAAACGCCTTTTAAATAATAATAATAATAAAAACTAGAAAGGTTGTTTTTATGAAAAAACATATGTCTCCCCATTGCAGTTTGTCAATGACTATTAAAATATTGAACAAGGGGAGATTACTTTGCAACGAAGTAGCCCAGAGTTATAATTCTTGCAAGGTGCACAACTTCACATTGCCATCTGTCTATATTCCAAGTTTCAATAAATTCCTTTAAGTACTTTCTTAGTTCTGCTCTGGAGAAAGTTTACACTCTTAAAATATTGAACAAGGGGAGATAACTCATAATTATTGCAAGGTGCACAGCTTCACATTGCCATCTATCTAAATTCCAAGTTTCAATTAATTCATTCAAGTAGTTTCTGAGTTCTGCTCTGGACAAAGTTTACACTATTAAAATATTGAACAAGGGGGAGATAACTCATAATTCTTGCAAGGTGCACAACTTCACATTGCCATCTATCTATATTCCAAGTTTCAATACATTCCTTCAAGTAGTTTCTGAGTTCTGCTCTGGACAAAGTTTACACTAGTAAAATATTGAACAAGGGGGAGATAACTCATAATTATTGCAAGGTGCACAACTTCACATTGCCATCTATCTATGTTCCAAGTTTCAAGAAATTCCATCAAGTAGTTTCTGAGTTCTGCTCTGGACAAAGTTTACACTATTAAAATATTGAACAAGGGCAGATAACTTTGCAACAAAGTGGCCCAGAGTTATAATTCTTGCAAGGTGCACAACTTCACATTGCCATCTATCTATATTCCAAGTTTCAATACATTCCTTCAAGTAGTTTCTGAGTTCTGCTCTGGACAAAGTTTACACTATTAAAATATTGAACAAGGGGGAGGTAACTCATAATTATTGCAAGGTGCACAACTTCACATTGCCATCTATCTATGTTCCAAGTTTCAAGAAATTCCTTCAAGAAGATTCTGAGTTCTGCTCTGGACAAAGTTTACACTATTAAAATATTGAACAAGGGCAGATAACTTTGCAACAAAGTGGCCCAGAGTTATAATTCTTGCAAGGTGCACAACTTCACATTGCCATCTATCTATGTTCCAAGTTTCAATCAATTACATCAAGTAGTTTCCGAGTTCTGCTCTGGACAAACAAAAGTTAAGAAGAAGAAGAAGAATAACTAGAGATTGTAACTGTAGCAACAGTTACGAACGATTCCCTTGCCATTTTATTTAACAAGGGGAGATAACAGAAACGAGTATTCGGTCATGCGCTAATACACTTGCGAAAGTTGTACCACTTGATTAGGAACACATGTACTAAGTTTCAAGTCTCTATCACTTGTCGTTTTTGAGTTATACAATTCCGAAAAATCGACCAATCAGAAACGAGTATTCGGTCATGCGCTAATACACTTGAGAAAGTAGTACCACTTGATTAGAAATACATGTACTAAGTTTCAAGTCTCTATCACTTGTCGTTTTTGAGTTATACAAGTCAGAAAAATCGACCAATCAGAAGCGAGTATTCGGTCATGCTCAAATACACATGAGAAAGTGGGTCACTTAATTGGGAACACTTGTACTAAGTTTCAAGTCTCTATCACTTTTCGTTATCGAGTTATACAAGCTTTAATCACCAAATTATTAAAATAATGAAAAAGGGGAGATAACTTTGCAAAAAAGTGGCTCAGAGTTATCATTCTTCAATCTTGCACACCTTAACATTGCCATCTATCTATGTTCCAAGTTTCAATATTATCTGACCATTCGTTCACAAGATATCGCTCGGACAAAACTTGATTTAAATATTGAAAAAGGGGAGATAACTTTGCAAAAAAGGGGCTCAGAGTTATCATTTTTGCCTCTTGCACAACTTCACATTGCCATCTATCTATGTTGCAAGTTTCAATCAATTCCATCAAGTAGTTAATGAGTATTGCTCTGGACAAAAATTTGGATAGAAGAAAGAGAATAAACAATAATAATAATAAAAAGAAAAAACAATAGAAAAACAATACGATTCCCAACTCTGTTGGGGAATCGTAATAATAAGAATAAGAATAACTACAAATACAGCATGTCCCCCCTTTCGGAGAAGGGGAGACATAACAAGAGACCCAAGAGGGCTAGTATCGCTCCACGGCCATTAGGCACAAATTAAATCTCCAAACAGCCCCGCCCCCTGAAGGCCATATTTTTGACCAATCAACATGGCTTGAAGGAATCTGATAGAGGGTCACCCTAGAAACATTTCTACAAAATTATTTGAAAATCGGCCCAAAACCTTTGGAGGATTTTTTAAGATTTCACTATAGCCATATAAGGCAAAATAGCCCTACCCTCTGGCGGCCATAGTTTCTAGACCAATCAACATGGCTTGAAGGAATCTGATAGAGGGTCACCCTAGGAACATTTCTACGAAATTACTTGAAAATTAGCCTGACACTTTCGGAGGAGAACATTTTTTAAGTTTTCACTATAGCCATATAAGGCAAAATAGCCCCGCCATCTGGCGGCCATGTTTTTCGACCAATCAACATGGCTTGAAGGAATCTGATAGAGGACCACCGAATGAGCATTTCTACAAAATTATTTGAAAATTAGTCTGACACTTTCGGAAGAGAAGATTTTTTAAGTTTTCACTATAGCTATATAAGGCAAAATAGCCCCGCCCTCTGGCGGCCATGTTTTTTGACCAATCAACATGGCTTGAAGGAATCTGATAGAGGGTCACCCAATGAGCATTTCTACAAAATTATTTGAAAATTAGCCTGACACTTTCGGAGAAGAAGATTTTTTTAAGTTTTCACTATTTTTTTCTTTCGGTTTCCATGGAAACCAGAATTTTGCATGGATCCAACAAAATTGAAGGAATTTAGGAGAGGATGCTTCCTACGAAGTTTCATCCCAATTGGCCAAGTGGTTAGGGAGAAGAAGTTGTTTGAAACAAAAAGTTAACGCACGCACGCACGCACGAACGCACGACGGACAATTCGCCATGAAATAAGCTAGACTGGCTTTCACACATACAACACATCTGTAACATATGACTTTTAGATAACATCGACAATGGAAAATCGTCAAAATTGATAGTTTTATTATTGAATATAATTAAAAATATTGTGACAAATGGAAGCATTGCTACTTAAAAGCAATTTCTCTATTTTCTCTATGTTTCCAAAAGTCGTCTACTGCAGATGGTAAAGGGATGTTTAGGTTGAATTATTAATATCTAAGCCCGAAGTCGCCTAACATTCTTATTCGAAATTGACGAAGAAACACAGTTTCTGATTGGCTGTTAAGAAATTAATTTCGGCTGCGCTCTCAGGAAACAAACCGTTATAAATTTGCGACCAGTTAAGATCGAGATCAGTCAAGTGCAGACATATCTGGGTATGTACCGTTCGCCCATTTAATCTTAGAATGTTTAAAGACACTTCTGTTTTGGCTAAATCGTGAGCAAAAAGCCGTTGTTTTGATGAAATCGTTACAAAATAGCTCTTATTATGGCGAATATGTATCACATTGTCTCTCCGAATATGTAATGCTAGTCCTTAGATAGACATACTTGCCAGACATTGTATAAAATACCGGTGAATAATGGCACAATGATATTGGCTCTTGTTTGGGCTCATTAGTGAACCAATAGCTATTGTTGTTTTGGTCAGTTCGGGCGTCCGAATGGCTCTTGTTTTGACTATATCGAGCCACAATGCTCTTGTTTTGACTATTTCGTGCTCCTATGGCTCTCGTTTTGACTTTGTCGTGCCCCAAATGGCTCTTGTTTGGTCTATTTCGTGCCCTAATGGCTTTCGCTTGGTCTATTTCGTGCCCCTATGGCTCTCGTTTTGACTTTGTATTGCCCCAAATGGCTCTTGTTTGGACTACTTCGTGCCACAATGGCTCTTGTTTTGACTATTTCGTGCCCTAATGGCTCTTGTTTGGTCTATTTCGTGCCCCTATGGCTCTCGTGTTGACTTTGTCGTGCCACAAATGGCTCTTGTTTGGACTATTTTGTGCCCCAATGGCTCTTTTTTTATTATTATTTCGTGCCCCAATGGCTCTTGTTTTGACTATTTCGTGCCCAAATGGCTCTTATAACGTCGGACCTATCGGCTCTCTCAATACCTACTACTTGTCCTATGATAGACACACATGCTAGACATCGGCAACATACCGGTTAAACAATATCACAATTGTATTGGCTATGACAGAATAAAAAAAAATCAATATTCAAATATGATACGAATCATACCTGGCATGAATCTTTTCCACCGTCAGAGGTCGCTCCGGCACAGATATGTGTCGACTGTACGGATCCGTTTCCAAGGTAATAAGAACACAGTTGATTTGAGATGGTTTCTAGATTGACGTATTCAAGGCTTTGGGTTATTGGGGCGTTGCCATTCGCGTCTGTAAACATAAGACATTAACGATTTCTCACATGCAGACGCATTTGACATACTGATATGCAGCATATTAGTTTTGAAAGTATTGTATCAAAAGAGGAAAATTGCTCAGCGTCTAAAACCTTCTTCTCTTGCCACATTGTTTTCAACTCAATTCAGTATTTTTACTTTTGTTTATAGAGTTTTTCCATATTTCAACCAAAATAAATCCAATGTCGTCTGCTGCAACAATGTCGTCTTACTGATTGTAAAATGGGTTACACGTTTAGACATCTTTCTAACGAATGATACGAATTGGCAAAACATATCTATGAATAACAATCTTTCTTTTGAGTAGAGTAAAACACATGTTGCTGATTCTTCTTCTGTCATGTTGTTAAGAAAGCTTTCCCGCTGCAGACGCAGCATACTAACTTAAACATGTGGGAAAGGACTAATATGACCATAACACTTATAATTTTCTTGTTCTTAAAATCTGTCGGCGTTTGTACCCCAAGGAAATGAGCAGTATACCATCATGCAACTTTTTCTCGGTAAAACCCTGTGTAATGGGATGTTCAACGAATCTTCTCAGTGCGACAAATCATAATGCCTTCTAACACATACGGGAATGACAGTCAAATAAGCATTTAGAATTAGAATGTAATGAAGCACAACACGGCTGTGATTACGAACCCCTAATCTGCTGTTCCAACAAGACTTCTTCATATAATTATATTATTGGTTAAATTAAGTGGAATATTGATTATCTCTATGACACTCTGGAAATAATGTGTACTAAGCCAAGATTCAAAGTTGAAATATATATCTGTTCTGTTCTCCAGATTAAGTCATTGAATGTTCGAGACAATGAATATTCGAGACAATGCATGTTCGAGTCAATGAATGTTCGGGACAATGGATGTTATAGAAAATACATGTTCGATACAATTAATGGTCAATTCAATGAATGTCCGAGACTCTGATTGTGACAACAACACTCAACTATGGGTGAACGTCCAACACATTGACCGCCTCACACACCACAAAGGATTTGGTTAAACGCCGGTTTATTTTTTAAAACTAAGTTTTAGTCATATAATGGCGACAAGTTCACATACCCATGTATTTCCTGGCTTTCTCACATCAGCACACTCCAGACACCAATTTTTCCAAGCATCTGGCCGCTTGTCTACATAGACTGTTAGCACATGGGTGGAAGACGACTGACGCCTATCGCATTGATATTTTTCAAACGTCGGAAAGAAATTTGGGGTTAAAATCACAACTGAGCTCCCGGGGCTCACCCGAGGCGCACGCTCTACCACTACACTACCCTACCCTACCCTACCGTAGTACGTAGCTCCCCAGCCGGACACGGTGCATACATCTGAACCGAAGGTATCTCCAGCCCGGGGAAGGCACGCCGCTCTTACATATCTGTAAGTATATGTATACAACTTCTAGATGGGGAACATCATTTTCAGTAGCGATACCTGGCTTTGTATTTTACTACGAGAAGTGTGGAAATATTGATATTTCGCGAGACCGATCGTCTCACCATCGAGTGATATCCATTCCATTTGGGCTTAATTAACAAAATTATCAGTGTATACGTGAGGGGAGAGTATTGCGTTTAGGAAAAATATAGATTCCTGGATCAAATTCTCCCAACATTACCTAGCACTAAGTAATACTTAAACGTATATTATATTATTTTTATTTCACGAATAAAAATGTCAAAACATTTCATTTCTTAACAAGTATTGTTAGTCAGCAAAATTACTATTTATATCAACTTAGTAATTTACTTAAATACAGTCCATTATTCATGTTTTACAAAAAAGATGAAATATGCTTTTAAGTATTTAAGTATTACTTAATTATTGGACCCTGGACATGTTAAAATATGTTTCTGGTGCATAACAACTCTTATTAACAGCTCGAGATATTGTATTTTGAAAACATTTTATTATATTATATACTCAATGATAAAATATAGAGATTTCCCAACTTGAAAAAACCTATAACATGCTTTTTGTCTATTGAGCAATATCGCCTAGTGTGCGATATAGCTCACTAGCCGGATTTTCGGAACTACTTTTTTTAAACTCTAATTAAAGCTCCGTTTTCACTACTTAACACTTTATTTCCATGACGAACAGTTAAATCTTTTAAATCGGCAAATAAGAGCTTGAATCGACATGACACATTTATTTCAATCAATGTACACATTTGTCGGTGCGCGCGTAGTGACGTCACTGCACAACTAGCAGATTACGTCTTTCAGAGCTCTCCGCTTCTGAGCTAAAAATAAATGAGCTGCACAGGGGTATTGTCGTTTAAAAACGAAAATTAGCGCCGAGTATATAATATATAGTTTAATAAACATTGTTTTCATGATTTGGGAATTAAATCCCTCGTGAAAGAGAGAGTCTTGCATATAAAAACTCGTGCGCTATGGCGCACTCATTTTTATATCCTAAGAATCTCTTCCACTTGGGATTTAAATCCCGTATCATGAAAACAATGTTAATTAAACTCTATATATTGGTTAATATTTTGCGGATCTATTATAGTGACGTATTTGTTATACGAATATGCATTATAAAACAAAATCTAGGCAATATTTTCCAACAATCATTACGAAAGCGAAACATTCCATACCAATAAGGTAACATGTATATATCGTTAAATTTCAGAGGTCCAGATAAGGAGGGGTAAACAGCTGTTTTCCCCACAATATCTCTCTTATAATCGAAGCAAATCCTATGTTGTGGGTACTCAATAGATTCGTCTCATTGAGACGATTCTTTTTAGTACACACAACATAGGGTGTGAAAGAGTCAAATAAGGATTTAAGAATGTATAAAAACGCCCCTTATCTAGAGCTCTCATTACTTTTTTAATAATCATGATACAATCAACAACTTAGCGTCCAGTACAGCTGTTTTCCCCACACTATCTCTCTGTTTTATAATCCAAGCAAATCTTATGTTGAGTACCCATAACATAGGGTTAAGGGTCAAATAAGGATTTTAGAACATTTAGAGCTCTCGTTTATCTTTTTAATAATCATTATACAATCAACTCACCGTCCAGTAATGTCCACCGGCTTGCTCAATTTCATAAGCGCTATATCGTTGCTATACTGGTAGGTATCGTTGTAACTTTTATGCAGATAGATGGCGCTCACCTGAGCTATGTTAGACTGGTATATTCTCGACTGGCTTTGTAGCCAATCCGACTGACCACTGGTAAGCATTGGAACCCATTCTGTTTGAAGAAAATAGAAAATATTCATTTAAAATTAGTAACATTATACATGTGTATATGGAGTTGTTAATTTTCCCTTGTGGTTAATGGTAATAATGAATATATAAGCTTATTCCACATAGACTGTTGAGCTTTTGAGCGTTGGAGAAAGAATTTTGCCCAGATCTGGATTGGTCGAACTTCACAATCCCTTGGATATACAATCTGCGTTTGCAGCTGGGGGCTCAGCTTTTGTTATTGTTTGTTTCGGTATATGATTGAAATATATATTTTCACTTATTGATCAACAAAAGGGTTAGTATCACAGGCGCTAAGTAAGCCATGAGTGAAAAGTGAGGTTTTTAGTATTAACGAATATAAATGAATCTCAACATTATACTATATTTATCAAGATAAAATCCTATGTTAATCATGAATGATTTCTTGATTTCATGTAATAAACATGGATATACAAATGAAACGGACTTACTTTTCAAAACAATGTAGCAGCGGTAAGCACCCATTGGTTGCTAATCAAAGTACCTCCACAAACGTGCTGACCGTAAATCCTCAGGGACACCTGAAAAAAAATCAAAAACAAACACCCAGAGACAGAAATAGGGGATTGAAACACACATAGAGAAAGAGATAAGGTGATTAAGACAGAGAGACAGAAATAGGGGATTGAAACACACATAGAGAGAAAGATATGTGTTAAAGACAGAGGCATGATACTGGATTGAAACACAAAGAGAACGATAGGTTATGTGAACAGGGACATAAAATGGGATTGAAATATAAAAAATATAGATGATGGAAACAGAGGCATGCATAGAGGATTGAAACAGAGAGAGAGAGAGAGAGAGAGAAGAGAGAGAAGAGAGAGAGAGAGAGAGAGAGAGAGAGAGAGAGAGAGAGAGAGAGAGAGAGAGAGAGAGAGAGAGAGAGAGAGAGAGAGAGAGAGAGAGAGAGAGAGAGAGAGAGAGAGAGATAGAGAGAAGAGAGAGAAAAAAGAGAGAGAGAGAGAGAGAGAGAGCGAGAGAGAGAGACAGACAGACAGACAGACCAGACAGAGAGACAGACAGACAGAGAGAGAGAGAGACAGAGAGAGAGAGACATGACAAGAGACAGAGACAGACAGACAGAGAGACAGAGACAGAGACAGTGAGACAGACAGAGAACAGAGACAGAGACAGAGAGAGAGACAGAGACAGAGAGAGACAGAGAGACAAAAATATGGATTGGAAACCAAAACATAATATGTGACGGCAACAGAAACAGTCATATATAGGGGATGGAGTCATACACGAGGCTGAAATATGGAATCAAATTAGAGACATAAATAGTTGATTAAAACAAAAATAGAAATTGTTGATAGAAACAAAGACAAAATAGGGACATGATACAGAAACGGAAATTATGGATCGAAACAAAGACAGAATATGGGATGGACACAGCAAAAGCACAAGGTATGGAAACAGATACAACAACAGGGGATGGGAAAAGTGAAAATAATAGGAAATGGAAATAGAGATAGGGAAAGAACAGAGAGAGAGAGATACAAAATTAGGAGAAAACAGACACATAAATACGGGTTGGAAACATAGATAGAACTAGGGATTGGAAACAGATATATGGATTGGAAACAGAGACAGTAATAGGGGATGGAGACATAGATATAACTAGGGATTGGAAACAGATATAGGGATAGAAACAGAGACAGCAATAGGGGATGGAGACAGAACAATACCAATAATGTATGGAAACAGAGGACTAAACAGGTAATGGAAACAGAGATATGGTCAGGACCAGAGACAGAACTAGAGAATAGAGTCATAAACATAAATAGGTGATGAAAACAGAAATAGGGAATGGAAAAAGATCTAAATTGTCATCTTCTAAAGAAAACATTACTATATATGAACACTTTGTCACATACAAAAGTTGTATAGCAGACGAATTTGAAAGTATCTTGGCCAAACGATGGAAAAATATCATTTATGAGCAATTTCTCATTTTGCCACAATGTTTTCAAAGGTCGTCTGTTGCATATTAAAAATGCCCGGCGATTGGGAAAGGTGCCATGGAAATTATCCATGCTGAGAAACAGTACCACCCAACTTGCTTATGAAAAACAATATAAAATCTCTTTAAATTAAAGTGCAGTTATTGAATAGAGATGACAGATTGTGACAAAAAGAATACATTTTTTCATTTTTAGCAATTTCACCTTTTGCCACAATGTTTTCAAAAGTCGTTTGCCGCAAGTGGGAAAGATGTAAATTAAAGAAAATGATTAACTATGAGTATTACCTGCCAAGGAAATTCTCCATGTTGAGCCACGCTGCCGCCGACAATCTTGTTCGTGGTTCCGACGAGGGACGTTCCACATGTACCGTGGGAAGAGAAACTAGAACGGTAAGGTTTGTGTTTTAGTATTAAAGGTCCAGTACCAGTTTAGTTGTAGTTATACTCATGGCCCATAAGTGCATGCGAGAAAACACACATACATAAAAAAAGGTTAAAAACCAACTGAACAGTAAAGTGTAATACGTTAACAGATAAAAGATGAAACATATACAGCAAAACACAATATTGACTTCAATATACCATCGAGGGACGATCCACATGTACCGTGGGAAGAGAATATTAGTTATTGGGTTTGTTACTGACCCACTACGCAAATATAGGGGGTATGTAGGATTAATAGGGGGCGAGGCGATAGCCGAGTCCCCCTATTCACCCAACAGACCCCCCTATATTTCCGTAGTCGGTCAGTAACAAACCCAATAATTGATTTATTTTGTCGACCACATACAATTATTGGGTTTGTTACTGACCCACTACGCAAATATAGGGGGTATGTAGGATTAATAGGGGGCGAGGCGATAGCCGAGTCCCCCTATTCATCCAACAGACCCCCCTATATTTCCGTAGTCGGTCAGTAACAAACCCAATAATTGATTTATTTCGTCGACCACATAAAACTGAACTATACTGTAACTTGTTGATATTTGTTGGTAGCATAATATGACATCGGAAAATGACGTCATGGGTAAAATTATCTCAGACAGACAGACATACAAACAGAGAGAGAGACAGAGAGAGAGAGAGAGAGAGAAGGAGAGAGATAGGGGGTGCTTGCTGTTTTTTCACTTGCGTAGTCTGTTTTAAATAGTTTTATATATCTAGATAGATGTGGTCGTATAGATAGATCTATCAATATTGATTAAAAAATTAGAATAGATTATATTATTATTTAACATGAACACATTTAATTCAATTCATTTCATTTCTTTCTGGGTAACTGGTAACATTTTAGAGCCACTTTACGAAAACCAACCTTTGAACACTGAAACAGAATATAGACCCAGATAAGCCGCCACATATGAATGTGTGATCTAATCAGGGTCTGCACTGCTTGTATACAGTAGAAAAGACATTAAACTGCAGCTACAGATGAGAGAGAAACTGTGTAGACTCTTGATCAAATACTGATTTTCACATATGGCTGCTGATCTGAGTCAAACATTTATGAACAGTCTAAAGGTTGAATTTTGTATAGATGATCATTTTTTCATAAGGCTGTCCATTGTTATTTTTTAATTGTAACATTATTGATCCAAGTGATCTTGCAGTTGTTGAACGTTTTATTGCTTGGCACTGCTGGTTGTACTGGTCCAGGAAGAGCATCAAAATCACTGAACAGTTTCTCACAGTTCATTTCGGCAAGTTCATTGGATAGGCCTCGATCACACACTGGCAAGAGTCCTTCGTTCTGTGAAATGATGTTTGTAATAGCTTGTCCCATTTGCACTTTCTCAGAATCACCAACACGTTGTTAAACAGACAAAGACTGGACAGACTTGTGTCCAGACATAACTTGGGCTGGTCCAAACATACTTTTAGATAGAATAGTAGCCCTTGTGGCCCTGATTGAATGATTGATGTTAAGCTTTGACAAGCCAGCAGCCATGCTTAAACCTGACATGAACTGCTGTAACTTCTTCTCCCCGACTGGTATATTGCAGTACCATACAGTCAGTGTCATCTGGGATGAAGCTGTCATTGGACCTCTGCCACAGTCTGCAAAAAAAATGATGACATCCATTTGGCATTATCCTTCATGTGCTTATAAACCGAGTTTTTCCTCCTTTTAGATATAAAGTAGAGAGTAGATCTAGAGAAAATATAAAATATGTGTTTAATGGGAATTTATTAACAGGGTGAGTGAGAGAGAGAGATCAAACGTTTTATTTGAACAGCAAACAATTTACTGTTTCCAATTAATTAATCAAAGATCATCTAATCTCTTGTTTTGAACAGCTATCATTTTACGTTAGAAAATCATTTAGTTATTTTTTATCAATCAATCAATCAATCGATTGATTGATCGATCTCAACTTAGAAATTATTTGAACAAGCATCAATTTACCTGTTGCACTCAGAATGCAGTTTGGAGAGGTACTTCTCAAATGATAGCACGGGACAGTACTCTGAGGCTGAAATAAATTTATAATCAAAATTAATTTTATGGCATTTTATGCAAGATCTAAATCTGTAGTCATAAGGTTCTGTGATATATACTGCCAATGTATCTTTGAACCTAGATCTGAATATTACTTAAGGTAGAGCATCTGTAACAGTCAATATTTCAAATGTGACTGAACTTTTTTTCTGAGCCAAAAATAAATTTGTTATATATAGTTTCATATTTTAATTATTTAAACAATATAGTCTTTTCCTTCAAGTATTAACAAGTTTAAGATATTCATTGTTTAAGAATGTTGCTAGAATAATACATTTTGTAACTTAAATATATTGCAATTTTTGTTTAGGTGGGTGGGGTAATGATATCAATCATTTTCAATCATTTGATAAAATTCAATATATTTAAGTATAATATGTATAATTATATCAAGTAAAATTGTTTTACTTTAAACATTTGCCAAAATGTCAACCACATTAAAGCTATTATTATTATTATTGACGGTTATAAATGTTGAAAAGTCACTTTTTGACTAAATTTTGCGTCATTTTATTTTCCAACCTGTCTTACATAAAACCTTATTAAAAGCAAACGAGACGGTAAAAGTTTTTTATTTTTGTGTATTTTGCTCATCTAACATTATTAAAAATATTGGTATATAACATAGGTGGTTTAATAATATAGTTATAGTACTAGAACAATTTTAAACATGACAATTAACAATATTTTCTGAAAAAAGTATAAAACTCAAAGAGGGGGTAGGGTTATATTTGTAGATTTTTTCTATTTTTATTTTTGAGATATGTAATTCTCATTGGTATTTTTTAAATCAGCATTGTTATTTTGATGTAAAAATGGTCTTAGTTAATGATATAGTTAATATGTAAGATTATTAAAACTATTTAATTGACTTAAGAAGTTGTTACAATTTTGCTTTCTCAATGCCTTATCAAAGTCTGGGACATTGGACACTTCAAATTTCAATAATTTTTATTCTAGACGGTAAAATCTTTTAATACTTCCCCAATATTTCCCTAAAGGGTTCAGGATAACTAGAAAAAAAGTTCAGTCACATTTGAAATATTGACTGTTACAGATGCTCTACCTTAAAAATAACAATTGGTAGGTAATGATAATGTAATCTCAACCATTTAGATATCTACAGAGTTAAAGCATCTGGGTAAAAGGAAGAATGTCTAAAAGAAACGAAATTGCTGATTTTGAAGGGTTTTTGAAAACAACATGGGTGGGAAACTGAGCATTTGCTCGTTATGACAACTGACAACTCGTGTAAGAATCTCGATATATCATGAGAGAACTAACCTGGATTTTCTGGCTCACACCAGAGGAGTTTTCCTTGTCCAGCCTGTAGTTTTTTGTAAGCTCGCCATGCGCTTTCTTCACAATTTTAGCTCCAATGTTCTTCTCTCTTTCTATCATGAATGTGTCTTAAATTACTCTCCAGACTATTAAACTGCGATTCGTACCTAACTAGATTCGCTCTCTTTTGAAAGTGTATAGATCTATTTCAACATAGGCAACTGAAAAAAAACTTCCAGTCAGCTTGATCTGGGAATAAACGCCATATTGAATTAACGCAAACCCGATTATGGAATGTACTTACCCCCTATAGAAATATAGGGGGTCTGAACGTGACAGGCTTTAACAAATGAAATTGTTAGAATTTCGTGGGAGGCGAAATAAACTAAAATGATAAGGTTTGTGATTAAGTATTAAAGGTCCAGTATCAGTTTAGTATATTGACTTCAATATACCATCGAGGGTAGGTCCACATGTACCTTGGGACGAGAAACTATTTTCGATTTAGCATTAACTATTTCGCTGCCAAAGGCAATTACGGGCTTTTGATAACAATGCAGATTCAGTTGAGACAGCTCGTAACAGGCTGTCTCTTTTTAACTATTCATTGTTTGCTACTTAGACATTAAATTTTACCAACTGTCCGGCTTGACGAAATTTGAGTGGTTCAATTCTCAACATGTAAGAGTCGACTTTGAGAAATTCGGCAGTGAAATAGTGTACTAGTTTAGTTTTATTTATACTCATGGCCCATATGTGCATGCGAGATAACACACACACACATACATACATACATACATACATACCATTCCACAGTTATGTGTAACACTTTGACAGATAAAAGATGAAACATTTGCAGCAAATTACAATATTGACTTCTGTATACCAAACGAGAGACTATAGAAAATCAAAGCGCCAATGGCACTGTAGTGGCGATCGTATTGATCATCCTGCAAAGTAACAAGCAGTATATCGGTGTAGGGCTTGCATGACTCTGGTGCGGGTTAATTTGAGAATGTATCAACCCTTCATCTTTTGACAGTAGAATAATGTTGGTCATAATATGTTCAAAATTAGGCCATTCCAAAGTTATGAAAAATCCATGTTGTTAAGCGCAGGACTTCAAATCTTTTGAGGGTTTCAAGGTAGTGGTTCGAATCCCTCCAGAAGCACTTTTTTTTTTCTTCTTTTGTTTCATTAGCTAACACTTTTTACAGTTTATATTGTACTTTGAATTAAAAAGTAATTAAATATATTTCTATACATAAATATTAGCTTCTTTGAAGATTTTATTACTTGCAGTCACGGCTGAAATAGATGGTTGGGAATTTCAAACTCTATTTTTAAATGAGACGGTTAAAACATTTTGATTTTTTGGCATAATGTTCCCAAAAGGTTAAAGTTAATTATCAATAAAGAACAGGTCATGAGTATTTCTAGAACTTGTTGATTTTTGCTTTTAAACGTCGATGTTCCAATTTTACGCGGTCAAAATGGTATGTTAAAATCGTAATACCATATGACTATTCCAGTACAGTTTGATTATATTTATTGGTGATGTGATCAATAATGTATTATTTCTGAAAGCAAATATATTTCTTGTTACTTTGATACCAAAGTATTACCAAAATGTTGAAAAATAAATGAAATAAAGGATTTTTCTTGTCTCTCGGGTGATGTCGTTTTTATTCTGAAAGGGGGGTAGGGTAATTCAAATTAAAATAAAATTATTATTTGAGGTTAAATTTCTTTTAAATTTTGTTTTTGAATCCAGGAAATGATACACATTAAGAAATTATCAATCTGATCATAATTTGAAATGTTGCCCATTAGGCTCCTACTACCTTAACAGATAAAAGATGAAACATAAAGCAAAAATCAATATTGACTTCAATATACCATCGAGGGTCGATCCACATGTACCATGGAAAGAGATACTAGAACCATAAGGTTTGTGATTTAGCATTAAAGGTCCAGTTTCAGTTTAGTTTGATTTATACTCTTGACCCATATGAGATAACACACATTACAGGTAACAGATACAACATATACATAATATTATATATGTGTGTATACGTTTATAGACTCCATGCACCACGAACTGATTAGATTACATGCATTTACGTACATAGACATTGCCTTTATAGAAAGTGACATATAGGCTCATGGGGCTGGGTGTTTTTCCAACAAACTTTGTATTATGTTTTAATATATGTTATACACATGTCACTTTTAAAGATTTACTTACTTACTTTCAGCAAGACACGAATAAGTTTTATAATGGCAGAACACATATACAGACGAGGGATGATCTACTGAGTACCGTGGGAAGAGAAACTGTAATTATAAAGTCTAAGATTTAGCATTAAAGATCCATTTAAGTTTAGTTTATTAAATACTTTGAATTGAATTGAATTGATTGGGTTTTGACGTCGTTTTGAAAAGAATTCATCCATATCACAGCGGCCAGTTTCTCATACCCATGTTTTTCCTGGCATTCTGACACCTGTAATTTACAATGCAATCTTTCCAGTCAACTCGCTGCTTTCCCACATAGACCGTTAGCCAAAGACGATGGTCGCATTGAGCTGGGATTCGAGCTCACAACTCCTCGATAGACAACATGACTGAGCTGCAGGGGCTCGGATAAAACCCTTGGTCGATCTCGGCATGAAAATGACAAACATACATAAAAGCGTTGGGTAGTAATTAAAGTATACGTATAGATTATAGAAAGTATAGTCACAATTTTAAAACTGTTCAAAATTTGTCTTGGAATATTAGAATCATAAGTCTGTGATAAAATTAGATTAATTATTCCTCTTTCCTGTACAATAAAAATCTAAATATTGATCGTTTACGCTTCATTTTACTGTTTTTCAACATTTACTGCCAAAATAGTTTTAAACTATTTTTTTCTTAATTTGTTAATAAAAGTAATATTTGCCAAAGTTTCAACATTTCAACAATTTGATCTCCATCCGGAGTTCAGCATAACAGGGAAAATATTAGATGGAAGACTGAATCTACATTCAGCATAATATATGAATGTATCTTAAATTGTTTGTTTGTCTTTGTCATATTTTCTACAGCTACGAAAAAGAGACATATCCACCCGTTTATCTGATGATTACTGCCTCGGCGGTGTAGTGGTATAGTGTTCGCCTTGGGTGCCGTAGGTCCCGGGTTCGATCCCCGGTCGGCTCATACAAACTACTTTTAAAATGGTAGTAATGGCTGCCCTCATAGGCGCTAAGGGTTGCGGGGTAAGCATAACACTATCTTGCTTGTGCCAGGATAAATTAACCAATAGTACCGGTAACATACCAAGAAAACGCCGTGATATAACTGAAAAATTGTTGAAAGCGATGTAAAACATCAAACAATCAATCAATTATGTGATCCTGATAAAGAGATACAAATAATAACAATACCTCAAAATCGCCATTATTTCGATGGTAAAGAGTAAAGCCACCCTGACACTGGTACGACTTTTGTTCACGCAATGCCACGCAATGTGTCGTGCCAATGATTGAAGTCTTCATGAACGAGTGTGATGAGAGTGTGAAGGGTGCGGGGGTGCGTACCATGTCGTAGAGAGAATGCGGGAACTCGGCGCGAACACTGTCGACGGTGCGTGTCAATGCGTGCCATCGGAATCCACTACACGCCATGCCACGCATTGTTCACGATTGTTCACGTTGTAGATGCGCAAGTCTGCGCCGCGTTCACGCATTTGAGCGTGTCGCGGAATGGTCGTGCGGTCGTAAGGCTGTTGTTACGAGTTGTTCACGTGATCACGGCACGCCCCCAGTTCACACATAGTTCGCACACGTCATGAACCGTTCGCGCATTGCCCGAACTGCTCACGAAGTGTTCATGCATAGTTTACCACCAATGACAGACGTCGGCGCTCACGTCAGTGCGTATACAAGCGGGCCCATCGCGAATTATGGCCACAACACAACTCGTCATCGAACAGACAACATGCCTACCAAGAAGAATGACAGGGGAAGGCGAAGACCAGTGCAGAATAGACAAAAAGAGGACAGGCCAGAGAGAGAGATACTAGAGAAAGAGAGAGATGTTTCTTCTCCTTCCTCCTCCTCAAGTGTTGATGTTGTTTCAGAGACACTACCTGAAATTATAACAGAGACTCAAAAAGAACTGTCAAGTGAAGAAGAGCCCACAGTACCTCAGAAGAAGAGACATATGAGGGTGCCAGAAAATTAGCCGAATATGTAAAAGACCACCCAATGTTGTTTGACAAGAGACAAAAGGACTGGCTCAGGCAGTCCGGCTCTGTTCTCTTCTACGGCATCATGCAACGTGCAGTTCTTCCATGTTCCTCCATCTGAAGCACCCCTCTCTGCCCCAACATCAACATACAAGAACTTATACCCAGCATCTGCAACTTCCATAAGTACAATGCTGTTGAAGCCCTTGTAATTATAATAGAAGGAGCCTCCTTTTGGTGGCTTCTTCATAGCAACGTGCTAGACGTCCAATGCCCCCAGACAGTTGCGGTAGTTCCATCTGGGGCTGAACTTCTCAGCAACCTCCTTCCACTCTTCTTCAGTTTTGGGGCAGCTGAGCACTTCGTCCTTGTAGACCGCAATGATGGCTTTGCACACCTCTAATAAGAAATTGCAGATTGTACTTCCTTCAACTATAAAGCTGTACTGTAGACTTGCATAGGAATTTCCAGTGGCTAAGAAGCGGAGGGTGGCAGCCACCTTTAGTCCAATTTCAAGCGGTCGTCTAAATGGTGTACACTGTAGTCTGTTTCTGAAGGTGAGGGGCTAACTTCTCCACCATCTCTTGGAACAAGTCAGGTGTAATTCTCAGGTAATTCCTGTAACCTATGGGATCTTCCTTGTGGAGTTCTGTCAATAGCTGATCATAATGTCCAAAATCATATCTTCTAGTCAACCATTTCCTAACCCACACTGCCCTTGCTTTCCTTGTTCTAGTTGGAGTCGTCTCGTCTTCTTTCTCATGCTCTTCCTCTTGCTTCCTTTTGTCCAGCTCTTCAAGAAGTAGCAATCATGCAGCTGCCATATATTGGCACTTTTTCTGTTCTGCAATAGCAGTGTCTCTGGTATTCTGCATCATGTATCGTCCACAGCAGGTCGAGGAATGAGGTTAAAGGTGTGAAACTACACGCTATATATATATAGCGTGCCGCTGAGCGGGACAAAGCGTGACAAAAACTGTCCCCGACGACTTCACGCATGCGCGAAATCGTCGGGGTAATGCGTTGCGATGCGGAAAGACAGCGGGAACTATGCGTGTCGTGCGGACACTGTGGGATAATGCGGTACGGTAGACGTGAACAATGCGCGAACAATACTTAACCTATGCGTAAACAAGAAGTGTCATTGCGTGTCAATGTGTGCCAATGCGGCCCATTTTTGGCCGCGCATTGCGTAGACAGTGCGTTACTTATACGTGTACAGTGCGCTAACAGTCCGCAAACATAGCTTCCCCTAGAACTGTATCATTTGCCATCGGCTCGTACAAATCAAAACAAATCAAAACTCATACAGTAAGATTTGTTGGTTTTACGCCGTTTTGAACATTGCTTCAGTTATAACACGGTGACAGTTCACTTATTCATGCTTCCTTGGTAAACAAACAAGTACTTTGCTAGGAAGAGTGCCCTTTAAAGGGCACTCGACCATGACCGACGCGACCTGGGAAAACGCCCGGTTCCAAATGCCCGACGCTAATCACACGGCCTCGGTGGAATTCCCCATACAGTAAGAAACAAGAGAAAGTTGATGCAAGGCACCAATGTCGCCGGAAAAGACTGCATAAATGTACTTTTTAGCACACATACATTCTTGACTTTTATTAGTCTAAACATTCACATAATGTTTTCATTAAGAACTAAGTTCAGGATTTCTTTTAGTCAGAATTTTGGAATATTTGCATTTGACAATAAAACCACAACAAATACAGTTTGGAATTTAAATCTACACGCAGTAAAAAGCCATTCAACCATTTCCATGTTTTTTAAAAAGCAACATTGAAAACCTTTAAAACACTGAGAAAACGATTAAATTGCTGAAAGCATGAACTTACTCCTTTTTAATCATAATTGTAATAAGTAGACCACACTTGAAATAACATATCAGCTTAATTGTTTATTTAAATCATTGATGCATACAATATATGTATGGCGAAAGAGAATGCTAGTTGCGAGTCCCATTAACATTTAAATGTTGGCAAGTATGAAATTAATTGGGTGCGAAAGAACTGATTTTCTTTAATTCTAAAATTATTGTTTATCAGAGTTTGTTCTTTTCTTAATTTGTTTCAAGGCAAATAAACATTTAATATCACCTATATTTATAATATTAATTTTTAGAGCATTTTTCGAAATGTTCACCTCCGGTAAAATAAAGTGTTATTGTATCATACAAGACGAATGTTTGACGCAAAGCATCAAAGAGAAGCCGCAATATTTCGTTGCACATGTAGAAATAAGAAAAAAGAATATTTAAATCCACAAACATTAGAACGATTTAAACTGTAGTCAGTAATGCTGATATCGGTATTTGAAGATATCACTTTTATGTATGATATTTAACCTAGCAGGGTCAGTGTTTGAAGTGAATGATTAATAGATCATGGAAATTGGCTTATACATGTATAATACTAAAGATAAATAGACAAGAGGTTATGATAAATTTCAATTTGTACCAAAAACTATTCTTGTTGAACACACACCCTTTTATGATTATGTTTTGTCAAATAATGCTGACACAGAACATCTGTTTTTGGTTTAACCATTTCCAACATAAAACAAATCTGCAGCAGATGACTTTGAAATTATCAAGCACAAAATATAAAAAATCTCTATAAATGATCTTATGACAATTGAAAAGTGTTGAAATAATTGTGACAAATGCAGATATTGCTCAACATGAGCAATTTCTCCTTTTGCCACAACGATTTCAATGATGTTTAACTTGACAGACTTTGAAATAATCAAGTGCAAAACATAGAAAACTCCATAATTGATAGTAAGAGTTTGAATTATTGTGGCAAATGGAGCAATTGAAAGTCAAAGCTGTCGGATTACAAAAGCACAATCTCGAGTGGACGACAATAATGTGAACTCTTGTCGTGATTAGCATTCAGAAATTCAAGGAAACGCGTTTCAATGTTAACGTAATCCGAAACACTGACAAGAGAGAAAATATGGGCACGTCTACAGTGTTCGTACAGTCAGCATTAATCTTAAAGCGGCCAATCTTTCACTGGTAAGTTTTTCAATGAAACAATAAATGTACAATTCAATGGGTGGGTACAGTCCAAATTGTGTTAACCATTTCCATATAACATATGCATTTTGAAGCTGCTGCAGCAGACGACTTTTGAAAACATTGTGACAAAAGGAAAAATTGCTCACAAATTATACCTTCATTTAGCCTGATGTTCTAAGTTTTGACCGTGACATGATTGAAAATTGTTGAAATAGTGTCAAAATCTAAGTTTTGTACACAGTTTTTCCTAGATGGTTTTAAAGTTGTCTGGTGCAGATTTGCCGTATGTGGGAAAGGGTTAATTGTCCAAAACTGTCCATTATGTCTTATTTGCACCCCATTCCGTTTTATTTCAATTATGAGATATATAATATATTAAGATTATCGGTATACCCATAAATTAATTGGGATTAATTCGGAAAATCTATTTCACTTCTGTCCCAAATTTGTCGTGTAACAGACCATACGAAAAGGGGGAAAAGCTTGCGAGGAAGAGATCAGTCTGATCATGAATTCATGACGATTCATTACCAAAAACCTACCACACAAAAATGCAAATTGATCTTATGCAATTAACACTTAAACTATCCAAATGCGGAATTTGTGCTGACGCGGTTGATTTGAGTACGCGCTATGACGTAGCTATTTCCCATATAGACTCTCGAAAATTGTGGTGTTAAAATCTGTGACCTTTTGTGTGTGTGGCAGACGACTTTTGAAAAACATCGTGACTAAAGGAGACATTGCTCAAAACTGTTTTCAATGATTATACTTTATAGAATTTCCTAATTTCCGATGTTATTTACACATGTCAAGGACTTGTTTTTGTTTCCCTTCCACGGTCACGCGATGTAAGAATTGTTGGTTTTCTTACGGAACGAAAGTCAGATTGTTAAAAACAAAGCAAATGAAAAGTAAGGATGATTGAAACATTGAGATGCCATTTATGTGAAATTACGGGGAAAAAGAAAAGGGAAAATCTATAAATAAACTATAGATGACTGCATGGTTTAATTCAGATCGGTTTTAAACGCGTTGGTAAATATATTTAGTCCATAGGCTTGTGTAGCAACAATGTGTTCCATATGTCATTTTTGGTATACTCTTTGAAACTTTCAGGGATCATTTTTAGACTATCGGGGAACATGAAAACTAATGTTAGCAATTTTTCATAATCCCCAAACAGCGGCCATCTTGGATTACAAAATGACCGCTGTTGAAACCTACTATCCACCATATCTCGGCCTATAAACAACATAAATTCATGATTTTGGTGTCTATACCTACATTTTTAGGGTCAAGGATGTTTACAGATAGTGTCAGCTGACAGCTTTGGCGGCCATATTGGGATCCAAGATGGCCGCCATGCAGAAATCTGGATTTCTTTATATCTCACGTCCTATATGTCATAGAGACATGATTTTGGTGTCAATACCCACATTTAAGGGTCAATGAACACATTTCTGTAATTACAGATACTCTCAGATGACAGCCTTGGCAGCCATATTGGTATCCAAGATGGCTGCCATGCAGAATTAATAGTCCAAATATAATAACTTAGTCCAAATTACATGTATTACATGCAACATTTAGAAGATACATTTTAGACCGTTTCATCTGGAATTTCTAGAATCATGAGTCCGGCTGAGGAAGGTAACAGTCATCTCCATCATTTGCTGGAGATTTTATAATGGTTAATCACACAATAGACACCACAAGACGTGAATTGTCTAGGCAAGCAATATGTGCGTCAGCAGACAATATGCACACCAGTGATGGAAAGAACAGTTTCCATGCAATGGCATCAAGTGTTTTCCAACAAGTTGGTGTTGGCAAAACATTGGCAAGGTACTTCAATCGACCGTCGAAGCATGCATATAGAGTACCGATACCTACAGACATTACGGAACAAACTGATGTATCCAACGAAATAACAATTCCGATGGAGACTATTGCAATTAATGATATCCCTGATCTCGAGCTAAATTCTGTCACAACGACAACTGAGACAGTGTTAACTGTTCCTGTCGAATGTTCAGCTGTAAATAATGAATTAGAAAACGTTGACAATCAGCAAAGACCGGTGTGGTCGGCATACAATTCACTTCTGAATAGTTTGCCATCTGACCAGCAGTCACTTGTGACTGTTGACAAAGTGTATTCACTTCCAATCATCAATGCTCCGCTACAGGAGTAGCCTACATTAATAACAACGCTGGATCAATTATGTACGTTGAATGATCTGGTATCAGGCGGCAACAGGAGACTAATTGTTACATTTGAAATGGACCTGTATAAGAGTGTCTTAAAGTTAGAGTACCTGGATCCTCAGTACAAGAACAGATGGATTGTGTGTCCTGGAGCTTTCCATACATCAGTGTGTGCTCTCAGGTGCTTTGGCAAGACAATAGATGGCAGTGGCCTAGATGAGGCATGGGTCGAAGCAGGCATGTATAGCACTGTAACCGTTCACCGCAACCATTACAGTAGAGCGATTGGGGCATATGAGATAACACTACAAGTGTTATTCGACCTTTGGCTTGAGGCTTTCTTTTCCGAAAGACCCGACACACGCAAATCTCTAGAAGCTAGTTGTGAAATCCTGTCACTTGCATGTGAATCGAAACAGGGTGTCAAAGACGCACACAAAACATTCCATACTATTATCGAGTCCCTAGATCTCAAGCAGCAGCTAGCTTACTTTGATGCCAGACATAGTGAAAATGCAATGTTTCAATGGGCACGCAATTACATGCACCAAGTAATGACTCTGTTGCAGTTTCAACGTGCCACACGACAGGGTGAATGGCTTCTACATATGTCCTCTCTTGGGAAACTGTGTGCTTATTACATATTTGTGTATAATCGGCATGATTATGCCCAGCACATTCCGAAATATGTTGCATGGATGTATGAGTTGCAGACAACTGACCCAGAAGGGAGATTTACAGTCAACACATTGAACCAGATACCTTTCACTAGTCTCGGATTAGATCATGCTCAGGAGAAACAAAACAAAAATCTGAAAGGCCAAGGTGCTTTCAACGATATCACACAATCGCCAGCTACACTTCTCAAACCAGGCTAGATGAGTACATCACTGCCTTAATCAGCCAAGAGTACTTAGACAAGAGCGGGCCATTAAAAAGCTACATGATGTACTGGCTCCATGTAACATCTTTACATCAAATGAACAAGACATGTACAAGCTCATGACACAGGAGATTATCCCAAAATCTGCCAAGGAAAGCATATTAGCCTTTGAAAAACAAGGATCATCGGCTATGAAGTCATTTGTTGAGGAACAGATATGTGGAGATTCCAACCTATGGGATAAAATTACAAATGTAAGAACATTTTCTGCAATGCCACCACGAAGGTATTGAAGCTGTAAGTCAAATCTGAAGTACTGACGATTCGTGCATCTGCAGGTCTAATGTCAAGATTGCTCATCATTGCACGTTCATCTCGTTAGATCGATCTTGAAGATGTCATTGGCAACTACGAGTTCTCCGTATCCAACCGTGTTCTCGTGAAATAAGATGGTTCAGTTCATCCAACTGTAGACAAAAGTAAAGTGATTGCTATAATTGAAAAGCTTCCAACAGATGTTCCTGGTGCAGCTCCAATACCTAATCATTACACAAACACGTGCCTCATAATTGACGCTATGGCGGTTATACAGGAGCTCATGTCAGTAAAACCACTTGTGAACTGTAAGTCACTTAGTGATGCATTTGTGTCGATCATAGACAGCAAGGCCCGGAGATATGATCTCACCAGAGTTATATTTGACAACTACTCAGTCGACGGTTCTCTAAAGGAAGCAACCCGTGAGCGGCGTAGAGGGACCAAGTCACCCGCCAGAGGAAATAAAGTGGAGGACTCGAATAAAATCAGAAACAACACATCATTTCTTGGTAGCATCGTAACAAAGGACTCGCTACCACTATACCTGGCACAGAAGCTAATAGACAATGCACAAGTACATGTCATTACAGCAAGTCTCAAAAGTGTCATGTCAAATAGAGCTGGTGATGTAAATCCAGGTGTAAGTTTCCAGGAGGAAGCTGATACGTTGATGATGATACATGCATCACATGCAGCAAAGGATGGATTTACTGTTCACATCACGAGTCCTGACACGGACGTATTGCTCCTTGCCTTACGACCTGTTCCCTTGCTCGGAGACAATATTGCAATGATCATGGGTGTAGGTGAACGACGCCGATTTATAATGTTGAAACCAATTTACGATGCTCTAGGATCAAACAAGGCAAGTGCCTTGCCAAAGTGGCACGCTTTAACTGGTCTGATACAACTTGGCACATCAACGGTAAATCCAAGAAGGCATGTTTCGAAGCCTTCTTGAAAGCTAGTTCGAGCATCATCACTGCTATATCTGCTCTTGGTATCGGAAGTGAGCCATCCGAGGAGACTATGCATGGCTGTGTGTCCTTCCTGTGCAGTCTCTTATGTAAGAAAGGGATCACCATCACACGGCCACACACTCTCAGGTGAACCTTATTCAAACAACAAGAAACTGATAAAGGAGTTGATATGTTGCCTCCAACATTTGGGCGTGGCTAGAACATATCAAACGCGCACACTGCCAAGCTGCTATTTAGGAACAGATCTTGTACTTAACCATGTTGTGCCAGACCCTACCAAGCTTGGTTGAACAAAACAGGATGACCGGTTGGTACCAGTGTTATCCAAGATCGCACCAGCTCCGGCTGCAGTTGTGGAATTGGTAAGGTGTTCATGTGGTGCCAGTAATCCGAATACGATAAATAAATGTGCTTCATTGAGATGTTCATGTCGAATCAGTGCTCTAGCTTGTACAGAACTTTGCCGATGTGAAGCAGAGGCAGACATGTGCCTGATGACATTGAATAGGCTTTTATTGTATTACTGGTGTGCGTGTAACGGTGTTAGATAACCATTAGTGCTTGATCATGTTGTTCATGTCTTGTGGTGTCTATTGTGTGATTAACCATTATAAAATATACAGCCAATGATGGAGATTGACTGTTACCTACTTCAGCCAGACTCATGATTCTAGAAATTCCAGATGACACGGTCTGAAAAATGTATCTTCTAAATGTTGCATATAATACATGTAATTTGGACAAAGTTATTATATTTGGACTATTAATTCTGCAGGGCAGCCATCTTGGATACCAATATAGCTGCCAATGCTGTCATCTGAGATTATCTGTAATTACAGAAATGTGTTCCTTGACCCTTAAATGTGGGTATTGACACCAAAATCATAGGTCGTGAGATATAAATAAATCCAGATTTCTGCATGGCGGCCATCTTGGATCCCAATATGGCCGCTAAGGCTGTCAGCTGACACTTTCTGTAAACACGGATATGGGTTCCTTGACTCTGAAAATGTGGGTGTAGACACCAAAATTATGAATTTATGTTGTTTATAGGCCGAGATATGGTGGATAGTAGGTTTCAACAGCGGCCATTTTGAAATCCAAGATGGCCGCTGTTTGGGGATTATGAAAAATTGCCAACATTGGTTTTCATGTTCCCCGATAGTCTAAAAATGATCCCTGAAAGTTTCAAAGAGTATACCAAAAATTACATATGGGTCCCATAACCTAACTGACTAATTACTGGGAATCCAAAAAGTGAACTAAATATTAAGATTTAGTTTTAGTCAAAAATCTAAATTGAAAAGTTTGGTGAATACAGGCCCTGGCTTCTTCATCTAATTACTTCGAATATATTATAGCATGTAAGGAACCAGATTACATTTATCGTGAACCTCTTGTTTATTCAATTAATATACTGGCCTTTGTCTTTTGTTTTTAATTTGTAAAACTAACACATGTATAAAGACTGTAAAAGGGATGTTTTAAAAGTCATTACCTTAAATTAATGTACTTAGTAAGGACAAAGACAAATCCCGATATGTAGTCACGCAGGCAGGTCTGAATATTCTCCTTGTTCGAAATTTCTGAGCATCCCTACAGGAAGCAGCCTCCTGGCGGCTTCCAATAAATACAAGAATAATGTATTTTCCTATTTTAGGTACTTTTCGAGTGAATATAGAAATATTATATGCGTGAACACGGACACTGGTAGAGTCTGGTCATTACAAAGCAATACATACAACGTTTTGTTCGATTTTTATGTTATAGTAAGTTTAATTTGATTTATATGTGTTGTATTATTTCAGCTGATAATCTGGAAAATAGTAGAAGAAATATATGTGTATAATGCGGTCATATCGCACATCCTGAACGAGTAATACACTCTCTAGTATGCGTCAACTAATTGAATAGGTGTGACCAACAGATTAGTGCTATAATTATATTATAACAATACCAAAATTTTATGTTTTATATGTCAGAGAGTGTTTAGTTACTCCATTTTTAACCAGGTTTTCCAAAGGAAAAATCTGTGTATTAGTTTGGCGAAGTCGGCGGGCGGGCGGGCGTCAACTTTCCTTGTCCGGACCATAACTTTGCCATGCATAGAGATAATTTCAAGTAACTTGGAACAAACATGCACCATATCAAGACGATGTGCCAAATGCCAAAAACAAATTCTGTAGATTCAAGGTCAAGGTCACAGTGATAATAATTGAACTTTTCTTGTCCGGACCATAACTTTGTCATGCATAGAGGTATTTTCAAATAACTTGGTACAAATATTAACTATATCAATATGATGTGTCACATGCAAAACTTTTGTCTGTAGCTTCAAGGTCAAGGTCACAGTGACAACAACTAGACATCAGTTGAACTTTTCTTGTCCGGACAATAACTTTTTCATCCATAGAGATATTTTCAAATAGCTTGGAACAGATATACACCATATCAAGACGCTGTGTCATATGCACAATGTCTGATCTGGGTCCGAGGTCATGAAACTTACTCAATTTGAGCATGTTAACATAATTATTATTATTGTAGTTACACACTTAGATTACAAGGCTAGGAAATTGGCTCGTTGCAAAGTAGATTTCAGTTACAAACTAAAAGTAGATTTTTTTTCCAAACTTTGTCCTCAAGCTAACAGAGCTTATTTAGTTTGAGCATCATGCTCAACTTTAGCATCATGCTCAAACTAAAAATACTTCGTAACCATAACGACAAACTCCAAACATGGATTTTATTCTTTTATTCTCATCGTTGGTTTGTAATTTCACCCTATTTTGCAATGAGCATATTTCATAAACTTGTAACTCAAGCATCTAACTTCAACAACAATATTTCTATTACATGCTCAAATTTAGTAAGTTTCATAACCTCGGGCCCTGGATCTAAACTGTTTGCAAAGGCATAAACGCGTTACTATCAAGTAAAGGGTTAAGGCAGATCACTGATTATCAACCTGGCATTAGGGATCCTAAATCTATTATATGTTCTTAATAAATGAGGCCATCAACACACGATTGACTGTATTGAACTGATATTTGTTAGATACAATTGTGATATATTTAATTGACAAAGTAATTATGATTATTCATCAATAGAAATATTCCCTGTTACTTGAATTTATAGCTTTGATTAACTATTAACAGAAAGATTTGACAAATCTGTTAATTCTTAATCAAACACCTTCCATTATAGAAAACCTGGTTTCATGGAATTACCATGTCTTGTTATTTATATTATACAATAACACTTTATTTTATTCATTTCAATACACAAACTCAACAAAAACAGTGATATAATGGGATATTTGACCACCAGACTCTACCGGACTCTACCAAACTCTGTTTAGTAACACCCGTTCACCTCGTGCCGAGATCGAGTCGTTGTGACATATGTTGTAAAAGTCTACTTTGTCCTGTATGTTTTAGACCATTCCTTTTGGTCAGTTGCTGGGTCCATAAACTAGCAGCCAAACATGTGATTATTACATGGCCCACTTGGATCAAGGCAGCTAAACAGTGCAGACGTGTGTTGACTTAGACTGATGACTGAGACAAGACAAGACTTTAAGACCAAGCAAATGATAATACAATACAGGTTATAGTGTTAGCTACGGGTGAGTGACACTTCAACGGTGTCAGAAGTGAAGCAGAACCCATGTAAGTTCGTTCCATTTTGTTGTTTACCAAACATTTGGGGAAGGAGAGAGAGGTGGCCATTTTGAAAACAGCTTGGACAAGGATGTTCTGCATTAAACCCTGGTGGCTAACTTAATGGATGATAATTGCAATGGAGCTTTTCAAAGTTAATTGGTCGCTGTAACCAATAGTCATGCAGCTTTTAGCATTTATTATGATTTGGAAAAGTTGTTCGGAATTGTATTTTAGTCACCAAAAATGTGTTATTTATCCGTAGCAGTGCTTGGTTGGCATGTACATAGCGAGCGTATTACATACAACGCCTGTGTTATTGCAATGAGCATTAAAAGTTCGTTTTCTTACGGAACCACCTGCCGTCACAGGTTCAAGGTCTGTCACGGACAATTGATAAACTTCCTAAGGCAATTTTGTGCAGTCATGATGTGGATGTAGGGTTGGTTTATTGCCACTGTAAAAAGCCCATGGCAAGGACACTTCATGATACAATGAGATGACTGTGTCGAATGGTATCATGGCGCTTGCGTGGATATTACAGCTACAGAAGCCCTGGATATTGCCAAAGCAAATGAAATAATGAAAGTAATCAAAAGAAGTTGAAATGAACAATGCCAACTGTTCCAGTCTTCATTTTCCAAGTGTAGTGTGACAACTTAGTGATGAAACGAGTCAAGCATGCCTCAATAGGAGGGGACTGGTCATTGCCCGCTGGGAGACAAGACGAGCCGGCGGGGAAGACAAGATAGAAGGGAAGTAACTCTGGTAACTGGTCTCTGCTCACTGGGAGACAACAATACGAGCCGATGGCAGATGACACAGTTCTAGGGGATACTGATCTGGGAAAGCAGAACCCTAAGACAAGGTACAAGGGAAGTAACTCTGGTAACTGGTCTCTGTTCACCGGGGGCAGTGTTGTGAAAGTCTACTTTGTCTTTTGTGTTTTAGACCATTCCTTTTGGTCAGTTGCTGGGCCCATAAACTGTGGTTCCCAGTTCAGAGGAACCAGCCAAACATGTGATTATTACATGGCCCACTTGGACCAAGGCAGCTAAGCAGTGCATACGTGTTGACTTAGACTGATGACTGAGACAAGACAAGACTCTTTAAGACCAAGCAAATAATAATATAATGCAGGTTATATTGTTAGCTACGGGTGAATGACACTTCACATCGAAGAACCTGAATAACAAATCCGGCAAAGCTTTATTGCATGTTTTATTCTACTGCATTCGAGAGAAAAAAAGCATTCTATAGTATCTGTTATGTGAATAATATAGTGTGTGTTATATAAAATGATTTAAGGTTTTGTGGTGAATCAAAAGTCTTCCTAAGTAAATTAAAAATAAACAAAGGCATAACTAGCTAATCAGAGAGCAAGTTGCTACCACACCTTTTTTGGGGGTACGTGACGAAACAGGAATGATTTTAATATACTATTTAAAAAATGCACTAAAGAATATATATATATAGATATATATATATATCAAATATTAATCATATTTAATAAGTTATTTTATTTATTAATTTACATTCCTGTTTCATCACGTACCGCCTCCTTTTGATTAGTAGACAAAAAACAGTGAATACATTTTACTATTTAAGACATATATGCAATAACCTTTTATGCGAACTACACAAATCAAGACATGTCTTTTAATTTTGAAAGGAACGTTCAGTAATGTGGAACAACTACTACTACAAAATGTGTCTGTTGTGTAGAAAGGGTAAAATAGAACTTGTAGCAAAACTATTTATTATCTAGAGTATCTAAAGAATCAACTTGGATCAGATTTGAAAACTTTATGTAAAAGAAAAATTGCTCCTTTTCATTTATTGCTTGATTTCCCACAATATTTTCAAACTTCGTCTATTACAGTAACCATTTTCCGCTGGCAGAAGCATTTTTACGCATTTGCAGCAGTCTATATTTGAAAACATTGGGAAACAAGAGGGCCATGAGGCCCTGGATCGTTCACGTGATAATGTGTTATTTAAGACTTACTAAGAGAAGCCATGCTTTTAACGGATCATATCATCAAACTAATTTCAACACTCTCAGTAAATGGTCACCCAAGGAACATTTGAGAAAAATGTGGTCTCTAGAGTGTTATCAAGATTTGTTCAATATTGGCTTTAGTGACCTAGTTTTTTTGACCGGACCGTATTCGCACTTAGCCTAGATATCATCAAGATATTCGCACTTAGCCTAGATATCATCAAGATAAACATTCTGGTAAAGTTTCAACATGCTAAAGTTAAAAACACGGCTTCCAAAGTATTAACACG
Organism: Serripes groenlandicus; assembly: GCA_031761405.1. Taxonomy (NCBI): domain Eukaryota; kingdom Metazoa; phylum Mollusca; class Bivalvia; order Cardiida; family Cardiidae; genus Serripes; species Serripes groenlandicus. The sequence goes on from JASEVX010000014.1 coordinate 44,708,452, forward strand.
ATTTTCCTTCAATTTGACCAAGTGACCTAATTTTTGACTCAACATGACCAATGTTCGAGCTTGGCCTAAATATCATCAAGACAAACTTTCTGACAAAGTTTCAAGCTGCTCAAGTAAAAAATGCGGTCTCTATTTGGCTTAATGACTTAGTTTTGACCGGACCTGACCCATATTCGAACTTAGCCTGGATATCACACAGGCAAATATTCTGACAAAGTTTTAACATGCTCAAGTAGAAAATGCAGCTTCCAGAGTGTTAACTATATTTTCCTTTAATTTGGCATAGTGACCTAGTTTTTGACTGACATGACCCGTATTCGAACCTTGCATAGAAATCGGCAAGGTATACAAACTGAATATGTGTCATGAAGATTGGATGATAACAGTGGCCTAAAGAGTGTTAACAAGGAAATTGTTGACGACGGACAAACAACGGACAAAAGGCGAACACAAAAACTCACCTTCGGCACTTTGTGCTCTGGCGAGCTAAAACACAAGATATTGCTTATCCTGAGCAAATTCTCTTTTTGTCATAATGGTTTCAACTCTTTTAAAAAATAAATCGTTCATTGATTGAGTTTCCATATTTTAACCTTTATCTATTTAGTTGTCTGTTTTAGAATTGTTGTATGTGAGAAATGGATTAAGAAGTATCTCCGAAACAGTAGTTAACCTATGCCACCTGCAATTTGACGCCTGTGCAGCAGAAAACATTTGAAAACATTGAAACAAAAGCAGAATTTGCTTATCATGAGGAATTACTCTTCTTTTCTTTTTAATTGGAGTCAAGTTAAGAATCATGCAGTGGGTGATGCATCCATAGTCTAGAATTGTTATCTTAGGACGTGGCTAAATTGATTTAATATATGCCTGTTACTATAGAATCCAGAAGTTAAACTGTGCCAAAGAAACAAAACCCTTACATATAGGCCTACATATAAATACATGTATAACAAAGGTGTTAATCTATGCTTTCTATTGAGGTGACCTGTGATGTACCAATCACAATGCATCCAGATTTAATAGAGAAAAATATTCTGATAAACTTTAAATAAGATGTAATGTAAAATGTCATTCCATGAGTGTTCACAAGGTTTATCTAAAATTTGGCATAGTGTCCTAGTGTTTGACCCCACAGAACTCTTTTTAACATTTGATTAAGGTTTAATGAAGAGGAGTTTCTTGTGAAAATTGAATGAAAATTGTGACCTAAAAAGTCACATTTAGTTAAAATAATCTTGACCCATGTATATGCTTCCTATATGTGAAATGAGATTAAAATTGTCAAGCTTAACATAAGCAGAAACATCTTTGAGGCCAGCCTGCAGAAAACCCCAACTCTAAAAACCAGTTTTTGTTTGCAACAAGTATGATGACCCTTTATCCTTCACATATATAAGCATCAGGAAAACTAATCCACTTTAATTCAGATACATTGATGAAGTGCCATCAGATGAGCCTTAGTACCACTTAAATTTAAATTCTGACAGTTGCTTTAAAAATAAAGAATTTTCAAAAGTTGTCTTCTGCTAAAAGACAACTTTATGAATTAAGGAAAACTTAAATAGGTGAACATATGTGAGCACAATTTTTAACTAATAATGCATGCATATAGTTCTGTACAAAACGAGATAAGCGCACATGTGACCTCCCTAACAGTCAAATAATCATCATATGATTTTGAATCAACGAAAGACAATTATATTTCTCAAATATTCTTCGTGCTTTCTGAGCTGGTTATCTTGGGTTTCAATAGAACTTCAGTTATATCACAGCAACAATACAACTTTTCATCATTCCATGATCCCTGAATGACTCACCAGTAATACAATAGGAAACATGCTGTAACAAAGTGAGCTTTTATACATATATAGTGGACAAGGATTGAAAGTGGGATCATTCCGTCCTGCCATGAAACAATAAAAGCATACATGTATATGATTTTTACTCTAAATATCCATATATATATATGTCTTACATGTTATTCAAGAAGTATACAAAGCCACGATATAAATAACAGTGAAAACTGCAGCATTATCAAACTAAAAAAAAACATAGTCAGATGCTTTGAATTCTGTCAAAATCTTAGTTATATTGTGTCAGCATTTTCCTTTATATTTTTCAGATTCATGCTTTTTAATGCGTTCTAAAAAAAATTATCAGCAATTTCGCCTTTCGCCACAATGTTTTCAAAAGTTGTTTGCTGTAGATGCATCAAATGTCTGCGTCTGCAGGTAGAAAAGGGTTTATGTCAGTGTAAGAACCTGTTGAATCAGTTGTTTAGCTCTATATGTATATATTTTCTCCAGCTCTACACTTACTTATCTCTTACGTTTAAAACAAAACAGGAATAAATAGTATTTGACTTGTAAGCCATGTTACCTCCAAAAAAATCATTATAACTCAATCATTAAATTGAATGGACATATTGTACTAAATGTTGCTTTAAGTGCTTGAACATTTGGCTAAATGTGGTGTAGATGAACTCAAAATTAAAGGTCATGTCTCAAGGGGCCAGTTGCAACCTATATCTCCTTTTTATTATTATCCTCTTATAGGTCAAATTACGCCAAATACATCCGTTGACATGCTGATCTACACCCAAATAGTACATAAAAAAACTTTGTTTGCGTAGAAATGAGTGTATACCATCTCAAGAATTTATAATAGATCCTTTAACATTATTGAGCTGCATCTAGTTATTTGGGGTTATAATGCCTCTGCATCAAGTGAAGACTCAGATGTACCATATTCTGCAGACTGACCATATACAGGTAATTTAGGTCTAGAAACAGGGTAGCCTCACAACTTTTATTTTAATATAACTTTATAAATGACGCCAAGGCAGAGTGCCATTAAGACATAGATTCACTAGACAATCTATTACATAGTGTTCACAACCATTGATACAACTATAAATATGGCAATGCATCATCGATATGCTCCATCTAAGGATAGAACAACTCTGGAAAATTCATTTATGCATTATATTTTTTCATTCTTTTCAATCATAAAACTTGTATAATTATATATATCATCAATAGAAATAATTGTACACAATATTTGAAGTTTAATAGCAGTTCTCAGACCACTTAACAACCACTTTTGTCTCCTTAAGTGAGCCTAAATACTGTATATATGTAGTTCGATGTAACAGTCGAATTCCCAGAAGTCCTTCAATTTTCAACATGTTAATTTTTATAATATTTCCATATACTTTCTGTTCCTATCAATCTCTTCTTGATCATCGTTTTTCTTTTTCTTGTTAAATATTTCCGAAAAGGCTTGGAAAGAAGTCATATTTGTAGTCAGAAATGTAAATCTCTCTGAAGCCATATTATGCCTCACACTGTTCTCATGTGTATCCAGACGACGGGTAGGGTGTGTCCACAAAGTGGCACCCTTCGATTCGAAACAAATGACAGTTCTTGGCCAAACATCTCGCAGTGCTTGCATATGTAGCCCTGCTTCACAGAACTATCATAGACCCAACTGTACTTAGCTTATACTTCAAATTTTAACTTTTTTCTACCATCAAATGAAGTTGTACAGGAAACCATTTGTGTGCATTCAGTCTTAAAATCAGAACAGTTTGATGTTGGAAATGGGTCAGAGGTTGGGGTTGGAACTTCCATTGGTTCTGGTTCTTGGGACTTAGTCTCGGCAAGATCCGAACATGTATTTGTGGTAGAAATGGGATGATCAACAGGGTCAATATTATGGGCCGATTTAGACAAGGTTTGCTCCGTCGAATCATCAGAGTCTCCAAGGTCAAACGTTGTCTCCGTATTTTTAACCGAAGTAAGACCGTATTTAGATTGAAAAAATCCAAGCAAACTTTTCTGTGATGTGTTTGACGCCCTTTTTAATCGTTTGATGTAGTACTTTCCGTTACTCAACATGGTTTGTTTAGAATTTTAATATCCGGGTAGTTAAATTTGACACGAACCGGCTAATCATTGGCTGTAAATAAAATGTTATTTAATCAGAATCGCGGTTTTAATGACAGCGAATGACTCATATGACTCATACCGACTAAAACCGAAACAACCGAATAATACTGAGGGTGCGCGAGTGTCAGAACAGTTACGGTTGTTCCAGCTACCGAATCAGAAAGTACATTCACAAATGCAAGCGTACATTTCATTGGTTTGTTATGTGAATTTTGTCTTTCATTTGTGATTTATTTTCGCAACATTGTGAACAAATATGACTTTTTCAAATTGTGAAGTAACCGAAGATCGGCCGCTAATATAGTAGGTGGAAAGACGCTTGAGAGATAACATTCTCCTTCGCAAAGTTGTCGTTCCTACCACTCATGAATCGATATGTTAATTTTTTTTAGTTTAGAGGTAATTGTAAATTGTTCACATCGAAGCGGTGGGCATCACTGTAAATAAAAGAAAACATCCACCAAATCACTTCTGATCAACAAGAAAATTATAGGATAAAGCATTATAAAGACAAACACGTTTCATTCATAAAAGTAATATGATGAATCATTGAAACAATGTTACCAACGTTCTGATTGGCTAATGATAATGTTAAGCGAGTTCAGCATAAGAAGGATTTATATTAACAGACAATCTAAAGACGATATTGATGTGTGTTAGTTAAAAAACGAACGGCGCTATCTAAGTAATTATTTTAAATAAAACATGACGTCTTCAAAATAAGTTATTATCAACAAAATAATAGAAAATGGAAAGATAAATCTTATAAATGACAAAAACATTTCGTAAACAAAAATTATGTTATGAAGCATTTGAAAAATGTAGACATCGTTTGATGTATGTATACATTGTTTGTGATAGGAAACATGTACACGTATTACTTCAACCATTAAAGCTGCCTTTTAAGAATTAGTTTATAAATTCAGATATCTTGATTCACCAATATTTTTCAAAATGCAGATATATTGAATGATACATGGCACTACTTTTTATGATTAGTGTTAAGCATCTTGAATTTGGTTTTCAGCTTTACTCGGGGAGCCAATTGTTGTATGATTTTTCAAAATGCACACCACTATATACGGGAACCTTAGTGATACCGTCCATAAATGACAACAAATGACTTACACAATACTTGTTCCGGTCCCGGTATTTATCGGGGCATTCGTTATTGGTGCGGCCGTAAGGGCGGAATACGATCCGTCGTAACAGCACATACTTAACGCCCCACAGTAGTTAAGCGTGTACACGTGACCCGGAGTGCACTGGCCGTTCAGTCCGCTGAATAGGTTAAAGCACTGACCGTGGAGATCAGTTTGGCATTCTGAAACAAAATGGAATGATAAATAATAATGTAGAAACAAAATGGAATACTAACGAATAATGTAGAACCAAAATGGAATGTTAACGAAAAATGTACATCCAGGTTCAACACCCTTTTAAGTTTACTTTGGACTCAGAATTTATGTTCAAGTATCTGATTGGTCAGAAGCAAAATCATTTTCGAAATTGACCAAATTGGAGTCTTATTTGGAGCATTGATTCTGAGCACCGAGAACGATTTCAGATTTTGTTTACAGTTTCGTGGCTTGGTTCCAAAATAAGCTTGTCCACTGGTCCATGAATCCAGACACCAGCGGGTCAGTAGTAAGACTAACCCACAATCCTGAGCGCCGAGGAGGTAAATTCATTTTATTAAAGATGTTGGTAAAACTCGGCCGGGAATTGAACCCGCCACCTCCCACGAACGAGGCGACGCTCTTTCACCACACCACCGAGGCGGTCGGCTTAAAAACTACGAACAGCAGTTGTTTTCAGAAGGTGTGCTTAAATAAGTAAATTCATTCTCGAAAACTAATCCGAATTTGTTTTGTAGAACATAAGGGATACATTGAGTACAGAGAACGTTTACAATATTTTATAATTTGACGGCCCGGTCAAGATTTCATCTTAGTGTACACATGTTTCCTGTTACTCCAATCGGAACTCCTCAGATACATCTCTTTATTGAGATTATAATATTATGGCATATGTGATATGTGTAGATACTCCTGAAAACTGCCAACTCGAACAAGATATAATTCGAACAAGACATTACTCGAACAAGGTATAACTTAAACATCATATAACTCGAACAAGGGATACCTCGGACAAGATAAAAATCGAACATGAGATAACTTCAACGTGGTATAACTCAAGCTAGATATAACTCGAACAAGATTTAACTCGAACAATATATAACTCGAACAATATATAACTCGAACATGATATAATTCGAATATGATATATAACTCGAATATGATAAAACTCGAATATGATATAACTCATGGCATGGTATTACTCGAACAAGATATAACTCGAAGCATGGTATTACTCGAACAAGATATAACTCGAAGCATGGGTTGATTCGATTCAACTTCCTTGTATGTTTCTGTGTTTTAAAAAAAGCCATAGTTCATTCAATAATTAAAAATATTCCCCGCTAATTACAATAATGTAGGCCTCCGGCCTAAATTACAACATACAATGATGAATGCAATACAACAATTAATCGAATTGATGATTAACTGTTTAGCTATTTCAAGATCACTACGTTTCAGAGCTTAAACACTACTTTATGATAAGTTTGCAGTTCCTCTTGAATATACACATATTTAAGTTATTGTAAGAATTACAGAAAGCAATCATACATGAAGTTGTGCTGTTTTCTTGATGTTATCACTGACTTGTTGTTCATAACAAATGATTTTCAAAGCTTTAAACACATTTTAAAATGTTGAAACTTTGTTGCAAATACTGCTAATAATGACAACAAAGTAATCAATAAATAGTTCGAAACAATGTTGGCAGTAAATGTTGAAAAACAGTCAGTAGAAAGTCATGAAATATACAAAATGTGGCTTACTGGGTATGTCTATCCAGTACAAATGAAGCATAAACGATCAATATTTAGATGTTTATTTTACTGGACAGTGAAATTATTCCTCTAATTGTATCTGAGAATCACGATTCTAATATGTCAAGGCAACTTTTGATTAGTTTTAAAACGTTGATAATACTATCTATAATCTGGAGTTCCTGCAGCAACTTAAATGCATTTAGAAAACATTGAGGGACCATCAAAAACACTTCAATAATATAGGTTATTGATGCTGTACTGAAATCATCGTTGGACCGAGTTCTTGGGCTGACGTTGCCGAACTTGCGAGGCTACGTTCGCCAAAGAACGAGGACCAACGATGACTTCACAGTACACGGTCAATTACCCTTTTATTGCATATTTTTATATTGTAATTTATTTGGTTTACGTTGTGGAGTATTTTTCTTATCTCGAGTTGATAAATCTTCTTCCGTAATCGAAACAAAAAGATTGTTCACATAAGTAGTCATTTTGTCTCAAATGTCGTTTGAAAACTTGAATTATAACGGTGACGTTATTATTTTAAATGACGTCATGATCATGTACACGTGCATGACCAATATTTTAGACGCGCGTGCCATGTATCCGCTCAAAAAAGTACTGTTAGCATGAGACAGTAAGAAATTGTCCATGATCAGTATATGAGCATTTAACGTTGCGAAGTCAGGTGAGGTATAATAATTATATTTAGGTCAGCTATGTTTGTTTACATACAAAAAGTAGTCCCTAGCATGTTTTAAAATTATGCAGAATTTTCGCACGTCCTTCTCTACGGTCATGATCACTCCTTGACACAGGTCATGATCGAAAAATCATGACCGCTTTCTGCGATGCAAAGTGAACGGATCAATATGAAAGTATGCAATAACTCGGAACTAATTTATAGGTCTCTTTTAATATCGAGTAATCGGGGAGTCTACTGTATTTAGATACCATTTGAATCCCGGTTGCTCAGTCGGTAGCGGCTTGAGCTGTCAAACTATGGGTTGTGATTTCGAACCCCAGCACGGCCAACATTCTTTCCTACGTTTACCTAAAGTCACCGTAAACAGCGTCATTCGTCTTCAACCAATGGGCTAACTGTCTATGTGGAATAGCAGCCGGTTGCTTGATAAGAATGTTACGTGGAGTACTGGTGTGAGAAGCAAGGAATTACATGAGTATGTGAACTGGCAGCCGTGATATGACTTAAATATTGTTGAAAACAGCAATAAACCCCAAATTAATCAATTAATAAATCAATCAACGTGAAGTCCTCGCGAGTCTAGCGTACGTAAATATTCGTTAAAATGTTTATCTATTGATTGATTGATTGGTTGGGTGGAGTTTAATAGCGATATTCAACAGTATTTTCTCGTGCCCTTTTCACATATCCAGTTGTTTAGGGGTGGTGCCTAGCACTAAACGGAATATTAGAGATGGCACCTGGTACAATACGATATGTTGGAGGTTGTCCCGGGCACTAAACAAAACGTTAGAGGTGGCACCTGGTACAATACGATATGTTGGAGGTTGTCCCGGGCACTAAACAAAACGTTAGAGGTGGTAGCTGGTACTATACGATATGTTGGAGGTTGTCCCGGACACTAAACAAAACGTTAGAGGTGGTACCTGGTACTATACGAAATGTAAGAGGTGGTGCCCTGCACTATACGAAATGTTAGAGGTGGTACCCGGCACTTGACGAAATGTAAGAGGTGGAGCCCGGCACTTAACGTAATGTTAGAGGTGGTGCCCGGAACTAAACGAAACGTTAGAGGTGGTGCCCGGAACTAAACGAAACGTAAGAGGTGGTGCCCGGCACTAAACGAAACGTAAAAAGTGGTGCCCGGCACTAAATTAAACGTTAGAAGTTGTGCCCGGCACTTAACGAAACGTAAGAGGTGGTGCCCGGCACTACACGAAACGTTAGAGGTTGTGCCCGACGCTTAACGAAACGTTAGAGGTGGTGCCCGGCACTACACGAAATGTAAGAGGTGGTGCCCTGCACTATACGAAATATTAGAGGTGGTGCCCGGCACTAAACGAAACGTTAGAGGTGGTGCCTGGCGCTACACGAAACGTTATAGGCTGTGCCCGACACTAAACAAAACGCTTGGGGTGGTGCCGCGCACTACACGTTAGAGGTGGTGCCCGGCACTTAACGAAACGTTAGAGATGGTGCCAGGCACTTAACGAAACGTAAGAGGTAGTGCCTGGCACTAAACGAAACGTTAGATGTTGTGCCCGGAACTAAACGAAACGTAAGAGGTGGTGACTGGCACTAAACGAAACGTTAGAGGTTGTGCCCAGCACTTTACGAAACGTAAGAGGCGGTGCCCGGCACTAAACGAGAAGTTAGAGGTTGTGGCACTACACAAAGCGTTAGAGGTTCACGGCACTAAACGAAATGTTAGTTGATCGGGATATTTATCAATGTACTATTATAAATCGAATTTATCAATATATCAGCCGTCCCGTGAGAAAACCAACATTGTGGACTCTGTGTAAAGTATCGACCCGGGCTATTGATTCCGCGAAGGCTAACCCGGACAGTTTCAGGAATCATTACTCGATATCTCTATCCTCTTGAGATTGATTGATTGTTTGGGGTTTAATGCCGTTTTTAACAATTTCTCAGTTATATCACGGCGGCCAGTTCACCTACTCAGGCACTTCCTGGTTTTCTCACACCAGTACTCCACACAACAATCTTCCCAAGCAACTATCCTCTTGAGACGGAATGCGTCGGCACGGGTTCGCCTGCGCGGACTGCGCAGGCTGACCTGGGTCGATACATTACGCATAATGTTGGTTTTCTCGTGAACGGCTGATATGTCAATCAAACTACTTTATACTTACGATTAGCATTGGCATAACTAATAATGCCTAGTAACAATACCACGAACATCTTCATTATTGTGTCCTTAATATTTCTAATGAGTCCAATATCGTTAATTATTTGAATATATCAAATATATTTGTTGTTTATCTTAAGTGCACACCAGTTGTACTGATGTCGTGTGATGTTGCTTATCCGAAATCTAAATATAACTGAAAGTTCGTGACGATAAGGCCAGTGTTTACTCGTCGGTGTTGAAACATGCATAGTAAGTATATCGATGGCTTCATTGAAAAGGGTTGTAACTACATCTTATAGCAAGATGACGTAACATCCGTTTTGCATTTAGCCCATGAGATATGCGCGTCATCTTAGAATCAGACACACACTCATGCCAGGATATATGGACAACTTGAGTTTATATTTAATTGTTTTAATGGGTTTTTGTAACATTATTTCAGTAATATCACGGCGACGGTTCACTTATTCCCGATTCCTTGGTAAACAAACCAGTACTAGTGCATTGAACGTCGTAAACAAACCAATACTAGTGCATTGAACGTCGTAAACAACCCAGTACTAGTGCATTGAACGTCGTAAACAAACCAGTACTAGGCTAGGAAATGTGCCTTGCCCAAGGGGCACTCCACCATGACCATCTTGCCGTGACTGTGGATAAAACTGGAGTTTTTATCTAATGTATGGACTATGGTGCTAATGCAACGGGAAACCATTAGAGTAGTTTTATAGCATCCGCCACAAGTGAATGAGGCTGCCAGTTACTTCCCCCTTTGTAAGCGGCGTAAAACACAATACAAACAAATCCCCCCAAAGAACTAGACTTCGTTTAATATGTATCCAGCTGTATTTCTAATACAGACCACATTTGGCGCCAATGTTAAAGACGACTTTTCGTGTTCCAACAGCAATGTTTTCATTTCATAATATATGTTTTCAAAACTCTTAATTTTCCAGATGTGTTTTTGTTTATCCTTTAGGGTTTCTAACGATTTTTAAAATGATGTTTATCTTGCGATTCAAAAACATCAAAATACCTAAGTCTAAATTTAATGACAGCGAAGTTTTTTGGTCTTATTTAAATGACAACGAAGTACCTAAGTCTAAATTTAATGACAGTGAAGTTGTTTGGCCTTAGTTTAATGGCTGTGAAGTCTTATTGTCTTCTTTAAATGGTAGTGAAGTATTTTGGCTATATTGTAATGACAGTGAAGTAGTTTGTTCTGATTTTAAAGAGATATGATGCAATGCGATCCAAAGTTTACTCTTGCATTGACGTAACATTTGGTATCATTTCCTTACATGGCGACTTTCAGATCACGGGATCATATATGGAAACTAGCTTTGACCTAATACGTTCCAGCCTGCATACTTATTTTGACGCATCTGCAGCCTAAGTCTTTTGAAAGTGACAAGACGTGAAATCGCTCATGATGCAATTAGCAATTTCTCCTTTTTTCAACAATGTTTTCAACTCTAATCATTAATTAAACTTTCATTTATATAGAGATTCAATATTTTCGCCTTTATCTTGTCAAACTCCTCTGCTACATTTGTGCTGTTTGTGGACGGCACGACAGTCATGGTGGAGTGCCATTGGGCAAGGCACATTTTCTCGACTAGTACTGGTTTGTTTACCTAGGGATCATGCATAAGTGAACTGTACCGTGATATATATGAAATAATGATGAAAGCGGCGTAAAATCCCAATAAAACAAATCAATTGTTGTTCTTTCATCTAAAGGGATTTTAAGTGCTTTTGCCGAGACATTTTCAAAGTCGTCTGTTGTAGAGTTGGTGTATGTAGGAAAGGGTTAACTCTTTACCACTTGCAGATACATTTGTAGCAGAAGTCTTTGTAAAACATTGTGGCCAATGGAGCGCATTTTGATGTGTTTGCAGCAGACGATGTATCAATTCTCCTTTTGCCACAATGATTTAAATTATCTTCTGCTTCAGGCGTATCATAATGTAGCTGCAAACGGGAAATTGTAAATTGATGAAAGTATATTTGTAGAATAAATCTAAAAAAAATGTTGTATATTTAATTGCATCAAAGCATACTTGTTTTATAGAAAATACAAACAGATTAACATAACTAATAGTCTTGTTCCCGATTTCCTATGATAGTAAGTCTGGCACAACCGAATGAATGGCGGCCTGCGATGATATACCTCCGATGTACAATTTGAATGTAATTATTTCAATAAGCTGACCATCTGGTAGCCCCGGTAGCTCAGTCGGTAGGGGGTTGTGAGTTCGAATCCCGGCTCGGCCAACTTTCTTTCCGAGAATTGACAAAAGTCAATGCGACATGCGTCATTCGTCTTCCACCAATGGGCTAAGTCTATGTGGAAAAGCAGCCAGTTGCTTGGGAAGATTGTTGTGTGGAGTACTGGTGTTAGAAAACCAGGAAATGCATGAGTAGGTGAACTGGCCGCCGTGATATAACTGAGAAATTGTTAACAACGGCGTTAAACCCCAATCAATCAACCATCTGGATAAAATCGTGTTATTCCTTTAGTCATTAATATAATAGACTTATAATAAATATTAATGGGTGATGATTGCTCTTTGTAAGAAGATGTGACGTTGGTTTATGACAAACTAGAAAACGAGTGGTGTTCGGACAGTTGAATTATTTCGGATACTTTATAAAACAAAGTTTGTTTGCATGTCCTGTGTGGTTTACTTTGACATGAAACTACTAATATGTTGTGGTACCAGACCACAGTTATGTAAAAGAACCTCCGAAAAATCCGGAGAAATTGCTTCTGTTGTCACTATGTTTTAAAAAAGCCGTCTGCTGTAGAGGCACAAGAAAGCGTCTTTATAAGGGAAAGAGTTAAGAAACACAAACAAGAAATATACAGCAGACCAATTTGGAAAAATTTCTGGACAGAATTAATTTTGAAAATATTATAACTGGTATCATTTAAAGAGTTTCATTTTTTTTTAAATTAAGTAGCGGTCTTATTATTATTATTATAATAGTATTTTTCAATCAGTTTATTTTATAACAATTTCACTGCTTTTGATGGTAGAACCCATGTGTGTTTTAAGCAATACCCAGCATTGCTATGCCTGGTCCAATTGTTTAATGGTATAAAGATGATGATGGTGTCACATTATTTTCAATAAACATCATCTTGATATTTAAATTGAATTTAAGCATGACAATATATATTTTTTTATTTCAGTGCAAGATTGAATTGTTCAATTATGATCAAAGACACTAAGGCTATATTTTCACTAGTAGCCGCTTGAAGGTGAACATAGAGTCTAGGTTTCTGAGATCACTGGGTGAAATTAAATTCAATCTTACACCAAAACCAACACATTTTCTGTTACTTTTAAGCTTAAATAAGCTTAAAATACTAAATAAGCAAATATTCTGTTTAACCCTTCCCCTTCTACAATTAGTTTTGTTTAATTACTGAAGAAAGTTAAAACAGTGTGGCAAAAGGAGAAATAACTCATAATGAACAGTTTCATCTTTCGTCACAATGTTTTCAAAAGTTGTCAGGGAGCGTCTAAATGAGGGAGAGGGAGACAGATGTTTTCTAACTATGTGAAGTGAGACATTCTACTTCATAGCCAAATTATTGAAATCCCCTTCAATTCCAAAGTGTTCTATGCACAGCAGTTATGTGGTGTTTTAACGGTTTCAAAACCAAGGTAACTATTTATTGTTCTCCGCCGGCACGTACATGTATCATTATTAAGACATTATTCCTTCATATCTTTTTTCATACTAGGAAGCCCAACGTCAGATTTGTTGTAGAATAAAATGGCATCAGCTTCACCATTTGATCTGTCAGTCATCCCTACCTTTTGGTCATATGCTGTGAAAGAATAGAAACAACTTAAATAACGTTATGAGTAGTATAGGCGTCGGTTTGGTTGTAAACAAAGATGACGTAATCGGCGGCCATTTTGTTGACCTAGTTACTATTTATAGTATCTCATTTGCATATAAGGATTGACACGAGTGAGGACGCCATTTTGTAGTTATACAATGACTGCGCATGTCCATTTTAGTTCTATATTTAGAATGACATCATGGGTCTATATTTAGAAAGCTTTAACAATGGAGCAAGTGTTTCGGTAGCACCCTTCGGGCGAGACCACCAACGATTTGTCTCTAGCATTCTACCAATAGATTCTAGCGGGTATGTTGTTGGAACCCTCGAAAATAATGGCGGGGAAATTCGACCTAACCTTTGCTACATTGTTTCGGGAAACCTGACACGAGACATCCATACGACACGATATATCCCTTTAATATGTCGTATAGTCGAGCCGAAGCACGCAGTCAAACATGTATGGTAAAGCAATAAATGTAACGTCTTACCTCGAGAACGTCCAGAGTTCAAATGACAGATGCGCATGTCCTGACACCACGATCTATTTTAGACTCGGTATTTCACCATATTTTTATAAATAGATTATGTGTCATGTTCTATAAATAGATTATATGTCATTTACTATAAATAGATATTTCTAACTAACCAATCAGAGGTTACAGAGAGAACAACTCAAAGGTATAAAAAGACTGTGAAACATCTATAGCAGTCACAAGAGCCTTAAAACTCAACCTGACAACATGCCTAACTTTAGATGTAAACTGGATTTGGGGAATGATCGTTACGTTCAAGTGAGTGAATGGAAAGAAGAGTTACGGGTTGACTTAAGAGAATGGAACGGTAATGTTCCTACGAAAAAAGGAATTAGCTTGACATTGATGAGATATAAAAATTTCGTAGAAGTGACAGAGACCGTCGACAAAGCTCTCCTAGACAAAGAGTCCTACGAAAGACATCTTGGTGGAAACGTGTACTGTACAGTCAAAGGGTCATGCGTAGACATTAGACAATATTGGAAACCTGAGGAAGAAGTGGTGCCTACCAAGAAAGGACTCTGTCTAAGACCACTCGAGTACAAACGCTTAAAGGAACTGATAACGGAAGTGGGACAGACATTACCTGAATTGGACACGGTTGTACCTTGTTACCTACAAGGTGACCATATGAACCAATTGGGGATGTTAAGCTGTACCGAATGTAATCCAAATGATTGTCACAACTGGTAACTTGTGTGAACCCGTCATTTTATAAATAGAATTCACGGGACTTAAAACTCTGTATATAAGAAATATTATTGTGACATTCTGGTATCAACCATCGAAAACATGTACCGTACAGACTTCGGGGGCGACAGAGGAATGGAATATTATGATAGAAGACTCGAGACCTTTAACACCTATCCAAAACAGTTGGTTCCATCCAAATATGAATTAGCCCAAGCCGGTTTGTATTATACTGGAAAATCAGATAAAGTAATTTGTTTCCGATGCGGCGTTAACTTGAAAGACTGGAAAAGGGGCGATAATGCCATGGACGAACATCAAAAATGGTCGCCTCACTGCGAGTATATAAAGATGGTAGGAGGTATCTTTTCAAATAGTGGTATAGATGTGATTGGCTAAAAGCTGAACATGACCCATCAGAAGATATATATAAAGACTGATCTAAACGTGCATATGCTCATTATGATAGGTGTCGTGGTCGTGGTATGTTGGTTAACTGATAAGTTTGGCTGGTGGCTGTTAATACGAAAACTAAGAAGAGAAGCCAGGGAAGCGACAGATCAATTATCGCGGATATTGGATCTACATTTGGGACTACTCCGAGGTGGATAATGATTAATAATATCGTCGTGTGTAAGGATCTACAGTGCGATATAAATTTAAGACAACTAACAATACAATGCTCCAGTATCATTTATAACCCTAAAACATTTCCGAGCGTTCAATGGAAACACCCAAAGATTGGTGGCCATTGTATGGTATTTCGTAATGGGAAAATGATTGTCAACGGAAAGGCCAAGTCTGTCAAGGAAGCTAAGAGACGCCTGAGACAGTACGCGCGTCTATTACAAACATTAGGATGGAATGTTCAGTTAAGACGTATCAATGTCAAGACGATATCCGCCTCTTACAAAGTCGAAGGACCTGTAGACTTGTCACACATCGTCAGATACTATCGAGGAAGTTACGAATCAGAGCGATTTCCAGCCGCCATGTTTAATAAAGACTGTATCCATTTCACTTGTTTTCATTCCGGTACAGTGCTCATGACGGGCATCAAGGATGAAAATCAATTACTCACTATATGTATGCCAGTATTGATCGAATTACCATTATTGTAATATGTGCCCTGGGGGACCGCCCTAATCCCCAGGCGTACTGTATTGAGCGGGGTCAATAAAGAAATATGTAAAATGTACTTCATGTGTTGTTGTTCATAGACTCGGTATTTCACCATATTTTTATAAATAGATTATGTGTCATGTTCTATAAATAGATTATATGTCATTTACTATAAATAGATATGTCTAATAGTTCTATATTTAGAATGACATCATGGGTCTATATTTAGAAAGTGTTGGAGCTGGCGGAGAAATTCGACCTACCCTTTGCTACATTGTTTTGTAGGAATCCATACGACACGATATATCCCTTTAGTATAGTCGGCACATAGTCAAACATGTATGGCAATAAATGTAACGTCTTACCTCTAGAGCGTCCAGAGTTCAAATGACAGAGGTCCCGATCTATTTTTAGTTTCGATATTTCACAACCACTATCGAATATTTCATCAGACCAGGTGTACCAACAATAGAGCATTGAAATGACAAAGTTAATCTCATTTAAAGGCGCCATACTGTCTGCGTCTGAACACCTGCAACGAACGTGTTAACACTTGTCTGAGAATAACACTTTACAGTGCGGTTTCAAAAGATTACCCCATATGATGAAAGTTATTATTATGCCTATACAAGAACTTGAAAAATGTCAGTGAAGTTATACACGACTTTACCAATTTGATCATATTTCAAATATATTGAGAAAAGAAGCCAATTAAAGTTGTCAAATCGGTTTTTGTTAATTTGTATCACTATTTACGCTTTAACTTTTTCTCTTTATGCTATAAAGTTTGATATACCGTTGGAAAGATTTCGTTGCGCCCTTTTCATATACGAAAAAAATATGATCCTACGACTATTAGTTCTCTAGTTATCGTCGTTTTAAATTATTGCTTAAACGTGCGTCAAAAGGCTTTTTAATGCGTAAATGTCGATAGCTCCTTTATTTCTTGTCCGAATGTAATCGTGTTTGGACCCATTGAAAAGGATTTCGGATTTTCTATCGATTGAGATGATCTAACCGGAAGTGACGTAATTATTTCTTAAAATGATCATGTTTTCAATATTAATTAATTTGATTTTTGTTTTTTGTTTTTTTTAGGAATTCGTAACGTGTAGCCTGCACTTATATATTGATAGCTGTTGTCATTTTCAAAAACTGAATATTGATAAAAATTTCAGCCGTTTTCGAGTTATGTAATATGAACAAAATTTAAACAAACAAAATAAAAATATATCATTCAAAAGATGTCGTCGCGCTCTTTTCAAATCTGAAAAAATGATGGTCCTAGGACTATTCATTCTCTAGTTATCTCAGTTTATTTTATTTTTAAGTTTTTTTAGATATATCGTAAGGTATAGAAGGCACTCACATATTGATAGCTGTTGGCAAAACCTGAATATTGACAGAGTTTCGAACTCATTACCCTCATCGTATTGCTCTCAGGTGTGTTAGCATTGACCCATTATCAGAGTCATCAGATTATGTTCATTTGGTGACGGAAGTACGGACAAAGACCTTTTGAAATGCTAAACACGATATATCCCTTTTGTATGTCATATAGTCGAGTCGAAGCACGCAGTCAAACATATATGGTAAAGCAATAAATTTAACGTCTTACCTCTAGAACGTCCAGATCTCAAATGACCGATGCGCATGTCCCAATCTATTTTTAGATTCGATATTTCACCATCGCTATTGGATATTTCATCAGACCAGGTGTGAGAACAATATAGCATTGAAATGCCAAAGAAAACGTGGACAATGGATGAATAGACTACTTTAAACCAAACGGCGCCACAGTGTCTGAAGAACACCTGCACGTTAACACTTGCCTGAGAATAACCCTTTACACTGCTGTTCAAAAGTTTATCCTTCTTGATGAAAACTATTATTATGACTATACAAGCACTTGGAAAATGGCAGTGAAGTTATATGTAACTGTACCAATTTGATTATATTTCAAATATATTGGGAAAAGAAGCCAATTAAAGTTGTCAAATCGGTTTTTACTAATTCATTTCACTATTTACGCTTTAACTTTTTTGTTTTAAGTTATCAAATGATAGAGGACACCAAAACCTTTCATTTAAACCCGGGGTTGTAGAGAAAATATTCAGCCGTTTTCGAGTTATGTAATATGAGAGATTTTTAAACCCCCAAAATGAACTTGCCCCGATCCTCAAGTTTGATATACCGTTGGAAAGATTTCGTTGAGCCCTTTTCATATATGAAAAAATTATGATCCTAGGACTAATAGTTCTCTAGTTATCGTCGTTTTAAATTATTGCTTAAAAGTGCGTCAAAAGGCTTCTTAATGCGTAAATGCCGATATCTCCTTTATTTCTTGTCCGAATGTAGTCGTGTTTGGACTCGTTGAAAATGATTTCTGATTTTCTATCGATTGAAATGATCAAACCGAAAGTGACGTCATTTGTTCTTAAAATGGTCAGTTTTCTGATTTTAATTTTTTTTTTTTTTTATTTAGAAATATTGTTATTGATAGTTGTTGACCCGAATATTGACTGGTGGTGGTGGTGGTTGTGGTTGTGGTGGTGGTGGTGGTGGTAGGGGTGGTGGTGGTGGTGGATACGCATCAGTAAACACACTCGGTGGTGGTGGTGGTGGTGGTGGTGGTGGATACGCATCAGTAAACACACTCGGTGGTGGTGGTGGTGTCGGATACGCATCAGTAAACACACTCGGTGGTGGTGGTGGTGGTGGTGGATACGCATCAGTAAACACGCTCGGTGGTGGTGGTGGTGGTGGTGGTGGTGGTGGTGGTGGTGGTGATGGGATGTATGTGTCGTTAATTTGTTCATGTATATTTCTTCTATGACGAAGCATGGCGTCTCTCCGAGAAAAATGACGTTGACACACTGGACATTGATTCATGATTACTTATATTTCGTTGTGTGCACTCTTATATACTTTTGCGAAATAAACGAGAAAACTATTATGTATGTGTATGATATTTTATTTACAACAAAAATGATATTTACAAACATGATATAATAAAAGGTAATACAATGGTACAAAACAAAGTAAACCCAAAAAAAGAATTCTGTCAAAAACCGTAAGGTTCAGTATCAAAATTGTCTAATCTTCTTCTTTTTGTATAAACCATTTGATATGTTTTCTGTTCCTCTCTATTATAGAGTTTTCTTTTTCGTTTATCCCTACATATTTTATTTGGATTGGTTATTGTTATTGTTGACTGAACTTTTGGATCAGTCACAATAGCTTTAACAGATTCAAAATTTATCATTTGGCTGTTTTTATAGTTAAGGGTAAACCCCCTCACTTTACAAGTTTCTTTGTGTGTATTGGTTTTATACGCATAATTCTTTGGACCACCAGACACATACTCTACAATGTGTTCTCCCGTTCCAAGTTCATCTGTGAGTTCACCCAGATAGTCGCCCAATGGTGGGTCATACTGTCCGGGTCTATTCACATAAATAACACTGTCTGTATCATAGTACAGAACCCGTGTGTCAACTTTTTCCAGGACACTGTAGAGTTTGAGTCTAGCCCAACACGTGGTAAAAGTAGCTAAATAGATGTTTGTTTTATTATCTTCGGGTTGACAGTCCTTTTTGTAGGTCCACTCTATTTGTACCATATCATTATTTAATATATGAAAATCGGTAGGTTGTTTCATTGGATCCGAAAACAATTGAAAGAACAGATTGGCTTGACTTTCGTGAACAAACTCGGTCTGTCTCATGTTAAGTCTTTGACCAAACTTATCCCAAAAGCTATTGAGGCATAATTTGGCCAAAGCTCTTAAACCAGGGTTCTTTGAAATGTTTTCCTGATCCAATGAAACTCCCTCTTTCTCAAGATAATGTTTAATATAATTATTCGCATCCGTTTTAGTTTTAATCCAGTCCGGAGAACCGCTCGCCTCTTGTTTAAACTTTAAAAATGTATTTATATAATTGGCGAACAGTCCTCCTTTTCTAGTGTTAGAATCATATTGGGTTGATTCCTCCCAGTGGTATACTTCATATATTTTTTTAATACGATAACCTAGTCTTAGAGCCGTTTCTATTTCGGGAGTGCACCACGTACCTGTCAACTCTCTTTGTTCATCAGTACAATCACATGGGTTGGGATTCTCATTATCCGCGCAGGTCTGACACAAAGGAAATTTCAGTTTACCGTTCGACCTATACGGAAGAACTGGATGATACAGACCCCGAGGGGGTAAGATCTTGACCTTGGCAATACCAAAATAGTCCTTCATGTCCCCGAAATCTTGAGTTATGATCGTGGGGTGACCTACGGGATATCGACAATACTTATTAACCCACGGATACAAGCTCGTGAAATCCACGTACTTGACTTCTTCGTTAGCCTGAACTTAATAGTAGAGTTGACTAGCATTGGTACTACCTCCGAAGAAACTTTCTCTAGGATCTAATCTATCCGATATATCTAAATGTTGAGCGAAGTGTTTCATTTCAGCGTTTGTAAGCATTTCATTTTTGAAGTCATGGTCCCAAATGCAAACATATTTCATCCCTAATTTTTTAACGTAGGCTTTTTTTTTTAGAGTTAAAGCGTACAACTCGTCTAAAGACTGACGGGTGAGTGGATGGTACGTCTCTTCGCGATTGTCAGAGAAACAAACGGGGCAACCATGAAAAATACAACCGTGAAATTCATAAGCCGTATTTGTCTCTCTACAATAACCGTCCAATTTGTAACGACTTCCGGGTAATTTGTTCTCACCTCCATTCAGAGCATGCTGAATGTGGACATTATCGAGACGCGCTCTCCACTCTAACCACTGAATTGACACTTTACTATACTGGTCGTTGTAACCACTGGGAGGAATCTTCGCGATAGCGGTACTCACAAATTCTCTCTCACACACTGTTTCACCAACGAGTTTAGATTCGTAGATCCATTCATTTCCTTTCTGTACATAAAGTTTTTCGTCAACGACTTTTGACTGTACCCATTCATCGCCCCTGGTCAATTTGACTCTCCATTTCTCTTCCAAAAATTATGTTCTGAACACATTCATACATACAGACGCTATCGTGACGGAATCAAATGGATCTACGGCACCAAACCATCGTTTTTCTTTCTTACCTTTCTTATTTACAACCTCTCTTTCTTCCCCCGTCGCTCTCATTAACAAATCTCTAAATTTTAAACATGATTGTCTTAAAATATCGACGTCACTCCTACAATACTCTAACATTTCATTCCTAAAATTAAACACACACTCCTTTTTCTCATTCAACCATACTAATAACTCACCCCTCTCTTTCTCACTCATGAAATCTTGTCCAAAATAGTGGGGTTCGGGAAAACATCCTATATAATTTTGATGTTCTCTCGTATTAAAAAAATGGGGAAACCACCCTTTTTTCAATTCGTTTAAACCAAAGGCTTTCGGTAATTGGGACAATTTCATTGGCAAAAAATTAAGACTGTCAATCACTTTGATATGTAAATCGCGCTCAACAGCCATATACATTATTTTCGAACCGCTGTAGATTATTTTGTCTGGCCTCATGGATTGATCAATCAAATATTCCAAAAGAAAATAACCATCGTATCCTTTCATGTTGTGCGCAATGGCTTTGAAATATTTATGTTGGTCCGTAAATAACCACTGACCAAACTTTTCCGCGGTATCCGTTCCATCGAAAGTGACTTCCCTGAACCCACATTTACCTGGACAAGGACCTTCGTCCTCATTCTCGTGTGAATCAGTGTTGTCACATTCGTCGCACCGGGTACCGCAGCTGGGACATACTGACTCTGGTGTTAACGTTTGATCAATACATTTCGGACAAACGGTATGAGCTACAACAAAATTTGGACGATGTGTAGCTTTTCCGCACCATGATGATTTACAATGTTGGCATTTAGAGCAAGATGTACATACCTGTGATTGACAGTCTTGACAATTTGGGTTTTTCAAGGGTAAATATCCTTCATTACAATACATTTTCTCATCCTGAGAGCACTCAAAATCAAAAAAGATAAACTTGGGTATGTAATGTTCTTTGGCTTGAGTGGCTCTCAGGAAGCATAAATGATCATCCTGCACATATTTATGGCAGCTAGAGCACTGGTACTCTCCGCACTCGTGTTCCTCTTTCTTCCGCTTGTCCGTCCTCAGTACTTTGTAACATTGTGGACACTTCCACCATTTTTCGCACTGGGAAGGTCCGCTTTGTTTTCCTTTTCCCTTTCCTTTCTGATGTACAGGGGCTTGTTTATGATTTGTGAAGCAGTCTTCCGAGCGACAGGTCATATTACAATTGACGCAATCGATAGGATGGTCCGTTGTTGGACAGTGGTCTCTTTTACACACTATACATCGGATCTCGCATTGATGACGTTCTTTGTGATCGTAATGTTTGAGGCATTTGTGGCAAAAATACATGGCGCTGAAGAACCCCGTTATACTCGTGATGGCGTGGAAGTGGTCGTCATCCACCAAGTACAGATATATACATGGCCGTTGGTCTGTACTGGGACTGGTTAAAAACTTATTACCCAGTCTAGCACTAACTACCAGCACGCGTACACCCAGAAGCTCTTCAAACGCCTCTATATCATTAAGACTAGCTGGGCGATCCAGGGGTACACCAGCCATCTGACTGATGGCGACCGCTAGCTGTTTCTGTTGTTTCAGATTTTTGTTGATAAGGTCCTTGTAATAGGTAATGGGGACTTTCCGGTGTTCCATGACCAATTCCAGATTACTCTTCTTGGCTCTGGTTTTGGTCACTTCTTTCCATTCTTCGGGGGAGCATCTGTTTAATTTGGCCCAGCTGACCCCGATCGCTCTAGCCATACATAGTTGATCATCATTGTTAATGGTCACGATGGACGTTTTCAGCTGAAGAGAATTCTTATCCCCTTTTAATTTCGTTATTCTACGCCTTGGACCCCCGGCTCCTTTCGGTAAATCAATGGTTCCAACAGTAATGTAGAAACTCTCGTCAATTGAGAGATATTTATTACTGTTGAGAACCTTCTCGATCATCGCCATGACACCGTCGGCGTTGAGATGGTCCCAGTCTCGGAGGGGAACGACGATAGGATCATGAAGTCCCTGGTGGTGTATAACGACGCGACCCAGATCGTTTCCCGCCAAATCACCCCGGGCCTCATTTAGGACATCTTGAAACATGTCATGGAGCCCCTCTCTCACATCTCGTAACTCCTGACCGTGGTACCGTTCGTCGACCTTGACCTGGTAAGTTCGGTCCACGGCAGCGTTTTTAGCGTATGTACGCTCTGACTTCTTTCGCATGGTGTAGCGTAATTTATGTTGACCACTTCCTGACTGAATGACATGCGTAGGAGGGTCCCAGTCTCCATCGTCTAAACACGCAGTGGCTAGCTCGTCCATTTGATCATCGAAGAGGATCGCTTTCATACATTCGTCTATTTCGTTTTGGTCTCTTATGTAGTCGACAGCCAATTCCAAATCTTCCTCATTGAAATCTTCGGCGGTGTTAAACTCTCCTCCTAAATGTTGTAAAATGGAATCTAGTTCTCCATTGACAAAGTCGTTGTCATACTCCAGGTTTCGTAACTGAAACAAACGAAACCTCACTGAAGGCGATTCCTGTATTCCCATCGTCGCCGCAAAATTCATTAACTCGTCAGCATTAGTATACGAGTTGACCATAATTTCGAACGTAGATACGATATTGTCCATGTTGACGGCTCGAGTTCTAGTGATAGAATGCCGTAGTATGTCCAAACACACCTTTTTATACACTCGATTTCAAAACGAGGCTGGTATTTCATTGGTCGATATATTTAGTAACTCACGTCACTATTCTCAAATCTGATTGGTCAAGATCATTTTTCAGTAGGCTTGGTTGACACAGGTGTTCCCCAGACACTGTGGCGCCATTTGGTTTAAATCAGTCTATTCATCCATTGTCCACGTTTTCTTTGACATTTCAATGCCCTATTGTTCGTACACCTGGTCTAATGAAATATCCGATAGTGATGGTGAAATCACGAGTCTAAAAATAGCTCGGGGTAAGCGAGCATTACAATGACGTTTAAAACTCTGTCAATATTCGGGTCAACAACTATCAATAACAATATTTCTAAATAAAAAAAAAAAAAAAAAAAATTAAAATCAGAAAACTGACCATTTTAAGAACAAATGACGTCACTTTCGGTTTGATCATTTCAATCGATAGAAAATCAGAAATCATTTTCAACGAGTCCAAACACGACTACATTCGGACAAGAAATAAAGGAGATATCGGCATTGACGCATTAAGAAGCCTTTTGACGCACTTTTAAGCAATAATTTAAAACGACGATAACTAGATAACCCTTTGTCGTAGGATCATATTTTTTTCATATATGAAAAGGGCTCAACGAAATCTTTCCAACGGTATATCAAACTTGAGGATCGGGGCAAGTTCATTTTGGGGGTTTAAAAATCTCTCATATTACATAACTCGAAAACGGCTGAATATTTTCTCTACAACCCCGGGTTTAAATGAAAGGTTTTGGTGTCCTCTATCATTTGATAACTTAAAACAAAAAAGTTAAAGCGTAAATAGTGAAATGAATTAGTAAAAACCGATTTGACAACTTTAATTGGCTTCTTTTCCCAATATATTTGAAATATAATCAAATTGGTACAGTTACATATAACTTCACTGCCATTTTCCAAGTGCTTGTATAGTCATAATAATAGTTTTCATCATGAAGGATAAACTTTTGAACAGCAGTGTAAAGGGTTATTCTCAGGCAAGTGTTAACGTCTTCAGACACTGTGGCGCCGTTTGGTTTAAAGTAGTCTATTCATCCATTGTCCACGTTTTCTTTGGCATTTCAATGCTATATTGTTCTCACACCTGGTCTGATGAAATATCCAATAGCGATGGTGAAATATCGAATCTAAAAATAGATTGGGACATGCGCATCGGTCATTTGAGATCTGGACGTTCTAGAGGTAAGACGTTAAATTTATTGCTTTACCATATATGTTTGACTGCGTGCCTCGACTCGACTATATGACATACAAAAGGGATATATCGTGTTTAGCATTTCAAAAGGTCTTTGTCCGTACTTCCGTCACCAAATGAACATAATCTGATGACTCTGATAATGGGTCAATGCTAACACACCTGAGAGCAATACGATGAGGGTAATGAGTTCGAAACTCTGTCAATATTCAGGTTTTGCCAACAGCTATCAATATGTGAGTGCCTTCTATACGTTACGATATATCTAAAAAACTTAAAAATAAAATAAACTGAGATAACTAGAGAATGAATAGTCCTAGGACCATCATTTTTTCAGATTTGAAAAGAGCGCGACGACATCTTTCGAATGATATATTTTTATTTTGTTTGTTTAAATTTTGTTCATATTACATAACTCGAAAACGGCTGAAATTTTTATCAATATTCAGTTTTTGAAAATGACAACAGCTATCAATATATAAGTGCAGGCTACACGTTACGAATTCCTAAAAAAAAAAAAAAAAAAAAAAAAATCAAATTAATTAATATTGAAAATATGATCATTTTAAGAAATAATTACGTCACTTCCGGTTAGATCATCTCAATCGATAGAAAATCCGAAATCCTTTTCAATGGGTCCAAACACGACTACATTCGGACAAGAAATAAAGGAGCTATCGACATTTACGCATTAAAAAGCCTTTTGACGCACTTTAAAGCAATAATTTAAAACGACGATAACTAGAGAACTAGAGAATGAATAGTCCTCTATTGTTGGTACACCTGGTCTGATGAAATATTCGGTAGTGGTTGTGAAATATCGAAACTAAAAATAGATCGGGACCTCTGTCATTTGAACTCTGGACGCTCTAGAGGTAAGACGTTACATTTATTGCCATACATGTTTGACTATGTGCCGACTATACTAAAGGGATATATCGTGTCGTATGGATTCCTACAAAACAATGTAGCAAAGGGTAGGTCGAATTTCTCCGCCAGCTCCAACACTTTCTAAATATAGACCCATGATGTCATTCTAAATATAGAACTATTAGACATATCTATTTATAGTAAATGACATATAATCTATTTATAGAACATGACACATAATCTATTTATAAAAATATGGTGAAATACCGAGTCTATGAACAACAACACATGAAGTACATTTTACATATTTCTTTATTGACCCCGCTCAATACAGTACGCCTGGGGATTAGGGCGGTCCCCCAGGGCACATATTACAATAATGGTAATTCGATCAATACTGGCATACATATAGTGAGTAATTGATTTTCATCCTTGATGCCCATCATGAGCACTGTACCGGAATGAAAACAAGTGAAATGGATACAGTCTTTATTAAACATGGCGGCTGGAAATCGCTCTGGTTCGTAACTTCCTCGATAGTATCTGACGATGTGTGACAAGTCTACAGGTCCTTCGACTTTGTAAGAGGCGGATATCGTCTTGACATTGATACGTCTTAACTGAACATTCCATCCTAATGTTTGTAATAGACGCGCGTACTGTCTCAGGCGTCTCTTAGCTTCCTTGACAGACTTGGCCTTTCCGTTGACAATCATTTTCCCATTACGAAATACCATACAATGGCCACCAATCTTTGGGTGTTTCCATTGAACGCTCGGAAATGTTTTAGGGTTATAAATGATACTGGAGCATTGTATTGTTAGTTGTCTTAAATTTATATCGCACTGTAGATCCGTACACACGACGATATTATTAATCATTATCCACCTCGGAGTAGTCCCAAATGTAGATCCAATATCCGCGATAATTGATCTGTCGCTTCCCTGGCTTCTCTTCTTAGTTTTCGTATTAACAGCCACCAGCCAAACTTATCAGTTAACCAACATACCACGACCACGACACCTATCATAATGAGCATATGCACGTTTAGATCAGTCTTTATATATATCTTCTGATGGGTCATGTTCAGCTTTTAGCCAATCACATCTATACCACTATTTGAAAAGATACCTCCTACCATCTTTATATACTCGCAGTGAGGCGACCATTTTTGATGTTCGTCCATGGCATTATCGCCCCTTTTCCAGTCTTTCAAGTTAACGCCGCATCGGAAACAAATTACTTTATCTGATTTTCCAGTATAATACAAACCGGCTTGGGCTAATTCATATTTGGATGGAACCAACTGTTTTGGATAGGTGTTAAAGGTCTCGAGTCTTCTATCATAATATTCCATTCGCCCCCGAAGTCTGTACGGTACATGTTTTCGATGGTTGATACCAGAATGTCACAATAATATTTCTTATATACAGAGTTTTAAGTCCCGTGAATTCTATTTATAAAATGACGGGTTCACACAAGTTACCAGTTGTGACAATCATTTGGATTACATTCGGTACAGCTTAACATCCCCAATTGGTTCATATGGTCACCTTGTAGGTAACAAGGTACAACCGTGTCCAATTCAGGTAATGTCTGTCCCACTTCCGTTATCAGTTCCTTTAAGCGTTTGTACTCGAGTGGTCTTAGACAGAGTCCTTTCTTGGTAGGCACCACTTCTTCCTCAGGTTTCCAATATTGTCTAATGTCTACGCATGACCCTTTGACTGTACAGTACACGTTTCCACCAAGATGTCTTTCGTAGGACTCTTTGTCTAGGAGAGCTTTGTCGACGGTCTCTGTCACTTCTACGAAATTTTTATATCTCATCAATGTCAAGCTAATTCCTTTTTTCGTAGGAACATTACCGTTCCATTCTCTTAAGTCAACCCGTAACTCTTCTTTCCATTCACTCACTTGAACGTAACGATCATTCCCCAAATCCAGTTTACATCTAAAGTTAGGCATGTTGTCAGGTTGAGTTTTAAGGCTCTTGTGACTGCTATAGATGTTTCACAGTCTTTTTATACCTTTTTGAGTTGTTCTCTCTGTAACCTCTGATTGGTTAGTTAGAAATATCTATTTATAGTAAATGACATATAATCTATTTATAGAACATGACACATAATCTATTTATAAAAATATGGTGAAATACCGAGTCTAAAATAGATCGTGGTGTCAGGACATGCGCATCTGTCATTTGAACTCTGGACGTTCTCGAGGTAAGACGTTACATTTATTGCTTTACCATACATGTTTGACTGCGTGCTTCGGCTCGACTATACGACATATTAAAGGGATATATCGTGTCGTATGGATGTCTCGTGTCAGGTTTCCCGAAACAATGTAGCAAAGGTTAGGTCGAATTTCCCCGCCATTATTTTCGAGGGTTCCAACAACATACCCGCTAGAATCTATTGGTAGAAGGCTAGAGACAAATCGTTGGTGGTCTCGCCCGAAGGGTGCTACCGAAACACTTGCTCCATTGTTAAAGCTTTCTAAATATAGACCCATGATGTCATTCTAAATATAGAACTAAAATGGACATGCGCAGTCATTGTATAACTACAAAATGGCGTCCTCACTCGTGTCAATCCTTATATGCAAATGAGATACTATAAATAGTAACTAGGTCAACAAAATGGCCGCCGATTACGTCATCTTTGTTTACAACCAAACCGACGCCTATACTACTGTTCTGCATGGACATAACTAAATGTGCAATCTGCTTAGTATCTGAACTTTTGGCTTAAAGATTTATCAGATTATTTCTGTTTACAACGTGAACAATGTAGATCATGAGCATACTATGTATGTCATACACAGGTGTGTAGGCTCACCTGGCTCTGAATTACTGCAACTAGTCCATTCATCCGAATAAGGATCTATATTGTTTACTTAAAAAATATATATATATATTAGCCACTAATACAGATCATGATCAGAATACACATATGTGATCTGGATCTAAACTTGTTTCATATGTCCTATAAAAAATGCTATAACTCTAGTTTAGTACACAGTCAGAAACTAGTAATATTATCAGGATACATGTGAATGCTTTAACCATTAACTCCATGCTTCCTCACCTTCTATTTGTGTTCAGTTTAGGTAGATTGAAATTCCATAATCTATTCATTAACTTTTCAAAATATATGATGTTTCTGAGTGCCACACATTTTATTGTACATATTTTATACATGATATGAGCCCGTGCATGATAAAATGTACAAGTTGGCTTTTGAGAACAGTATTAAAGATTTAGATTAGACTGTGCATCTACACAGTTTGATCGAGATGTACACTGTTCACATATTACTTACACTAGCTTGTTAGCATATTAACTCTGGTAGTGTCATACGGTATTAATTGCAGTACTCTGATAGGGCATAGGAGACTTTGTCACCCTGTAAACAAAACGATACACTTTTTAAAAAAAAACCAGCCAAATTGAACCGACTGTTATATTGCTATTTATAGAATGCTTTTCTTTTAACCCTTTCCTACTTGTAGACACATTCTGATGCATATGCAGCCGTCAACTTTTGAAAACAATGTGATAAATGGAGAAATTACTTATAATTCTCCTTTTGTCACAATGTTGTCAACTCTATTCAATTATTAAATTTTCATTTAAAGAGATATTTGCCAAACTGTTTTCAAAGTCGTACACTTCATATTTGCAGTATGTGGAAAAGTGTTAAGTTAACCATATTGTAACCCTTCCCATACAGATTAAACCTTCACTTAATGAATACATGTTTCACCTTCACTTAATGAATACACGTTTGTCTTAGATTGTCAGATTACACATCTGTGTTTACTCTGTAGCAGACGACTTTTGAAAAGCAATTTCTCCTTTTGTCACCATGTTTTCAACTTTTTACAGTAATTATACTGTCATTTCTAGAGATTTTCAAGATGTTTTCAGTCGTCTTCTGCATATTTGAACATTTTTAAAAATGAATTGCATCCCATAAAGATAAAAACATTAATTTCTTATAAGATTCTTTGTATCCGAATTTCAAATACATTTTCATCTATCCGAAAACTATACTACTCGATAACAAATACTTTTCTTCCAAACAGAACAAATCAATCATAAAATGAAAACATGGAATCAATTTATGACCTTATTTTAATAGGATAAATGAATTATTATCCCGATGGTCAACACAATAGTAAATTTAGATATTACCTGATATTCCATCGCGTCCGCCATTATTTGGTTTGTGCTTACATATTAATAAGGGGAAGGAACTCCAGACTACATAACTAATAGATTATGGATTAACAGAAGAGAATTACATAAACATTATGAAATAACAGAAGAGAACCCACATAATTGTCCCTATTAACCCCCTCGTCGTGCATAGATGAGTTGTATGTCACACGCTGGCCAATATCAGAAATGAAGAAATTATGATATTTTGCCATATTGTTTTTAAAATTCGTCTAACTGCAGATCTGTCAGAATAGGTTTGCATGTGGGAAAGGGTAAAGGAAAGACCCTGATCGGACTCGGTATTTGTGTAACCAAGCTCAAAGAGTCCGACCCGATCAGGCCTCGAATTCGGGACCTCTTGTCCCGAAGGCGAACACTCTACCACGTCGCTATAAAAGCTAGCTCTATAGCAAGGCAGTATAAAAATCCCCTCAAACACGTCTGTATACAAACACGTCTGTCATCTGTCCATCTATAAGTCTTGGAGTAACCTGCCTCTACTATTATATTATAGAGTTTGGTATAATTGGAAATGGTGTCAAATAGCTATAGAGACAACCTTTGTGTGGATCAACCCTTAAACCTTTCAAACTCTGAATGTAGTTTAATTCATTAATTAGTTATTGGTACCAAACATCAAGTTGTAATAGTCCACTGTAAATCTTTAGAAAAATCAGTTAAATCAATTAATAAATATGGCAAAGTCGTGATCGAGTCATCTTTACTGGTATATTTAAAGTATACGGGGTTCTAGACTATACATATATTGTCCATCTATGGGACAGACCACTCTACTACATTTGCATTTGTACATATTTGTATATATAAGTAATCAATGGTGAGTTGTCCCAACCCCTGGTCTTTTTTTTTATCTCGAATCTGAAGTAAATCTTATACTTATGAATAGATTATATATGTTTGCAGGTCTTATACTTATGAATATATTATATCGATTGCAGGACGTTCAACTTTGGTTCGTTTGGTATGATCTGCGGGCATGAATTGAAACATGGTTTCGATAACAAAGGTAAAATTGGTTGATTTGGATGTATTGCCATTTTCAACAGTAGTATTATTATATAATGCTGTCGTCAAGTTTATCTATCCATGTTTCCTGGCTCTCTCGCACCAACACTAAAGTCAACATTAAATGCAGGCTGCCATCCTACAACAATATTTTACCCCATTTGTGGAAGACGGATGATCCTTTAACCCTTTCCCACATACAGCAAATCTACAGCAGATGACGTTAAATATATATATGAAAGAATGTGAAAAATCTCCATGAATGAGAGTTTAATTATGAAATAGAGTTGAAAACATTGTGACAAAAGAAAAATTGCTCGTTATGAGCAATTTCTTTTTTTGCCACAATGCTTTCAAAAGTAGTCTGCTGCAGAGGTGTCAGAAAGAATCTCTATGAGGGAAAGCGTTCCCAATATGTAGACACCTCTGCAGCAAACCACTTTTGATTTTTTTTTTAAAATGGAGAAATTATTGAGCAAGGAATTGAAATGACCTAATCACTTACATGAGGTATAGCACTGGGTCCAATTCCACAAACCTTACCTAGCGTTAAGTAATACTTAAATGATTTTACTTATCAGTTAAGTTTCCCTAAAAAAAATGCCAAAATATTTCGTTTCTTAATAAGTATTGTAAGTCAGCAAGGGTAACCATTTATGCCAACTTAGTCATTTACTTAAATTTATTTATGTTTCACTTAAGGGGGAAAAAAGGACAACATGTTTTTAAGTTTTTAAGTATTACTTAGTGCTAAGTAAGGTTGATCGAATTGGACCCTAGTGGAGTATCCAGGAAGCGGACATAAATAATGATTTATAGAAGTTGCAAGGACTTGCTTCTCAATCAAATTAAGTTATGTGAGTTTAAATTTAAACTAAATTAATGACTCTCAGAAGGAAAATTATTTATCATTTCCCACATCCAGCCCAATTTTGACGCATTTGCAGCAGAGGACCTTAGAGAACTTTATGACAAAAGTAGAAAATTCTCATATTGACCAATTGTCCTTTTGGCCACAATGTTTTCAACTATATTCAATTACTAAATTTCCATTTTTAGAGGTTTTCCATATTTCTAACCAGATATTTTCAAAGTTGTCTACTGTAGGTTTGTTGCATGTGGGAAAGGGTTTAAAGAAATGTTTTACTGTTCAATTTCGGTGAGAGTAGAGTCGATTTCGGTATGAGGTGGATTTCGGTGTATCTTGGGACCACTTTTCAATGAATGACAAAAAATGATTACCCTTATGACAAACATCATGTGTCTTCCACCAAGTGGCTAAAATGACTATACGGTTGAAAATGGCATTAAACTCCAATTAATTAATCGATCAACGCTACACTTGTTGATTTCCACCAGGGTCGGAAACTATAAAACTCTCAAAACGTGCTCTGATCTCAGAAATATTCTCTTTGTACCAAATGAGACTTCAGATAGGTCAATTTGGAAAACTTATTTGACCCATCAGAGCCTTGACCTCAAATTGTAAATGCTTATTAAAAACTTTTCATAATTTTGGAGCCAGAAGAATTATTTTTAATTAAAATAACATTTATAAATTTAAGCTGGATGGTGAATTGAAGTTATCTGAAAACATAGCTGACAATGGAGGGATGAAGATCGCTTTCCTTGCCTACGAACATTGGTCGGCGTCAAACAATGGAGAAGACTCGTTCAAACTTCCAGGAATAACATATACACCGAGCCAGCTGTTCTTTATAGGGATGGCTCAGGTACAGATCACATAAACGACATTATTTGTTAACCCTTTCTCACATATAGATAGACACTTTCTGACTATTTTTTTTGCAACCTGTTGATCAATAAATGACGCATATTATATTTTATATCATAAATGACGTCGCCGGGAGTGTAATAAAGCCATTGAATAAATTGCGTATTCAACTAGTGTAATAACAATGCTACGTAACGTCATAATGAAAAGCATTGAAAATGACCGCGCTATATAGCGACGTTATAATATTTCGCGCTAATAATCGTCGAATTGGAATTTATGATATAAATATAATATAACGTTCGTTGTCATTCAATACAAAATGTTATTAAACTCGTTTAATAAAATGTCGTATTGAATGACCACTCATGTAATATCCTCTATATATTATATTGAATTTTACACCGTCTTATTTTATTTATTTTCGCATGAGATAGAACAACGGCCTCTTGAGCCAGCGTTCCAGTCACGTGAACGCGGTTTAAACTCTTGGGATCTTTGGTACTCGTTCCCCTCGGCCAAGTTCTCTTCAAAATACCCATTGACCCCCACCAATGACATCGTTTATCTGTTAATTTAAATATGTTTAACGGTTTACAATTTTATAAAGAACAAATCTCCCTTTCATGCATATACCTGCTGATTTCCCAGTGCAAATACAAGAATATTTTCATGTGCAAATTAAGCTTTAAATTTATCTAGGTTAAATGCGGTTCCAAAATATGGTAATGGTACGTCACTGAAATATGATGTAACGTCACTGAAATATGATGTCACGTCATTGAAATATGAGTTCATCTCATTCAAAATGTGGTAGTGGGGGCGGGATTCACAAGTCTTTCACGAATTTTAATTTATGTTTGAATTGTGATATTTCGTTATTGAAAAAACCGAAATTTGTATATTTTGTCTATGTTTTGTCTGAAAAGGTATACTAGGGTTATGATAAAGGGGAACTTATGTTGAAGTATCGAGACATGGCTTTGTATTGTCTACTCGAGGGCGTAGTCTCGCGAGATATCAATTGTGCACGCCCCTCGTAGTACAATACAAAAGCCAGTACCTACTGCAGTCTGTAACATAACCTTTCCTATGTATTGATTGATCCAGGTCAATTGGACTTGCAACACCGGTCGTCACAAAAAATCATGACTGCCGAAATTGGCCATACGAAGAGATTTAACTGAACTATGGTTGAACAACGACAATGGACATATCTTTAATATTTAATTACTAGTATATTTAACCCTTTCCCACATACAACAAATCTGCCGCAGACGACTTTAACATTTCAAGTCCAAACTATAGAGAAATCTGTATAAGTGATAGTATGATTATTGAATAGAAATCGAAATCATTGTGGCGAATGAAGAAATTGCTCATTATGAACAATGTCTGCTTTTGCCACAATGGTTTCAGAAGTCGTCTGCTGACATGTAGGATGTCACACGGTTTTAAACTGTTGGCCTTGTCACATCCGTCTCTCCTAGATACGACACCAGCAATCTCCCATGCGACGTGATTTAACTGGTATACTGCTGAAAACGGTATTAAACTCCAATCAATCAATCGAACCCCAACAAATGTACAATGAAAAGATCTATACTATATACAATTATATTAGATCGTCTACAATTAAAAAGAACACTATTATTCCATAATGCATAGAACTTTTATCTTGCTTTCGACAAAACAAAGACAATGGATATTATTAAATTTAATTATATTATATACAATTTAAAAAGGACAATTTTATTCCATAATGCATAGAACTTTGTATCTTGCTATCGACAATGAATAATATTAGTTTTTAATATATCTATAGGTGCTACCTATTTACGAAAAAAAAAAACGCAAGATAATTATAAACAAAAATTAAAGAGCATACTTTGGTCATAAAAAAGGATTTATAAGTAATTGACTAGACAATAATAATGTTAATGTCATGTTTCTTGCATTATTAAAACATATTTGGGATTCATATTGATGTTGTCTGTTATTTGAACAGAAAATAATAAAGTAAAGACTTTCAGACAATCAATGAATACATTTATAATGAACGAGGTTAAAACATGAGGGCCAAGACGATCCTTAATCGATCACCTGCATTAAGGCAAAGAAACAAATAGATCAGCCCTTTTCTGATGCCACCTGGCGACTGCCTTTTTCAACCAGTCAATATGACTGGAACAAATTATGTAAGGGGTCACATTTCTGCTAAACCCTTTCCCTATTAGAGACGGTTTCTGAGGCTTATGCAACAGACGATTTAGGAAAAAGATTGTCGCCATAAGAACAATTGCTTCTTATGGGAAAGTTATCCTTTTGCCACAATGTTTGATAAATAATTATACTTTGAATGAGTGAGTCAATAGCTCATGTATAGGAATTTGGGGTCTTTCATGTTGATACCACTTTTTTGCGGGAAACGACGTCGCTCCATTGACTCCTTCTTTGGCTACGATACAGTCAAAATTTAGTTTCGGGCATAGAAGGCTAATGCTGTCTTTTTTTTGACGAACGGGAAAACATATTTCTTACAGATTTCCATTTATTTTTAACTTTTCGTACAAATGTTAATTGCCACATAACACAGCACTTAAATGATCTTAAATATCGATTTTAAAAAAAATGATTAAAAAGACGACAATCATTTTCAATCCGTGTTTTTCTGCTCATTTTATACATACCCAAAATACCGACTTAAAAAAAAAAAAAAAAAAAAGCCGACAATAATTTTCAATCTGTGTTTTACGTCTGCTTTTTATACATATCCAAAATGGCGGCCCCCACGGATTTTTCCAGTTTCATTTCAGAAAACTTCATGGGTTATTGAAAAAAAAAAAAAAAAAAAACACCTGTTAACTATAAGCGAAAAAACCCATTTATGGGTTTTTTTCGTATTATATTAGACCGTCTACAATTTTAGAAAGAAATTTTCATTCCTAAGAACTTTTATCTTGCTATCGACAACACAACGACATTGGCTATTATTAGATTTAATTATATTAAACCGTCTACACTGTTGAACAGGACATGAGTCATTCCTTAATGCATATAACCTTTATCTTGCTATCGAAAACACAACGACAATGGATATTATTTAATTATATTTAGCCGTCTACAATTTTAGTAATAACATAAGTCAATCATTCCTTAATGCATACAACTTGTACTTTGCTATTGACAACACAACGACAATGGCTATTATTAGATTTAATTGTATTAAACAATCTACAATGTTGAAAAGAACATGAGTCATTCCTTAATGCATAATTCCTTGGATCCAGCCGAGGTATGATGCCACACGAGTGTATACTCCGGGTCTTTGGGCCTTGCCACATCCGTCACCCCAGGACACGACACCGGCAAGCTCCCAGACCCCGTGTCGTTTACATACAAGCGGGCCGCCAGAGTCGCCCTGAAAAAACAAAGTACCCTTTACAGCTTTCTAATTTGAAACAAATCTATAGCAGATGACTGTCAAAATATCCATGCATTATATCGATGGCTTCATGCAAAACGGTTGTAACTACATCTTGTGACAATATGTAGTTACAACCGTTGTGCATGAAGCCCACGATAGTGAATACGGTCTAAATCAATCGCGTTAAAACCAGACAAAAATACTTCGCTGAACGTATATATTGGATCTGACGACATCGCATAAAAGGTCGTCTAGAATTGACCTTACACATTTAAATATTTTTTTCAATCGCATTGATTGATTGATTTGGGTTTAACGCCGTTTTTAACAAGTTCTCAGTTATATCACGGCGGCCAGTTCACCTACTCATGCATTTCCTGGTTTTCTCACACCAGTACTCCACACAACAATCTTTCCAAGCAACTGGCCGCTTTTCCACATAGACTTTGCCCATTGGTGGAAGACGAAAGACGCATGTCGCATTGACTTTTGTCAATTTTTCAATCGGAACACACAACAATCAACGCTTTTCAATCTCGTTCAGCGCCCCTGTTGATACCTAACTATTTTGTAGGCGAACGTTTGATTGGCTGACGCAAATGTCATACTGAGACACCATTTAATATGCAGTCTTTAGCTCTGTACAGGCGATTTGCTACTTCAACGAAGTTTTGGTCTGGTTTTAATGAGACCGTGTTTAAATCGTCATCATCTAAATGAACCCGTAATAAATAAGGATGAAGCAAAACGCTTTTAAATAACAATTAAATATTCATTTTACAATAATCTTTTCCAACATACGACCAATCTGTAACCGACGACTTTTACATGACATCGGCAATACTATGGAACATCCTCATAATTGAAAGTTTCATCATTGAATATAATTAAAAATATTGTGAGAAATGGAAACATTGTTAGTTAAGCGCAATTTCTCTATTTATCATACTGTTTCCAAAAGTCGTCTACTGCAGGTGGTAGAGATAGGTTAAGGTTGAATGAATAATATCTAAGTCCAAACTCACCTAACATTCTAATTTAAATAAAGCAGTTTCTGATTGGCTATTTAGGAATTCATTCGGGCTGCGCTCTCCGGAAACCAACAGTTATACATTTGCGACCAGTTAAGAACCAGATCAGTCAAGCGCAGACATATCTGGTATGTACTGTTTGCCCATTTTAATCATAAAAGGTTTAAAGAAACTTCTGTTTTGGCTAAATCGTGATCAAGTGGATCTTGTTTTGGATAAATCGTGAATAAGTGGATTTTGTTTTGGCTAAATCGTGACCAAAAGGATCTTGTTTTGGATAAATCGTGACCAAATGGTCCTTGTATTGATTAATTCGTGACAAAATAACTCTTATTACGTATGTGTCCCATTGTCTCTCCGAATATGTGATGGCTGTCCTTAGATAGACAAATTGGCTAGACATTGTATAAATACCGGTAAACATTGGTACAATCGTATTGGCTCTTGTTTGTGCTCATTAGTGACCCAATGTCTCTTGATGATTTGGTCAGTTCGGGCGCCCCAATGGCTCTTGTTTTGACTATTTCGTACCCCCAATGGCTATTGATTGACTATTTAGGAATTCATTCGGGCTGCGCTCTCCGGAAACCAACAGTTATACATTTGCGACCAGTTAAGAACCAGATCAGTCAAGCGCAGACATATCTGGGTATGTACTGTTTGCCCATTTTAATCATAAAAGGTTTAAAGAAACTTCTGTTTTGGCTAAATCGTGATCAAGTGGATCTTGTTTTGGATAAATCGTGAATAAGTGGATTTTGTTTTGGCTAAATCGTGACCAAAAGGATCTTGTTTTGGATAAATCGTGACCAAATGGTCCTTGTATTGATTAATTCGTGACAAAATAACTCTTATTACGTATGTGTCCCATTGTCTCTCCGAATATGTGATGACTGTCCTTAGATAGACAAATTGGCTAGACATTGTATAAATACCGGTAAACATTGGTACAATCGTATTGGCTCTTGTTTGTGCTCATTAGTGACCCAATGTCTCTTGATGATTTGGTCAGTTCGGGCGCCCCAATGGCTCTTGTTTTGACTATTTCGTGCCCCGATGGCTCTTGTTTTGACCATTTCGTGCCCAATGGCTCTTGTTTTGACTATTTCGTACCACCAATGGCTCTTGTTTTGACTATTTCGTGCCCCATGTCCCAATGGCTCTTGTTTTGACTATTTCTCGTCCCTATGGCGCTTGCTTAGAATAGTTCGTGCCCCATGCCCCTATGGCTCTTGTTTTGACTACTTCGTGCCCCACTAGCTCTTGTTTTGACTATTTTGTGCTCCAATGGCTCTTGTTTTGACTATTTCGGGCGCCCCAATGGCTCTTCTTTAGACGTTCGTGCCCCAATGGCACTGTTTTGACTATTTCGTGCCACTATGGCTCTTGTTTTGATTATTTCGTGCCCCCAATGGCTCTTGTTTTGACTAGCTCGTGCCCCAATGGCTCTTGTTCTGATTATTTCGTGCCCCCAATGGCTCTTGTTTTAACTATTTAGTGCCCCAATGGCTCTTGTTTTGACTATTTCGTGCCACAATGGCTCTTGTTTTGACTATTTAGTGCCCACAATGGCTCTTGTTCTGATTATTTCGTGCCCCCAATGGCCCTTGTTTTGACTATTTCGTGCACCCAATGGCTCTTGTTTTGACTTTCGGGCGCCCCTATGGCTCTTCTTTTGACTTTCGTGCCCCAATGGCACTGTTTTGAATATTTCGTGCACCAATGGCTCTTGTTCTGATTATTTCGTGCCCCCAATGGCTCTTGTTTTGACTATTTCGTGCCCCAATGGATGTTGTTTTGACTATTTCGTGCCCCCAATGGCTCTTGTTTTGACTATTTCGTGCCCCAATGGCTCTTGTTTTGACTATTTCGTGCCCCAATGGCTCTTGTTTGGACTATTTCGTGCCCCCAATGGCTGTTGTTTTCACTATTTCGTGCCCCAATGGCTCTTGTTTTGACTATTTCGTGCCCCCAATGGCTCTTGTTTTGACTATTTCGTGCCCCAATGGCTCTTCTTTTGACTTTCGTGCCCCAATGGCACTGTTTTGAATATTTCGTGCACCAAAGGCTCTTGTTCTGATTATTTCGTGCCCCAATGGCTCTTGTTCTGACTATTTCGTGCCCCCAATGGCTGTTGTTTTGACTATTTCGTGCCCCCAATGGCTCTTGTTTTCACTATTTCGTGCCCCAATGGCTCTTGTTTTGACTATTTCGTGCCCCAATGGCTCTTGTTTGGACTATTTCGTGCCCCCAATGGCTGTTGTTTTCACTATTTCGTGCCCCAATGGCTCTTGTTTGGACTATTTCGTGCCCCCAATGGCTCTTGTTTTGACTATTTCGTGCCCCAATGGCTCTTGTTTTGACTATATCGTGCCCCAATGGCTGTTGTTTGGACTATTTCGTGCCCCCAATGGCTGTTGTTTTCACTATTTCGTGCCCCAATGGCTCTTGTTTTGACTATTTCGTGCCCCCAATGGCTCTTGTTTTGACTATTTCGTGCCTCAATGGCTCTTGTTTGGACTAGTTCGTGCACCCAATGGCTGTTGTTTTGACTATTTCATGTCCCAAATGGCTGTTGTTTGGACTATTTCGTGCCCCAAATGGCTGTTGTTTGGACTATTTCATGTCCCAAATGGCTGTTGTTTTGACTATTTCGTGCCCCCAATGGCTCTTGTTTTCACTATTTCGTGCCCCAATGGCTCTTGTTTTGACTATTCCGTGCCCCAATGGCTCTTGTTTTCACTATTCCGTGCCCCCAATAGCTGTTGTTTTGACTATTTCGTGCCCCAATGGCTGTTGTTTTGACTATTTCGTGCCCCAATGGCTCTTGTTTTGACTATTTCGTGCCACAATGGCTCTTGTTTTGACTATTCCGTGCCCCAATGGCTCTTGATTTAACTATTTCGTACCCCCAATGGCTGTTGTTTTGACTATTTCGTGCCCCCAATGGCTCTTGTTTTGACTATTTCGTGCCTCCAATGGCTGTTGTTTTGACTATTTCGTGCCTCAATGGCTCTTGTTTTGACTATTTCGTGCCCCAATGGCTCTTGTTTTGACTATTTCGTGACCCCAATGGCTCTTGTTTGGACTATTTCGTGCCCCCAATGGCTCTTGTTTTGACTATTCCGTGCCACAATAGCTCTTGTTTTGACTATTTCGTGCCACAATGGCTCTTGTTTTGACTATTTCGTGCCCCCAATGGCTCTTGTTTTGACTATTTCGTGCCCCATGCCCCAATGGCTCTTGGTTTGACTATTTCAAGCCCCTGTGGCTCTTGTTTTGACTATTTCGCGCCCCTATGGCTCTTGTTTTGAATAGTTTGTGCCCCATGCCCTTATGGCTCTTGTTTTAACTATTTCGTGTCACATGCCCCAATAGCTCTTGCTTTGACTATTTTGTGCCCCAATGGCTCTTGTTTTCACTATTTATGGTGCCCCAATGGCTCTTCCTTTGACTGGCGTGCTCCAATGGCATTGTTTTGAGTATTTCGTGCTACAATGGCTCTTGTTTTAACTATTTCGTGCCACAGTGGCTGTTGTTTTGACTATTTCGTGCCACAATGGCTGTTGTTTTGACTATTTCGTGCCCCAATGGCTGTTGTTTTGACTATTTCGTGGCACAATGGCTCTTGTTTTTAACTATTTCGTGCCACAATGGCTCTTGTTTTGACTATTTCGTGCCTCAATGGCTTTTGTTTTGACTATTTCGTGCCACAATGGCTCTTGTTCTGACTATTTCGTGCCCCCAATGGCTCTTGATTTGACTATTTCGTGCCCCAATGGCTCTTGTTTTGACTATTCCGTGCCACAATGGCTCTTGTTTTCACTATTTTGTGCCACAATGGCTCTTGTTCTGACTATTTCGTGCCCCCAATGGCTCTTGATTTGACTATTTCGTGCCCCCAATGGCTCTTGATTTGACTATTTCATGTCCCAAATAGCTCTTGATTTAACTATTTCGTGCCCCAATGGCTCTTGTTTTTAACTATTTCGTGCCACAATGGCTATTGTTTTGACTATTTCGTGCCTCAATGGCTTTTGTTTTGACTATTTCGTGCCACAATGGCTCTTGTTCTGACTATTTCGTGCCCCCAATGGCTCTTGATTTGACTATTTCGTGCCCCAATGGCTCTTGTTTGGACTAGTTCGTGCCACAATGGCTCTTGTTTTCACTATTTCTTGCCACAATGGCTCTTGTTCTGACTATTTCGTGCCCCCAATGGCTCTTGTTTGGACTATTTCGTGCCCCCAATGGCTGTTGTTTTGACTATTTCGTGCCCCAATGGCTCTTGTTTTGACTATTTCGTGCCCCCAATGGCTGTTGTTTTGACTATTTCGTGCCCCCAATGGCTCTGGTTTTGACTATTTCGTGCCCCAATGGCTCTTGTTTGGACTAGTTCGTGCCACAATGGCTCTTGTTTGGACTAGTTCGTGCCCCAGTGGCTCTTGTTTTGACTATTTCGTGCCACAATGGCTCTTGTTTGGATTAGTTCATGCCCCAAATGGCTCTTGTTTGGATTATTTCGTGCCCCAATGGCTCTTGTTTGGACTATTTCGTGCCCCAATGGCTGTTGTTTGGATTATTTCGTGCCCCAATGGCTGTTGTTTGGATTATTTCGTGCCCTAATGGCTCTTATTAGGTCGGACATTTTTCGCGTTGACTCCCGATTGAACAATGGCACACTAAATATAAAACAATATTCAAATATGATAAGAATAATACCTGGCATGCATCTTTTCCACCGGTAGAGGACGCTCCGGCACAGATCTGTGTCGAATGTACGGATCCGTAACCAAGGTAATAAGAACACAGTTGATTGGAGATGGTTTGTAGATTGACGTATTCAAGACTTTGGGTTATTGGGGCGTGGCCACTTTCGTCTGTAAACATAAGACATTAAAGATGCTGAACTCCAGATTAAAGATAGCATAGTGAAAAGTTTTAAAACTGTTCAAAAGTTGTCTTGAAATATTAGAATCATACTTCTGAGATAAAATTAGAGTAATAATTTCACTTTCCAGTACAATAAACATCTTAATATTGATCTTGAATGCTTTATCTTTACTGGTTAGACATACCAAGTAAGTCAAATTTTGTACATTCATGAATTTAAATTGTTCTGTTTTTCAACGTTTACTGCCAGAATAGTTTTAAACTATTTATTACTTATTTTGATTTCATTATTAGCAATTTTGGCAGAAGTTTCAACGTTTTTAACATTTTGATCTGCATTTGGAGTTCAGCACATTCATCCATCCTTTCCCCCACACGTAGACGCATTTGATATACGTATATGCAGCAGATTAGTTTTGAAAATATTGTATCAACAGAGGAAAATTGCTATGCATCTAAAACACAGCTCAATTCAGTATTTGTACTTTTGTTTATAAATAGAGATTTACCATATTTGAATCGAAGTGTGTTCAATGTCGTCTGCTGCAGATATACTGATTGTAAAATGGGGTTACACGTTTAGACGTCTTTCAAACGACTGATATGAATTTGTCTGTTAATCTTCGCTTTTAAATTAATTACATTTGCAGTCTCTTGAGCCACATTTGCAACAGACGACTTAGAAAACATGGCAACTATTCACTCTGAATAACAATAAAAGTATTGGTTAGAATAGAAAACATTGTGGCTAATGGAACAGTGGCTGATTTTTCGTCTACCATATTGTTTAACCCTTTCCCTCATACGTCAATTCTGCAGCAGACGACTTTGAACTTATTTTGTCAAAAAATAGAAAATCTCTATAATTGAATGGATACCCTATGTCTAAAAAGTGGAAAACATTGTGGCAAAAGGAGAAATTGCTCGTTTTGAGCAATTTCTTCTCTTGTCACTATGTTTTCAAAAAGTCGACTGTTGCAGAGGCGTCAGAAAGCGTCTATATGAGGGAAATGGTTTTAAATAATGTCTGTCGCTGCAGACGCTAATTTGAAATATGGAAATGGATTAATATGACCATAATACTTATATTCCCTTGTGCTTAAAATCTGTCGGCGTTTGTACCTCATGGAAATGAGCAGTATACCATCATGCACCTTTCACTCGGTAAAACCCTGTGTTATGTTCACGTTCAACGAATCTTCCCAGTGCGACCAATCTCGACAAGCCTTCTATCACATATGCGTATGACAGTCAAATACGCAATTAGACGAATGGAATGAACAAGAAGTTCAACTAATCTTCCTAATGCATCAAATCGTTATGCTTTCTAACATATATGAGCAGGTAAGTCAAATAAGCATTTGGGCGAATGGAATGAAACACAAATACAACACGCCTGTGTTAACTTAAGTGGAATATTGCTGACTGGAAAAAATGTATACTGAGCCGAGATTCGAAGTTTAAATCTATAAACAGATCTGCTCTTCAGATTGAATCAATGAATCTTCGACTCAATGACTGTCCGAGAAAATTAATGTTCGAGTCAACGGATGTTCGAGACAATGGATGTTCGAGTCAATGAATGTCCGAGACAATGAATTTTCGAGTCAAAGGATGTTCGAAACAATGACTATTTGAGACAATGAATGTTCGAGACAATGAATCTTGGAGTCAACGGATGTTCGAGACAATGAATGTTTGAGACACAGATTGTGACAACAACACTGTCAACTATCGGTAAATGTCAAACACCTTTGACCGCCTCACAAACGACAAAGGATTTGGTTTAACGCCGGGTTTTTTAAAACTAAGTTTTAGTCATATGATGGCGGCAAGTTCACATACCCATGTGTTTCATGGCTTTCTCACATCAGTACTCCAGACAACAATCTTTCCAAGCAACTGGCCGCTTGTCTACATATGTGAAATTATAAACATTATTTCGTATGACAGGGCTAATTCCCATGTAGACAGTATTTCTGTATAACAGGGCGATTTGAACCAGGATGTATTCGTCTTTTGTCA
Organism: Serripes groenlandicus; assembly: GCA_031761405.1. Lineage (NCBI taxonomy): Eukaryota > Metazoa > Mollusca > Bivalvia > Cardiida > Cardiidae > Serripes > Serripes groenlandicus. The sequence goes on from JASEVX010000014.1 coordinate 44,752,585, forward strand.
AGATTGCACATGTCCACTGTGATGTAAGAGGCTACCAAGGACGATATATACTTGGGAGTTACACTCATTTATCAGATCAGCGATTACCAAGTCTCAATACTACATATGTTATTAAAAGTCTTTCTTGAAACCAGCACCTGTGTTTGACTGTTATTATGCCACACATAGACTGTTAGCACATAGGTGGATTTCGGAAATAAATTCGGTGTTAAACTCACAACTTCCTAATTGATCAACTGAGCTTTCGGGCGAGTTACACCAACTTCTTTAAACTGGGAAGTAATGGCTGCACTGCTAGGCACTCAGGATTGTTGGGTTAATATTACGTCTTACTCGCTGGTGTCAAGATCAATGAACAATGAGTATTGGTAACTTAACCAGGAAACGCCGTAATATTATTGGAAAAATGATGAAAGCGACGTAAAAGACCAGCCAATCATTGGCATTGAAAATGCATTTCCCCTACCGCAGTATTGATTGATTGTTTGGTTCTTTACGCCGCTTTCAACAAGTTTGTAGGTATATCACGAAGTTTCCTGGGTAAGTTACCAGTACTAACGGTCCATTTATCCTGACACAAGCCAGTCAGTCGTAATGATAACCCTCAGCGCCAAGGGCGACAGCCATTACTACCATTCGTTTAGTATTTGGTATGACTCGACCGTGGATCGAACCCGCATCTTAGGCGGACGCTCTACCACTACACCACCAAGGCGGTCAACCTACCGTAGTACGTAGCTCCCCAGCCGGACACGGTGCATACATCTGAGTCGAAGGTATCGCCAGCCCGGGGTAGGCACGCCGCTCTTACATATCTGTAAGTAAATGTATACAACTTTTAGATAAGGAACATTATGTTTTCCAACTAGCGATACATGGCTTTGTACTGTACTACGAGGAAAGTGGAAATATTGATATTTCGCGAGACGGATCGTCTAACCATCGAGTGAGAGCCACCGGTTTACTCAATTTCATTTGTGCAATATCGTTTATAGTTTAAATATAGTTTTATAATCAACTCACTTTTCAGTGACATCCACCGGTTAACACAATTTTATGAAGGCAATATTTGTTATCTTCTAATTATCGTTAGATAACCAGCTCACTTTCCAGTTATGTCAATCGGTTTACTCAATTCCAATAGGAGCAGAACAGAACCGAATTCTATACATAATACTTTACAGTTATTTAGACTTTATACAGTATAGCTATTAGTCAAATAATACAACTATAATAACATACAGTATAACAGGGCATGGAATGGTACATATATACATATATAAACATAATTATCAGTGAAAACGTGTGGTGAGAGTATTGTGTTAAGAAAAAAAAATAGATTCCTGGGTCTAATTCCACCAACAGTACCTTGCGCTAAGGAATACTTTAAAGCATATTATATTATTTTTGTTTCACTAATAAAAATGTCAAAACATTTCATTTCTTAACAAGTATTGTTAGTCAGCAAAGTTCCTATTTATGTCAACTTAATAATTTACTTATATATACACAGTCCACCCTTCATGTTTTTACAAAATATAAGCTAAACACAAATGATGAAATATGATTTTAAGTATTTAGGTATTACTTAGCGCTTAGTAATGTTGGTTGCATTGGACCCTGGACATGCTAATTTAGGTTCTGGTGCTTATTATCAACAGTTCGAGATATTGGAATTTGAAAACATCTTATTATATTGGTTAATATTTTGCGGAGCAATTATATTCACATAGTTTGTAATACGAAAATGTATCATAAAACAAAATCTTGGCAATAAATTTCCAACGAACATTTCGAAAGCGAACATGCCATACCAATAAGTTTATATCGTTGAATTTTTTGCAATATCTCTCTTATAATCGAAGCAAATCCTATGTTGTGGGTACCTAACAGAATCGTCTCATAGAGACGATTCTTTTGAGTACCCACAACATAGGGTTAAAGGGTTAAATAGGGATTTTAGAGCTCTCGTTAATCTTTTTTTATAATCATTATACAATCAACTCACCGTCCAGTACAGCTGTTTTCCCCACAATATCTCTCTTACAATCCAAGCAAATCTTATGTTGTGGGTACTCAACAGAATCGTCTCATTGAGACGATTCATTTGAGTACCACAACATAGGGTTAAAGGGTCAAATAGGGATTTTAGAGCTCTCCTTAATCCTTTTATAATCATTATACAATCAACTCACCGTCCAGTAATGTCCACCGGCTTACTCAATTTTATAAGCGCAATATCGTTCTCCTTATTATTATCGTTGTAACTTCTATGCGGATAGATGGCGCTCACCGTGGCTATATTGGACTGGTATATACTCGACTGGCTTTGTAGGCCCAATCCGACAGACCACTGGTAAGCATTGGAACCCAGGCTATTAAAAAAAAAAAAAAAAAAAAAATGAATCCATATATATTGTTAGCTTTGACTTTTGTCCAACTTCGGAAAGAATGTTTTCCAACCGCGAGTTCGAATTCACAACCCCTGGATTCGACGCTACCGGGGCTTAGCTTTTGTAACTGTTTGTTTCGGTATACGATTGAAATATATGTTTTCACTTATTGATCACGAAAAGGGCTATTATCACCGGCGTCTAACTAAGCCATGAGTGAAAGTGAGGTTTTTAGTCTGAACGAATATTAATGAATCTCAACATTATACTATATTTATCAGGATATACTCCTATGTTAATTATGAATGAAAGCATGTATTAAACATTGATATTAAACGAGACGGACTTACTCTTCAAAACAATGGGCAGCGGTAAGCACCCATTGGTCGCTTATCAAAGTACCTCCACAAACGTGCTGATCGTAAATCCTCAGAGACACCTGAAACAACCGAAAAAGAAATAAGGGATTGAGACACACATAGAGAAAGAGATAAGGTGATAAAGGCAGATACATAAATAGGGGGTTGAAACACACACAGAGAAAGATATAGGTGATGGAAACAGAGGAATGACTAGGGGATTGAAACACACATAGAGAAAGATAGGTGATAAAGGCAGATACAGAAATAGGGGACTGACACACACACATATAGAGAAATATAGGTGATAAAAACAGAGGCATGAATAGGAGAGAGAGCAAGATAGGTTATGGAAACAGAGGCATGACTAGGGGATTGAAACACACAGAGAGAAAGATAGGTTATGGAACAGAGGCATGACTAGGGGATTGAAACATATAGAGAAAAAGATAGGTTATGGAAACAGAGGCATGCATAGGAAACACAGAGAGAGAACAAGATAGGTGATTGAAATTGTGGATATAAACAAAGACAGAAATAGGGGATGGACACAGAAAAAAAAAAAAAGTATTGAAACAGACACAAAAACGGGATGGGAAAAGAGACGAAAATAGGAAATGGAAACAGAGATAGGGAAATCAGCAGACGGAATTAGGTAAATATGAACAGAAACATAAACAGGGGATGACAACAGAGAAAGAAATAGGGAATGGAAATATATATAGGGATTAGAAACAGATGTAGGGACAGAGACAGCAATAGGAGATGGAGACAGAACCCCCCAATAATGTATGGAAACAGAGGACTAAAAAGGGAATAGAAATGGAAATATCTAAATTGTCACCTTCTAAAGAAAACCTTACTATATAATGATAAGGCCAAAACTATTCCAAATGGAGAAAAACCCCGAAAATCACATTACTATATCAACCCTTTGCCATATACCTCAAATCTATTGAAGACAAATTTTAAAGTACTTGGCCAAACGATGGAACAATGTCATTAAATAACAGAACACTGATTGAAAAAAGTCCAAATGCTCTTTATGGGAAATTTCTCCTTTTGCCGCAATGTTTTCAAAATTCGTCTGCTGCTTTTAAAAATGCGCGGCGATTGGAAAAGGTGCCATGGAAATTACCCATGCATGGAAACAGTACAACCCAAAATGTTTCTGAAAAACAATAGAAACTCTATTTAAACTAAAGTGAAGTTACTGAATAGAAATGAAAGATTGCGACAAAAGAATAATTTTTCATTTGGAGCAATTTCACCTTTTACCACATTTTTTTTCCAAACATCGTTTGCTGCAAGTGGGAAAGATGTAAATTAAAGAAAATATTGAATATGAGTATACCTGCCAAGGAAATTCTCCATGCTGGGCCACACTGCCGCCGACAATCTTGTTCGTGGTTCCGACGAGGGACGTTCCACATGTACCGTGGGAAGAGAAACTAGAACAATAAGGTTTGTGTTTTAGCATTAAAGGTCCAGTAAATACTTAAGACCCAACATAAGCATGCGAGTTAACATACATATAGAAATCAAAGTACTGAAAGGACTGGAATTATACTATTGACTTCTGTATACCAAACGAGAGACGATCCACATGTACCACAGGAAGAGAAATTAGCATCATAAGGTTTGTGTTTTAGCATTAAAGGTCCAGTATCCGTTTACTTTTATTTAAGACCCAAGCATGCGAGATAACATACATATAGAAAAAACCCATTGAACAGTAAAGTGTAATGCATTAACAGATACAAAATGAAACAGATAAGGCAAAACACAACAATGACTTCAATATACCATCGAGGGTAGGTCCACCAGCACCGTGGGAAGAGAAACTAGAATCATAAGGTTTGTGTTTTAGCATTAAAGGTCCAGTATCAGTTTAGTTTTATTTATAAATACTCAAGACCCAACATAAGCATGCGAGATAACATACATATAGAAAAACCCATTGAACAGTAAAGTACGCATTAACAGATACAAGATGAAACAGATAAGGCAAAGCACAACACGGACTTCAATATACCATCGAGGGTAGGTCCACCGGTACCGTGGGAAGAGAAACTAGAATCATAAGGTTTGTGATTTAGCATTAAAGGTCCAGTATCAGTTTTATCTTATTTATTCTCCTGGCCCATATGTGCATGCGAGATAACACAAATACATAAAAATAACACATTAACTCTTTCAGCGCCAAAGGCAATATTGAGGATTTTGCAAACAAAACTGATTCATGTGATTCAGCTCGTAACGAGCTGTCTCACCTGAGATCAGCATTGTTTGCCTTTTAGTTATCAAAATAGTCAAAAATTGTATTACATGAGAAATGGAGACGCCCGACTTTGAACATGGGAGAGTCTACTTTAAACAATGCGGCGGTGAAAGGGTTAACAGATACAAGATGTTAACTATCAAGCAAAACAATATACCATCGAGGCATGATCTGCTAGTACCGTTGGAAGAGATACTATACACATAAGGTCTATGCTTTAGCATTAAATTACCATTATAAGGCCGAGCTCCGGTAGCTCAGTCGGTAGCGACGCGGGCTGTCAATCCAGGGGTTGTGAGTTCGAATCCCGGCTCGGCCAACTTTCTTTCCGACGATTGACAAAAGTCAATGCGACATGCGTCATTCGTCTTCCACCAATGGGCTAAGTCTATGTGGAAAAGCAGCCAGTTGCTTTGGTAAGATTGTTGTGTGGAGTACTGGTGTGAGAAAAACCAGGAAATGCATGAGTAGGTGAACTGGCCGCCGTGATATAACTGAGAAATTGTTGAAAACGGCGTTAAACCCCAATCAATCAATCAATCAATCAATCAACCATTATAAGTCTAGTTTTACCAATGCGCTAGGCACGTATAAGATAACATCAAAGAACTGAAAGTACTGAAGGTATAGAATTGTGATCGGTTAAGAGGAGATGCAGAAGTGCATATAGAAATTTAAAAAATCCCCGCCATGACAGACAAGTTATGATGAATCAGGCCAGAATTAAACATTTCCAAGATCATAAATTCTTGTTGGTCTTGTGAAAATGATTTAAACACCAACTCCGAATATATCGTTAGGTCCACAAAGTACTTTTTTAATTATCATATTACCCAATAGCTCTACGGAATTCCCACCAGGAACATTCATGACAGTACAGTGTCGTCCTATTTATTGACTGTACTGAACCAACTGATGCATTCTGGGTATGCAATTTATTAATACAATCTAATAATGCTTTCAATGATAACAGAACACTTAGAAGTGTAATCTACCAAAACAGTTGTGTTTTGAATGATTTTCTGATTGTTCATCTCAAGTACGTCTGTTAAACGAAATTGATTGGAAGCTTCTCTTTTGACAGAAAATTTGTAAAAAATTGAACAGATTAATATCAAAAGGTCTAAGACAAAAACAATGTAATAATGTAAAAAATAGTTTTGCATCTCCAAAAGAGCGTGGCCCTGAATCGATCACCTAAGTGATGGCTATGTGGCATATGTGTAATTGCTAATATCGGAGAAAATTTAATCAAGAGCGTGAACGAAACTGCTATAAGTGGGCACTGTACATGGAACTTATGAATAAAAATCAATTTTTATGATATTAAATCTTTGAACAGTTTGTAAGAGAAACACCAAAGTAACATTCCTGTGAAGTGTGTTGATATCAGTCCAATTGTATTTGAGGATATTTTGTTTAAAGATAATAGTTAATTGTATCCCTATTCTGATGCAGCATGGCAGCTATCATGACACACCGATCAATATGGCTTGAACAAATAAAAGAATTATCCTGAAATCAGACAACAACTTGAATAGAAAAAGAACTATTAAGTGTTGTCATTTTACCCATTTTATGATGCCGTCTGGCTGCCATGTTTTTCACAACCAATCAATACGGTTTAAGCAAATCTTGTAGAGGGTTGGTCACTCAAGGAACATTTACTTTAAATTATCTTGGAATCTGACAAACGGATTTAGAAAATAGAAGAATTTTACAGTTTAGGCATTTTACTCCTTTCCTGCTGCCGCAGCAACAACAGTTGTGTTTATAATTTATATCTTTAAACAATTGTGAAAGAGGACCACCAAAGGAACATTCCTGTGAAGTTATGTTGAAATGTGTATAGTGGATTAGGATGAGATGTCATTTAAAGCTAAAAGTTCAATTTACCCCTTCTTTGATGCCGCCTGGTAACTATGTCTTCCAACCAATCAATATGGCTTAAATGATTATGAAGAGGGTCACCGAGGGAACAAATAAGACAATTACTATCATAAGAATAAAGTTTTAAAATGTTGTCATTTTGCTATTTTATGATGCCGCCTCGCTCCTCTTTTTTCAACCAATTTTAAAATATGGCTTGAACAGTTTTCATAGAGAGTCTCTGAAGGAACATTTCTACTAAATAACCTTGGAATCTGAACAAGAATTATAAATATTGGGCATTTTACCTCCTTTCAGATACTGCACAAACAAGAGCTTTACACACATTTTTGAATATAATTAACAGATTGACCGCCAAAAGAATATTCCTTGTTTGTTTTTTGTCCAGTAGATAAGGATGAGTATTTATTTGAAGCTATACGTTATTTTTTTCCCTTTTTAGATTCCACCTGGTTTCTACGACTTTCAATCAATCAATAAGACTTAAACATGTAGAGGGTCGCTGAACGAACAGTTCTGTTACATTATCTTGAAATCATACAAACACTTTTATAAGAATGTAATTTTAAAATTTTATAATTTATCCCCTTTTCTTATGCTGCCTGATTGCCGTGTTTAAAAAACATTTAATATGATTATAATTATAGAGAGATATCCAATGATGACATAATACCACATTATATTGGTTGGTATCAGGCAAACTAATTCGGAGTAGAATATTTTTAAAATTGGACAAAATTCACCGTTTCTGGACGGTACCCCTAAGAGTACTGTCTATAGCCATGTGCATTTTGAGAAATCGTACACAAATTGGCTCCCTGATTATAAACAGTATGACAGAGTAAAGCTGGGAACCAAACATCGAGATGGCTTTTTTTAACCCTCAACACAAAAGTAGTGTCAATTAACAGACAATATAACTGCGTTTTCGAAAACATTGGTGAATCAAGATATCTGCATATTGAAAAAGGACTGTAAAAAGGCAGCATTAGTGGTTGAAGTATTACGTAAACAATGTATGAATATATACCAATTTTTTACATGTTTCAATCATAAAGAATTTAATTTTTAGAAACGAAATAATATTGACACTATTACCATTCATACGTTATTATGTTTCTTAAAATTTCGTTTAATATAAATCGTAGTACGGCAATTTTGATGATATCACGTGACATTTTGATTTTTCTTGTTGACCAGAAGTGATTTCGTTGATGTTTGGTAGTATTAACAATAATGACAAACGCTTCAATTAAAAACTATCTCCCAACTAATTATCTAGCCAATCGATTCATTTTACTGAAAGAGATGGTAACTCTGCGAAGGAGAACTTGCAACTTCCGTTCAAAATGAAAGTAGAAATCTGACAAGCTGCCCTGACGATAGATTGTTATTGTTTTTGTGCAGAAAAGACACATGAAGTTTTATATTGAGGAAGACTGACAGGAAAGAAATGTGTGCACGCCATAAATGTTCATTTAGTCATCAATCCGTAAAACGTTCGAGGTAGGTCTGTCAATTAAACTGTAATTTGGAGTGGAAATATTTTTATATTTTTATTTTCGCCCTGTGCTGTATCGTAACCGAATATGAAAATAAGCTCACATGTATTTCATGTACACGTATATCTGAAAATAGCCCAATTCCTGTAGACATTCGCTTGTCCGTTTTATCATCTGACATCTGTTAATTATTTAAAAAGGGTGGCATATGAAGGAAAATAAAAAATGAAGAACTTCGGAGACCTCGTACATATATTGTACAAGTGTATCATCGTTCTTGTATGTATACACTATTTTGGCTCAATTAAGGACTTAGGAGACAAAAGTGGTTAAGTGATGTGAAAACTGCTTTCAAATTTAAGTGTGTACAATTATTTGTATTGATGTTATTTTGTATACAAGTTTTATTATTGAAATGAATGAAGAAATACAATGTATATTTATAAATGAATTTTCCAGATTTTGTCTTTAATTAGATGGAGCATATGCATGATGCTTTGCCAAAAATGTTATTCAAATAACGCACAAAAACATATGTATATTTGTATCAAGTTTGTGTACGCTATGTTATAAATTGTCTAGTGAATCCATGTCTAACTGACACTCTGCCTTGGCGTCATTTATAAAGTTATATTGACATAAAAGTAGTGAGGCTACGCTGTTTCTAGGTCTAAATTACATGTATATGGTCAGTTAAGACTGGTGAGACTGCATAATATGATACATAGGCTCCTCTGAGTCTAAATCACTGGATACAGATGCATTATAACCCCAAATAACTTAATGCAGATTAATACTTGCAAAGTAACTATTATAAACACACTATTTTATTATTCAAATCATAGCATACATATGTATTGATAAAAATGGTTTTGTGCTGACATGTATACACATCTTGATTTTATTTTTATTGTACAATCAGTAACTGTATGTATTTTTGTTTCGTTTCAGATCATGGAAATGTTGACAGATTATAATGCAAAATACGCAACATTACTTGTGAAGAAGATTCACAATGTCAGTGTATGGGACATTTTTACAACCAACCTTTATGTATACGAAAAGTTGGGGTATATTAACTGTTATTTCCGGTTTCGTTTTTAGTTGAATAAGAGAAATAAAAGACAAATGGCAAGTCGTGGACGCAACAAAACGGGTAGAAAACAAAAACAAAACAACGTTAATGACACTCTTCAAAGCTGGTAACAGCAGCATTCTGAATGAAAGTGTTTATTCTGTAAAGGTAACTCTGAAAACAATAACGGAATGGAAGGACAAATATCTAGGCTAGATGTAAACGACACAAATACGTATCAAGGATGCACAATGTGAACTTTTTTTTTTACTATAATACAGGAAGATAACTGTAATTAACTAATTACTATGAACAAGACATTCAAGTAAATTATTTTGACCTATAATACAGCCTTCCAGGAAGACACTTGTACATGATAACTAACATTAGGTAGATCATTTTGAACTACATATTGTGTCACACAGGGGGAACCTGTTGATAATTTTGATCAGGCAGGTCATTTGTTTTGTTAAATGACCCAAGATGTAAAGTTTAAAAGTAAAACTGTAAGTTTACTAGCATTTGTCAGAGGCTTGAGTAAAAAGCATTGTGACAAAAGGAGAAATTGCTCGTATGGAACAATTTCTTCCTCTGCTTCCATGTTTTCAAAAAGCCGTCCGCTGCAGAGGCGTCAGAAAGTGTCTATTTGAGGGAAAGGGGGATGAAATATTATAATTAGCTCTACTGGCTGAAAGCCAGTCGCGCTTATGTCATGGCGAATTGTCAGCCGTGCGTGCGTTAACTTTTTGCTTCAAACGACTTCTCCTCCCTAACCACTTGGTCAATTGGGATGAAACTACCTAGGAAGCATCCTCTCAATGTCCTCTCCTAAATACCTTCATTTTTTTTGGATCCATGCCAAATTCTGGTTTCCATGGCAACCGAAAGAAAAAAATAGTGAAAACCTAAAAAATCTTCTCCTCCGAAAGTGTTAGGCCGATTTTCAAATAATTTTGTAGAAATGTTCCTTGGGTGACCCTCTATCTGATTCCTTCAAGCCAAGTTGATTGGTCGAAAAACATGGTCTCCAGGCGGGCGGGGCTATTTTTAATTATATGACTATAGTGAAAACTTAAAATATCTTCTCCTCCGAAATTGTCAGACTGATTTTCAAATAATTTTGTAGAAATGTTCCTAGGGTGACCGTCTTATCAGATTCTTTCATTGGTCGAACACTATGGCTGCCAGGGGCGGGCTATTTTGCCTTATATGGCTATAGTGAAAACTTAAAACAGACAACTTTGACAATATCTTTGCAAGCTCACTTTGGTACAGCATGTTTCCTATTGTATTACTCAGTTTACCGTAGCTCAGTCAGTAGTGACACGGGCTGTTAATCCAGGGGTTGTGAGTAAGAACCCCAGCTTGGCGTACATTCCTTCCGACATTTGACGTGACTACCACCAATGGGCTTTCAGACTATGTGGAAAAGCAGCCAGTTGCTTGAAAAGAATGTTGTGTGAAGAAACTGGTATGAGAAAGCCAAGAAACATATGAGTAGTTGAACTGGCTGCCGTGATATGACTGAAAGATTGATGAAAATGGTGTTAAACCCCAATTAAGTAAAAAACAATTATTTTGATGAATTTTGGTTGATTTTGAGAATTGGACATAGTTGGTTAAATTTTGTGTTTTGGTCTCTTACATGGAAACTATCAAACCTTTACTTTTAAATTTGGAAAACTTGTTGATCTAATAATCTACTTCACATTGAATGATAAAGATGCTGAGCGGGCCTTTTTTGGGGGTAAAAAACATACATTTTGATGTATTTTGGTCATTTATGAGAATTGGACATATGTTCACCTATTTAAGATTTTCTAAATTTCATAAAGTTGTCTTTTAGCAGGAAACAGCTTTTGAAAATTCTTTTCCTTTTTAAGCAACTGTCAGAATTTGAATTTAAGTAGTACTAAGGCTCATCTGATGGGCACTTCATCATTGTATCCGAATTAAAGTGAATTAACTTTCCTGATGTTTACTCATGTGAGGGATAAAGGGCCATCATATATGTTGGGGAAAAAAACTGGTATAGCATAGATTAACCCTTTCCCTCATACGACAATTCTGCAGCAGACGACTTTCAACTTATTTTGTCAAAACATAGAAAATCTCTTTAATTGAATGGATAACCTATGACAAAAAGTGGAAAACATTGTGGCAAAAGGAGAAATTACACGTTTTGTGCAATTTCTTCTTTTGTCACTATGTTTTCAAAAAGCCGTCTGCTGTAGAGGCGTCAGAAAGTGTCTATATGAGGGAAAGGGTTAAAACCTTTGTTATACGCTTATTTTTATATACTGTTTATATATATATATATATATATTTATAAATATTTGTTATATTTGTGTAAATGAAATAAATTTACCCACAAACCAGATCTCTGAGTGCAAAGAAAGTGTCTAAAGGTGCTTTAGAGTCCATGAAAATGACAGGTCAATTTGACCGAAAATCCACAGGTGAAATGTGTTTATCCTGGTAAGCCTGTGTGGCATGCTTAGGCTGATCAGGATCGATACTTTACGCAGAGTCCACAATGTTGGTCTTCTCGCAGGACTGCTCAAATTAAAGGAAAATCTAGTTAACACTCTGGAAGCCGCATGTTTTACTTGAGCATGTTGAAACTTCCTCAGAATATTTGCTTGTATGATATCTAGCCTAAGTTCGAATATGTGTCAGCTCCAGTAAAGAACTAGGTCACTTAGCTAAACACTGTAGAAAAATCTTGTTAACACTCTTGAAGCCGCATGTTTTACTTGAGCATGTTGAAACTTCCTCAAAATATTTGCTTGTATGATATCTAGCCTAAGTTCGAATATGTGTCAGATCCAGTAAAGAACTAGGTCACTTAGCCAAACACTGTAGAAAAATCTTGTTAACACTATGGACACTGCATTCTTGTATTGAGCAGTTTGAAACCTTGTCAGAAAGTTTTGTCTTGATGATAGGCCAATTTCAAATATTGGTTATTTTGGATAAAACATTAGGGCACTAAGCCAAGTTGGAGAAAATCTTGTTAAGACTCTGGAAGCTGCAATTTTAGCTTGAGCATGCTGAAACTTTGTCAGAATGATTGTTTTTATTATATTTAGTTTGAATATGGGTAATGTTTGATAAAAAATTAGCTCACTATGCCAAGTGTTCCTGGGGTGACTATTTACTAAGAGTGTTAAAATTAAGTTGATTTTTTAGATACTATAGATAATAAATAGCTTTGCTACAGGTACTATTTTACCCTTTCTACACTACAGACACATGTTGTCTAATCTTCAACAGTTCCTGATGGATGGTATGAGAAATTTCGACAGTTTTCTCAATGTTTTCCTCACACATCAATACTTTTAGTTTCATCAATACAGATTTACCAATATCTTTAGTTAAACATTTTCAAATCATCTGCTGTAGAGTTGATCCATGTGATAAATTACCTATCACAAATGTGTTTGTTTATCTAACTGTATCTACCGTCTACAGTTCAAGAGTTTAATTATAGATCTCTGGAAATAAGGTTAACCCTGTCTCAAATAAATGTTTAAACTGTATGCATTTCTGCTTTTTTGTTTACATTTTTTGAAATTATGTGACTTGTGTTGTACAATGGGTACCGTCCCACAGCACTTTCAGTGCTTTGATTTATAACCGCAGCAAGTTCTCCGTAGAAAATAAATCTACCGCGCATTTTCTTCATTTGCTACAACATTTCCATTTCCATTGTAGTGATATCATTATCCTTTATTACACTTAAATACATGTTTTTCAGTTCAGTTCATTTAAATAACCTATGCAAACAGACAGGATGTAAATATTTCGAACAAGAAGGCCAAATGTCCATTTATTTTAAACAAGAAGGCCAGTATGTGCCTATCTTGCTGACCTGGCTACCATAGCCTATATAAAAAGGTTACCAAGAGCAGAAAGGTCAATATTGACGTAGGGATTAAACATTTTATATGCTACGATCTATGTGATATTCAGCATGTGAAGTTTAGTCGTGAAATGACAAGTTTAGTCGTGAAATGGGGGGAGTCTTTTCTCTTTCAAGTTTAGCAGAAGTATGATTGCAAAACGGGAGTAAATATCAAAAAAATCGAAATCGAAGTAATTTAAATAAAATAAATAAAAAATTATGATCAAGATTGAGCATTATGAAAGTTCACATGTATAGTCAACATATAGCAAGAATAATTAAGTCGGTTTTGTTTGTTTGTTTGTAATGTCACTTTAATTTTGAACATGCCGGTAGAAAACTGAAAAATAAACAAAAAATGGTCAATTCAGGTTCCCAAGAGCAAAGAGCGAAAACCAGTTGGTACGAATCCTTCATCTCGAACGAAACATCAAAAACCATGTACTAGTCCAATGAATTTTAGAAATCGGATGAAATCGTAAAATAGCGAAGTATCATAACGGAAGGAAGCATTTGATGAATCGGGTCGTAAACCAAACTATTAAAAAGAGCGTAGCCTAGGAAGTTGTGGGAAAGTTATTAAATACCCATAGAATGTGTCTTAAGTTTTGTAATAACGGTAGAAGACATACGTATTTTGTATCTGGCTGTTTCTTAAATCATTTTATACAATTTATTTATTCATAATTTTTTTTTTTTTTTCAAACTTATAACAGAGTTTTTCTTAACAATAATAATGTTGGTTGCTCCCTTTTCGATTATGTCACCCCATGGTACAAAATTAAAACCTATCCCATACTGACGCCGCGCTTTCACGCGGCGTCAATGATATTTACACATTCAGAGACTTGTAATTGTATTTGGTCACCTAGAATAAGTGGATTTTTTTTTATTTATTTGACTTTTGTATATTATGTTTGTATTCGTAATTCAGTCTTAAATTATTTGCACTTTTTTTTTGGCGTACTAATATGAAAGACATAGTTTTCTCTGTCATTAAAATCACGTGACTTAAAAAAAAATCTCATGGTAACTATAAATGACAACAAATGACTTACCCACTACCGGTATTTATCGGGGCATGCGTTATTGGTGCGGCCGTAATGGCGGAATACGATCTGTAGTAACAACACATACTTAACGCCCCGCAGTAGTTTAGCGTGTACACGTGACCCGGAGTGCACTGACCGTTCAGTCCGCTGAATAGGTTATAGCACTGACCGTAGAGATAAGTTTGGCATACTGAAACAAAATGGAATGTTAACGAATAATGTAGAATCAGGTTCCAAAACTCTTTACGTTTACTCTGGGCTCAGAACTTGTGCTCAAGTATCTGATTGGTCAGAAGCAAAATCATTTTCGAAATTGACCAATCACGAGCCTTATTTGGAGCATAGATTATGAGCACCGAGAACGATTTAAGATGTGTTTACAGTTTCGTGGCTTGGTTCCAAAATTAGCTCGTTCACTGGTCCATATATTCTGACAGCAGCTGGTCATTAGTTGTGCTAACCCTGAGCGCCGAGGAGGGAAAGTCATTTTTAAAGACTTTGGTATGACTTGGCACGGGATCGAGCCCGCGACCTCCTGCAACCAAGGCGCCGCTCTTTCACCACACCACCGAGGCGGTCGGCTCCAAAACTACGGACAGCAACTCTGTTTTCAGAAGGCGTGCTTAAATAAGCAAATTCATTCTCGAAAACTAATCCGAATTTGTTTTGTTGAACACAAGGGTTCATGTCTGAATACAGAGAACGTTTACAAAGTTTTATTATTTGACAGCCAGGATAAGACTTCACAAAACGGCAGATTAATCTTAGTGTACACATCGAACATGATATAACTCGAATATGGTATAGCTCGAACTTCATATAACAAGAATATGAATACTAGGATATGGTATCACTAGAAACGGGTATAACTAGACTATGGTATAACTAGACTAGTGTATAACTAGACTAGGGTATAGCTAGAAACGGGTATAACTAGACTAGGGTATAACTAGACTAAAGTATAACTAGAATAGGGTATAACTAGACTATGATATAACTAGACTAGGGTATAACTAGACTATAGTATAACTAGAATAGGGTATAACTAGACTATAGTATAACTAGACTATGGTATAACTAGACTATAGTATAACTAGACTATAGTATAACTAGACTATAGTATAACTAGACTATAGTATAACTAGACTAGGATATAACTAGACTAGGGTATAACTAGAATAGGGTATAACTAGACTATGCTATAACTAGACTATAGTATAACTAGACTATGGTATAACTAGACTAGGGTATAACTAGACAATATTATAACTATACTATGATACAACTAGACTATGATATAACTATATTATGGTATAACTAGACTAGGGTATAACTAGACTATAGTATAACTAGACTATGATATAACTAGACTATAGTATAACTAGACTATAGTATAACTAGACTAAGATATGACTAGACTATGTAACTGGACTATGGTATAACTAGAATAGGATACAACAAGACTATGATATAACTAGAATATGGTATAACTAGACTATGGTATAACTAGAATATAGTATAACTAGACTAGGGTATAACTAGAATATAGTATAACTAGACTATAGTATAACTAGACTAGGGTATAACTAGAATAGGGTATAACTAGACTAGGGTATAACTAGACTAAGGTATAACTAGACTATGGTATAACTAGAATAGGGTATAACTAGAATAGGGTATAACTGGAATAGGGTATAACCAGACTATGATATAACTAGACTAGGGTATTACTAGAATAGGGTATAACTAGACTATGATATAACTAGAATAGGGTATAACTAGACTAGGGTATAACTAGATTATGATATAACTAGACTAGGGTATAACTAGAATAGGGTATAACTGGAATAGGGTATAACTAGAATAGGGTATAACTGGAATAGGGTATAACCAGACTAGGGTATAAGAACATATATGATTTAACTCGAATATGATATATATCTCGAACATGATATAACTCGAATATACATGATATAACTCGAATATGAATTAACCACCAATGGGATTACTGTCTAATTGGAAAATCAGCCAGATGCTTGAAAAAAATGTTGTGAGGAGTACTGCTGTTAGAAGCCATGAGTCACATGACTATGTGAACGGGCCGCCTTGATATGACTTAAATATTGTTGAAATAGGCGGTAAACCCTAAATAAATCAATTAATCCATCAAATCCAAGTTATCGCCGAGTCTAGTGTATATAGATATTCGTTGACAAAGTTTATCTATTGATTGATTGGTTGGTTGGGTGGAGTTGAATACCGATATTCAACAGTATTTTTTCTCGTGCCCTTTTCGCATATCCAGATGTACCAACATTCCACGCAAAACCCATTGTCCAGGTAAAAAGGTAACTTCCCACCTCTGCCCTTTAGTCTATTGATTGGAGTTACAATGAATTATGTCAATCTCCAGTAAGAGCCGCATAAAACATTATTCCTTAAAAAACTACAATTACAAGAGAAAGTTGATGCAACGCTTCAATGTCGCCGGAAATCCATACTGCAGTTATGCATAACACTAACATTATAGTAGTTGAATAAACAGTTATCAACTGAGGGGCATATTGGAACATCAGGGGTGGGGTCAAGTGAAAATGTATCATAACTTGCATTGTTTTGTCAACGAAGTGAATGATAATTGAAGCCATTCATTGTTAATGATCAATCTCCATTCTAAGGTAGGTTGACCACACACACAGCCACCTAATTATTGATCATACACAGTAATGGAAATGAGTAATCTTGCCAGTCATTAGTCTTAGAATGTATAAAGTGCTTTCATTAAGGAATAATTATAAGATTTGTGAATTCCACATACACTTTTCAAAATGTTTGTCAGAATATTGGAATTTTATTATTTATCAATAAAACCACAAAACAGACAATTTAGGATTTGCATGCAATAGCACGTCATTTTACCTTTCCCCTAGTAAAGTCAACATTGGACACCTTTGCAGCAATCTACTTTTAAAACAATGAGATAAGGGTTAAATCGCTGAAGACATGAGTTTTCTCTTTTTTCTCAAAACGATATTAGCTTGGCATCAGAATTATATCATACTTTAACACAAGTTGAAATGTAGTCCAATATATATAAATTAGACCACCTTCGAAATATAATATCAGCTAAACTGTTAAACTTAATTTCGAGCATAAACTAAGCCCTACAACATGTTAATTTATTGAAATTCTTTTTATAATGTAAATAACAAACTACTCATTTTTT
Organism: Serripes groenlandicus; assembly: GCA_031761405.1. Taxonomy (NCBI): domain Eukaryota; kingdom Metazoa; phylum Mollusca; class Bivalvia; order Cardiida; family Cardiidae; genus Serripes; species Serripes groenlandicus. The sequence continues at coordinate 44,770,270 of JASEVX010000014.1, forward strand.
AAAATGATATTATGATGAGCGCCCTTGTGTCAATGGTGCATAACAATATGCAGATCGGAAGCAATATGCCTATAGGGAATTTAATGACACATTTAAAATTGTCAAGGACGAAATAATTGTGTACGAAAGACCCGATTCGTGACCCACATTCTTCTTCGCAGAGGTGTCGTTCTTTAAACTCTCTTTATAGGCAGAGAGTGTTCTTTCAAAGTCTTTTTTCTATTAAAACCAGTTTTATCTCGGTTTGTTCTTTCCTTCATTTGTTTCGAACCAAATAAACATTTTAAATCACCTATTATTTACTATTTGTAAGTGAGTGTAAAGAGCGGCTCTCTGCAAAGGAGATTGATCTACGCAGTTGGTATTCGCGAGTCACGCGATCAACAGTTTTAGCTTAGAACCAGTTCATATTTTAGATATACATGGATAAACATTATAAAATGCATTCTTCACAAATCAAGACATCTCTTTGAACATGAAAATAACATTCAGTAAGTTAAAATTGCCATTTTAAAGGAGAATTTGACGTGATTTTTATCTCGATATTGCCACATAAGAGTCTGCTGCAAGTCTCATAGGGACGGTTTTGTCTTCGTGAATAACCCCCCCCCCCAAAAAATAAAATGCTAGTCAAAATAAAGAAACTGCAAATACTTAAAACATCGAAATATTTTTTTCATTTTAGATGTGTCATAACTTAGTGTTTATAAACAAACACAATTGTAATATGTTAAAGACATTTAAATTTGTTTTTTTCTTATAATAACTCCTCCTCCCATGTGATTTCCGAAAAGCTATTTTAAATAGAATTCGCGCGCTTCTCCCCGGCGACTAATAACCTCTATTGTCGATAAACAAATATACGGCGATTTTTTCCGTCCGTAGGTAATGTGTATGAACTTTGCTATACAATGCATCCAATAATTGTGTCCAGAAAGGATTTTTAGTTGCAGTCACGATATACTATGTTTTGATTGGATGAAAAGTAAATATCGAAATATTTTTTTCATAGAGTATATAATAAAATATGATAATATGAACTCGATAAAGAAATGAAACACGAAATCTGATATGTGATAATTTGCGTGTAATTACACTCGTTGTCTATTTTTAAAATGAGTTCAAATAAAAACTGTTAAGGTTTTACTGACTTATCGGATGTTACAAATACAAATTTCTATAATCTGACGTCATTCGATTATCGTTACGCAAATGATGAATAAATACCCAAAAGGAACAGGACATAAATGATAGGAAAGGATAGTTTGACTCGTCACAAATGTAGTTCCGTAAACTATGGAAATATTTCATTAGTAGTACTTTATGAAGAGCAAGTCGATTATTGGTTGTACCTGTCATCATTATTTCATGGATTTAAAATCTTCTACATATTTTAAACATAAATATATGCTTAACCAGATGATTTTTTCAGTTTATTTGCTTAGGACGGAAAGCATTGTAAAATCAAAACACTGAAAATGCTGCAAGCAATGGGCTAACTGCAGATCACGGAGAATGATTTACCGATTACAAAAGTTAATAAATGTTTAACCCTAAATAGGTTCCACCTATGTTCATATTAGAGTACATGTATATTGAACCGAAACATGCATATCGAGGGCTTGGCGTGAAACGGTTGTAACTAAAAACCCTATTTTGAAAGCCCTGGTTTAGGGGCAATTTTGACCCCTTAGTAAACAATGCAAATTTATGTGCCATTGCTCAGAATGAGCAATAGAACATAAATTTCCATTGTTTACCAAGAAAAACTATTTAACTCTTATAAAGACTTCATGGCCAGGTGATTAACATTGGTAAAAAACAATACCAATTTTAGTTAGAACTGTTTCACACCAAGCTCTCGATATGACAATTAAGGAAACGAAAAAGGAATGTGAGTTGGACAACTATATTTATATTTTATTGAAGATTTTGTTATATCTGATCATATCAGCTTCTTAATTCTATTATTTTGGAAAGTGTTGTTTTTTTTTCCATCCTGTTCTGACTCCTTTTCAGAATTATTCCCAGAAAATGAAATGGGATTGTTGTTGTTGTTTTTTTTGCTCCCCCTGATGTGTAATGATAATAGTTATTCAAGAAAGGACATTCAGAGAAATGTTGAGATCATAACATAATAGAAAAGAGGCTTTCAACAATGTTTTACTATCAATGCGTGCCGATGACAACAAAATAGATATATCAACGGTGGTGCCCAGCACTAAACGAAATTTTAGAGGTGGTGCCCAGCACTTAACGAAATGTTAGAGATGGTGCCCGGCTATATACGAAATGTTAGAGGTGGTGCCCGTTACTAAACGAGATTTTAGAGGTGGTGCCCAGCACTAAACGTAATGTTAGAGTTGGTACCTGGTACTATACGATATGTTGGAAGTGGACCCGGCACTAAACAAAACGTTAGAGGTGGTGCCCGGCACTTAACAAAACATTAGAGGTGGTGCCCGGCACTTAACGAAACGTTAGAGGTGGTGCCCGGCCCTTTACGAAACGTAAGAGGTGGTGCCCGGTACTGCACGAAACGTTATAGTTGGTGCCCAGCACTATCCGAAATCTTAGAGGTTCTCGGAACTAAACGAAATATTAGTTTATCGGAGTATTTGTTCATGAACTGTTATAAATCGAGCTTATATTGGAGATATCTTTGAGTTATCGCGATTCCACCATATGAACCGTCCCACGAGAAAACCAACACTGTATACTGCGTAATGTATCGACCCGGATCAGCCTAAGCATGCCGCGCAGGCTAACCCGGACAGACACTGTTTGCCTCCTGTTGATTTTCTGTTTCAGGAATCATTACTCTATATCTCTATCCTCCTGAGACGGAATGTGTCGGCCCATAATTATGGTTTTCTCGCGGAACGGCCTAAATGTTGGAGATATCGCATCTTCTATTTATCGCGATTCGACCATATGTCAATCAAGCTGTAAACTACTTTATACTTACGATTAGCATTAGCATAGCTTATAATGCTTAGTAACAAAACCACAAACATCGTCATTATTATGTCCTTTATATTTCTAGCAAGTCAAATATCGTTAATTATTCTATATATATCTAAAGTTTGAACACCAGACTGTTCTTGTACTGGTATCCTGTGATGTTCCTAATCCGAAATCTAAATGTAACTGAAAGTTCGTGACGATAAGGCCAGTGTTTATATAAGGTTGTCCTAAACAGCTGATAAGGATGCTTACTCTTCGTTGTTTTATACATGTATAGTAAGTATATCGATGGCTTCATTGAAAAGTGTTGTAACTACATCGTATAGCAATATGTAGATACATCCTTTTTTTCATTTAGCCCAAGAGATGTGTGCGTCATCTTAGAATCCGACAAACACTCATGACAGGATAGATGGAAAACTTTAGTTTTCATTCGTTTGATTTAATGGTGTTTTTTTTAATGCCGTTTTCAACATTATTTCAGTTATATCACGGCGACAGTTCACTTATCCATGATCCCTGGGTTAACAAACCAGTACTATACTATACTAGGCTAGGAAATGTGCCTTGCCCAAGGGACACTCCATCATGACCATCGTTCCGCGACTGGGGTTAAACTTGAGTTTTGATCACTAGGTCATATTTGGATCATGGGGCTTTTATCCAACGAGAAACCGCCCCATTAGAGTAGTGGTATAGCGTCCGCCAGAAGCGATTGAGGCTGCCGGTTCTTTTTCCCATGTGTAAGCAGCGACAAACACCATAGAGCGTTTTCGGCTTTTGCAATCCAGTTACTCGAGTAAGAATCTGGACATGCGCAATACACGACACGAGTAACCATTCACGAACGCCTAACCCCAGTCTTGTGTTGTTTACAAAATGGCGACCTTCTGTGCATCAGCCGTCGCCATCTTTGATCTCGTGTTACCCGTCAAATAGTGGGGGTCGTTCTAGTCGAGTAGATTAGAGATTAAGCGCATGCGCAGTTCGCTTACTCGATACGTTCGACATTCAACTCCAGTTACTCTCGTTACGCGAGTAAAGAAGTCGAAAACGCTCATACAAACACAAAAATCCCGCTTAAAAAGAACTAGACTTAGTTTAATATTTATCCAGCTGTATTTCTAATACAGACCACAATTGGCGTCAATGTTAAAGACGACTTTTCGTGTTCCCACAGCAATGTTTTCATTTCATAATATATGTTTTCAAAACTCTTAATTTTCCATATGTTCTTTGATTTATCCTTTAGGGTTTCTAACACTTTTTAAAATGATGTTTGTCTTGCGAATCAGAATTTGAATGCATGTGTGTACAGTTAAGACTCGGGCGAGCCTATGGTCTAATTTTAATAACAGTGATTTTAACTGGAGCGAAATATTTGGTCCGATTATAATGACAGCGAATATTCGGTCCGATTTTAATTGTAGCGAAGGAATTTGGTCTGAATTTAACGACAGCGAAGTATTATACCTTATTTTTATGACAGTGGAGAATTTTGGTCTTATTTAAATGACAGCAACTGAAAATACCTTAGTCTAAATTTAATGACAGCGAACTATATTGATATTATCTAAATGACAGCAAAATACCTTAGTCTAAATTTAATGATAGCGAACTATATTGGTCTTATTTAAATGACAGCAAAATACCTTAGTCTAAATTTATTGACAGCGAACTATATTGGTCTTATTCAAATGACAGCAAAGTACCTTAGTCTAAATTTAATGACAGCGAAATATATTGGTCTTATTTAAATGACAGCAAAATACCTTAGTCTAAATTTAATGACAGCGAACTATTTTGGTCTTATTTAAATGACAGCAAAATACCTTAGTCTAAATTTAATGACAGCGAACTATTTTGGTCTTATTTAAATGACAGCAAAATACCTTAGTCTAAATTTAATGACAGCGAAGTATTATGCCTTATTTTAATAAAAGTGAAGAATTCTCGTCTTATTTAAATGACAATTAAGTTATTTTTCTGATTATAACGATGGTGAAGTATTTTGGTCTTTTTTAATGACAGTGAAATTTTATAGTCTTTTTTAAATGACAGCAAAATACCTTAGTCTAAATTTAATGACAGCGAACTATTTTGGTCTTATTTAAATGACAGCAAAATACCTTAGTCTAAATTTAATGACAGCGAAGTATTATGCCTTATTTTAATGAAAGTGAAGAATTCTTGTCTTATTTAAATGACAATTAAGTTATTTTTCTGATTATAACGATGGTGAAGTATTTTGGTCTTTTTTAATGACAGTGAAGTCTTATAGTCTTTTTTAAATGACAGCAAAATACCTTGGACTAAATTAAATGACAGCGAACTATTTGGTCTTATTTAAATGACAGCAAAATACCTTAGTCTAAATTTAATGATAGCGAACTATTTTAGTCTTATTTAAATGATAGCAAAATACCGTAGTCTAAATTTAATGACAGCGAAGTATTATGCATTATTCTAATGACAGTAAGTTATTTTTCTGATTATAATGATGGTGAAGTATTTCGGTCTTTTTTAATGACAGTGAAGTCTTATAGTCTGTTTTAATGATAGTGAAGTCTTATAGTGTTTTGTAAATGATAGTGAAGTCTTATAGTCTGTTTTAAATGATAGTGAAGTCTTATAGTGTTTTGTAAATGATAGTGAAGTCTTATAGTCTGTTTTAAATGATAGTGAAGTCTTATAGTCTTTTGTAAATGATAGTGAAGTCTTATAGTCTTTTGTAAATGATAGTGAAGTCTTATAGTCTTTTGTAAATGATAGTGAAGTCTTATAGTTTTTTGTAAATGATAGTGAAGTCTTATAGTCTTTTTTTTAAATGACAGTGAAGTATTTAAGTCTTTTTTAAATGACAGTGAAGTATATTAGTCTTTTTTAAATGACAGTGAAGTCATTTGGTTATATTGTAATGACAGTGAAGTAGTTTGATCTGATTTTAAAGAGATATGATGCAGTGCGATCCAATGTTTACACTTGCATTGACGTAAAATTTAGTATCATTTTCTCACATGGCGTCTTTCAGATAACCGGATCATATATGGAAACAGGCAGACTAGCTTTGACTTAATACGTTCCAGCCTGCATACTTATGTTTACGCATCTGCAGCCTAATCCTCTTGAAAACAATGTGACAAGAGGTGAAATCGCTCATGATGCATTGAGCAATTTTCTCCTTTTTTTTACAATGTTTTTAACTCTAATCAATAATTAAACTCTTATTTATATAGAAATTCAATATTTTCGCCTTGATATTGTCGAACTCCTCTGCTACCTTTATGCTGTTTGTGGAAAAAGAAGCAAAGTATATATATGATTGACGCTTTTCGTGAACCAACCGTATGACATTTGCGATGTTGTTCTACATTGTTTGCAAATTAGTCATAGTAACTAGGTTTCAAATAACTCGTCTTCTGTTGAAATACCACACCTCAATTCATGTCTGTTATCAGGATGTCCGCATACCAGCCGAAGATCCGTAAAGGGCTTGACCGTAAATTGTAAACAAGTTCTTGTTAACGCAGTATTAACCCTTTCCCTAATATAGACGCTTCCTGACGCCTCTGCAGCAGACGGCTTTTTAAAAACATAGTGACAAAAGAAGAAATTGCTCAAAACGAGCAATTTCTCCTTTTGACACAATGTTTTCCACTTTTAGTCATATGTTATCCATTCAATTAAATTTTCTATTTTTTGACAAAATACGTTCAAAGTCCACTGCTGCAGAATTGTCGTATGAGGGAAAGAGTTAATAATAGGATAGTGATATATAAGATAGTGGTATATGAGATAGTGATACATAAGATAGTGATATATAAGATAGTGATATATAAGATAGTGGTATATAAGATAGTGATACATAAGATAGTAATATATAAGATAGTGATATATAAGATAGTGATATATAATATAATGATATATAAGTTAGTGATATATAAGATAGTGATATATAAGATAGTGATATATACTATAGTGATACATAAGAGAGTGATACATAAGATAGTGATATATAAGATAGTGATATATAAGATAGTGAGATATAAGATAGTGATATATAAGATAGTGATATATAAGATAGTGATATATAAGTTAGTGATATATAATATAATGATATATAAGATAGTGGTATATAAGATAGTGATACATAAGATAGTGATATATAAGATAGTGATATATAATATAATGATATATAAGATAGTGATATATAAGATAATGATATATAAGATAGTGATACATAAGAGAGTGATACATAAGAGAGTGATACATAAGATAGTGATATATAAGATAGGGATATATAAGATAGTGATATATAAGATAGTGATATATAAGATAGTGATACATAAGAGAGTGATACATAAGATAGTGATATTATATATAAGATACTGATATATAAGATAGTGATATATAAGATAGTAATATATAAGATAGTGATACATAAGAGAGTGATACATACGATAGTGATATTATATATAAGATACTGATATATAAGTTAGTGATATATACGTGGAGGTGACCAATCTAGTCGCCATTGTTGGTTCATGCCAGAAGTTCTATTTTTGTTTGTGTATTGGCCAGTATTATAGTAGACTGATTGGAATTAAAGGCCATTTTGAACACCTTTTCAGTCATATTACGGCGTCCAATTCACTTACCAATGTATTTCCGAGTTTTCTCGCACCAGTACTCCACACAACACAGTCTTTCCAGACATTTTGCTGCTTTTTCACATAAACTGTTAGCCCAGTTGGTGAAAGACGAATGACGCTTGTTTCATTGACTTTCAAACGTCGGAATGAAAGTTGGACGAGCTGGGGTTCAAATTCACAACCCCTGAATTGACAGCCTGTATCGCTACCTACTAGGCCTAGTATGAAACACAAACTAGTATGTGAGCCGTTCCACGAGAAACCCAACATTATGATCTCTGAGGAATGTATCGATCCAGATCAACCTGCGCAGTCCCTGCAGGCTAATCCGGGCCGACATATTCCGTCTCAGGGTGATAGATAGAGGTATAGTGTAATGATTCATGAAACAGAAAATCCACAGGAGGAGAAAAGTATCTGTCCGGGTTAGCCTGCGCGGCATGCTTAGGCTGATCCGGATCGATACTTTATGCAGAGTCCACAATGTTTGTTTTCTCGTGGAACGGTTCATGTGACAAATTAACAGCTATCCTCTGGCCCGAACAAAACGCTACCAACAACTATCATCGACAATGCAGACATTCATATCATGATAACGAGTTCATTCTGTGCATTAAAGTTACAATACACCAAATAAATTCCTTCTTTGTTTCCATGTAAAGCGACAAGTTTACAAGCACTCAATTGTTACACTTTCTAAGATGTTCTCATGAAGAACATTATATATCACTGAACAGAGATTGAGAGGGGGTCATGCATTATGGAAGAAAGCATCCACCACGCGAAAATGGTAATCGTAATTTTGGACCAGATCGGGCCAGGACAAAACCGGTGTTTCACATTCTCTTCTTTCACTTTCAGACAAGGTCAAAATACTAAAAATGATCAAATTAATCATTTCCAGTGCATCATGTACCCATTTACAATGCATTTAAACTCACTTTCATATAGTCAATGCATTCCGGTGGTGGTATACACTCATTTCTACGCAACGAACGTTTTTTAAGGGACTATTTGGCTCTAGATCAGCATGACCGCGGATGTATTTGGCGTAATTTGACCTTGAGGCCCCGAAACTAATAAATAAAACATCTGATTGACCAATCTCGAGAAGGAATTTGCTTCTGACCAATCAGATACTTGTAAACAAATTTTGAGAATACCTTTATAATGTTTGAGCCTGCATTGGGACCAAACACGCTCGAGGAAGAGACATAGATATTTCAAGCACGGATTTTCTATATTTAGAACTCCGTTCACAAAGGTTGACCTCTGCCACGCCACCGTTAAAACAACCCTCAGACATTTCGCGATCATTTAACCCTTAACCTCATTTAAAAAAATGCTCATGATTTCTCTCCTGTTGTCACAATTGTATCACCTCTACTCAGTAATCCTACTTGTATTCATGGGGATTTCCATATTATAACCCTTTCCCTCATACGACAATTATGCAGCAGACGATATTGAACAGATTTTGTCAAAAAATAGAAATTCTTTATAATTGAATGGATAACCTATGACTAAAAGTGGGAAAACATTGTGGCAAAAGTAGAAATTGCTCGTTTTGAGTAATTTATTCTTTTGTCACTATGTTTTTAAAAAGCCGTCTGCTGTAGAGGCGTCAGTAAGCCTTTATTTTAGGGAAAGGGTTAAGACTTAAGGACTTTAAGATAAGCTTGCAAGATTCAAGATTCAAATATTTAATTTAAATATTTAGGCCACTGGCCTCTAATATAAACAATATATATAATGTGTTGACCCCATAGCAAACAATTTACTGTATGTTCCTCTAGGTTTCAAACAATAGGCCACCGGCCTCTAATATAAACAATACATGTTTAGGTTTACCCACCAACAAAAATACAAATATGTGTAGATCATTTCCTGTAGTTGTTACTTAATATAAATATAAAATGATCTGGGGGCTTCATAACTATCTGCTAATAGTTCCCGTCATCTGTTTTCGATTTGGAATGACGCCCGAAGAAACATGTGAGTGAAGCTCTGCAAAAGACAAACTTTAAGGCTATTGAGACCTGTGTTGATCCAGATCTAAATCCCATTGTTTTTTAATGGGAGACATCGGTCAGTTATCTCCCTTTAATACTCTACATCTAGCCAGGTCCTATCATTTGGTTTCCTCTTTATCATTGGTTTCTTTGCACTGGATGGTGCACTTATAATTGCATTTTCTTGGCAAACTGTTATTAGATTGATTAGTAATTCCAGATTTGTTTTCTTTAAACACTGCTTTGTAAATTTTCTGTTTTTAATCATCACTTTAATGAACACATTTATGATTAATATGTACAGAGTAATTGCAATATCTCATTGCGAAATAGCGATAAAGACAAAGGATTCCAACTAAAAGGACCTACCAACTATTTGGTCTTCCTTGGTCTTTATCTGACAAGGGAGATAATATAATTATCACTAATGTCCCTAATTGGTTCTTTTAAATGAATGCATTTTTATTTGCTACATATTGGTAAGTGAGTAGGGAACAATGTCGACTTTTATAATACTGCACGGTTGTGTGCACGGTGTTTTTGCTTGCGGAATTTGGACCTCATTGTTTGCAATATGAATACCAAACATATGTGTGTGGGAAAGGGTTTAACCAATATGAATACCAAACATATGTGTGTGGGAAAGGGTTTAACCAATATGAATACCAAACATATGTGTGTGGGCCAGGGTTTAACCAATATGAATACCAAACATATGTGTGTGGGACAGGGTTTAACCAATATGAATACCAAACATATGTGTGTGGGCCAGGGTTTAACCAATATGAATACCAAACATATGTGTGTGGGAAAGGGTTTAACCAATATGAATACCAAACATATGTGTGTGGGCCAGGGTTTAACCAATATGAATACCAAACATGTGTGTGTGGGAAAGGGTTTAACCAATATGAATACCAAACATATGTGTGTGGGAAAGGGTTTAACCAATATGAATACCAAACATATGTGTGTGGGAAAGGGTTTAACCAATATGAATACCAAACATATGTGTGTGGGCCAGGGTTTAACCAATATGAATACCAAACATATGTGTGTGGGACAGGGTTTAACCAATATGAATACCAAACATATGTGTGTGGGCCAGGGTTTAACCAATATGAATACCAAACATATGTGTGTGGGAAAGGGTTTAACCAATATGAATACCAAACATATGTGTGTGGGAAAGGGTTTAACCAATATGAATACCAAACATATGTGTGTGGGAAAGGGTTTAACCAATATGAATACCAAACATATGTGTGTGGGACAGGGTTTAACCAATATGAATACCAAACATATGTGTGTGGGACAGGGTTTAACCAATATGAATACCAAACATATGTGTGTGGGACAGGGTTTAACCAATATGAATACCAAACATATGTGTGTGGGACAGGGTTTAACCAATATGAATACCAAACATATGTGTGTGGGACAGGGTTTAACCAATATGAATACCAAACATATGTGTGTGGGACAGGGTTTAACCAATATGAATACCAAACATATGTGTGTGGGACAGGGTTTAACCAATATGAATACCAAACATATGTGTGTGGGACAGGGTTTAACCAATATGAATACCAAACATATGTGTGTGGGACAGGGTTTAACCAATATGAATACCAAACATATTTGTGTGGGAAAGGGTTTAACCAATATGAATACCAAACATATGTGTGTGGGAAAGGGTTTAACCAATATGAATACCAAACATATGTGTGTGGGACAGGGTTTAACCAATATGAATACCAAACATATTTGTGTGGGAAAGGGTTAACACATCATAAATGGTCGTTTTTCTTGCGGCGTGGGGCATGTTCGGCCTTGTTGCTTGTTCGGCGTTATCAAGAAAGTCCCATTTTTGACTTTTACAAAACGCTGACAATAGTACATTTGTTACAGTTAACCCTTTCCCGCATACAACAAATGTGGAGCAGACGTCTTTGAAAAGATCTTCGTAAAAATGTGGCAAATCTTTATAGACGTTATTCAATATAAATACCACACATAGTTGTGTGGGAAAGGGTTAATTCAATATGAATACCAAACATATGTGTTGTGTGTGGGAAAGGGTTAATTCAATATGTTTTGACTTTACCAAACACTGACAAGAAAACATATGATACAGTTAACCCTTTCCCACATAAAATACATGTGGAGCATTCTTCGAAAAAAATCTTCGTAAACATGCGGCAACTCTTTATACACGTCAATATAGTTTTTGATTTTACCAAACACTGACAATTGTACATTTGTTAGAATTAACCCTTTCCAACATACAACAAATGTGGAGCAGATGTCTTCGAAAAGATCTTCGTAAAAATGTGGCAAATCTTTATAGACGGTATTATAATTTTTGACTTTACCAAACGCTGACAATAAAACATATGGTACAGTTAACCCTTTCCAACATACAATATATGTGGAGCAGACGTCTTCGAAAAAATCTTCGTAAACATGCGGCATTTTTTTTTAGACGTTAGTCTTATTTGTGACTTTACCAAATTCTGACAAGTGTACATCTGTTACGATTAACCCTTACCGAAATACACATACATGTGCAGCAGACGACTTTGAAAAGATCTTCGTAAACATGTGGCAAATCTTTAAAGACATAAGTATAATTTTTGACTTGACCAAACTCTGACAATAACACATACGCTACAGTTTACCCTTTCCCACATACAATACATGTGGAGCAGACTTTGTCATAATGTTTTCAAAAGACGCCCGCTGCATATGAGTCAAAATGCGTCTGCGGGTTGGGAAGGGCATAGCATCCTGAAAAAGGTGTGGACGGTAAAAACCGCAAACCCACATTTATTGAATAGTTTTGGTTTCCTTGACGTTTACTTTGACAACAATGACCTACTTGTAACCTTTGTGCAATATTTAATTTGACACAGTCATGTCGTAAGACACATAGGAGCCGTTCCACGAGAAAACCAACATTGTGGACTCTGCGTAAAGTAACGAACCGAATCAGCCTAAGCATGGCTCGCAGGCTTACCTGGACCGACACTGTTCGTATCCTGTGGATTTTCTGTTTCAGGAATAACTACTGTATACATCTATCCCCCTAAGACGGAATGTGTCGGCCGGATCAGTCTGCGCGGACAGCGCAGGCTGATCTGGTCGATACATTACGCAGATGTCTATCGCCGCAGCCTCACGAGAAAACCAACATTGTGGACGCTGCGTAAAGCATCGACCTAGTCCAGCCTAAGCATGCCTCGTAGGCTAACCCGGACAGCCACTTTTCGCCTCCTGAGGATTATCAATAATTAATACCTCTATCCACCTCAGGCGGAATGTGTCGGCCCGGATCAGTCTGTGCAGATTGCGCAGGCTGATCTGGATCGATACATTACGCAGCGGCCAGAACGTTGGTTTTCTCGCGGGACGACTCAATTACCATCTCAAGTTAGGGTTGTTGCCATTATAATTTCGAGACGGTTTGAAAATAAACCCGCTTAAAATAAAATATAATTAATGTTGATATTTAATACTATATATGGTGCATTCTGCTGTTGATCCCTTTAATACGCCTCGGTGGTGTAGAGGTACAGCGTCTGTCTCGGGTGCGGGAGGTCGTGGGTTCGATGCCCGACCGGGTCACACCAAAGAAACAAATGGTAGTAATGGCCGCCTTTCTTCGCGCTCAGGGTTGCGGAGTTTGCATTACGACTGACTGACTGACTAGCTGGTGTCAGGATACTTGGACTAGTAATACTGCAACTTCCCCAGGAAACTCCGTGATATAACCAAAACAATGTTAAAGCGGCGTAAAGCACCAAACAATTAAGTATACGGGGGTTAAATCTAGAATTATGAAGGACCGGGAATACCAACAGATGGTACCAAGAAAATATTCACACTCACATCGTGAGAGTAGTCATCATGCTGGTGTTCTAGTAGTGTGAACTTTAAATCCCTTAACATTGCCATTCGCCACCAAATCCCTTTCCCGAATAGAACAAATATGTAGTTAACGACTTTTAGACACAAAGGTCTGTCTGTTTCTGTCTGTCTGTCTTTGTTTCTGTTTCTCTCTCTATTTCACGCTCTGTCACTCTCTCGCCCTCTCTGTCTCTTTCTCTCTGTCTCTCTGTTTCTGCATGTCTCTCTGTCTCTGTATCTGTATGTTTGCATCACTCTCTCTTCTGTCATTGTATGTATGTCTGACTGTCTGTCTGACTGTCTGTCTCTCTGTCTCTATCTCTCTGTCTGTCTTTCTCTCTATGTCCGTCTCTCTGTCTCTTTGTCTCTCTCTCTATCTGTGGCTCTCTCTCTCTCTCTCTCTCTGTCTCTCTCTCTCTCTGTCTCTCTCTCTCTCTCTGTCTGTCTCTCTCACTCTGTCTCTGTCTGTCTGTTTGTCTGTCTGTCTGTCTGTCTGTCTGTCTGTCTGTATGTCTATGTCTCTCTCTGTGTCTCTCTACCTCTGTCAGTCTGTCTGTCTGTCTGTCTCTTTATCTCTCTGTCTGTCTGTCTCTCTCACTCTGTCTCTGTCTGCCTATCTGTCTGTCTGTCTGTCTGTCTGTCTGTCTGTCTGTCTGTCTGTCTGTCTTTCTCTGTCTCTCTCTATGTCTCTGTCTCTGTCTCTCTATGTCTGTCTCTCTGTCTCTGTCTCTGTCTCTGCCTCGGTCTCTGTCTCTCTGTCTCTATATATATATCTCTCTCTCTCTGTCTCTTTGTCTCTCTATCTCTCTCTGTCTCTCTCTCTCTCTCTCTCTCTCTGTCTCTCTCTCTCTCTCTGTCTCTCTCTCTCTCTCTCTCTCTCTCTCTCTCTCTCGGTCTCTCTCTCTCTCTCTCTCTCTCTCTCTCTCTGTGTGTGTCTCTCTATGTGTGTGTGTCTCTCTCTCTCTGTCTCTCTATCTTTCTCTCTCTCTCTCTTTCTCTCTCTCTCTCTTTCTCTGTCATTTTCTCTAGCAATCCGACTTGACTAGGAGTCGAACAGTCTACCACGTCGATACAAAACACTATGAGAAATTGCTATTCATGAGAAATTTCTCCATTTGTCCAACTGTTTTCAAAAGTGCACCAAATCGCGTCTACAAGTGGGAAAGGGATCATTATTATCTTTACTGTGCATACTGCCCTAGTCTTTAATTCCCTACCAGTTACTTCGAATGTCATACAATATGAATGACACGTGTTGGATTTGAATGGTGTTTATCCACGTTTAAACAGTATTTCAATTTCAACGTGGCTAGCGTCGGGGATTTGAAACAGGGCGTCCTGGGTTCGATCCCTAGTCGCGGCACGACGGTCATGGTGGAGTGACCTCGGGCAAGGCACATTTTCTAGCCTAGTACTGGTTTTGTTTACCCAGGGATCATGAATAATTGAACTGGCGCCGTGATATGACTGAAATAATGTTGAAAGCGGCGTAAAACAAGGCATATTTTGTAGCCTAGTACTGGTTTTGTTTACCCAGGGATCATGAATAAGTGAACTGGCGCCGTCATATAACTTATTCAATTTTACATCGATTGGGAAACATAGCTTTTAAGCTCAGTTTAATCCCGCTCGATGTCTGTTTCGCTGTTTGCAAACTGTCCAAGGTCAGTTTTTTCTAGTGACGACTAGATGGAGAACAGGAAAGGGTCTGATAAAAGCATAGTCCGATCGAGATCTTCACAGAGTCTGTAGGGACAGTTTTCCCTTGACGGGGCACTTATGAAATAAGGTCACGTGTGCTCTGGTCAGAGTGTGATTCCGCGCAATCTGATCGAGATATTCGCTTTTTGCATAGCCCATAACGAGATTTTCTTTTTCATTTTCTTATGACGAGCTCGGCGAGGTATGGTCACTTATCTCTCTAAGTGTACTACATTCAATTTAACGTTCTCTTTGTCCTAAATAGTAGACCCATTAACTGTATATCGAGGGCTTGGCGTGAAACGGTTGTAACTAAAATTGGTACTTTTTTACCAAGAAAATCACCTCGCCATCAAGTCTTTAAAGGCGTTTGATCAATTTTCTTGGTAAACAATGGAAATTTAGGTGCCATTGCTCGTTCTGAGCAATGGCACCTAAATTTGCATTGTTTACAAAGGGGTCAAAATTTCCCCTAAACTTCCCCTAAACCAGGGTTTTCAAAATAGGTTTCTAGTTACAACCGTTTCACACCAAGCCCTCCATATGTATTTATTATATACCTGCACACCTGCACACCTGCGCTAATAAACGACGGATTAAAATTCCGTAGTTGACTACTACGGAATCAAATATGGTTATAGCACGGCCTTGGTATATGGTGTGACGTCATTGAAGTATGCGTTTACGTCATTCAAAATGTGGAAGTTGTGCGTGGTTCACATGCTCAATCATTAATGATATTTTATACCTAAATTATGTTTTTAAGAAAACTATGTTGCAGTAGCGATAGAGGGTTAAGTATTGTCTACTCGTAGTACAATACTAAAACCTGTATCGCTATTGCAACATAAAATTCCTTATATATAGCGAGGTAAGCTGTTGTATCGTTGCAGCGATGGTTTTTGTCTTTAACGTACGTAAATATGGAACCCCAGCCGGGTCATAACAAAATAATTTGAAATGGTAGTAATGGCGTTCCCTCCTTGTGGAGTAAGCATCACGACTGACTCGGTGGTGTCAGGAAAAACGGAACAGAAGAACGGGTAAGGCTACAGTCACACCGAAGCCGGAATCAACACGGAGACCCCGGATTAAAACGGAACACTCCGGATCAAGAGATATCTTGATCCGGGATGATCCTGGGTGAAATTGAGTCACAAAACATCCCCGGACCAACTCGGACCAAACACGGCACCACAACAGCTGAACGCGGATGACCACGGAATCAACACGGATCTGACCCCAGTACCACCACGGCAGCGACACGGACCGTCCCGGAATGACCCGGATCATCCCGGATCATTTACGGACTGTCCCGGACGCAACACGGACCGCCCGGACCCATAAAATACAAAATAAACTTACAAAAGGAATTCTTGAAATGTATTTCGAGATTTTTCGATGAAGGTAAATTAGTACGTTTGACTTGAACCAACTATGGCGGTTTAGTCTGGTACCCGACCTACAAAAGTAAATAAGTATGATTGGCAGGGAAGTCTGGTACCCGGCCTACACTATGAAATTAGTACGTTTGGCATGAACCAACTATGGCAGGGAAGTCTGTTTCCCGGCCTACAATAGTAAATTAGTACGTCTTGCATGAACTAACTATGGCAGTGAAGTCTTGTGAACTAAAGTAAATGAATAAATCGGATTCCCGGTGTACACTAGTAAATGTACATAATTATACAATTGATTTTCGTAATTTCAACAACATAGCATAATGGTGCAATATTTGGAGTTCAAACAGTTTAGACCACAACATAAAGGTGCTTACTTTATAATGCAGATATTCAGAAAGCGTCTGTATATGGGAAAGGGTTAGATATTTATGCAACTACTCAACCGCATGTCTTAATTTGTATCAATTCACTTTCACTTCAGCTTTTATATAACATGTAGCCACCAACATCAGCTACTATGGCAACACGCATAACCTTTGTCATTTCATAGATTAATTATATTCCTAATGACTTTAAGAATGGTAGTAATTGCTGTCCTCTTTGGAGCTCAGGGTTGCAGGGTTAGCATTAATACTGACTGGCTGGTGTCAAGATAAATCGACCAGAAGTACTGGTAGCTTAACAACGAAACGCCGTGATATAACTGAACTATTGTTGAAAGCGGCGTTAAACACTTAACAATTAATCAATTATTTATTCCCGATATATTTTCTTTTCAATTTATTGTAGAAATTATGCAATCGTGTGACTCGCATGTCTTAATTTTTAATAATAACTTTTACGTCATCCTCAATCAGACATCAAGTCTAAATGTTAACGTTTAATTGTTACGCATCTTGTTTGAGACATAACACCATCATCAGCAAATATAGAAACACGCATATACTTGCGAATTTCAATGATTAACTATAATATTTATGACCGACAAAGATTTTACATGTATTTGTTTATACAATAAATTGAGAGTGTACGCAACATGTGACTTAAATGTTTTAAAATTTATACACAATTTTATATTAGACATGTTTAGCAAACATACGCACATACATATTCTTTTTACATATACAGTTGATTTGTGGAAAAGCACTTAAAGTCTGCACAATTTATGTGTGTATGTATGTATGTATGTATGTATGTATGTATGTATGTATGTATGTATGTATGTATGTATGTATGTATGTATGTATGTATGTATGTATGTATGTATGTATGTATGTATGTGTGTGTGTGTGTGTGTATGCATGTATATGTATACACGTATGTATATCTGTATGTATATTTTTATATATTTATATGTTTATATATTTGTGTATAATAACCATATAGATGTTTTTATTATTATAACCTGACAATAATATGTAATCATGTAGGGACGAGTAACTTAAATCCAACTAAGTTGTGTTGTGTCGAGTTCTGTTCTGTTCATTTCCGTGTGCAGATCATTGGTGATTTCCGTGATTATTTATTACCGGCATACCTGTCGATGCATAATATACCGAATTCATGCAACTGTTGACCCGCCTGTCTAACTTTTATGACACATGGCATCATAATATTGACAGGGTTTACGACCAAGAACGGACAGCGTCGTCCACTCGAGTTTTCAGACCGAAACCATCTTGCATCTATATAATTTAAACCATGACCTCAACTTCACTACAGAAGCTTCCGATGGTACGATGTTTTACACCACTTTCAACAATGTTTCAGTTGTATAAGTTACCAGTGCTATTAGACCATTCATCCCGACTCCAGCAAGTCAGTCGGAATCCTAACACCTCATTCCTGAGCGCAAAGAAAGGAAGCCATGACTACCATTTTTGAACCCGTGATCTCCCTCATCCAAGATGGACGCTCTACCTAATTGGTACCACTGTAGTGGAAAACGCTGGTATATATATGTCATTTACATGTCGTCTAAGATTGTCTTTTGAATCAGCCAATCAATTTGCCATCTACACAATCTATTAAGTAGGCGATATGGTGTTATCTTCATCATCTTGCTGAATGTTCATTGTTTTATGAAATGATTGAACGCCTACATTGGAATACATCATTCAGTCCATGCGCTTACTGCATGGTAGAATATCCGCCTCGGTGCGGGTGGTCGCGAATTCGATATCTGGCCGGGTCATGCATATTTTCTATTTTCTCCTTTGCTCGTTTTTTTAAGTTGGGCATAGCATTATGACTGACACGCTACTCAGGAAACGCCGTGATATTTATAACTGAAAATTGCTTAAAGTGGCGTAAAAAAGCCAAATGGCGCGGGTCAGGTTTCTGTAAAAATGTCAACGTTTTATTCAGTAGGTTAATGACCAATCACGTGATCAATCACGTGCTTTGCAGCTGTTTGGCTATCATAAAATGAACCGCGTCTAGCGATTTGTTGCATTGACTGATTAATCGCCGAATTCCCGAACGTAGTCTCTTCCACGCTCAGTATCAGGCGACTCCATTTTCATGTAAAACGAATCTTGTAATATTGTAATAACTTAAGGGCAAAGAATGCTGATTTCAGGTGAGACAGCTCGTCACGAATGTATCTGTATACGATGAAGATGGAGGCGACCAAATGCAGTCTCACAGCATCACCAGATCATTAACTGTCCGTCGACATCTTAATTGATTCGCGCATGCGTCCTTTGACAGAGAGAAGAGTAGAATTTTAGCTCTATTTGTCTAACGTCAATGCACTTTATATATCGAGGGCTTTGCGTTAAACGGTTATAAATAAACACCTATTTTGCAAACCCTGGTTTAGGGGCAATTTCGACCCCTTTGTAAACAATGCAAATTTAGTTGCCATTGCTCACAACGAGCAATGGTACCTACATTTTAATTACTTACCAAGACAGATGATTTAACGCTTATAAAGACGTTATGGCGAGGTGATAAACCTAAGTAAAAAAAATACCAAATTTAGTTACAACCTTTTCACGCCAAGCCCTCAATAAAATCCCGTTATGGGGAATCAATATGACACCAAATAGCAACACCAGGACCATTGTATAATATACCACGACACGCGGAAACCGACATTTTCAATGGTGTTATAAAACATGCTTTTATACCGTCTCCTTAGTGTAGTCGTTTAATCGTCCGCCTTGGGAGCAGGAGACCATGGTTCGAGCCCCGATCGGATCGTACGAAATACCTTATATATGGTAGTAATGGTTTCTGTCCTTGGAGTTCAGGGTTGCGGGGATCAGGATAAACACTACCGGTAATACTGGTTAAATCATCCAGGAAACGCCGTGATAGGACTTCAATTATCTCCTGTACTAAAGATGAAGCTATGACGAATAAAACAAAGAGAACGGTTATGGCGTGACTGTGTGGATGCCCAGACGCGCCAGAGCATTCACTGCTTGCATATGTCACAAGACCCTCAGTCGGTAGACGCGTCTTATACATACCACACGGACCTTTGATGGTGTTTCGCATTGACCCACATATTCAAATTTTGACCACCACCGACACACGTCATCTCTGAAAGTCTCCCGGACTACAGGTTAGCTGTCTGTTTGAAAACAATGAGCTATTTCACCTTTTGCTACAATGTTTTCATAAATCGTCTGCACCATATTCTCAAACAAATGTCAATTAATAACATTCGTGATCGAGTGTGTTCGTTGTATTTATATTTTGTAATCTTCTGTTTTAATATCACTGGCTTTCATTCGTCGATACGCACCTTTGCCCTAGAGATAAAGGACATCATTCCACTGCCGAAAGATAGATAGTAAGAACGATTTGAAAAACAATTTTCATGAAAACAAGACGGATGTTGATGCAAAGCATCAAAGAGAAGCCGCAATATTACGTTTCACATGAAGAAATAAGAACAAAGATCATTTAAATCCACAAACATTAGAACAATTTAATCTGTAGTCAGTAATGCTGATATCGATTATTGAAGATATAAGTTTTATGTAGGATATTTAACCTGGCAGGGTCTGTGTTTTAAGTGAATGAGATAGTTTAGAGTTAAGCTGATCATAAAAATTGACATATAATACTAAAGATAAATGGACAAGAGGTTATGATAAATTTAAATTAGTATCAAAAACAATCAACTATTTGTATTGAACACACGCCCTGAAACTGATGTGAACTCGTGTCGTGATTAGCATTCAGAAAATCAAGTAAACGTATTTCTATGTACACGTAATCCGAAAGACTGACAATAGCTGCAGCGACTTTTGAAAACATTGTGACAAAAAGAGAAATTGATCACGAGCAATTTTTTTGAAAACGTTAAACCAGTGCTTGAAAATTTACTTGAATTTATTTCTCAAACTGTAAATTTATCAGTTGATATAAGAGTTGAAATCCTGTCTACATGTACAGTGATAAGTTAAACACAGTTCAGTTAATCCGATCACACTTTGTAAGAACCAGAAGATTTAATTTCATTTAAGTATTCTGGATGTTCACATCGCATCCGTGATAAAACATGTTGTTGGCTAGGCAAAATACACCGATATCGTGTGTACCGCGATATTCATGAAATATGGAACTGCAACAGCGAAAAAGAACGAAATTGATCTTGAAACAGATATTTCTGTGGTTTAAATCTTTTCATGTCTGCATTTTGCGATGACAATTGTACTCAAAGTTAACTTTGAATCCAGTATGTACTGAACATGAAAGTCAGATTATTAAAAGCAAAGCAAATGAAAAATGTATGTGAAATTGCGATAAAAATGAAAATCTATAAATAGACTATAGATGAATGGTACTGTCTTTTATTTTAGCTCTTAACTTGATTCGGGAACCAGAGTCGCTGCGTGACCGCTTACGACATTTACACACTAGACCAAATTGAGATCGGTTTAAAACGCGTTGGTGAATACGGATTAAATCTAAAACGTAGACTAAATATTAAGATTTAGATTTAGACAAATATCTAAATTGAAAAGTTTAGTGAATACGTGACGAGGCTTCTTCGTCTAATTACTGCGTAATATATCATAGCATGTAATTTTAAGGAACCAGACTACATTTACAAATTCAATAGAAGGGTTCTCTATTTTACTGTCTAGAGTAGATACAGTATGAATTTCGCTTAAAGAAAAATGTACATACATTCAATTAATATACAGGCATTTGTCTTTTGTTTTTAATTTGTAAAACTCACACATGTATATAGAGTGTAAAAGGGATGTTTTAAAAGTCATTACCTTAAATTAATGTACTTAGAAAGGACAAAGAGAAATCAAGATATGTGGTCACGCTGGCAGGTCTAAATATTCTCATTGACCGAAATTTAAAAGCATCCCTCCTGGCGGCTTCCAATAATATCTGGGCGGTATTTCCTAGGTAAGTATTAACGGTATTATGTATCACCCTGCCACCAATATCACCCGCAATCCTGGTCGACAAGAAGCGCAACCCAACCCCATTCCTATGCTTTTTTGTATGACCCGACCGGGGATTGAACACAAATATCTCGCTCCAGATGTGTACGCACTTACCAATTCGCAAGAAATGTCCCGTCTATAGCAACCAATATTTTAATTTACCAATTACTCATTTTCTGCAAAAATGACCTTGTTATTAAAGACCACCTGTGAACATAGCCCAGATTGATCTCTTCCCCATGGGTGGTCTTTAGAGACAGTAGCATTAAAGTAATCGTTATGTAATTTATTTCGAAATACGCCTCATAAATTACTTTATATCTCTTTCGTGTTTATTTACTTTCACGTTTAATAATCTCACCAAGGCTGGCGGCATATCATGTTAGTAAACTCGTTCATCAATAGTGATAATAGATAAACACTCATGACATATCCTCTAGGCCTATATCCCAGCCGGAGATCGTCTCATTGAAGCAATGGTTAGAGCATCGGGCTCGAGAATGGAAGACCGGAATTCCATTCCCGATAGGGTCATACCGAGTACTTTAAACTGGAAGTAATGGCTTTCCACTTCTTGGCGCCGAGGGTTGCGAGAATATTATTGCGGCTGATGAGTTGGTTGGTGTCAGGATAAACTTACCAGCGGTACTGGGTCCAATTGGAGACATCGGTCAGTTATCTCCCTTTAATACTCTCTACATCTAGCTAGGTCCTATCATTTGGTTTCCTCTGTTTTTATCATTGGTTTCTTTGCACTGGATGGTGCACTTATAATTGCATTTTCTTGGCCAACTGTTATTAGATTGATTAGTAATTCCACATTTGTTATCTTTAAACACTGCTATGTAAATTTTCTCTGTTGAATCATCACTTTAATTAACACACTTATGATTAATGTGTACAGAGTAATTGCAATATCTCATTGCGAAATAGCGATACAGTCAAAGGATTCCAACTAAAAGGACCTACGAACTATTTGGTTCCTTGGTCTTTATCTGACAAGGGAGATAATATAATTATCACTAATGTCCCTCATTCCAACAACATTACTTAACGCTTAGTAATACTTTTAAAAATACTTAATGCTAGGTTCCTACTATCACGATTCGCGGCACGATTGGAATCGTGGTCTTAATCGTGGAGTTATCCTGGTGATCCTATCAGATATTATCAGATCTTGAGGTGAGTCATGGCAATCGTGATGATCGTAAGACAGTTTTGGACGGTTCAAATTGTTTATACGATCAACACGATTAATTTGTTAATCGTGATCATCGCATCAGATCATATTGGACCGTAACAAAGCGCGACATATCGCATATAATCGTGCTTCTAAATCGTGGTGATCGGGATAACCCTTACCATAACCCTAACCCTAACCCTAATTTCACAATTTTCATTTCCCTAATATTTTGTAAAACATGAATGGTGGACTTCATTTTAGTAAATGATTACGTTGACATAAATAGTCACCTTGGTGACTAACAATAATTGCTAAGCATTGAAATATTTTGGTAAATTTATAAAGAAACAAAAATGTTGAATTCTTCTTCTGAGTATTTAACTGGTTCAGCGCCGAATTGTTTAAAGTAGACTCTTCCATGTACACAATCGGGTGTCTCCATGTCTCATGTTATAAAACTTTAGGACTATGTTGATGACTAAAAGGGAAACAATGCTGGTTTTAGATTGACAGCTCATTACAAGCTGACTCACCTGGATCTGTATTGTTTGCAAAAAACCTCAATATTGACTTTGGCGCTGAAAGAGTTTAGTATTAGTACTTAGCGCTAAGTAAGGTTGGTGGATTTGGAGGCTGCCGTAATACACCGATAACCGCGTTTTGTGACTGAAATGGGTCGTCCAGGGAGAAAACCAACATTATGGCATCTGCGTAATGTATCGACCCAGATCAGCCTGCGCAGTCCGCGCAGACTGATCCGGGCCGACACATTCCGTCTCAGAGGGATAGAAGTATAGAGTAATGACTCCTGAACCAGAAAATCCACAGGAGGCGAAAAGTGTCTTTCCGGGTAAGCCTGCGCGGCATGCTTAGGCTGATCCGGGTCGATACTTTACGCAGAGACCACACTGTTATTTTTTTTTAGCGGGACGGCTCAAATACTGTTTAAAGCGGTGCAAAACACCGACAATATACCGTAACATGAAAAAGCCCGGTGTAAGTACATAAATCAAGAAAACAACAAGCAATATAAATTAGTTTGTGCGTTCTACATATTCAATATGTATCCAACCAGTAGAAACATGAGATTTACATCTGTCAATTAACGAAGACTAAGAATGCAATAACCTACTAAATATTTCAGTCACTTCCGCATGTACTGTTGCCTGACTCCAATTCAAAGAACCAGACAGAATGTTTTCTTGGCGAGTCTTCAATGGTCATTGACAGTTTCATTTCAGCCAATGTTCAGTTGCATCACTGAGTTTCCTCGTTAAGTTACTACTACTACTACTACTACTACTACTACTACTACTACTACTACTACTACTACTACTACTACTACTACTACTACTACTACTACTACTACTACTACTACTACTACTACTACTACTACTACTACTACTACTACTACTACTACTACTACTACTACTACTACTACTACTACTACTACTACTACTACTACTACTACTACTACTACTACTACTACTACTACTACTACTACTACTACTACTACTACTACTACTACTACTACTACTACTACTACTACTACTACTACTACTACTACTACTACTACTACTTCACTTATCCTGACACCAGTGAGTCAGTCGTAAACACTACCATCCTGAGCGCAATGGACGGCAGCCATTTTTAGCATAATTAAAGTATTTGGTATGACCCGGCCGGGGCACGAATCCGTGGACCTTCCTCCCCGGGGGGTCGCTCTACCACTATATCGCCGAGGTGTTCACGGTTCGTAAGGCAATACGACCATACGCAGCTCAATTCCTTCCAACGTACAACAAATCTGCAGCAGAAGACTTTGTAAATATTTGGGCCAAAATGTGGAAGCTTTCTTAAAAAAAAAAAAAAAAACTTTTGAAAACAGTTGGAAACATTGTGATAAAAGGAGATCTTGCTCATCATGACCAATTTTTCCTTTTGCAACAATGTTTTCAAAGGTCATCTGCTGCAGAGACATGTCAGAAAGCGTCAATATATGTGAAATAACATTATGTATCATAAATGAAAAGTGACTAACTTTCCATCTTGACCTCGATATTCTAATACTGACCATTGCTGAACGGTCAATCGTTTTTTACACTTTCCCTTTCCCACATGCAAATCTGCAACAATCTACTCTTGAAACTTCTAGACAAAACTATGGAGAATATCAGTAAATGAAAGTATCATAATTGAATAGAATCGTAAACAGTATTGCACCAAACGGACACATTGCTCATGATGAGTAATTTCTTCCTTCTGTTGTATTGTTTTCCAAATGCGTCGGCTGTAGATACGTCAAATTACGACAGCATGTGGATAAGAGTATGTATGGTCATCTAATCGAGGCTACTGATGGATATTATTATATTTTAACGACATCAGCTCTCACTTCGGTATGGTACGCATAATTTATGAGCTGTCTTTTTTACGACAACGTCACAAAAACGACATCACACATTTCGGCAGTTGACGGGAGTTTTTATTAGTCGATGGTCCTGCGATTTCTGATACAATAAATTATTATACCTACTGACATTTTTTTCTTGTCGGCAAACCTAAAACAGGATATACTAATTAACGCTAATAATCTATAGATAATTGAGCTGATCAAACATTAAGTGAAGCTGTTAACAAAAGAAGTTTGATTAGTGGATATAGAGCACGTGATTTGGATTATAGACAAATACAATGGCTTATTCGATTTGTGACGGAGTGAAATAACAAAGAAAATAGTTAAGCGACTGTTTTATGTACATTAAATAAACCAAACGGAATAGTTTTCGGTTAAACATTGAACACGTTCATTCTACGGACCAAAAGAACACATGTAGATATTGAACACGTTCATACTACGGACCAAACGAACGCATGTTGAGTTTGAACATGTCTGAACTAGAACGGCGGCGAAATTCAAAACTTTTTATTTATAAACTGTGTCACTACCTGCGGACTTTATAAACAGTGATTTATTAAAAGTTATATCACCGGTTTCGTACCCTTTTTTTTCGGATTAATTTATTGAACAGGAAACGACACAACAATTATGAAGATTCTTGAACTGGAAATCTCTGTATACATATTGCTATATACGTTTATAGGTAGGTAGAGAGGTAGAGATTATAAACTTAGTTACATCCCTCTGCGTGAATTATTGAAAAATTATAGTGGATAATGTCCTGATAAACTCATTCTTTCAAGCTGTCCATTTATTTTATACACGGATCTTTTACCCAGGCTATATGTGTCATAATATAGAACAAAAAATTAAACAAGCGTTTAGAAGTAATCTGATTGTGATAAAACCCCCAAAGCAAAACATTTTAAATCGTGGCATTGCTATTCGTGTTTATATGCTCCGGATATAGCGATTTCGTGATTAAGATGACATCCCCCCCCCCCCCAATAATAACTACGTTAAGGCTGATTTTCGTTGAGCACCGCTTATCTACACGTGTTATAACTACGTTAAGGCTGAATTTCTTTGAGCACCGCTCATCTACACGTGTTATAACTACGTTAAGGTTGATTTTCCTTGAGTACCGCTAATCGACGCGTGTAATAACTACGTTAAGGTTGGCTTTCCTTGAGTACCACTAATCGACACGTGTTATAACTACGTAAAGGTTGAATTTCTTTGAGCACCGCTCATCTACACGTGTTATAACTACGTTAAGGTTGATTTTCCTTGAGTACCGCTAATCGACGCGTGTAATAACTACGTTAAGGTTGGCTTTCCTTGAGTACCACTAATCGACACGTGTTATAACTACGTAAAGGTTGAATTTCTTTGAGCAACGCTCATCTACACATGTAATAACTACGTTAAGGCTGATTTTCCTTGAGCACCGCTCGGCTACACGTGTTATAACTACGTAAATGTTGATTTTCTTTGAGCACCGCTCATCTACACGTGTTATAACTACGTTAAGGTTGATTTTCGTTGAGCACCGCTTATCTACACGTGTTATAATTACGTTAAGGTTGATATTCCTGGAGCAACGCTCATCTACACATGTTATAATTACGTAAAGGTTGATATTCCTGGAGCACCGCTCATCTACACGTGTTATAATTACGTTAAGGTTGATATTCCTGGAGCACCGCTCATCTACACGTGCTATAATTACGTTAAGGTTGATAGTCCTGGAGCACCACTCATCTACACGTGTTATAATTACGTTAAGGTTGACCTACTTTAGCACCGCTCATCTACACGTGTTATAATTACGTTAAGGTTGATATTCCTGGAGCACCGCTCATCTACACGTGTTATAACTACGTTAAGGTTTATATTCCTGGAGCACCGCTCATCTACACGTGCTATAATTACGTTAAGGTTGATATTCCTGGAGCACCGCTCATCTACACGTGTTATAATTACGTTAAGGTTGATATTCCTGGAGCACCGCCCATCTACACGTGCTATAATTACGTTAAGGTTGATATTCCTGGAGCACCGCTCATCTACACGTGTTATAATTACGTTAAGGTTGATTTTCCTTGAACACCGCTCGTCTACAAGTGTTATAACTACGTTAAGGTTGCATTTCATTGAGTACCGCTAATCGACACGTGTAATAACTACGTTAAGATTGTTTATTTCCTTGAGTATCGCTAATCGACACACGTTATAATTACGTTAAGGTTGATTTTCATTGAACACAGCTAATCGAAACGTGTTATAATTAAGTTAAGGTTGATTTTCCTTGAGTACCGCTAATCGACACGTGTTATAATTAAGTTAAGGTTGATTTTCCTTGAGTACCACTAATCGACACGTGTTATAATAACGTTAAGGTTGCATTTCCTTGAGTACCGCTAATCGACACGTGTTATAATTACGTTAAGGTTGATTTTCCTTGAATACCGCTCATCGACACGTGTTATAATAACGTTTAGGTTGATTTTCCTTGAACACCGCTCATCGACACGTGTTATAATTACGTTAAGGTTGATTTTCCTTGAACACCGCTCATCGACACGTGTTATAATAACGTTAAGATTGATTTTCCTTGAACACCGCTCGTCTACACGTGTTATAATTACGTTAAGGTTGATATTCCTTGAACACCGCTCATCGACACGTGTTATAATAACGTTAAGGTTGATTTTCCTTGAGTACCGCTAATCGACACGTGTTATAACTAAGTTAAGGTTGATTTCCATTGAACACCGCTCGTCTAGACGTGTAATAACTACGTTAAGGTTGCATTTCCTTGAGTACCGCTTATCGACACGTGTAATAACTACGTTAAGGTTGGTTTTCCTTGAGTACCACTAATCGACACGTGTAATAACTACGTTAAGGTTGCATTTCCTTGAGTACCGCTAATCGACACGTGTAATAACTACGTTAAGGTTGCATTTCCTTGAGTACCGCTAATCGACACGTGTAATAACTACGTTAAGGTTGATTTTCCTTGAGTTCCGCTTGTCTACACGTGTTATAATTACGTTAAGGTTGATATTCCTTGAACACCGCTCATCGACACGTGTTATAATAACGTTAAGGTTGATTTTTTCTTGAGTTCCGCTAATCGACACGTGTTATAACTAAGCTAAGGTTGATTACTATTGAACACCGCTCGTCTAGACGTGTAATAACTACGTTAAGGTTGCATTTCCTTGAGTACCGCTAATCGACACGTGTAATAACTACGTTATGGTTGGTTTTCCTTGAGTACCGCTAATCGACACGTGTTATAATTACGTTAAGGTTGATTTCCCTTGAGTACCGCTAATCGACACGTGTTATAATTACGTTAAGGTTGATTTTCCTTGAGTATCGCTAATCGACACGTAATATAACTAAGTTAAGCTTGATTTCCATTGAACACCGCTCGTCTACACGTGTTATAACTACGTTAAGGTTAATTTTCCTTGAGTACCACTAATCGACACGTGTAATAATTAAGTTAAGGTTGATTTTCCTTGAGTACCGCTAATCGACAAGTGTTATAATTACGTTAAGGTTGATTTTCATTGAACACCGCTAATCGACACGTGTTATAATTAAGTTAAGGTTGACTTTCCTTGAACACCGCTCGTCTACACGTGTAATATTTACGTTAAGGTTAATTTTCCTTGAGTACCGCTCGTCTACACGTGTTATAACTACGTTAAGGTTGGTTTCCCCGGAGCACCGCTCATCTACACGTGTAATAATTACGTTGCATTGACTTGAGTATCGCTTATCTACACGTGTTATAATTACGTTAATAATGATTTTCTTGGAGCATCGCTCATCTACACGCTAAAGGTGTTAAAACACGAAGTAGAAAAAACGACTTTCCGAAACATGCATGCTGAGATATAAATATACTTGGACGAGATTTATATCGTTATAAA
Organism: Serripes groenlandicus; assembly: GCA_031761405.1. NCBI lineage: Eukaryota > Metazoa > Mollusca > Bivalvia > Cardiida > Cardiidae > Serripes > Serripes groenlandicus. Next base: position 44,799,877 of record JASEVX010000014.1, read on the forward strand.
ACGTCAGAAACGTGTATTTCGTATGGTTGACGTCGGTGCGGAAACACTTTCCCACATACATACGATTTTGACGAATTTTAAAAAACCATTTTGGCTGAAGTAGAAATTGGTCATAATAAGCAAATACTCATTTTGCCACGAATATTTGAACTCTATAACTTTCATATAAATAGATTTTCCATATTTTGCTCCAGATTATTTCTAAGTCATCTGCTTCAGATTTATTGTATGTAAGAAAGGGTTGTTTTATTTCCTTTGTTAATGTATGACGTTTATTGATACACTTTGACATTCTGTAATATGAGCGCTCGGGATATAATGTGTACATCATGTTGATTATGGATCTCTGTCAAAATGTTTGAAAATCGATGTTTGAAATCTAACGGATACTCTTTTCTAATTTTCAACAATCAACAGAATTAGTAAGAGAGAAAATAAGAAAAAAAATAATTAAACGCGGACGCACGGTATATAATCCCCGACGCTGATCACTCGGCCACGGCAGAAACTGATTTGTAGGCATGTTTCTGATTTGAAAATGAGCACAATGTCCGTTTAGATCAGAAGACGAGTTCACCTTATATACACGATGTAACACTGATAAATATATAATTAAATAATTATAATCTCTCTCTTCCAGCAATTTATGGAACATTCGACTCTTTCCCTACGTTCGGATCACATCCTCCGTATTTCGTAAAGACAATTAATCACTGGCGATTATGCCCGAACGGGGATTACGGAAAAGACCGATGCAGACCGGAATTCAAATACGACTGCAATCCGGGATACTCGTGCATAAAACAAAACAAGTTATCTGAAACAGACAGTGTCTATTGCGGCGTCTGCTGTAAAAGAACACAATTCTGTCCGCCCGGACAAATCCAGGGACCCGTATGTAGTTTCAACAAGCCGTGTCCGTTCGGATATTCCTGTGACCATGGAGTGTGTTGCCTAGCAACGAAGAGCATGTGTCCCCTGGGAAGCAAACCGATTTCAACATGTCACCAGTTTTCGGATTGCCTGTATGGAGCTATGTGTGTGCATGGAACCTGCTGCGCTGTGACAAGTAAGTACCTTGTCTTGGGTCACGTGACCTGAAAACCGGCTTTCGTGGGTCTTAGATTTACCCTTTCCCACATACAACAAATCTACAGTAGTAGACAGTATATAATTGAATAGAGTTAGAAATATTATGGCAAGAGGAGAACGTGCTCATTATGAGCAATTTTCTTTTTTGTCTCAATGTTTTTAACATTTCTCTGCTGAAGAGGTGGCAGAATACGTCTCTATGGGAAGACGTGCCACTACCAATAACGAGTTAATGCATATACAGTCGAACACGTTCTAAAGACTACCCTTGTTAAGCAATGTCCTATCTTTAGCGATCACACTGTTATTGATTGATTAATTGGGGTTTAACGCCGCTTTTAACAATTTCTCAGTTATATCACGGCGGCCAGTTCACCTACTCATGCATTTCCCTGGTGTTCTCACACCAGTACTCCACACAACAATCTTCCCAAGCAACTGGCTGCTTTTCCACATAGACTTAGCCCATTGGTGGAAGACGAATGACGCATGTCGCATTGACTTTTGTCAATCGTCGGAAAGAAAGTTAGACGAGCCGGGATTTGAACTCACAACCCCCATGATTGACAGCCCGCGTCGCTACCGACTGAGCTATCGGGACTCGGCCACCACACTTTTAATTTCCCAAAGAATCATAATACATGCTTGCATGATAACAGTAATAACAAGTAAGGACCATGATATTGCTGCGCGCTGGTTTTCGTACTTCGTGATCAATAACTTATAACTGATAACTTCATATATATTTATATACCCTTTCCCTCATTTAGACGCTTTCTGACACCTCTGCAGCAGACAGCTTTTTGAAAACATAGTGACAAAAGAAGAAATTGCACAAAACGTGCAATTTCTCCTTTTGCCACAATGTTTTCCACTTTTTGTCATAGGTTATCAATTCAATTATGGAGATTTTCTATATATATATATATTTGTATATATGAATAAAGACCGTTAACAACGGGACTTTCACGAGCTATGTTTTCGTCTTAGAACGTTTTGATATATTGTGATAGGCAATGCGTTAATACAGTTTAACTTGTACACACTACATGTATTGAGGGATTTATTAGTTACATACTCAAAATAAACGAACATAACGATAAACCTCGTAATGTTCCTTATTTATCGATTTTTGTTTCCAGAAAATCTCTCATGCTTTCAAATAGTTTTGCTTATTCAAATTACAGTTATTGATGGAATAAACTGTTTTATCTAAACAAACACGTGTTATAATTACGTTGAAATTAGTTTTCACGAAGCATTGTTCATCTAGACGTGTTATAATTACGTTTAAATTAGTTTCCACGAAGCACTGTTCATTTACACGTGTTATAATTACGTTTAAATTAGTTTTCACGAAGCACTCTTCATCTACACGTGTTATAATTACATTTAAATTAGTTTCCACGAAGCACTGTTCATTTACCCGTGTTATAATTACGTTTAAATTAGTTTTAACGAAGCACTGTTCATCTACACGTGTTATAATTACGTTTAAATTAGTTTTAACGAAGCACTGTTCATCTAGACGTGTTATAATTACGTTTAAATTAGTTTTAACGAAGCACTGTTCATATACACGTTTTATAATTACGTTTTAATTAGTTTTCATGAAGCACTGTTCATTTACACGTGTAATAATTACGTTAAGATTAGTTTTCATGAAGCACCGTTCATCTTCACGTGTAATAATTACATTAAGGTTGCATTTTGCGGAGCACCACTCATAAACACGTGTTAAGATTACATTAAGGCTTCATTTCCTGTAAACGGGTTACTCGTTGAACATACTTTCTTGACAACGCGTAGAGGTTAATCCCCCCCCCCCCCCCCCCCCCCCTGGGTTTGATTGGCCGTGCTGCAGAAAATCGACTTTAACGTTACAGATAACGTTTGGCGTTACATCAAACTTTCAAAAATGTCGAACAATCGACAAGTATGATTTTTCGTTGCACCAACAAAGTTAGTTTAAAGCAAAAGTTACAAGATTAGCAAAAATAATAACCATAATTGGATTACGTTTTCTGGTATCATGAGCGTTCTAAATGGAGATACGCTTGATGTTTTACACACGGGGTATTGAAAGTCTCGTCCGGAATCTCGGAAAATCCCATGGGCAGGATTCGGCCGGTTTAGATTTACTCGAACCGATCCCAATATACGCGATAACCTGATATCAGGCGATGTAACCAACCTAGTTTTCCTGGAGAACCGCTCACCAACACGTGTTATTATTATGCCATTTTTGGTTTCCATGGAGCACCGCCCAAGTTAATATTACCACCCAATTATGACAACATATATGTTGACGTCATAATTTTAAAAATGTACTTAATGCTGCTCAAGGTTTATATAAGTTGTGGCTATTTGATTGATATGAACATTGAATCATGTTTTGACGTCTGCTGCAGTAACGTCAACTTGCGTCAGTAAGTTTTCAAACGTTTGAACGATTATTCATCGAAGATCGTGATATAAAGAAACCACAACCAGTGCTATATGTATCAACAAAATACTAAATCGCTTCTCAATAATGTAAACATATGAGCTGTCCCGCAAGAAAACCAACATTACAGCCTCTGCGTAATGTATCGACCCAGATCAAATTGCGCAGTCCGCGGCGCAGACTGATTCGGGCCGACACCTTCCGTCTCAGGGGGATAGAGGTATAGAGTAATAATTCCTGAAACAGAAAATCCACATCAGGCGAAAAGTGTCTATCCGGTTAAGCCTGCGCGGCATGCTCAGGCTGATCGATACTTTACGCAAAGTCCACAATGTTGGTTTTCTCGCGCGACGGTTCAATTATGTAAATATAATACAACCGGTATTCTGACTTTCTTCAATTATAATAAGTTCGAATATTATTTCCCATTAATCAACGGAATTCCATGCAATATATTATTCGTTTGAATAACCTCACATGACATAGAAATTGAAAAGGTTAGATATACCAATAAATCGCAAATCAATCGATTGGGCAAATGTTGAAATGTGAACACTATTGAAAATGAGTATCATTTTATACTGATCTGTCCTTATTGCTTTGACTTATGCAAAGAATGATTAAAATCATACTATTATAAGAAATTCGAAAATGTAATGACATCCTGTAACAAGAAAACAAAAAAACAATATTAATTTTAATGAAATATTCTCATTATGTGACTACACGTAAGACATTGAAATCTAATTTGAATGTAAATTAAATTGTTGTTTCTCCTTCGTTGCTTGTCTATTGGTTAATAGTGTTAGAAGAACTGTTAAAACTGTTTTTCCATTTATCTTAAATATATTTGAAATGAGCAAAAACGTAAACGGAATCTTTTCACGCAGAATGTCCCAAGGCAGAGAGATCGATACACCGCGTGTGTTAAATGTTAAGCATCACTGAGAGGTTTGCGTCGGGGCTTTGGAAACAGGCGTCCCAGGGTTCGATGGAGTGCCGTTGAGCAAGGCACATTTCCTAGACTAGTACTGGTTTGTTAACCCAGGGATCATGAATAAGTGAACTGTCGCCTATAATTTATCTGAAAGAATGTTGAAAACGATGTAGACCCCTAATAAAACAAATAACACATTTCATTTAGTGAACACGAAAAGGGATAGTTTAAGGATTGGAAATGCCACACGTGAATGAAATATCACTCAATATTCACTCAGTGACAATATATGAGCCGTCCCACGAAAAAAAAAAACCATTGTTGACTGTGCGTAAATTATCGACCCGGATCAGCCGCTCAGGCTTACCCGGACATACACTGTTCGCCTTCTGTGGATTTTCTGTTTTATACATCACTACTATATGCCCCCATCCCTCTGAGACGGAATATGTCGGCCCGGATCAGCCAGCGCAGGCTGATCTGGGTCGATAGATTACGCAGAGTCCATACTGTGGGTTTTCTCGTGTAACGGCTAATATATCTTCTTGTTACACCGAAACAAACAATTATCTATTTAATATAAAGAACCATTACATCCCAATTGATCGATTATTTGGCTAATTAATTGACTGCGCTTTAATGACGTTTTCATCAATTTGTCAATCATATTTCGACGACCAGTTTGGTTACGCATTCTGATCATTTGTATTTCTTGAGATGTTTTTAAACATTGTTTTCAAATGTCGTCTGCTGTGGATGCGTCAACATGCGACAGTATGCGGAAAAGGGGTTTAAAAAGAAGATAAGTCAATCAGTGACCCAATTACATAACATAACAATTGTCATGGTAACAATAAATAAACCCAAACATCAGCGCTGGCTGGTCAATGACTGTTTTATAATAATTTAAAGTACTTTTAGTGTCCTGTTTAATACATTTATGGTGAGTTTTATTGCTTGTCGTTTAATGTAAAATTCTCGAAATCAAAGAATAGTTCGTCAGATTTGATCTCGTAAGTTGTCAATCTTAGGAATGTGGACTGGTATGTAAAGATGTACTTTCTTATCAATCATTGGTCATACAAACGCAACGGAACCCGTCCAAATACACACTGTTTTCTTGTCATATCTGTCAAACGAAACGTCATGGAAACTCGTGTTAAATGGACCGCCTCGTCTACAATAGGCCATCAGTTAAAACCCGTCACTCGTTATGAATTTGTGGGAATTTCGAAATTGTTGTTTGTTTGAATAGGAGACTGTAGGCTTTATCTTAACACAAGTTGGGTCATTGCAATCCTGGAAACGTTGCGCTTCAAGGCGGGAAACCATTACTTATATGAACACTTAACCTATTATACCTAAAATAGACCATATCAGTTGACCCGTCACTCGTTATGACTTTGTGGGAATTTCGAAATTGTTGTTTGTTTGAATAGGGGACTATAGGCTACTACTCTCATCAGTTTTTCAGTTATATCACGGAGTTTCCTGTGTAAACTAGCGGTTATTTATCCTAACACAAATGCATCCACCGTAATGGTCATTGCAATCCTGTGAACATTGAGCTTCAAGGCGGGCAACCATTACTTATACAAACACTTAACCTATTATACCTAAAATAGTTGACCCGTGACTCGTTATGACTTTGTGAGCATTTCGGAATCATTGTTTGTTTGAATGGCAGGCTTTAGGTGTCACTACTCACATCAGTATTTCCGTTATATCGCGGAGATTCCTGTGTAAACTAGAAACACATTCTCCTTAATTGTCATTGCAAGCCCGGCAAGCTTAGCATCCAGATGGTACGCCATTACTAATACGAACATTTAATTTATTATACCAGTCTACCAGTCAGTAACACGCTGACCTGGTTCTACAGCCTCGTTGGTGCAGTGGTAGAGCGTTCGTCTCGGGTGAGAGAGGTCGCGGGGTCGATCCCTGGTCGGGTTATACCAAAGACTTTAAACATGGTAGTTATGGCTACCCTTGGCGCTCAGGGATGCGACTGACTGGCTGGTGTCAGGATAAATGTATCAGTAATACTGGTAACATACCCAAGGAACGCCGTGATATAACCGAACATTTGTTGAAAGTCGCGTAAAATACCAATCAATTAATCAATTTGATAATCGCATATGCCTTAAAGTTGGTTTGAACAGAGCACCGCTTTATTTATGGTTTCAGCTGATTACAGAACATTTGAAGGTCACGGGTCACCATGTCGAGGTCTGCCATATCGATGGCCTCATGTTAAACGGATGTAACTGCGTCTTGAAAAAGATGTGCATACAACCATTTTGCATACAAACCCACAATATGACCATACTTAAAGTTAATTTGTCCTAGATATTTTTATACAGTGGGTTGTACACTGTAATAAGTCCTTAATATGAGCAGTTCTGTGAGAAACTCAGCGTAATGTATCGACTCGGATCAGCCTGCGTAGTCCGCACAGGCTAGTCCGGGCCGACACATTCCGTCTCAGGGGGATATAGGTATAGAGTTATGATTCCTGAAACAGAAAATCCACAGGAGGCGAAAATTGTCTGTCCGGGTTAGCCTGCGCAGCGTGCTTAGGCTGATCAGGATCAATACTTTACGCATAGTTCAGAATGTTGGTTTTCTCACGGAACTGCTCAAATAGTTTTGTGATTATGTTTAGAAGAATTGACTTCGGAACGTGTGAGAGCAGAGTAGATTCGGATCAACATCGCAGTCGTGGTTATATATGTCAATACTTAGAGTGAATTTGTTCCCGTCATTTTTACATACTGTCAAACCTGTGCTAAAGACCAACTTTGTATAGCAATTCCCTTTCTTAATAAACCACACTTTTAATATCCCAATTTTAACAATGTTCTGCCTTATTGACCATGCAATTAAAGACCATCTTTGCACAAGGGATTGTTCACTTCCCAGGGGTGTTCCTTAAACATAGATGTGTGATGAACCCCTTCAGTGACGAAGTATTAAAGGTCCTGCGGGTTCGAATCCTAGCCAGGTTATACTAACTACGTTAACAAGGGTAGTTATGGCTTTCTCGAAATTGGCGTTCAGGGCCGTGGGGTTATCATTACGACTGACTCGACTTTGAAAATAATCTAGACAAAATTATGAGAAATTAAATTAAATGAAAGTATGACCATTGAATAGAGTTGAAAACATTGTAACAAAAGGAGATGTTTCAAGTTTTAAGTAATGTCTCCTTTTGGCACAACGTTTTTTGAAAAGTCGTCTGCTGTTGATGGCTCATAAATCATCTGTATGTGGGAAAGGGTTGCATGAGTTGTGCTCTTAAAACACAAATCTAAGGGCATTTCCGGGCAATATACAAATAAGCCGCTGATGTGCATCCGCAAAACGGCTAAAGCGATACTCGAAACCCAGTGCGACCCCAAGTGAACTACCGCCGTTATATAACTGAACTAATGATGTAAACGGCGCAAAACCCCAATATAGAGAAAAAAACACATAAAACCCTAATATAGAGAACAAAAAAGTATAAAACCCTAATATAGAGAAAAACCCACATAAAACCCTAATATAGAGAAAAAAACAAATAAAAACCTAATATAGAGTAACCCCACATAAAACCCTAATATAATAGAGAAAAACACACATAAAACCCCAATATAGAGAAAAACACACATAAAACCCTAATATAGAGAAAAAACACATCAAACCCTAATATAGAGGGAAAAACACATAACACCCTAATATAGAGAAAAAACACATAAAACCCCAATATAGAAAAAAACCCAATTAAAACCATAATATAGAGAAAAACACACATAAAACCCTAATATAGAGAAAAAACACATCAAACCCTAATATAGAGGGAAAAACACATAAAACCCTAATATAGAGAAAAAACACATAAAACCCCAATATAGAGAAAAAACCACGTAAAACCATAATATAGAGGGAAAAAAACACCACAGTTCGAAAAATCACATTATTTATTTAATGTTTCATTTTATATTTCAGAAAAGGTTTCACTTTGTCCAAGCAAGCTTTTTCCGTTGGCCGGGATACGCTGTAAACACAACATTCATTGCCCGGGATCCTCGGGCTGTTATGGAAACACGTGCTGTCAATCAAAATTCCAATTGAAACACCCACAAAAGAAGGCTTCTCCCATCTTCAAAAAGAAGGCACTGCCCCTTATTTCAGGACAAGTCGGTAGGCCACCAAATGTTCTACCAAAAATACTGCAGAAGTTGCCGATACATAAACAAGTTCTAAACCAACCTCATATACCCGTAAAGCCGAAGATTAGACGACCCGTTGGTAAGCAACCTTTTTTCAATTGTTTCAATTGTTTCAATACTTAATTATGACCAGTTACTTAACCCTTAACCCTTTCCCACCTGCAACACATTTTGAAAACTTCTTAGCAAACATATTGAAAATATCTATTTATAATTGAAAATATTTTTATTTAAAAGAGTTATGAAAAAAAGTGTGACAAAAGTTGAAAATGCTCGTTTTGAGCTATTTCTCCTTTTGCTCTAAGTAGTCATCTACTATCGTGGCATGTCGCAAAAGTTTAATGGTCGGTTTGGTGCCCTACCATAGCTCCTGTTAAAGGTGCTGAACTCCAGATGGAGATAAAACAAATTTGAAATGTTGAAACTTCTGCAAATAATGAAGACAAAATAAGTAATAAATAGTTCAAAACTATTTTGGCAGTAAAACAGTTAATTGAAAGTCATGAAACTGTGCAAAGTTTGGCTTACTGGGTGTGTCCTCCCAGTAGAAATGAAGCATAAACGATCAATAGTTAGATGTTTATGTTTCTGGAAAGAGAAATGATTACTCTAATTTTCTTCCTAGAATTATGATTCTAATATGTCAAGACAACTTTTGAACAGTATTCAAATTTTGACTATACTATCTATAATATGGAGTTCAGCACCTTTAAATCGAGAAATCTAGTGTCATTAAATCCGTTTTTTCTTCAGTTCGGGAAATATGTCCGGTAGATCATCGGGTAATTCCGGATATCAACTGTAGTCTCCGACAACGATTGCATCCCAGAATTATGATTCTAATATTTGAAGACAACTGTTGAACAGTTTTAAAACTTTGACTAAAATCATGACTCTAATACTTCAAGACAACCTTTGAACAGTTTTAACATTTTGACTATACTATCTATAATCTGGAGTTTAGCACCTTTAAGTTGAAGCTGGGCTATGCGAAGATGTACACGTTGTTATATATGTACAGTTTAGGTTCATATCAGGATGTTTATCTGCTCCGACGTATCCGAATCTACACAACAAAAGGCACGTTTAGGTTGATTTGTATCAGCTGACAGCTCAGTTTGAAAATAAGGAGAATATTATTCACCATTCTTTTGTCACTTGTGAAAGTTTGATGCCACCAGTGATGCCGAACTTTCTTCTCAATCGATGTAAATGAAATATTTCCCCTTTATAAAAAAGAAATTGCTGCATACAGCATTGAAATCACCTAAGCCAAATTGTATAATACCTCTGTAACGGCAACAAGCAAACAGAAATGAAAACATCGTGGCAAACGGAGAAATTGCAATATGATTTTTTTACCACAATGATTTAGAAATAAGTCAACCTCGGATTAGTCAAAATGCGTCTGTTAGTGGGAAAGGATTTAATATTCTAAATTTAAAACACTAGTTCTACATCTTTCAGTTCCACCTAACATTAAGGCTTTCACGTGTCCGGTTGGATACAAGAAGTTACCCGACCTAACGTGTACCCATCTATCGGCATGTCCGGGCACCAGTGAATGTATTTCCGGCGTGTGTTGTTCGAAATCAGGTAAAATTATAATCAATTCTTTGTTCACTCTTATCTTAACATACATGGCGCAACACTGTTTAAGGTTGGTGAACCGCGTGCTATCATATCAAATGCATGCCTTGAAGCTGGTCTTTGTTAGCAATGGTAGTGTTCTGGAAATGCATTCGCTTAGATGTTACTTGAGTTAGGAGTATGAATATCATAATAGGTTTCGGTATATATGCCATGCCGGACATTCCTGTTATGACTAAAAACCTGTTAAAAATGGCGTTGAACCCCAATCAATCAATCAATAAATCAATCATGTTATACATGCATATTTTGTTGTTGGTATTATCGTCCGATTAATTGTTATACTATCGTTAAACTGAGTTGATTGATTTGTTGGTGTTTAACGCCGCTATGAACAATGTTTCCGTTTATCCTGACACAAGCCAGTCAGTCGTAATGATAACCCCACAGCCCTGAGCGCCAAGGAGAGCAGCCATTACTACCATGTTTTCAAGTCTTTAAATAGAGGTGACAAATGTCATTAAATCCGTTTACTTCAATGGTACATGTACAGTTCGAGAATAATTAAATCACAAGTGAAAGGCCTTTTCAAAAGACTTGAATTAAGAAACAAACGGTCACTTTTTATATTTTCGATACTTTGAATAGCCATTTATTATAGGCTCTACAACAACTTTAAAGATGGTAAAACATTGTCTTTGAAACAACTCGTCATTAATGAGCTTACACATATCGTTTTTTGAGATTGTCGGAATGATAATTCCACTATCAGTAGCTCTTTCAGTGCCAATGACAATGACACATTAGAGGTTTATGCAAACATAACAGATGCAGGTTATACAGCAGGTAACGAGCTGTCTCGCCTTAAATCAGGATTGTTTGCTTTTTATCTATCAAAATATTCAAAATCTCTGATAACATGAACAAAATGAAGTCGCCTTTTTGGAATTCAGCGCCGAAAGAATTAAATCGAGTTATCCAGTGTCATTAAAGGTGCCGAACTCAAAATGGAGATCAACATTTTAAAATGTTCAAACTTCTGCAAATATTGCCAATCTTGTCAATAGTGTCAACACAGTATGAAATAACTAATTCAAAACTATTTTGGCAATATTGTTGAAAAACAGTCAATTGAAAGTCATGAAAATGTACACAATTTGGCTTACTGGGTATGTATTCCCAGATATATGAAGGATAAACGATCAATATTTATGTTATTGTTCTGGAAAGATAAATTATTACCCAAATTAATCCCAGAGTTATGATTCTAATATTTCAAGACAGCTTTTAAACAGTTTTAAAACTTTGACTATACAACCTATACTCTTGAGTTCAACACCTTTGAACCGAGCTATCAAGTGTCATTAAATCTGTTTTTTCTTCAGTTCGGGAAATTTGTCCGGTACATCATCGGTTAATTCCGGATATCAACTGTAGTCTCCGACAACGATGCCAACATGGAAGCAAATGTATTTCGGGGGTATGCTGCCTTCCACTTCGTAAGCCGCCATCATGTCCACGTGGCCTAGTTTTGGCATCCGATCAAACATGTGACCAAGGAACATGCGCAGGACTTGGTATATGTATTTCCGGTTCATGTTGTCGTGTTCCGACACCACCGCCTGTGGTTAAAGGTTCGTATTTGTTTTTTGCTGTTATAACGAACATTTGTCAATGCCAAGAATGTTCCCTGTGCTATCTGCTACGGCACTATCTATACTATGGTATTATTGTTTATCGAAATGATTGGCTTTTAAATTAACGAAATATTTCTAATTGATTCATAATTCATATATATATGTTTTATTTATGATAGCCTTGGTGGTAAAGCGGTAGAAGGCCCGCCTCGATTTGTTGGAGGTAGCGAGTTCGATTCTCGGCTGGGTCATACAAAATAGGATTGGGGGTTCGGCATCACGACCGACTCGCTGGTGTAAGGATTAATATTATCGGTAGTACATGAATATCGTGTTAAATCTTAACAACTGTTACAAGCAGTTTTTCGGCGGCCAGTTAACCCATCGCGTGTTTTCTGATTTCCTAATACCAGTGCTCTACAAAGTAGTATTCCAATGCACATATCCCTCGTCACACACATAAGACTATTATACCCACTAGTGGGAAAGGAATGACGCTAGTGAAAATGTCTTTTCTCCATCATAGGACAAAATGAAAGGACGATCCCTGTATTGAAAGCCCTTGACGTTAATGACAGATCTAACGTGGTCAGAAATGATTTATAATTGGACTTTACTAAGTTTCCAAGTGCTTATATATGACAAGCGTTAGCTCAAGGTTAATTTCTAGTATACTTTTCTATTAATTTCCAGATCCACCGCTGTTATTTGAGCTGCCCAAGATACGACCCGTCAAGTCACCACGACGACGACGTCCATTACTCAGTACACGAGCACCAATACGCCTCACCATGGCTCCACTACCAGTAGCCGAAAGAGTTACTTTTCCAACCTCTTTAGAGCCTAAGGTCGGATCTTTGCCAAAGGTGCCTAAGTTTACAAACACAAATAACATTCTTGATCCGATACCGTCTGTCTCGTTCTTTGGACCATCAACACTTAACGTCTTCCCTGATAATATAAACATGATGGTACCGACCAACAGTCCTGTAACGGTCCCTTCAATTAACGTCGTTAAAGACAACCGGGTACCCCAAAACGGATTTAATACGCCAATATTCCCTCGAAATATAAATATAGTTCCAACGAATCCACCCGCAACACTCCCCCCTTTAAATCATATCTTAAATGGCAACGCTGTACCACAGATTCGATTTAATACGCCATTATTTCCTCGAAATGGAAATTTAGTACCATCGAATCCTCCCGCAACACTTCCTTCAAATAACATCGTAAATGGACAACCGGTACCACAAAGACTGTTTAACACTCCACTATTTCCTCAAAGAAGAAATATAGTACCGTCAAATCCGCCCGCAACAAACCCTTCAAACAACGTCGTAAATGACATTATACCACGGACTCGATTTAATACTCCGACATTTCCACCTATTGCTTCAGTTCCGGGAATGAACTTGTTTCCTTTAAATGGCGGTACTGCAACATCGGGATTCATTCCTCCCGAGAGTCCACCGCAGTTCCCGCACGTGAATAGGAATAGGAATACTCAAGCAGCCAATCCGTCGATGGTAACACTTCCAATGTTTCCTTTAATCTTCCCAAACGTTGTGTCGCCACCGAAATCAACTAACACATTGCCACCTCCATTATTCATACATCAAGGTTTAAATGTGACACCTAGGCCGTCAGACAGGGTTACACCTGGAATACCAAATTTGCCGTTCACTTTCCCAAACTTTCCTTATTTCCCAAACTTTCCAAATTTACCGCCTTTAGCTCCAAGCCCTAAAACAAGAACATCGCCACCAACGTCATTGAAGACGACACCACCTTTACTTCCTTTCGAACCAGCTGTGGATCTAACGTCAAATCCTTTTACTTTATCGCCGCTAGCAAGCATCTTTCCAACCTTCCCAACCATGGTACCACCTAGTATGCATCAATTGGCCAATGATCTCCCTGTTGTACCAACGGTGAACAATTCTCCTACTTCTGCTCCGGTAAATGCCCCCAAAGGTATACCACCATTAGATTTCCCATCTGGTTTTCCGACGTTTAAATTTCCTTCGACTGCACCAAACTTTAATATGCCATCTGGTTTTCCATCGGTAAATTTCCCCCCTAGTGGACCATCGCTTAATAACCCCTCTGGTTTTCCGCCGATAAATTTCCCGCCTAGTGGACCATCGGTCAACAACCCCTCTGGTTTTCCATCGGTAAATTTCCCGCCTAGTGGACCATCGCTTAATAACCCCTCTGATTTTCCGCCGATAAATTTCCCGCCTAGTGGACCATCGCTTAATAACCCCTCTGATTTTCCGCCGGTAAATTTCCCGCCTAGTGGACCATCGCTTAATAACCCCTCTGATTTTCCGCCAGTAAATTTCCCGCCTAGTGGACCATCGGTTAACAACCCCTCTGGTTTTCCATCGGTAAATTTCCCGCCTAGTGGACCATCGCTTAATAACCCCTCTGATTTTCCGCCGATAAATTTCCCGCCTAGTGGACCATCGCTTAATAACCCCTCTGGTTTTCCGCCGATAAATTTCCCGCCTAGTGGACCATCGGTTAACAACCCCTCTGGTTTTCCATCGGTAAATTTCCCGCCTAGTGGACCATCGCTTAATAACCCCTCTGATTTTCCGCCGATAAATTTCCCGCCTAGTGGACCATCGCTTAATAACCCCTCTGATTTTCCGCCAGTAAATTTCCCGCCTAGTGGACCATCGCTTAATAACCCCTCTGATTTTCCGCCAGTAAATTTCCCGCCTAGTGGACCATCGCTTAATAACCCCTCTGCTTTTCCACCGGTAAATTTCCCGCCTAGTGGACCATCGCCTAACAACCCCTCTGCTTTTCCACCGGTAAATTTCCCGCCTAGTGGACCATCGCCTAACAACCCCTCTGCTTTTCCGCCGGTAAACTTTCCCAAAGTAATACCACCGGTAAATGCTCCAAATGATATACCGCTGGTAAATATTCCACCTAGTGCACCTACGCTTAATAATCCCTTCGGCATTCCACCGGCTGATATACCCAAAAGTATACCACAAGTCAACCTTACAGATGGTATAACACCGTTTAATTTTCCCTTTGCATTTCCAACGGTAACATTTCCCTCTAATATACCCTCTTTCAATAATCTCCCTTATTTCCCATTTGTAAATATTCCCCCTGTTGTACAAACGGGGATTAAGACAATTACAACTACTTCCAATGTAATTCCTAAATCAACCACAAAGCCAGGCATCCTACCACCAGTTAAAACACCAGCCGCTCCATTTACACCAATACAACCGCTTCTTCCGAATGTAATCTCTAACATTCCCGACGCCCAACAAGTCCCGAAATTAGCAACACCTTCTATACGAGAGGTATCCTTAATACCAACGACTCTTCCGAACATCTTTGTTCCAGAGTATTCGGTTACTATGCCTCCACTTATTCCGTTCGATCCAGCGAAACAACCATTTGTTCCTCTTTTTCCATTTGGACCTGACATCAACAATATTTCTAAACCCCCGCCTGCAATTTCGAAAACACGAAACAACCCAATGGTTACAGTACCACCAATGAAGCCGACGGTTTTTCAAGGTCCAACGACAATACCGATCATTATTTCGAAAACTAACATATCCCGCCCTCCGCTAACGATTACTCCCCCGTCTGTCACTGTAACACGCCCACCGCAACTAATAGAGATACCGATTCTGCATGATGCAATACTTCCACCGGTTTACAACATTCCCATACCACCGTTTGTTATTCCACCATCTCCAACTACATTTCCTTCAGTGGAAATACCGCTATACTTCCCTACTCTGATTCCCACTCCTACCAGCTCCCCTATTTTAAAACCGGTAATACCACGATTCGACCCAACAGTTAATGTGTCCAACGGTATACCATTATCAAATGCAACTTTGAATGTACCAACTCCACCGATTGCTTTATTTGACTTCACATTGCCCCCTGTCAATCCCCAAGCCCCTATTATACCAGCATATAGTGCACCGCCTATCATTCCTTCCGTGACATTCCCTCCGATCATACCAGCCGCTGTTCCATCCCCCGCGGGTCCAACATTCCCGCCGTTTATAGCTACTTTAAACGCTTCGACATTTGTAACAACACCTCCAACAATTCGGAATGTCTCCCCGAACAGAAACGGCAGTGTCATACCGCCTTTATTCCCAGGGATTATTGATATCCAACCGTTATTGCCAAAGGTTACAGTAACTGACTCACCGCTGTTCCCGTTTGATATCACATTCTCTCCGATAATCCCGATGGCCACGCATTTCCCTCAGATTCCACCAGTTTTACCAGTTCCAAGTGCCACCGCTCATCCGAATATCATTGATACAGGTCCAATATTTGCACCAACTGTTTTTCCGCCATTTAATTTCACTAATCCGTTCGGTAATCCCAATGTTCCGATCAATAACGTTAGCAATCCATTCAGTAACACCACTTTTCCGTTCAATAACGTTAGCAATCCATTCGGTAATGCTAATGTTCCGTTCAATAACGTTAGCAAACCATTCGGTAATACTAATGTTCCGTTCAATAACGTTAGCAAACCATCAAATAACACGTATCCGATTAATGATGTCACAGTTCCCATTAATAACTTCACATTACCATCCAAAAATGCTACATTACCGCCTTTAAACTTGACAAATCCTACATCAAAGGTTACACAAGGACCTTTTAAGTTTACTCTACCGCCCTTCAGGCCTACACATCCGCCTTTCAACAATTATATGCCATTCAACACTACTATGCCATACAACTCAACATATCCATATGATAATTCGACATATCCTTATGGTAATTGGACATATCCTTTCGATAATTCAACATATCCTGATGGTAATTGGACATATCCTTTCGATAATTCAACATATCCTAACGGTAATTGGACATATCCTTTCGATAATTCAACATATCCTTATGGTAATTGGACATATCCTTTCGATAATTCAACATATCCTTATGATAATTATACGTACACTGAATATTATAACACAACTTCATCGAATCTGAATGCAACGCCAATCCCAAGAGTTAATTTAACAAAACCCATTATGACCAAGGGTAACGCTCCGCGAGCAAACGTCAGCATACAGACAACGATACCAATGTTGAAAACCGCGCCCACTACCGGTTCTATGAACACGACGTTACCGCCCACTGTGTGGGTCACATTAACGCCTGTTAATAAATCGCCACCAACTGCTACACCAATTGCTAGCAAATATCCGACTTCATCAACACCAACATATATCTTCACATTTCCAACTGCGGTTGTAGATACACCAAAAACACAACCCACACCTCAAATAAAAGTAAACAATTCGGTGGAGGATCCGCCAATAACATTTCCACCCTCGGTACCACCCTCCACCCCGACTACTACCTTGTCCCCTCCCTCGTACCCTACCACCTGTCCGGCTGGAAATATAACGATACCAGGGTTATCGTGTGATAGAATCTTCAAGTGCCCTGCCGGAAGTAGCTGTTACTATGGATTTTGTTGCCTCCCGTACGAGATGGTGCAAGTCCGTAAGTAGAATATTTTTAATTATAGATTGTTGATAGACTTATTGATTGTTTGTCGTTTTACGCCGCTTTCCATTTGTTTCATTTATATCACGGCGTTTCCTGGGTAAGTTACCAGTACTAATGGTCCGTTTATCCTGATATCAGCAGGTCAGTCGTAATGCTAACATTGCAACCCTGGTCGTCAAGTTGGGTAGCCATTACTTCCATTGTGTAAGTCTTTGGTATGACCTTTTTCAGTTAGTACACTCATTTGGGGGATTATTTGGGGCCGAGTCCCGGTAGCTCAGTCGCTAGCTCGGTCAACATTCTTTCACTCTGTGACAAGCGTCATTCGTCTTCCACCAATGGGCTAACACTATATGTGGAAAATCAGCCAGTTGCTTGGAAAGAATGTTGTGAGAAACCCAGGAAGCAAATGGGTAGTTGAACTGGCTGCCGTGATATGACAAAAGAAGTGTTGAAAACGGCGTTAAAGCCCAAACAATCAATCAGGGTTATTGATAGATAACCGTGTATCATTGATCCAATCAAATCATTAGTCAGTGAAAACATGAAATCAACTTAACATTTGTTTATTTAGACATACGGTCGAGATGACTATGTATTTTCATGAACGTTCTCAGAGTTTTATAGTAGCACTGTGTTTACATTGTTCGCTGAGCATAATTGATTCTAGAAGAGACATTTCGTCGAAAGTGCAATAGTTTCCCTTAAATGTGCTGAACTCCATTTAATAGATAGTATAGTCAAAATTATAAAACTGTTCAAAAGTTGTCTTGAAATGTTAGAATCCTAATTCTGGGTTAAAACTAGAGTAATAATTTCACTTTCCGATACAATAAACATCTACATATTGATCGTTTATGCTTCATTTTTACTGGGTAGATGTACCCAGTAAGCCAAATTGTGTACATTGTCTTGACTTTCAATTGACTGTTTTTCAACATTTACTGCCAAAAATAGTTTTGAACTATCTATTATTTACTTTGTTGTCACTAATAGCAATATATTTTGGGAAGTTTCAACATTTCAAAATTTTGATCTCCGTCTGGAGTACAGCACCTTTAACATAATGATTACGACACAAGAACCAATCCAGATGGAGAAAGGCATACATCAAGTGGACATTGTGATCTACAAGTTAATAACACACTGTACTGTCAATTAAGAGGTCTGGGTTCGGTTATTTTCTGTGATGCTTTAATGTGTCCACCACTCAATTAGAGGTAAAATACTGGTCCTTTCCAGGAAAGGAGCCTCGCGTGCATCGGTGTTATACACTGTGCACGTTTAAGAACGTTAAAGAACCATTGGGTCTTTTCTGAAAGAGCTAGCGTATCGTATCTTGACTCAATTGAATATAACTCTTGAATGTATCTGCCCCTGCCAGTGCGTGTACGGCAATGCCCCAGAGTGGGCCCTGTACACTATTGGAAGAAGAAGAATATAAAGGACGCGTTTCATGTCCTTAAGTCTTCATTTGACATTCCAACTCCATGCTGCTGTCGGTACTCCAGATCATCTTGTCTTTTGGGACGATTCGTTTCAACACCACACGTTGGTGTTCCCTTCTTGAATAAGAGACATAGATCAGCCTGCGCAGTCTGCGCAGACTGATCAAGGCCGACACATTCCGTATCAGGGGGGATAGAGGTATAGAGTAGTAATTCCTGAAACAGAAAAAACACAGGAGGCGAAAAGTGTCTATCCGGGTTAGCCTGCGCGGCATGCTTAGGCTGATCCGGGTCGATACTTTACGCAGAGTCCACAATGTTGGTTGGCTCAAATACCTGTTCTCACTTTCCTTGCCACCTGAGGAATCCGACCTGGTCGAATGTCTAGCGTCGATATTGGAACCGGGGGTTCCAGACAAGGTACCATTTCTAACTGTGTGCTGGGTTTGTTTACCCAGGAATCACGAATATTCGGTCCGTGTATATTAAGTTCAATGAAAGTATGACATTAGCGCTTGAACATTTTTTGATTGAACTTTTTTGGTTGGTGGTTCGGTCTATCGGTCAAATTTCTAACTGTGTGCTGGGTTGTTTACCCAGGAATCACGAATTTGTGAAGGGTCGCGATTATTAAACTGGAAACACAATATACACACTAACACATCCTTGCCCTCTGAATTAACTATATGTATATTTTTTTTTCAGCTGCTTGTTTGGTAGATTTCGTCGTTACACCCGTGTGCCCTCAACCCCCGGAGCCTGACCAATGCCGGTACGACCGTGACTGTGGCCCGTTTATGACATGTTGCTTAAACTCGTGCGATCGACGGGTCTGTCGACCCACTGTAGACCCGAAACCTAGCAAGCCGCGGTAATAGAGTGCCGCGGTAATAGAGTGCCGCAGTTTATTTAGTTATTATTGAGTATTAACCTTTCCAAAGCTGATTTTATTTTTAAATGAACTTGTTCAGCTTTGCATTTGGAAACGTCCATAGCCAATTATACGTATATCAAGATTTAAACGTTGAGCTGAGCTTCCAACAGTATTGAGAACTGATATAATGGTGAAACAGGTTACACGATATTGGTTCCATCATCCAACAGGTTAAATACTTTATAATTGACACTGTGACTCATTCGTGACATTGGTGCTTGAACTTTTGTGGCTGGCGGTTTGGTCGGTCGGCCAACAGGCAAACCTGACGAGCTGGGGGTAATAAAGTGCGACTATTTAGTTATATTGTTCATTCAATACAATCAAAGTGTGACATTAGGCTAGGCTTGTATTTGTGTGGTCCGTAGTTCGATCCTTGTATATTAAATACAATCAACGTGTGACATAGGGGCTTGAACCTTTGTGGTCGGCGGTTCGGTCGGTCGGCCAACAGTCGACCGAAATCTTGAAGAGCTGCGGTAAAAACAAACGTGCAACTATTTAGATATATTGTACATTCAATACAATCAAAGTGTGACATGAGTGTTTGACTATTTCTGGTCGGCGGTTCGGTCGGTTGGTCGGTCAACAGTCGACCAAAAACCTGAAGTGCTGGGGGTAATAGCATGCGACTATTTAGTTATATCGCACATTTAAATACAATCAAAGTGTGACATTGTTACTTGAACATTTGTGGTTGGCAGTTTGGTCGGTCGGCCAACAGTCAACCGAAAACCTGAAGAGCTAGGGGTTATATCGTGCGACTATTTAATAATATTGTTTATTAAAAACAATTCAAGTTTGACCAAAGGGCTTGAACTTTTGTGGTCGGCGGTTCGGTCCGTGTATATTAAATACAATCAAAGAGTGACATTAGCGCTTGAACATTTTTGATTTAACTTTTTGGGTTGGAGGTTCGGTCTACCGGTCAACTATCGAACAAAAAAACCTGACGAGCTCGGGGTAAAAGCGTGCCACTATTTTGTTATATTGTATATTAAATACAATAAAAGTGTGACTTTATGTCTTGAACTTTTGTGCTAAAGCTTTTGTTGTCGTCGGTTCGGTCAGTCAGCCAACAGTCGACACAAAACCTGACGATCTGCGGTAATAGCATGCGACTATTTTGTTATATTGTACATAAAATTAAATACAAGTTTGAACTAAGGGCTTGGACTTTTATGGTCGGCGGTTCGGTCGATCGGCCAACAGTCGACCTAAAACCTGGTGAGATTGGGGCTAATAGCGTGCGACTATTAAGTTATATTGTACATAAAATACCATCAAAGTGTGACATTGGTGCTTGGTCTTTTGTGATGCCCAAAACCCAACAAGCCACAATAAACCACAAAAGTTTTTAAGGTGCTGAACTCCAAATAGAGATAATTTTTTTGAAATGTTGAAACTTCCGGAAATATTGCAAATAGTGACAACAAAGTAAGTAATACATAGTAAATAGTTTAAATCTATTTTGGCAATAACTGTTGAAAATCAGTCAATTGAAAGTTAAGAAAATGTACAAAATGTACCACACTGGGTATGTCTACCTAGTACAAATGAAGCGTTAAAGATCAATATTTAGATATTTATTATACTGGAAAGTGAAATTATTACCCTAATTTTATCCCAGAATTATGATTCTAATATTTCCGGACAACTTTTAAATAGTTTTAAAACTTTGATTCTACAATCTATTATCGGAGTTCATCCCCTTTAACCCTTTCCCTCATATAGACGCTTTCTGACGCCTCTACAGCAGACGGCTTTTTGAAAACATAGTGACAAAAGAAGAAATTGCTCAAAACGAGCAATTTCTCCTTTTGCCACAATGTTTTCCACTTTTAGTCTTAGGTTATCCATTCAATTATAGAGATTTTCTATTTTTTGACAAAATAGTTTCAAAGTCGTCTGCTGCAGAATTGTCGTATGAGGGAAAGGGTTAAGGCGATCCCTATCGCTCTATTTTCAAAATGTTGGTAGTGTGAGTTACCCCCCTTTCATACATGCAGTTTCATCTGAAAGCAGACGACTTTTTAGAAACATTGTCGTTAGAGGAGAAATTGCTCATATTGTATTCTTGAATAATGACTTGAGTACACATGGTTCATCGTCAGGGGCATAGCTCCCTTTAGGTACTGTAGGCAAGTGTCTACACATATTTTCTGAAAATGCCCCCAAAATGCAGCTGCGGCGATACACATCTGCGTAATGTATGCTGTCCGCGCAGACCGATCCGGCCGACACATTCCGTCTAAGGGGGGATAGATAGAGTAGTGATTCCTGAAACAGAAAATCCACAGCAGGCGAAAAGTGTATATCCGGGTACGCCTGTGTGGCATGCTTAGGCTGATCCGGGTCGATACTTTACGCAGAGTCCACAATGTTGATTTTCTCACGAGACGGCCTACACATTGATTATTGCCAACCTACGCCCCTGATCGTCAATGATACGAGGCGCATGGAAAAAAATGATATTTCACGAGACAGGAGTAGACAGTACAAAGCCACCTATCGCTAAAACATGATTTTCCTTTTTATACTTTACCGATTAAAACTGTTAAGACAAAAAAAACGAATCATACAACGTAATTGTTTCCAAAAAGGGAATAACATATTTTACACATTTACTTATCTTTATGAATGTCGTCTGAAAAGGTGCAGTTATTTAATAAATCAACTTACAACGGTTTTCAGTGCTAAATTTTGGGCTTGTGTGAGTACTGTATATTTCTCTAAACATTCTAAGACGTGAGCACGGCTGTTTATAAGAGTGTTTTTATTTCATTTTTCGTAAATATGTAATAGAGAAAGGTATATTTAATTATGATTATGTTTGTGATTTGTTCACGTGCATGCGTTTGCACTTCTAAAAACGGCAATCTGACGTACACAATGACGGCTTGGACGTTGTTCTTAACTGACGCGAATGTCAGTTTGGATAATACACAGGTATGTGATTTGTGGCCAAATTATGTGGATGTTTAATTGATTGACGTGTAAAAACAGTTGACATTTCACGAACTGTTAGTCAGATACAAGAGCAATATTGTATTATTTGACGTCATATTACATGGATGAAATTCAATGAAACTTGCGGGTGAAATGGAGCGACGTCTGACAACTGGAGGGCTTGGTGTGAAAACGGTTGTAAATAAAAATCTATTTTGAAAACACTGGATTAGGGGCAATTTTAACCCCTTTGTAAACAATGCAAATTTAGGTCCCATTGCTCAGAACGAGCAATGACACCTAAATTTCCATTGTTTACCAAGAAAAATTATTTAACCCTTATAGAGACTTTATGGTGAGGTGAAAAAAATATCAATTTTTAGTTACAACCGTTTCACGCCAAGCCCTCGACATACTTATCATATGACGTCAGAGTATGTGGACGGAATTAAATGAAACTGTACTGTCAGATGTGAGAAATGGATTGGATTTTTTTCTGGGAAATAACGTGCGAAAACAATGGATAGTTTACATAAACGTTCGAAGGAAAACATGGGGAAGTTGTGTTGTATGTTTAACCGATGGCCTGCTATATATATATACAGTGTGTGTATACCACGTGACTTTGACGTCACAAATGCTACGGCGGACAGAAATATTTGACTTCGGTTTAGAAGTAAAAACAAAGGTAACTTTTTTATTTCTTCATCATTTTTAATGAAACATGGCGCAGACTACGACGCTTACAGAGCCCTATCTCCGGTTTTTCAACGGAGTTTGATTAGTGGTTTAGTTTCTTAGAACACTTCGATGAACCTGTTCTCAAAATGTATTAATATCGCCAACAGCCGGAGCATTATCAAAACTGGATTTTGAGAACAGGTTCGTCGAAGTGTTTGACACAAACTAGACCACCAATCAAACTCCTGTAAAAATCGGAGACAGGACATTGTAAGCGGCGTAGACTGCGCCATGTTTCATTAAATGGCGTGAAGAAATAAAAAAGTTACCATTGTTTTTACATTATTATCAGGAGCAATGATTGCTGTCTGACCATGCAAATATGACGTCAAAAGTCACGTGGTATACACACACTGTATATAAGGGACGTGGGTATAAAACGTCAACAATGACGCTTTTATAGCATCGAACACAAACGGGGATCGTAAAGCCGGGACATCAGAAACGTTCAGTGGCCGTTTTGTAATTATGGCGAATAATGATTACATTGCTGCGATCAGAACTCTAGATAAGGGGCATTTTTCATGTTCCAAAATCCTTATTTGACATTCAAACCCTATGTTGTGGGTACTCAAAAGAATCGTCTCAGAGACGATTCTTTTGAGTACCCACATCATAGGATTTTGTTGAGTAATAAGAGAAATATTGTGGAGAAAAGACCTATTCACTCACTTCCTTTTATCTAGTCCTCTGAAAATTTTATTTGCATGTTTGTGTATCCCATTTACGCTCTCCAGTGACTGCTAAGATGCATGCGAATGGTTGATTTCGGTTTAACACCGTTTTCAACAATGTTTCAGTCTTATCACGGCGGCAAGTTAACCTACATATATATGCTTGCGAAGTGGCATAAGTATTATATAATAATGAGCCGTTCCAGGAGAAAACCAACATGTGGACTAGGCGTAAAGTATCGACCCGGATCAGCCTAAGCTTGCCGCGCATGCGGGCAGACACTTTTCGCCTCCTGTGGATTTTCTGTTTCAGGAATCATTACTCTATATCTCTATCCCCCCCCCCCCCCCCCTGAGACAGAATGTGTCGGCCCCGATTAGCATGTGCTGACTGCGCAGGCTGATCTGGTTCGATATATTACGCAAATGATGCTTTTCTCGTTGAACGGCTCATATATATATTTTTTTAAAACGTTTTATAAAAATAATTAAGTATCACCGGTTTAAATAGTTAATCTATTGAAATGTAGTTTTTTAAAAATATTTTATATAAGTATACTTGGATTAAAACATATTTAAATATATAAATATTTATATATTCTGTAAAAATATTATGTGTACAAATACATGTGTAAGACTTAAACAATATATTTTGACAATTGGATAGACGATAAAAGATAACAAAAATCTGAAAAGAGACCAGGAATATAGGTTTGCATTTCTGAGCATTACAGGTTAAGATCACATTGTTCGTTTTCTCTGTCTTATCAGAATCAACAAACGTTGACAGAAGCGTCTAACAAACTTACGTAGAACGGTTTAGAACTTGGTCAATCTGTTCACCAAAAACAATGTTTACCAAATACAATGTTTATTTTTTTCGCAGGCTCATTTTAGAATTATATTTTTCGAGGTGCAACAAGTTTAGGGTTTTTCTGTTGCCATGTTACATTTGAATTAAGCAGATACATCTGGAAAACATTTTATTAATAGGAGAAAAAATTCTCCAAACGAAAATGTACTCCCTTTTTTTGTTACAACGGTTTATACACTCTGTCTAAGTATTTTGCCATATTTTATAACACAATTTGTTATATATCGACAAATTATTATCAAAATCAGGAAAACTATTTATGTCGGAAAAAAATTTGATAAATAAATCATTCCTTTCCCGCATGCAGACGCAATCGGACGCATTTGCAGCAGACGACTTTCAAGAACACATGGAGTTTCCCTTTGTGACATTTTTTTTTAAAATTCAATGCATTCGTTTAACTCTTTCCCTCATATAGACGCTTGCTGACTCCTCTGCAGCAGACGGCTTTTTGAAAACATGGCGACAAAAGAAGAAATTGCTCAAAACGAGCAATTTCTCCTTTTGTCACCATGTCTTCAATTCTATTCAATTATTGCATGTACTTTCATTTAAAGGGGGTTTCCAAACAATTTAGGGTATGTTTTTAAAGTCGTCTGCTGCAGAATTGTTGTATGTGGGAAAGGGTTAAAAGTGTCTTTCTTTATTTTTACCTGTATGTTTTAAACGTCGTCTGCTACAGATTCGTTGTATGTGGGAATTGGTTAAAACCACACTTTTTCTTTAATCAATCATTATCCAGATACAGATGACACTAAACAACATTGTAGCAGACAACATTTTGAATGTCTGCAAATATTTTTGGACAAAATGAAAAAAAAAACAGAAGATCGAAATGAGTACTTTGCGTCATTTCTCACAATGTGTTCAACTATTTTAAAAATTGTTTTCAAATTGTTAGTAAAGGGTCATTTCGAATAAAATTTTCATAATAACAAACGACTCTAAAAACGCATATCTTCATTGCGCGAAGTGGAATTTTACATACAGGTAAACTGTAACAAATATATCAATAAAATAAGCCAGGTAAACGTTTCGTTTTCTTCCTGGCGGCTTTTCTTTCATAAGTCCCCAATATTAGACATACGAAATGATCGGTTCGTGTCAAGCGAACATAAACTGTATTCATTTAAATAAATTATTATTGTTTCCATGTCAACACTGTCAATGTTATTATTTTATCTATGATGTGCTCGTCAAATGTAGACGTGTCCAGTTCATCATTTCACTATGGACGTTCACACTCGTGTCTAGATATTTACGGGAAATAGACGAAAGAGAATTTACGAGTTTTGCCGAGATATTCTGATTGTAATATCTTACCAGAGTTGTCGTTCTTTATCACTTACATGTGTATGTAAACGGATTACTGAACTCATTATGACTAATGGATTGGTTGAGCTTTATCGTCATTTTCGACAATTTGGCAATCATATCACCTACTCGTGTGTTTCCTGGCTTTCTAACACCAGTACTCCAGGCTGTTTTTCCACATGGCCCATTGGTGGAATAAGAATAACGCATGTTGCGTTGTCTTTTGCCAAACGTCGGATACAATATTGGACAAGCTGAACCCATTGGACAGAGCCCGCGTAGTTACCGAGGGGAGATCATTATGTACTTCGGCATACTTTGATCAACATCCGGGTGTTTATAAACCGTTTTAAACACGTGTTCAGTTATAGCACGGCGACAGAAAAACGTAGCCGTGGTCCCCTAGGTGACAAACCTACTCTACGCTCGGCACTGCGCTGTGCCAAATGACACTTCAACAAGACCAACAGGTTCGGCAATGCGCCGTGCCAAATGGCACTTCATCAAGGACCACCACGATCAGGGGCGTAGCTTGGCAATAATCAATGAGTAGGCCGTCTTGTGAGAAAATCAACTGCGTTAAGTATCGACCCGGATCAGCCTAATCATGCCACACAGGCGTACCCGGATAGACACGTTTCGCCTCCTGTGGATTTTCTGTTTCGGAAATCACTACTCTATCTATTCCCCCCCCCCCCCCCCCCCCTTAGAAGGAATGGTTCCGGCCGGATCAGTCTGCGCGGACAGCACAGGCTGATCTGGTCGATACATTACGCAGATGTGTATCGCCGCAGCTGCATTTTGGGGGCATTTTTAGAAAAACATGTGTAGGCACGTGCCTACAGTGCCTAAAGGGAGCTACGCCCCTGACGATCGGGGATCGAACACAGGAACGGGCGTCCCAAAGGTAAAGCGCATATTCCCCAGATTCTAAAAAACATCTACCGGTGGGAAACGGTTTACCCTATCCCACATACACCAAACCTGCAGCAGACGACTTTGTAATAATATATTTGAATTTAGAACATAGTTGCAAAAGATGAAAATGCTCACCATGTTCTAAAGGCGTAAATACATGTCTGTATATGGGAAAGCGTTAACCCATTCCCACATGCAGACACGTTTGATGCCCTTGCAGATGACTATGTTGAAGACGTATAAATATCCCAGAAAAAAGCAATTTCTTCTTCGCAACACATTTTATTTTTATAGTCGAGTCTGTCCACGGGAAAAAAGATACCAGTTCTACTTTGTGACCAGTGTAGAAACAGACGAGTCTGTGTATACGAACACAAATGAGCCGTCCTGCGAGAAAATCAACAATGTGGACGTAAAGTATCGACCCGGATCATCTAAAGCATGCCGCGCAAGCTGACCTGGACAGACACCTGTGGATTTCTGTTTCAGGAATCATTACACTATACCTCTATCTACCTGAGATGGAATGTGTCGGCCCGGATTAGCCTGATCTGGGTCGATACATTACGCAGAGTCCACAATGCAGCTGCGGCGATAGACATCTGCGTAATGTATCGACCAGATCAGCCTGCGCTGTCCGCGCATACTGATCCGGCCGACACATTCCGTCTTAGGGGGATAGATGTATTGAGTAGTTATTCCTGAAACAGAAAAGTCACAGAATGCGAAAAGTGTCTATCCGGTTAAGCCTGCGCGGCATGCTTAAGCTGATCCGGGTCGATACATTACGCAGAGTCCACAATGTTGGTTTTATTGCGAGACGGCTCATATATCGATTTGTACCATTTCGTAAGGAAGGGTTTATTCAATAATTGTTTTTTCATTTATGGGGTTGTATCTAGATCTTTTCAAAATGTAATCCGCGGTTGTCGAGGGGTTAGCGTCGGTACATTGGATTCGGGTGTCCCGGGTTCGATCTCAAGTCGCGGCCACATGGTGGAGAGCCCTTTTGCAACTAAATCACATTTGCTAGCCTGCCAGGTTTGTTTACCCGGGCATCATGAATAATCATTAACTGCTGCCCTGATATAACTGAAATAGTGTTAAAAATGGCGTAAACGCCCAAATATCTTCTAATAGATAAAGTTTAGACGTTTTCTCCGTTTTCACCTGGTACATAAGCGAAGGCTGAAATATTGTTGAAAACGGCGCTAAACTCATTTGAACAAACTTTTTACTTTAAATCAAATTCGTCTCCTGACCTCCGATGGTAAAGTGGTAGAGCGTCCGCCTCGCGGGTTAGGACCCCGGTCGGATTATACCAAATACTTTAATAATGGCATTTTTCCTCCTTGGTGTTCAGATTAAATGAGCCGTCCCGCGAGAAAACCAACATTGTGGACTCTGCGTAAAGTATCGACCCGGATCAGCCTAAGCATGCCGCGCAGGCTTACCCGGATAGACACTTTTCGCATTCTGTGACTTTTCTGTTTCAGGAATAACTACTCTATACATCTATCCCCCTAAGACGGAATGTGTCGGCCGGATCAGTCTGCGCGGACAGCGCAGGCTGATCTGGTCGATACATTACGCAGATGTCTATCGCCGCAGCTGCATTGTGGACTCTGCGTAAAGTATCGACCCGGATCAGACTAAACATGCCGCGCAGGTTTACCTGTGTAGACACTATTCGCCTCCTGTGGATTTTCTGTTTAAGGAATAACTACTCTATACATCTATCCCGCTAAGACGGAATGTGTCGGCCGGATCAGTCTGCGCGGGCAGCGCAGGCTGATCTGGTCGATACATTACGCAGATGTCTATCGCCGCAGCTAAATATGTCCCGCGAGAAAACCAACATTGTGGACTCTGCGTAAAGTATCGACCCGGATACAATTTCACATGGGCCGTGAGAAAATCAAAATACACATATAAACATTACAAATGACATAGCAAGTCGGGGACGTTTACCAATTTATAAGTAGACCTGCATACTTTGACAATAGATAAAATGTCGCGCAAATGACAGAGGTGCTGTTCATACGTACTATCATATCCTCATCACGGTTACTATGCAATACAATATAATATAATAATAACATAATACATTATACTATAATACAATATCACATTATATATATATATACGCCTAGTAGTTGTCAAAGTCGTCTGCTGATGATTTGTCGTCTATATGTGGGAAAGGGTTGATGTACACAGCTGTCACGATTTGCTCTTTTTTATCGCCTGATGACCGACCTGGTGTATATGGGTCACTATTGACAACTGCCAGCAGACGGCTTTTTGAAAACATAGTGACAAAAGAAGAAATTGCTCAAAACGAGCAATTTCTCCTTTTGCCACAATGTTTTCCACTTTTAGTCATAGGTTATCCATTCAATGTGCGGACCAGGATTATAATATTCCCGCCAATACTTGAAACTTGAAATACTCGTGCATACGAATTGCTTATTTCACCAATGTCACGTGTGACCGATAACTGATTTACGTTTATATCCACGCGCAGGCGCATTTGAATGCATCTGGCATTCTATGTCTTCTACAGATATTTATTTATTATTTATTGGGGTTTTACGCCGCTTTCAACAATATTTCAGTTATATCGCGGCGACAGTTCACTTATTCATGATCCCTGGGTAAACAAACCAGTACTAGGCTAGAAAATGTGCCTTGCCCAAGGGCACTCCACCATGACCGTAGTGCCGCGACTGGGGATCGAACCCGGGACGCCCGGTTTCGAAATCCCCGACCTTCTACAGATAACCAGAATGTTGAAATTACGTGCCAAAAAATCACAGCATTTGCACTCTAGAACACATATAGAGTCTGAACACCTTCTCAAATACAAAACACCTTCTTTGCAACGGCCCAGACGAGCGCTTTATTGTTAGACAGAGCGACCAATATGCGCAAACAGCGCGTGCATATATACATAAATTTACATGTATTACGGTTAACCCAATCCACCAACTTAGGTTATGACATTATATCTTGTACTTAAGTAATTTTCATTTAGCAAGCTTCACATACATGTATCTCCCATCAGAAGGGTCCTGGCCGCCCACGTAAAACCCCTTTTTTTAAAGAGGAACCGTGCATCCGTGGCATGCGCGAAACAACCAGTGTTTCTCAGAATACCCCTAGGGAAATATGGCTGTCGGAACTCAACCTAGTTTAATGTGTGAAGCAATATAACTTTCAAATAATCGAATAGCATTCTGTGTAAGCAGTCTAACGAGCGAAGTCTAGCGTGGAACTGACAAACACGCCCTATAACTACCTTATATATACTCATACCCGAGCGCACATCCCGTGCAGCACATCCCGTGCAACTACAATACACAATAACCCTTTGTGTGTTTACCGTGTTAAGACAAGCATTCTCTGCTTTACTACGTACCACAGAGAATTTGTAAGTCTGAACACCTTCTCAAATACAAAACAACACCTTCTTTGCAACGGCCCAGACGAGCGCTTGAACGCTACAAATTATAGTGCACTGAATGCTATTCGAATTCTAAAATCAAAGAACAATATTACAATTTTAACTGTTTTGTGACAAATAATTTCTTTTCTACAGAATCTTCAATATACCCATCCTTCGCTATGTCCGTTTTCCAACGCCCGTGACGCTTTAAACAACGATCAGAAACGCCACTGGCGTTAGCTGCAGCAGTAGCGCCACTGGCTCTCAGGGAATGAGTTCCTAGATGCAAATCTGGAGCAACTAATTTCAACCGAGAGACAATACATACTCTAGAACGAGAATAACTCAGCTTTTTGTTCCGTTTTAAAAGAAAGCACTTTGACCCGGATCTACAAGCCGCCCGAAAAAGATATAATTCGGAATCAACAGGCATTCCTGAGCACTGTAAATACCTTTTCAACATTGCAATCGGACAAGCGCTAGTTTCACCTTTTGCGATAAATACTTCTCTACCAGACCTATATACATCTGTTTTACTTTTCTTAACATACAAAACCAAATGATCCGTACTAAATCGTAGATCGCAACATCTTAAATCTACGATTTCGTTAAACCGTAAAAACCCAGCAAATCCTAATACAATCATAGATAAGTCCCGCAAAACGATGATGTCTCGTGACTCTAAATACATACTGCAAAGTTCAATCAAGTTCTGTGTGCTTATAACGTCCTTCTTTACTATGGGTTTGGAATTCAAACGTTTGGCACTTTCAACTAACATTAACACAGTTGAGTTTATCGTTGGATCGGGGTAATCGTTCATTCGATGAAGCCACTTGATAGCGTAAAGAGATGATGAAATCACTTTATCCGATTTTCCTGCATCGATCATTTGTGATAAATACATTGCGACGTGAATGGAGCACGCTGGCCTCGAAGAAATACCTTTTTTCTCACAGAAATCGTCAAACGCTCTGATTTGATAGCAGTATTTGGTCACAGTAGTATCAGCCCTTGCCGACACCATTTGTCTAGCCATTGTGTCTATAATCCGATCTTGATCGACAATATGTACATCAGCCTCATCAAATTTACGTTTCAAAGACGCTCTTATGCCAATACCTGTGAAAAAGAATTATTTATCAAACACCAGAAAACGTAAATAACATCTTTTCCCTTATTGGTTTTCTTCAAAAACGCAATGTAATGCAACCATGCTGAATGATAAAACATTCTCACCGAACATTCCATTGTTTCCTTTGCCTTTGCACACAGCGCCTGATTTTGGCAATTCAAGTGCACCTTTTACAAAATATTTATATTCGTTTTGCAAATCAGTAATAAACGGCCAAAATGGTGCAGACTGCCATTTTGGAATTGTCAAAGTACCTCGAGCATTTTCCGATGCTAATTTCCTCAGACAGCTCATTATATGCTTTGGAGGCGGAACTAACCAATTCAGTTCACCGCGCCAAGTCTGATCAAATGCGTCTATAGCTTCCGTGCCAGGTACCCACCACCTAGAGTTAAACCTCCTACATTTATTATTATAATGTGTTGAAAACCTATCTACATCATGAGGACCCCACATTTTATCCAATTTTCTATAAATATCTTCAGAAATGGACCAATCATCACTATCCTGACACCTACTCAAATGATCTGCAAGAAGGTTATCACCCCTTGGGATCCAGACAGAGTTAAATGTGATCCTGTTCTGCTCACAAACTGAATTTATCGCTAATGATAAGTTATGGAGCTCATTAACTCTGCTACCAGCGTGTAAAATACGCTCAACATTTTGATTATCTGAAAATATCTTAATATGACGATTTTTCAATATCTTCAAATTACTCATAACAACCCGATGTACAGCTTCTAGCTCCCTCCATGTGGAACTTTTGAGCGACTCATCACTCGTCCATGATCCGAATATTTCGGAATTGGAAAGATGGCTTCCAATATTTAGATCGCTTACCGAACAAACATCCCTATCCTTAATCCATTTCTATCATGCATGGGATGAATTTTACATATCTCATGCCAACCACAGTAATTAAGATATCTCTCTTCCGGGAGATAATTTTCACATCCCGGATCTACAAGACAACTCTCTCCCCGGAGTTTTGATCCCCCAATGAATCGATCATCAATATTGATCACATTTTCCGATAAACAATAACAACTCTCTTCCGGGAGTTTTACGAATCCGCCAACACGCGAAATACTAGTAACTATCGATCTATCAAAACCGACTTGCGCACTCGCTTCCGGGAGTCGCCCATCATTAAATATATAACGATCAAAGGAATTACCTCTGTCCACCACTAACTCGCAATTACCGGGAATTTGAGACGCGCGGCTCCCTTGCTCCTTAACAACGGTATTTTCTACCGGTGCGGATTCCGATCCGTCTCCTGACAAACATGCGTTACACATTTCAACAAATCCACCATAACCATGGGAACTTGCGTCAGCAAAAACGTTTGCTTTTACGACCGGATGTTGCCAATACAAACATCCCAAATCATTGAGACGTCTGGCGTTTATACGCCAATAATTCAATTCTCCTATAGCCTCCTTATTCACCTGAACAGGTGACTTCCAACTACAGCGATACATAATACAAATATACAAGTTTCTAGTATGCAAACTAACGCGTTTATCAAGTACACTCTGCAGTGATATAATTTGACCGATAACCGAAGCTAGTGCCTTTACATGCACGGTTTTGAATTTATCATTCCTCACATCATACAAAACGGAGTCAATTTGAGTCTCCAACCGCTTAATTCTTTCTTCCGTTAACCTCAAAATATTGTCTTCAAAATTAAAAACATGACCCAACCAAATAGCTATCCTTCTCGGCAACCAATCGCATTTATCTTCTGCCAAAAGAAAACCGAATTCAACTAATGAACTCCTGACCAACTTGCTATGTCTTAAAGCAAGATCGAAATCCGTGTGACCACCTATACCGTCATCGAGAAACATAACAATATCAATGCACAACGATCTCCAATATTTCAGTAGCTGTCTGAGTACTTTGGTGAATATGTGTCCGGCTGTAGACAAACCGAAAGGAAGGCAATTAAAAACATAATAACGGTCAATTCCTTCGTCGGACCATGAAAACCCCAAATACGTTCTGTGGCATGAACAAATATCAATGTGATGATAAGCGCTTTTCAAATCGAATGTAAATACATAACTGAAAGGCTGAAAAATCGATTTTGCAACTTTAACGTCCTCAAATTTGACCTTAAACAAGTGTAAGCATGGATTAATATGTCTACAGTCAAGAACTAATCTAGGCTTGCCAGACCTACCGTATGCAACCGTTAATGGGTTGACTATCAATGGTTGTTCTTGAACAACTGAAATAATACCCTTTTCTACTAAACGGCCAATTTCGGACTTTACATAAATCGGATTATCCCTGGCGGATCTATTATTATTTAACTGAACTGTCACCGGAGTCTCGGCCAACGGTAACTTATAACCGTTATAAATGACATCCAAAATGTAAGCATTATTGGTATAAGCTTCCCATTTGCTATAGCTCTGTTTGAGTTTACCAACAGGTGACAAAACGCTTAATCCGGTTAGCTCTAAATGTTTACCCGAGTCGATAGTACCTCCCTTTTTCAAACCATTATAATTTGAACTAGCATTATCATCTAAACCAGTACATGATCCTTTGTCCTCAATGTTGAAAGACTGATTTATTAAGTCAACACTTGCCCCCTTTTTAACAATGTTTAAAATCGGACTCTCTATAGTCTCATTTTCACTTATGCTCGAATATTCAATTGTTTCCTTTTCCTCATTGTATTTTCCCGGATTTTGGCCACCTGATTTAAACTTGATATTCGAACCGGCTCCATGCCCCATTTCTATGCAATTAATGTTAACAATTTTTGTTATACCCTTTTCCGCAAAACATAATTGCTTTCTATTGGTATTCGTTTTACCTAAAGCCTTCGAAAGGCGGCCAACAATAAAACTACTTATCTTGTTATTGTAATTCTGGAGTGAGCATTCATTCTTCCAGTGCCCCGCCTTTCCGCAGATAAAACATAAACCTGGTTTCTTCACCGAACCCCCATGAGAATACGTCTGTCCCGTTCCTTGAGAGGGTAATGAGTCCCCCCTAGGCTGTCCCCGTCCGTAAGGAGTTGACCTTGACCTGCCTCTCTTTGTCTTTTCCCCTTTAGCCTTTCTCGAAGCCCGATATTCTGCCTTATGAATACGCTTCTCATCCTCGCTGTCACTTGCTATAGGGTTGCTCTCATATTCTGCAAC
Organism: Serripes groenlandicus; assembly: GCA_031761405.1. NCBI lineage: Eukaryota > Metazoa > Mollusca > Bivalvia > Cardiida > Cardiidae > Serripes > Serripes groenlandicus. The sequence continues at coordinate 44,834,930 of JASEVX010000014.1, forward strand.
CATTCGCCATCCCAATTCGGAGGTATCAGCAAGCTGAATTAATTTCTGACGCCGCTTTAGTATATCTTTTGCTGCAATGAAAAAGAAAAATGCAACGAGAATAGCCCGTGCTTCCTTTGCTACTTTAATAAACAAGAATTTAAGAATATCATTAAACTCGAAAACCTTTACATTTAAAACTTGCTATCATTTGTTTACCTTCAATAATATCATTTTTAGCCTCCGTAATCCTCTGGGAATCCATATTTAACTCGGCATGTTCCAACCTGGCAATAACCTTGGAATTCTGTTTAAATTGCTCCTCGTTACTTTTACGCTTGAATTTCGGAGCGTCTAGAGAAGAAATACTACTAGAAGAGGCAGAAGAGCTTGGATAACTTATCTTGTCTATAAGTCCACCTATTTCCCGCAACAAGTTGCCATGTGACTCCTGAATAACGTCTTTTACTCGGTTGTTCACCAAGGCGTTGATATCTTCTTCATCCATGTTGTCTCTGTGTAAGCAGTCTAACGAGCGAAGTCTAGCGTGGAACTGACAAACACGCCCTATAACTACCTTATATATACTCATACCCGAGCGCACATCCCGTGCAGCACATCCCGTGCAACTACAATACACAATAACCCTTTGTGTGTTTACCGTGTTAAGACAAGCATTCTCTGCTTTACTACGTACCACAGAGAATTTGTAATATGGTTTTAAGTCTGCTAGGTTGGTACAGCATTCAATGTGAAATTGACAAACGCAAACTAGCTTTCCTTCAACGACTGTGTAAAATGCTTACGAACTGTCTCACCAAGCAGATTTTCACTTATCGTCTGTATTTGTTTCAAACAAGTAAATGTACTGGACAAAAATGTTTTATTCCCGATACTTTCAATCTATTGCAAAAATATGGTTTAACTGCATATATGAAGTCGTATCTTAATACTAAGGATAGTTTCGAGTGTCGTTGAAAGGAAGTTTGAATGCAAGCGTCAGGAAAGAATGAACCTCCACCATGACTTCGACTGTTTTGTGTCTGTTCACAAAAACAGCCTTCTATCATTATTTTGGTTATGTGAAACGCGCAAAACTATGTATCATGCATCAAGTGCTATGTGTACATATATAGACATGTGTATGTATGTATGTGTATATGTGTTAATGCATATGTATATACATATACTCTTCTTCACCCTCTGTCTTTTATCTGTTTTGATTTCTCATTCTCTCTATCTAGAGACAAACATATTCTATCCCTCCTCTCATCTGTTTATCAATTATTCTGTTATGTCTTCTCATTTGTACATTTACCATTACCCTTCAGAGCACTTCATATTTCGTTTCGATGAGGTGCTCCTCAGGGGTTTATCTAAGAATATGTCTTGCGAACAATGTAGACTCTGGGTATTCTACTCATTTGAGCAGAATATCCAGAGTTTTCTCAGTCACATCATGGCGGCCAGTTCACCTACTCATGTGTTTCCTGGTGTTCACACACCAGTACTCCACACAACAATCTTCCCAAGCAACTGGCTGCTTTCCCACATAGACTTAGTCCATTGGTGGAAGACGAATGACGCATTGACTTTAGTCAAACGTCGGAAAGAAGTTGGCCGAGCCGGGATTCGAACTCACAGCCCTTGGATTGACAGCCCGCGTCGCTATATACTGACTGAGCCACCGGGGCTCGGCAAGCTTGTAAGGTGAATGAATGGTATTGTACTCATTGTATATATTCGTGTCTATTCGCAAACGCGTCTGCACATGTGCAGGGCTTCATAAGTACATTTCTCTGTACATGTATTGATGTATAAGTGCTTTTTCAATCAACTTTACGAAATCAATGATGTTTGTGTAAATGTGTTAAATAATCAATGTTTGTCACTTTTTGTTCAATGTTTGTGTCAACTTTCTCTGTCGACTTTGTATTGTTTCTTTGTACTTTGTACTATCTTCGGTGATCGGAGGGAATAAAGATATAATAATAATACGGCAGTTGTCTTTTGAAAATAATAAGGCAAACATATTGATTCCTCCGATTTAATGAAAGTATTGACTAGTGCTGAAAACATTGTTGATATTTGCTTATGATGTAGAAATTACATTTTTAAAACAATTCCTCGATTTCTCACAATATAACCCATTTTTTCGTTACTATCAAGTAAATGATTTACACGTTTGAAGTCGAATTTTGACGCATATGCTGCAGACTGCATTGAAAACTCAGGGAAAAACGCATAAACTGCTTATTGGAGCAACAATTTCAATACTAATAGATATTTCCGTGTATGCGGGAAAGCATTAAGCTCATATACAGTTTTCCCACATACATGTTGACCCTTTTCATGGACATACGGCGATGTACGCGTCTTGATTTGACTGAAACGTATTGGGTAGGCCTAAAGGCGATGTTTTTTTAACGAAAAGTATTGAACGATATAAACTTTCCGTAAATCAGAAAGTTGGCGTCACAGTTTTGTTTTTTAAAACCGTTTTTATATCCGTTTGTATCGCGTACTAAGAAATTAAAACGCTGAAACGGGATGAAAGTAAGGATAAGCACTTGACTACCCACTTACAGTTCTCTAACAATCTTACTTACGACCTTTTTTTTTTAATCATTCTACGTTATTTTGAACTGCTTTAGTTTTTATGGTGTTTTATGCCGCTTTCTATAATTATTCAGTTATATCACGGCGTTTCCTGGTTAAGTTACTAATGGCCCTCGTTGGGTTTTCATTAAGGCCAAAACAAATTTCTTTGTGTGTGTGTGTGCTTATCAAGCTCATTTCTTCGTCCCGGAATGACTCGGGCTATCCCGGATCAGCTACGGACTGTTCTGGACCCAACACGGACCACCCCGTAACCAACACGACATGCCGTATCGACCAGGATCGCCCAGGATCAACACAATGCCACTACGGTCCTTCCCAGAGCCAACACGGTCGCTACACGGACCGTCCCGGACTACCCTGGATTGAAAAATCCTCCCAGACGGTCCCGGATGACCACGTTAATTTTAAACAATTTAAAACTGTCGGGGTTGTGTCCCGGACCATGACGGATAAGCCCGGACCCAACGCGGATCCAACACGGATCTGACCCTGGATCGGCCAAATTTCAGTCCGGGAAGTCGGTGGGACTGGGGCTTTAAACTGTTTAAAATTGCGGTCATCCGGGACCGTCCAGGAGGATTTTTCAATCCGGGGTAGTCAATGCCGGTTCTGTGTAGTGACCGTGTTGGCTCCGGGAAGATCCGTAGTGGCATCGTGTTGATCCTAGGCGATCCGGCATATCGTGTTGGGTACGGGGCGGTTCGTGTTTGGTCTGGGACAGTCCTAGCTGATCCTGGATGGCCCGGGATGGTCATTCCGGGACGGTCCGTGGCGCTGCCGTGGTGGTACCGGGGTCAGATCCATGTTAGCTCCGTGTTCATCCGTGTTCATCCGTTATGGTGCCGTGTTGGGTCCGGGCTGGTCCGGGGTGACGATGTTTTGCGACTTAATTTCACCCAGGATCATCCCGGATCAAGATATATCTTGATCCGGTGTGTTCCGTGTTAATCCGGGGTGCTCCGTGTTGATGTAGCTTTAAGCCCCAGTCACACAGACCTCCCGGACTGTCCCGGAGCGTCCCGGACTGAAATTTGGCCGATCCGGGGTCAGATCCGTGTTGGATCCGTATTTTATTCGTGTTCATCCGTTGTGGTGCCGTGTTGGGTCCGGGCTGGTGCAGGTTATCGACCGTCGAGGGACTCAAATTCACCCAGGATCACCGTGTTAATCCGGAGTGGTTCGTGTTGGGTCCGGCTTCGGTGTGACTGTAGCTTTAGTTGAATAGGATTCCGTGGACAAGATTGAAAAGTTGATACCGTATTTGGGAAATATTGAGGTAATATAGCTTGTTTTGCGGTAGTTCTCCCTTTTCAACAATGATTTCAAAAGTTCTATGTTGCATACATAATCTGTTAGAAGTCGTCTATATCAGGTAAAGGATCAACCCTTATTATGCTGAGTTAATCATCCGTGTTATCATATCTGTTCTCGCCCTATGATATATTGATTGATTAGGGTTTAATGCCGTTTTCAACCATTTTGCAGTCATATCACGGCGGCCATCTATACCAAGCAGCTGGCCGGTTTTCCTCATAGACTATAAGCCTTTTGCTGGAAAACAAATGACGCGAGTCACAGTGACTTTTGTCAAACGTCGGAGAGAATTTAGGATGAATTGGAGTTCTAAATCACAACCCCTATATTGACAGCCCGAGTCGCTAGCGATTGAGCCACCAGTGCTGGGCTCTCGTCCAATGATCTACTAATTAAATATCAGGCGAAATTGCGCAGACAATGACTGCACGTTTATGTATATACATACCTTCCTGATGGTTAATGTGGGTTGAAGAACGGAACAACACGTTTAATCACAGGATACAATATGTATCGCGCAGGATGCACGGTACATCCGATGATAACGCTCATAGGCGTATGGTAGAAAGACGCTCCATACTGCCAAGTTTCACGTGTAATTTCTTGTATCTTCCCGTAACTCCGTCAGACCTTCAGACCTGACTGACGGATTATTAAAAGGTCTGACTAAAATCCTTTCTTGTCAGACCAAAATGTCTGACACAACAGATAGATTTGCAAAACAGCACTGGAAATTTCATTCATTTTTTGTTTAAACACTGGTTTGTTAAACCCTTTCCCACATACAAGAAATCTGCAGCAGACGACATTAAAAATGTCCACTAAAAAATAAATGGAAAATCTCTATAATTGAAGGTATAATTACTGATAAAAGTTGATTGCTGTTAATAAATCAATAATGACCAAGAACTACTCTCTTCAAATCAAACTTCAGATGTTGCAAATTGTTTGGTCTGACAGTTGAGCATGAGATCTGACAGAAATATTTGGTCAGTCAGACCAAATGTCTGACAGGAGTCTCACGAGTTTCGGGAAATCTGTAATGTTTGTATTTTTGTAACTTGTAACTTGTTGCAACATGGTTCGTTGAATAAGTAAACTAAACTATATATATATATATATATCTGTTTATCTGTCTGTCTATCAGTCAATTTATCAGTTTGAATGTATATATATCTGAATGTCTGTCTATACGCCGCGTTCCCATCATTTAAGTACTCTGAGATGAAAATCTAGCATGAAAAATCGGCTCCCCCACTCAGAATACAATCATTTTCCCGCATAATTTCAATAATGATAACTATACATTGGGTATGCACGTATATGGTGAGATAACTATACATTGGGTATGCACGTGTATGGTGAGGTAACTATACATTGGGTATGCACGTGTATGGTGAGATAACTATACATTGGGTATGCACTTGTATGGTGAGGTAACTATACATTGGGTATCACGTGTATGGTGAGGTAACTATACATTGGGTATGCACTTATATGGTGAGGTAACTATACATTGGGTATGCACGTGTATGGTGAGATAACTATACATTGGGTATGCACTTGTATAGTGAGGTAACTATACATTGGGTATGCACGTGTATGGTGAGGTAACTATATATTGGGTATGCACGTGTATGGTGAGGTAACTATACATTGGGTATGCACTTGTATGTTGAGATAACTATACATTGTGTATGCACGTGTATGGTGAGGTAACTATACATTGGGTATGCACGTGTAGGGTGAGGTAACTATACATTGGGTATGCACTTGTAGGGTGAGATAACTATACATTGGGTATGCCCGTGTAGGGTGAGATAACTATACATTGGGTATGCACGTGTAGGGTGAGATAACTGTACATTGGGTATGCACGTGTAAGGTGAGATAACTATACATTGGGTATGCACTTGTAGGGTGAGATAACTCTACATTGGGTATGCCCGTGTATGGTGAGATAACTGTACATTGGGTATGCACGTGTAGGGCGAGATAACTATACATTGTGTATGCACGTGTAGGGTGAGATAACTATACATTGGGTATGCACTTGTATGGTGAGGTAACTATACATTGGGTATGCACTTGTAGGGTGAGATAACTATACATTGGGTATGCACGTGTAAGGTGAGATAACTATACATTGGGTATGTACTTGTAGGGTGAGATAACTATACATTGGGTATGCACGTGTATGGTGAGATAACTATACATTGGATATGCACGTGTAGGGTGAGATAACTATACATTGGGTATGCACGTGTAGGGTGATATAACTATACATTGGGTATGCACGTGTAGCTACAACATAGTTCTAGTACAAATCCATGGCCCGTTATAAAGAGGTAGTGTAAGGATTCCTCCATTTGCATCGAGGTTTTAACTTGTGTCAGTGATAATACCTTCATTAATAGAAAGTGTTTTGGAATGCTTTGATAACTAAAAGGCAAAGAACGCTGATTTCCGATGATATAGCTCGTGACGAGGTCTCTCATCTTAGTCTGTTTTGTTTACAAAAACCTCAATATTGCCATTAGCGCTGAAAGAGTAAAGTACTTCAACCTGTTAAGTCCCGCGTCCTAGTCACGTGACAAGTTCAATTGTTCATATAATACCATATAAAAGCCGTCCCGTGAGAAAACCAACATAATGGCCTCTGCGTAATGTATCGACCCAGATCAGCCTGCGCAGTCCGCGCAGACTGATCCGGGCCGACACATTCCGTCTCAGGGTGAAACAGAAAATCCACAGGAGTCGAAACGGGTCTATCCCGGTAAGCCTGCATGGCATGCTTAGACTAATCCGGGTCTATACTTTACGCAGAGTCCACAATGTTGGTTTTCTCGCGGGACGGCTCATATTCAGAAGGATGCTTGATATTAGACACAGGAAGTTTCTTCTTCGTCAATGAATTAATCCTTTCCCACATACAATAAATGATGCAGTAGATTCATTTGAAAACATAATCAAAATGCACGAATTCGCTATATATATATGAAATAATAATGAGTGAATTAAGTTCCGTAAGTATCGAAACGTGTAGTTCGCGATCTACACTGGTCGCAAATGCTAAGTAGTTGTAAATTTAAACATTTGTACATTTTATACAAAAGCGAATGAGTACAACTTTACTTTGAATGCCGTGTCTCAAGGAATTGAGATATTCCTCCTAGATACGATAAGCAAATTAGATACAGTCAATCATTAGTCGCCGGGCAGAAGCCCGCGACTTCTATTTTTAATAGCTCTTCAGAAATCACATGGGAGGAGGAGTTATTATTAGAAAAAAACAAATTTAACTGTCTTGAACATATTACTATTGCGTTTGTTTAAAAACACTAAGTTATGACACATCTAAAATGAAATAAATATTCCGATGTTATAAGAATTTGCAGTTCCTTTATTTTGACTCGCATTTATGGTTTTTTGTTTTATTTACGAAGACAAAACAGTCCCTATTAGCTAGACTGAGATACTTTATTTTACACTACATGTATATACTACATGTAATCAAAAGGCGATAACTACAAACCTTTACGTCGCACAGTCTAATTTGTTTACATATGCGCAATTTTAACTTACTGAATGTTATTTTCATGATCAAAGAGATGTCTTGATTTGTGAAGAAGGCATTTTATATTGTTTATCCATGTATATCTAAAATATGAACTGTTTCTAAGCTAAAACTGTTGATCGCGTGACTCTCGAATACCAACTGCGTAGATCAATCTCCTTTGCAGAGAGCCGCTCTTTACACTCACTTACACATAGTAAATCATAGGTGATTTAAAATGTTTATTTGGTTCGAAACAAATGAAGAAAAGAACAAACCGAGATAAAACAGGTTATAATAGAATAAAATTACTTTGAACGAACACTCTCTGCCTATAAAGAGAGTTTCAAGAACGACACCTCTGCGAATAAGAAAGAATCGGGTCTTTCGTACACAATTATTTCGTCCTGGACAATTTTAAATTTGTCATTTAATTCCCTAAAGGCATATTGCTTCCGATCTGCATATTGTTATGCATCATTGACACAAGTGTGCTCATCATAGTATACATTTAAAACATGAGTAGTTTGTTGTTTTCATTATAAAAGAGGAAAGAAAGAATTACAATAAATTAACATGTTGAAGGGCTCAGTTTATGTCCGAAATTAAGTTTAAATTATACAACAATTTCAATGAGATTTAACTGTTTAGTTGATATTATATTTCGAAGGTGGTCTAATTTATAAATATTGGACTACATTTCAACATTTGTTAAAGTATGATATAATTAGGATGCCAAGCTAATATAATTTTGGGAAAACTTAAAGAGAAAACTCATATCTTCAGCGATTTAACCTTTATCTCATTGTTTTAAAAGTAAATTGCTGCAAATTTGTCCACTGTTGACTTTAACAGGGGAAAGGCAAAATGACGTGCTATTGCAAATCCTAAATTGTCTGTTTTGTGGTTTTATTGAAATATAATAATATTCAAATATTCTGACAAACATCTAGAAAAGTGTATGTGGAATTCACAAATCTTATAATTATTCCTTAATGAAAGCACTGTATACATACTAAGACTAATGATTGGCAAGATTACTCATTTCCATTACTGTTTATGATCAATAATTAGTTGGTTGTGTGTATAGTCAACCTACTTTGGAATGGAAATTGATCATAAACAATGACGGCTTCAATTACCATTCACTTCGTTGACAAAACAATGCAAGTTATGATACATTTTCACTTGACCCCACCCCTGATGTTCCAATATGCCCCTCAGTTGATAACTGTTTATTCAACTACTATAATATTAGTGTTATGCATAACTGCAGTATGGATTTCCGGCGACATTGATGCGTTGCATCAACTTTCTCTTATAAATAGTGTATTGTATTCACAGAATGAGGGTCTATCGCGAACACTTTTATTTGTCTGGCGGTATTTCATAGAGGTCGTTGCATAGTTTACACACTTATTGATGCATTAATCACAATGCATGCTTTATCAAAATTAAGAGAACGCTGCATAACAATGAAAACTATATTGAAATTCCAATTCAAATATCAAAGCAAAAACTAAACAATCTATATCTACATGTTCTGGTTACTCCAAACAAGAAATGCTGGCATATTTGTTTTACCTTGTATAAAATAATTTATATAATACTTTTAAAATTAAAATGATTCATTTCATAAACAAAAGCATATTTACACTGTGCTATAATAGAACAATAATGCATGGCCCGTGCTGGAGATTATTTTACAGTAAGCTTCGTTAATACAAAATAATCCAAAATGTAGGCGTCAGTCTAGCATGGCTTTATACAGTCGCAGTCAAAGCTGCCTCAAAACAACTAAACATGTTATTTTTTCATAACATAGGTGAACAAATACATGCACTGTTTTTTTTATTCGTTCAAATTCTCAATAAGTGTGAGTATTCAATGAGCAGGTTGTAGAAGTTGTTGATCTGAAGGTACTTATAGATCGGTCGGTGGTACTTTTTACTCTGTAGTGTTTTTCACGATACACAATTTCTATTGATATTTATACCGTCCTAGCGATTTTGCACCATGATGCGAATGCATTCTGAAATTATGAACCCCAGGGCCGTGTTGTGTATGTGTACAACATTGAATGAAGGAACAGCTGAATAGCTTTGTAGAATATTTAATACTATACAGATTAACATGAAATGCATTGGTTATATAGAAATATGTTACATTAAGAGGCGTCGCTTTGTGTGGATACACTTTCATTCATGAGTTCATTTGTTAAGTGAATATACACATCACTCTCCCTTTTCAAATGCTAAGTCATCAATTCAAGTTATATTTTGAAATCACAATCGTAATACACCTGATGAACGTATGCACATACTGCTTTAATGTGTTCCGATTGTGATTAGCCATTAAGTTCAAATGTCCACGATGACCTCAATTAACATAATCATTATCATTTATAGCGATACAAAATCCCACCATCGTTGCCAATTTGTTGTGTATGTGTACAACATTGAATGAAGGAACAACCATATAGCTTAGCATAATATTTAATACTTCAAAGATTAACATGGAATACATGGGTCATTTATAAATATGTTACACTAAGATCCGTGGCTTTGAGTGGATACACTTTCATTCATGAGTTTATTAGTTAAGTCAATATACACAGCACTCTCCCCGTTCAAATGTTAAGTCATCTATTCAAATTTAATTTTGAAATCGCAATCATAATTACACCTGCGGAAGTATGCACATACTGCTTTATTTTGTTCAGTGTGTGAATCACACCTAAGAAAGTATGCATATACTACTTTAATTTGTCCATGCATGTTGCGCGTGATCAAGTCATGTTGACAGCGTAGAAAAACATTTTATTTTTTAATCATGTAATTCATAAACTTAAAAATAACATTTCTGTCGAGTTCTTTCTTTTGAGTGATGTCGAATCAAATCGATTTTCCGGCTTCATATGCCAACGCATTTTGATTTTTGGACAGGAACTATTTTGCGGTTCGAAAGGACCGACATGGGTATTAGCTGGCAACAGTCCATTCATTTTTAAAACATATTCCACAGATCATCCACTTTCATTGACAATAAATACGATCTGCAACTACCAAGAAATCTCTCTGAACCCGAGATGGTGTCCAGAAACGGAGAGCTGATATAGAAAGACAGATGTTCCGATATTATAAAACACTAGACTAGATTCCAGTCTCAAAATGATAAGTGTCTTCGGATTTTGCCTACTATAGCAATTGGTTCTAACGAGCCCCTTGCTAAAATGCAATGTGATGCACGAGAACCGTGTAGTTCTTAACGACTACTTGTTAGTTTGATTTATGGCAATGGACGTGCCTTATAATATGATCTCGTATCTATGAATTGACATGTTAGGGGATGACTTTATTTGCATATTAGGGTTTGTCTACCTAAGGATTTTTGCATACACTTTTTTTTATGTAGACAGACGGTTACACTCGCAAGTATGTATGAATAGCTTTAGTGGATCAATAATGACAAGCGGTAATAACGATTGCCTGTGTCCTATAGACAAACAGATAGCAGTATTAATATTCGTTGTGAAATGTTTTAACACTCTTTCCCACATAGAACATCCCTGAAGCAGACGACTTGTCCAATCAAATATATGGATCATAATTGAAGGCCATTGTTACAAAAGGAACATATTCTCCTTTTGCCACAATGTTTTCAAACGTCGTCTGCTGTAGAGACGTCAGAAAGCTTCTTTATGAGGGCTAAATAATTAAGACTTTGAATGGGTAGATGTTTTGGAACAAAAATAAAATAATGATATATTGGTAAAAGTAGGAAAGTATTCGTCATATCTTTTTTCTCTCCTTTTCCAACGGCAATATCAAAAGGATCTTTCCAATAACCAAGAAAACAACACGATTTTTGATTGATTGATTGATTGGGGTTTAACGCCGTTTTCAACAATTGTTCAGTCATATCACGGCGACCAGTTCACCTACTCATATGTTTCCTGATTTTCTCACACCGGTACTGCACGCAACATGCTTTCCAAGCAACTAGACTGTTAGCCTATTGGTGAAAGTCAGTGACTTTTGTCAAACGTCGAAAATAATGTTGGCCGACTTGGGGTTCAAACTCACAATCCCTGGATTGACAGCCCGCGTCGCTACCGACTGAGCTAACGGGGCTTATTTGGTTAAGTGGTTAAAGTCACGTGATTACTAAGCACAAATGGATGCCTTTGTCATTTCCGATGTTATAAGTGATGAAGAATAGGCGGAGCTTTATAACGGAGACTATTCTGGATTTAAGGCTAAATGTACATAGTGGAGCATACTATGCGTTATTGAAACAATTTTTTCTGGAAAAGGAATGCTACATGGTTTTCCAGAATTGGGAGCATTACTATGCTGTAATTTCTGCGTATCAAAAAGTTATTTCTTTAAGTAATTGCGTGATTTAAGGCTTAATGTATATATTGAAGTTTAATATGCGTTGTTGAAACGTTTTTCCATAGCATTCCCTTTTCGGAATTGGGAACGTTTTCACGCTGTAATTTCGCGTATCATTAAATTAGCATTTTCTTTTCATATCAATTTTCCTAACGGTTTGCTGAATTAAATTCATTAATCTAATTGTTGTGAATAAGTTCATATAACAAACATTATTCAGTGATTATGTGTACCATACTTCGGATTTCTATTCACATATTAACAGTACAGAATATAACATTGGAAAAACAGTAGCAGCCGTGGTTTCCCTTATGAGTACACAGGTGTTATACCATAATGTCAATAAGATTGCTTGATTGATTGCTTGATTGATTTATTTATTGGAGTTTCACGGCGGTAAGTTGACATCACGCGTGTTTCTTTGCTTTCTGGTTGATTGGGGTTTAACGCCGTTTTCAACAATATTTCAGTCATATCACGGCGGCCAGTTCACCTACTCATGCGTTTTCTGGCTTTCTCATACCAGTACTCAACTCAACAAATTTTCCAAGCACCTGGCTGCTTTTCCACATATTCTGTTAGCCCGTTCGTGAAAGATGAATGACGCTTGTCACAGTGACATTTGTCAAACGTCGGAAAGAATGTTTGCTAGAGCTGGGATTCGAACTCACAACCACTGGAGTGACAGCCCGCGTCGTTTCCGACTGAGCTACCTGGGCTCGGCTCTGCTTTCTGGTATGCCACATAACAATCTTCCTGTACAGCTGACTACCTTTTAACCCTTTCCCCACATACAACAAATATGCAGCAGACGACTTTGAAAATATACTCGAACTAATTAAAAAACTCCCTTTAAATGAAAGTGCAATAATTGTATTGTGTTGAAAATATGATGACAAAAGGAGAAATTGCGCGTTTTAAGAAATTTGTTCTTTTGTCGCCATGTTTTCAAAAAGCTGTCTTTTGCAGAGGCGTCAGAAAGCGTCAATATGAGGGAAAGGGTTAACCCTTTCCCACGTACAACACATATGCAGCAGTCGACGTTGAAAACACGAAGTAAAACATATGGGAACTCTCTGTATACGAAAGTGTTATAATTGAATAGAGCGATCAACGTTGTGGCAAAAGGAAATTTGCTCATAAGGAGCAATTTCTCCTTTTATCACAATGTTATCAAAAGTTGTCTGCTGCAGATTTATTGTATGTGGGAAAGGGTTAAAAGGTTGTCAGCTTTGTTATTTGTTTATGTTAGCATCTGAAATATTAACAATGGTACAATGATAACTTAACGAATGAACCATAGATTGTTTGGTGTTTTACGCCGCTTTAAACAATGTGTATGTCACCAGTACTACTGGTCCATTTATCCAGCCATTCAGTTGTAATGCTAACCTCGCAATGCTGAGCGCAAAGGAGGATGTCCATTACAATCATTTGTTAAAGTATGTGGTACCCCCCGCACCCGAGGGTGGACGCTCTAACACTACTCCACCGAAAAAGATTCTACCAGGTCGAATACCTTGCCTAAAACGTCAGTGTCTCTGATAAACACAACCTGTGCCCGTGCTTGATGTTGAACGATCGGGAACTCCAGTTCATAACCATGCTTTAATCGTTTATATTTAGTTTATGTGTTCCTTTTATATTTCTAATCCAGTAACGGTTGAGCGATTCTGGTATTAAATGTATATTTATTTCTTCATGTGAAACAAGAAAAATCTTTAAAAAAGATAAACGGCGATCATTACGAGAAAACACTAAGAAATGGAACATGCGCATATTATTTGACTTGAATATCAGAAAGGTTTTGTTAATAATTAAAACAATCAGTAATTTTCCATGAATTATAAAATTTGCGCAATAATGTTGTATATCTAAGAGGTCAACAGCTCCTTGAATTAGTAATGTATTATAATCGTGAACAAGTTGAAACATTGTTCGATTAGAAAATTGTTCTTTAAAAGATAAAGAATCGGTAATGGAGTGTAGCTTGCGCGTTTTCTGTTTATCTCTTTTTCTTTTTAGAACCACGTATCAGCCGAAATGATGTAAACTCTCAGAAATTATTAAATAGTAAACGGAAACGATGGAATCAACTTGTTTATATCTTTATCCCAGTATCAACTACTAAATCATAACACTAATCTATGTGTTTCACATCTCCATCCAGCTTCAGTTTCTATAAATAGAGTATCAAAGCCGAGAATATGTCACATGACTGGAGTTTATGTGAGGCTCCCAAGAGGTGTATACGTATCAATTGACGATAAATAACTGAAAGCTTATCATGTTTCAAAAATAGTAAATATTTTGCTCTTAAATATTATGTTTCTACGTTTTCACCGAAAAAACACAATTGTGGTTTCTTTCAGGCCTTACATCAAACGTTCCTCTTGTATACTACTATAATACAGTACCATGATGTCGTACTGGAGTTTTACCTTACTTCTTCTTGCAGCTGGGATAGGTAAGTCCATACTACAGAGCTACATTTAGTACCTCCCTTGTCGGCCATTTTGATTGGCAAATGTGACAAGCATTTATATAATTTTTATTGAAAGATATGTGACAATATGAGAATTTGAGTTTGTCAGTCATATTTCGTTGAAGGTTTTATTTTATCTCGTTATATCCTCTTCTTGATTTTACTATGATTTTACATTTAGTTATTTTCTGATAAATTTTTTGACATTTCTCTATAAATATGCGTTTCAAAATGGCCAACAAGGAAGGTGATTATCTTATTGCGAGGTTATTTTCAAGTCCGCGTTCAATGGATATTGTAACATATTGATTTAATGGTTGATTGAGGTTTTACGGCCGTTTTTAACAATGTTCAGTTATATCGCGGCTAGTTCACAAACCTATGTTTGTTCTGGCTTTTCCAAACCAGTATTCAATGCAACAGTCTTTTTCCAAGCAGCTGGCTGCTTTTCCACATAGACTGTTAGCCCATTGGTGTAAGACGAATGATGCTTGTCACATTGACTTTTTTCAAACGTCAGAAGAAATGTTGGCCGAGCTGAGGTTCGAACTCACAACCCCTGATTTGACAGCCTGTGTCTCTACCGACTGAGATACCGGGGCTTGGCTATTGTAACATAAATGTGTTTCGCGAACACATAGTATGTTTTATCGTGAAAACAGACGATGTTTTGTTATATTTATTTGTTTGTTTTCAACAGTATTTCAATTATAGCATGGCGTTTCCTAGGTAAATAACCAGTACCACCAGTATTGTATATCGTGACATCTATGCATTAATTGCAATGTACTACCACAATTGTTTTGAACTATTTATTACATACTGTGTTGTCATTATTAGCAATATTTTCAGAAGTTTCAACATTTGAAAATTCTGATCTCCATCTGGTGTTCGGCCCCTTTAAGGGTTAGGGGATAACGAAAAACAGTCAATAGAAAGTCATGCAAATGTACACAATTTGGTTTACTGGGTTGCTGGGTGGGTCTACTTGTACATTTTTCCTAAACCAAGTGAGTCAGTCGTTATGCTGATCCAACAGTAATAACGCTAATCACACAATCCTGAGGTAAGGCCAACTGAAGAATGCAACTCCTTTCACGTAATATTGTCCCTGGTCTACACGTGTGTGCATACATTTGAGACGTATTATAATCGGTTTAGAATGGGAACGGGGATCGTGTTGTATCGAAGTGAAATCTTAAACTCTTTCACTTGTGTGCATAAAGTGAAGACTTGAACGACATTGTATGGATAGATAGACTCGCAAGAATATTCTCTTTTCACACAACATTACAACCAGACCCCAAACTGGAACACCCATCTAATTTGATTTATGTTTTATCTCATTTTTTTTTTATCTCACAGTGATTATAGAAGGAGACTTCAATATGAATTGTTACGATGGTTTATACTTTGACTCGTCTACACACCAGTGCGAACCTTGCACTGCAAATTGCAAAGAGTGCACGAGTGCAACTCGCACTGCATGCAATGAATGCAAACCAAGATTCTTTCTTACTTCTGGCACTTGCCTTGTATGCGGTGACACTAACTGTCGGAACTGCAGAGCCAGCGAGACGTGCATCAGCTGTGATCGGGGATATTTCCTAACGCCGAGTGATTCCTGTGAGTCGTGTGGAGGTAACTGCGTCAGGTGTGCCGATCCAAACAACTGTACACAATGCAATACAGGATACTATAGACAAGTAGACGGAGTATGTAAGAAATGTCCGGACAAGTGTTACACATGTAAGAATGACAATAGCTGTACAATATGCGCTGACGGTCATTACTTTGGTAACGGAGATTGCAAAGCGTGTGGAACTACTTGTTTACAATGTATAGGTCGTGGAAAATGTACACAATGTGCGAATGGATACTGGGGAGGTGCGTGTAATAATACATGTACGTCTGCGTGTAATGGTCAGTGTGATCAGTCGACGGGAGGTTGTCGTTGCCACAGTAACTGTGCTCAAGGTCATTGTGACATAAGCGGAACGTGTAGTGGGGGGTGTACACCAGGATATTATTCAGTTACATGTACGGATCGTTGTATTGAACAAAAATGCATAAACAGTATATGCTTTCAGAATAACGGTACCTGTATAGAATACTGTCATGGCCGTTGTTGGGCTTGCAATTCAACAAAGCATTGTTATGTATGTCGAATGGGTTACTATGGTGATCGCTGCCAGTACGATTGCAGTACGTGTATCAACGATGAATGTACGAAAGAAAGATGCGCGTTCGGCTGTAAAATTGGCCATTATCTTGATGGCAAGATCTGTAAGAAATGTAACGACACCTGTACTGAATGTACTCGGCTCAATACGTGTACTAAATGTATTGACGGACGTTACGGCACTACATGTCAGAACAAATGTGACACAACAAAATGTGCGGTATGCGAACGTTCTTCGAATAATTGTTCCAAATGTAAACCTGGTTATAGACTCCTTGCAGGTAACACGTGTTGTTCTGTAAACTGTTCAATGTGTGACCACCAAGGTAATTGTTTGACATGTAAGGAAGGGCTATACGGAAACACATGTAACAGCACGTGCAATAAAAAATGTAAAACCTGCACCACCAAGGACAACTGCACTGAATGTGGTATTCACACATTTGATTCCAATTTTGACATTGGTCAATGTTTGTGTGACGAAAATCAGTGCCGCACAAGAGATGTTAGCGGGACATGTACCTCATGTCAAAAAGCAGGGTGGTTCTCGTCCACAAACGGATGTTGCCCGTGTCCGAATAATTGTAAAGTTAAAGGAAAGTGTAGCACATTCACTGGAAGCTGTTTGTTAGGGTGCCAGCCAGGATGGTGGGGAGTTACTTGCGATAAAAGATGCTCTGTAAAACAATGTATGGACTGTTCCAATGGCTTTTGTGAGCTTTGTGAGGACGGGTACCATGGAGATTATTGTAAACAATTGTGTAGTCGAAACTGTTCGAAGGTTCCCTATCAGCGTGTATGCGACACGAAAACCGGACACTGTATGTTCGGATGTATGAATGGTACGTGGGGTCCGTCGTGCGAACACACGTGTGGTGACAGTTGTTTTAACAGATGGTGTAACAGTAGTTCTGGTGAATGTTTAGCCTGTTTACCGACGCTGTCTGGGCCACAGTGTACTAAAGGTATGCTTATTTATATTACTCTCCGACAAGTTTTCGTCGTCGCAGTTTTCATATTGCCATACGGAATGGGTAATATTATCTACGGGTGTTTTAGTTTTGCGTTTTTTTAATGTTTTATTTTGCGCTAACCATTAATTATTTTTACAATGTTATTATCACTGTGAGCACTACGCAGTATCCCCTATTCCTTATTTACTAACATTTGGATTTCCGCCAATGTTTAAAAAAAACTTAATAAAAATAAAACAATTATCTTCGTTTATGGAAATCCAAACAGCCGAGCATGATTAACCAATGTAGAGAATGATTATATTCGCTGTCTCTAGCAGCTTAATAAACGGATCGACGGCGATGATCCCGATCCGAATGCATGAAGTATCAGACGGACCTGGAGCTTCGCTTCTCAGAAATGTCCACAATATTGGCTTTCGCTTTTTAATCGTATAGACTTCGCTGTTAAAGTTATTAGGAGTCCTTGAGGTATACCCAAAAGGCATCTAGAATCTCCGAAAAAATCGCGATATGCGTAACTGGTTAATTCGCTGTAATCGGGAGTCTCCTAGTAATTTTGCTGTAAACGAAAAGCATTGGGAGTCTCCAAGTTAATTCACTGTAACCGGAACAAGGATCGGGAGTCTCCCAATCAATTTGCTATAACCGGAACAGGCATCCGGAGTCTCCGAGTAAATTCGAAATAAACGGAACAGGATTCCGAGTACATTCGCTGTAACCGGAACAGGCATCGGGAGTCTCCGAGTTAACTCGCTATAACCGGAACTGGCATCGGGATTCTCCGAGTAAATTCACTGTAAACAGAACAGGCATCGGGAGTCTCCGAGTTAACTCGCTGTAATCGGAACTGGCACCGGGAGTCTCCGAGTAAATTCACTGTAAACAGAACAGGCATTGGGTGTCTCCGAGTAAATTCACTATAACTGGAACAGACATCGGGAGTCTTCGAGTGATATCGCCGTAACCAGAATAGGCATCGGGGTTTCGAGAAAATCTCCAGTAATCGGAACTGGCATCGGCAGTCATCAGGAGTCTTCGAGTAATATCACCGTAACCAGAACAGGTATCGGGGCTCCGAGTAAATACACTGTAACCGGCACAGACATCCGGAGTCTTCGAGTAATATCGCCGTAACCAGAACAGGTATCGGGGCTCCGAGTAAATACACTGTAACCGGCACAGACATCGGAAGTCTTCGAGTAATATCAACGTAACTAGAATAGGCTTCGGGAAAAGTCCCTGTAATCGGAACAGGCATCGGCAGTCTTCGAGTTTATTCGCAATATTCGGAGTAGGTATCGAGAGATTCCGAGTAAATTCGCTGTAACTAGAACAGGCATCGGGAGTCTCCGATTTTACTCGCTATAACCGGAAATAACATCGGGAGTCTCCGAGTTAACTCGCGATAACCGGAAATAACATCGGAGTCTCCGAGTAAAGTCTATGTTACCAGAACAGGCATCGGGAGTCTCCGAGTTATTTTCACTGTAACCGGAACAGGTTTTGGAAGTATCCGAGTACATTAGTCGTTATCAGAACAGACTCGACCGTAAATAACTTCGTGATCAGGAAATTCGATAGCTTCTTAGATAAGCTTAATGCTTTCTGCTTAATCCTATTTATATTTATATTTAATATGAATTATAATAAGATGTATAAGTCAATTTGAAAAGAAATAAGAGATTATTTAAACCAACGTAATGTCTAAGCCTTGATTGAAAGGACAAACAAAGCAACAGCGAAGTGTAGGCACAATGAAAACAGTTTACTGATGATTTTAAAAATCTCCAAACATTAAAATAATGCCAGGCTCAAGCTTCTATACCAATGTTCTTCATTTCCAGCTTCAATCTCCGGCGGACAGGAACATTCTTATACGTGGACGATTGTCGGGGGATGTTTGGCGTTGATTGCAGTGTTAGTATCGGTGGTGATAGTAGCTGTTTTTAGTATAAGGTGTGTAGCAGTAAGATAATGTATAGAGAAATATATATATATATATAGAGAGAGAGAGAGAGAGAGAGAGAGAGGAGAGTGAGAGAGAGAGAGAGAGAGAGAGAGAGAGAGAGAGAGAGAGAGAGAGAGAGAGAGAGAGAGAGAGAGAGAGAGAGAGAGAGAGATAATGAGAGGAGAGAGAGAGAGAGAGAGAGAGAGAGAGAGAGAGAGAGAGAGAGAGAGAGAGAAGAGAGAGAGAGAGAGAGAGAGAGAGAGAGAGGAAGAGAGGAGTGAGAGAGAGAGAGAGAGAGAGAGAGAGAGAGAGAGAGAGAGAGAGAGAGAGAGAGAGAGAGAGAGAGATAGATGAGAGAGAGAGAGAGAGAGAGAGAGAGAGAGAGAGAGAGAGAGAGGAAGAGAGAGTGAGAGGAGAGAGAGAGAGAGAGAGAGCGAGAGAGAGGATATATATATATATATATATACAGAGAAAAACGCAGACCGATAAAAGAAAATTTGTGAATTATAATTCTAACTTAATGTCTATCCTTATTACAGAAGAAGACAGACCCTCTGTAACCGACGTGAAGACTCGACTGAGCAAAGAAGGACAGGTACACACAAATATTTATTATATTAAATTGATGCTTATTGTTATTGTTTACCTGTTATATAGCTCACGGGCGAATTAACAGTATATTGACATTTATCATTCTTCGTAACCCTTTATACGCCACTATCCATGTGTTTTTTTGGTACTTTCATCTTTGAATTTATTTTATCTCTAGCATTTTCATGTGAACGCGACTTTCAGTTCCTGAGTACGTTGATTATATTCACCCTTATATCAACATGAAAGAGCCGTTCCACGAGAAAACCAACATTATGGACTCTGAGTATTTTAACGACCAGATCAGCCTGCGCAGTTGGTAATGATTCTTGAAACACAAAATCCACCGGAGGCGAAAAGTGTCTCTCCGGGTTAACCTACGCGGCATGATCCGGGTCGATACATGTTGGTTTCCTCAAATGGAAATTAACCAAGGTCAATACACGTGGGCCCGTATTCACCAACACGTCTCAAATTGATTTTAGGACTTAATCTTAATTATCTGACTAAATCACACGTCGATTTAGGTTTAGTTGAAATTCTAAATTGAAATGTTTGGTGAATACGGGCCCAGATTCTAAATATATTTTTCAGAAAATACAGACCCGACCTTACCCCAATATGAAGATCT